>OX438794.1:8253040-9002711 GCA_949316475.1 Hypomecis punctinalis | reverse complement strand
TAGTCAACCCGAATTTTAAGAAAAAATTGCTCTAACTACTTACCTTTAAAAATATCTTTACATTTTTATTCAATTAAATAGGTACGTAAATACGTAAAAACAACAACAATAGAAATACCTATATTCTCAGGTCACATTACGCGGCCAATATTCCATATTGTACAAACAATATAGAGCTTATTTTATCGTTTTAGGTATGCTCTAATTCGGTTTTTACTCTCGCTCTTTATTCCGTGGTTCCCAAGGGCTTATACAAAACTACCAGGTAAACAAGTATTTCAGGGAAATCGAGTTTCGTATTTTGTTATTCTTTTTTATTATATAAGCCGCCGTATAAGTCATCCTACAAGGACCGATTTGGTTGAGGCAAAACTATGTACCAGCAAGCGTAGCGAAGGATGTCCACGTACAATGTGGATAGGTGATCTCATAAAGTACGGGTAACTTGGTACCTACCTAATTAATTTCCTATAGACCGGGCTAAAAAGCCGTGGTGGTCTAGTAAGCCGTGGTGGTCTAGTGGGTTCAAATCCCGATCCCGTACCAATTAAGTTTATTTGGAACTTATGTACGGAATTTCACATCATTGGCTTTTCGGTGAAGGAAAACATCGTGAGGCAACCTGCATACGTCCGTAGAAGAAATTCGATGGCGTATGTGAATCCACCAACCCGCACTGGGCCAGCGTGGTGGATATGGCCCAATCACCCTTCGTGGGTAGGCCTACGTCCTGCAGTGGACTATTAAAAAGGCTGGTACAGTACAGTACAGACCGGGCTAGCTGTGGTGCCAGAGTTTTCGGGCCGCCTGATGGCCTAATATGGCTAAACGGTTAAAGCAACCGGATCCTACAATTTATTATGTATCCGAGCCACGATAATGTATCAGTTGTAAATGCTACCGGCGGTCATAGTGACAATCACTTAGTTAAACTACACCATGAGTGATACATTCATATTATTTCCGCAGTGGTCTCATTAAAATACATTATATCTATGCAGAATAGTAGATTGTATCTCTATCAAAATAATATTTTTACGGCGAGGGCGCTTTTTTGAATCCAGAGCGAAGTAAGAGATTCTTTAGTAGAATCCTGCACGTAGCGAGGGATTCAAAGTACGTCGCCCGAGCCAAAAATATATTTTGCGCCCGAGTGGTACACTCTACTTTTCATCACCTCTATGAGAAAACAAAAGGCGCCTCATATTTTACTGTAATATTATTATTTAATAAAAATTATAGTAACAAGTATGTTTAAATTAAATGGCATCTAATAATAAAAGAAATAAAACCTTATACTTACATTCTTTTCATTCATTTTCTTGGCGATGAACACTAACATGACAAATACTTCCAAATTCAAAAAGTGCGCGGCAAAGATCATTCCGTCGCACTTATTTGTTCCAAATTCAAAAAATGCGCGGCAAAGATAATTCCGTCGCACTTATAAGTCCTTATAGAAAACACCTCCTTTGGGCGCACTCAAAGGCGAACCAAGTAGTCCTTTTCGAATAGACGTGATGAAAATATTATTTCAACAACGACGAAAATGGATTAAATAGGTATTCTTTGAAACAACATACTGAATCGCGCCATCCGTGTATTCCTACATACATATGTACTCGTACCATCAATATGGAGTGTAAAGCAAAAATGCCAAGTCGATGGACCCGTACCCAGCCTAATCAGTAAAACTGAATTCTCCTCCAATCAATTCCTTTGGTTTGGGTTTTTTTTCAGTTTTTAGTTTATTTCTTTCAGTTTCAGTTCTATTTCATAACGAAAGTTCAAGTTTAATTTAGATTTTTTAGACGTTTTATTGTAGAGAAAAATGTCCCAAAAATACCTAATAATCGTATAGCAAGTATGCAAACACAGTTTTTCATTTAATCAAATCTGACTATTTACTAGGTTTAGGTACAAAAAGTTGAACCTTTTAAATTAACTAGTTTTTACCCGCGGCTTCGCCCGCATGATATTTTGATTTTTGTGCTATCCCATGGGAACCCTTTATTTATCCGGGATAAAAAGTAGACTATGTCACTTTCCGTCTTTTAAACCCGAGGCCCTACCTTACCACCCTTAATAAAGGAAGTGGAAAATAAAAAAAATAATAACAATTTGACGGTTGTTCGATTCGACAGTTATTAGACATTTCTTCTTGCTCGCAGATAGCAGAATTTTTCCTACTTATCGTTATATTATGGAACATTTACGCAATATCATTATAAATTATAGCCTGTGTTATTCTGATATATAAGCTATATTACTGCAAAGTTTCATCTCAATCCGTTCAGTAGTTTTGCGTGAAAGAGTAACAAACATCCATCCATCCATCCATCCATCCATCCATCCTCACAAACTTTTACGTTTATAATATTAGTAGGAAGTAGGATGATAATTATTTTATAAGATCGTCTAAGAAACTGAGACCAGGGGAATAATGTGGTCGATCAAAAAATCTGAAAGAGATGCATTCATTTAATATGGCACGAGGTGGGTCATAAGTGCATTTACAAAAATATCTTACAGAAATTGTTCTATTTTTGACGATAACATCTCTGAGATCATATAATTATAACTCCATCCTATCCTATCCTATCTTACTAATCCTACTTATTATTATAAACGCGAAAGTTTGTATATATGAATGTTTGTTCCTCTTTCATATAAGAACTACTGAACGGATCAATCTCATTAAGATCGCAGGATTGCGCTGGATGCAAGCCGCTTCCAACTGGTCTTATTGGAGATCCATAGGGGAGGCCTATGTCTAGCAGTGGACGTCCTTTGGCTGATAGATGGATGGAACGGATTGAGATAAAACTTTGTAATATTATAGTAATGCTTATGCATCAGAATAACACATAGGCGATATTTTTTAAAGATATTGCGTGAAACATAGTTCGCCGGGTCAGCTAGTACAAAATAAAAATAAGAACAATGTTCCAGACCTTTTTCGGAGTAGACTAACTGCTCAAGAGCCATGGCCATCGCCTAATGGATCTGTCTGTAGAGGCCCTAACTTTGTATGTACATATATTTACGAAGTAGACACACATATACACTCTAAGTTATGTGGGTTAGCTTCCTATTTCCTTCGGCTACGGTTAGCATCTCTCTGTATTCATACCGCACCCCTACTTAGCATTTGGCAAGGTATGGTCAAACGCAAACTTAAACAGGTATAAAAAATTGTTTTATTATTTTACCCGCGCTGAAGATTTACGTGCCGTGACATAAGTTAACTAAATTTATAAATTTTACCAAATTCTACTATAATATATTAGTTGTACATCAAGACCCAACGTGCTATGAAGAGGGCTATGCTCGGTGTCTCTCTGCGGGATTGAATCAGAAATGAAGAGATCTGCAGACGAACCAAAGGAGTTTGTGAATTTATGGCATATCCACTCGCCGCCAATGTGATTTTTTTTCAAAGATTCCGCGCACGATGAATGTAGTATATATTAGTAGAAAACACTTATACACACAATAAATGTTTCGGACTATGGTACCCTAAAGTGTCAGGTTCTTGAGATATTTGGATGTAAAGATCGCTGTACGAGAACTTTGCGATCTTTTCATCCAAATATCTCGAGAACGTGACACTTTAGGGCATCATAGTACTGAACATTTATTGTTTGTTTATGTGTCCTTTACCCATTTATAGGGCAGAGTTGTTGCCATCTTAGTATCATTGTAGCCACTTTGAATTTTAACGATTAATTAGAAAATTTAATGTTCAAATAATATTGAATAAACAAAATTATGAATCTCAATTTCACAGAAACAATATTTATGTTGTTACATTCTTTATAATTACGATTTATCCAATAATTTTGACGCCAAAATGGCCACAGCCGGGTCAGTGGCCACAACCAGGGCACCTGCTATACTACTTTTATTGTGCGCGGAAACTTGTAAAAATAACATAATGGCGGCGGCGGATGGATATGCCAGCTTGTATACAAAAATGCTCAAACCCCTTACAGACATAGCCCAGCGGATTAGCAAATTAAAGTGGCAATGAGCAGGACACATAGTTTGAAGAACGGATGGCCGATTGGACCGTGATGTTCTCGAATGGAGACCACGGATCAGCAAGTACAGCGTAGGACGTCCACCGACTAGGTGGACTGACGATATAATGAAAATCGCAGGAACGCGCTGGATTCAGGCCGCTTCTAACCGGCCGTATTGCAAATCCATGGGGGAGGCCTATGTCCAACAGTGGATGTCCTAAGGCTGATAGATAGATAGACATAAAGACGGTAATAGAGAATCTTAGTCTAGGTATGTTAGAATAAATAACTGCATGAATTTTTGTGAAAATATATTTTATGGTTCAATTCTGAGAAAAAAGTCTTATCGTAGTCGTTATCCTAGGATAGCGAAAATTCCATTATGTAATTAATTGCGCATTTTATAAAATTACAAATTGATCACATCAATTATTTTTCGCAAAAAATGGTAAAAACGCCTACCATCGTTACAAAATTCGAATATTTCGCTCGAATTGCTCACATTATTATTGATTGTTCAAAAATGGCTTAGCCAATTTCTGTAAAATTTAAATAGAACCACCTCGGTAGTATACCCTTTCGAACCAAAAAAGATTTTTTTGATACGGTTTTTAATTGGCGAAATTATTGATGAAAAAAAAATACATACAGACGAACATAGAATCTTTTCCTTTTTGGAAGTCGGTTAATAAATAGCGCCTTCATTGACCGAAGCGAAGCAAAAGTCTTCGCTTCTAGTCGACGATTTTGCTTTTGTCTGTTTAAATGTTGATTTTGGTGAATAGATCTCATTTTTAAACGAATTTCAACAAAATTGATTTGGGACATAGGTTATTTACATTTTTACTAATGTTTTTTTTTATTATTATATACTACGGGACTAATCGCGCACTAAAATTACGAGATAAATGTATTTACCTTATCATCCCGACGTTTCGGCCGAGTTGCATCGACCGTGGTCACGGTTAGGGTGGTGATGAAGTATTTATTTATCTCGTAATTTTAGTGCGCGATTAGTCCCGTATATACGACGAGATCATAATGTTTTTTTTTGTCATCGGCAATTAATTGGGGTTAGTTTTATAATTCGACTAGCGGACCCGGCGAACTTCGTTTCGCCTAGAAGTCGAATGTCAAATCATCGTCAATAGTCACAAAACCGACCAAGAGAGAGTTGGAGAGTTCTGAACAAAATTTCGTCAATTAAATACATATAATGTATATTTTTCAATCTTTCTGAGAAATTTTCTTAATATTTGTTTCCGTAAGAACCTTGTACAGAGTATTGGAAAACTATTAAAAAAAAAATAAGCCAAATCGGTCAAGCCGTTTTCATGTTATGTCGTGACAACGGAAAACGGGTTTCATTTTTATATATATAGAAGATTACGGTAATATTAGCTAAGACTATTTAGTACATAATATGTCGAATTGATGTAGAGGCTTATGAAGATCCTATTAAAGAGATGTGACGCGAGGCCTACTGTACGGAGAACTACTAGTTTTATAAGTTATTCTACTTAGAGTTTCAGAGGTGCAATGCAATTACTCGGTCAAGATGAATAAAGTCTTTTAGAACTGGCTGAAACGCATTTCGGGTCGGCGCGCAGCCAACAAAGTTTGTTGGATAACTTTCAAGGAGTGATTAGTGTGCATCAGGTTATGAGCAAAATAAAAATAACATTTTACTCGTAGGTAACTAGATAAGAAGATAAGATAAGATAAGATAAGATAATTTTTATTGCAAAAACTTACACTAGGTACCTACACAATTTTAAGTAGCTCTGCCTTTTGCGTTAGTTTAAAACTGTGTTGCAAAAGGCAGTGTCTTCCAGATGGATCAAGTGATTTTGCAAGTACAAACAAACCAAGTCACTATACAATACAAGAATGAGCGTTTGCATTAGTGTGTGTGTGTGTGTGTGTGTGTGTGTGTGTGTGTGTGTGTGTGTGTGTGTGTGTGTGTGTGTGTGTGTGTGTGTGTGTGTGTGAGAGAGAGTGTATGTGTG
This sequence comes from Hypomecis punctinalis, assembly GCA_949316475.1. Classification (NCBI taxonomy): domain Eukaryota; kingdom Metazoa; phylum Arthropoda; class Insecta; order Lepidoptera; family Geometridae; genus Hypomecis; species Hypomecis punctinalis. Next base: position 8,996,677 of record OX438794.1, on the reverse strand, counting down.
AGTGAGTGTGTGTGTGCGCGCGCAAATTAGTGTGTGTGTGTATGTGCGCGTGTGATGGTAACTGTGCCAATAGAATTGAATAATTTAAACTCGTACATCTACTAAATGAAAATACTTACTAAACTTGGAGTAAATACAACACAACTTGAAAGCTCAGACTCCACTAGAACGGAACTGTGCGGAGTTAATCAGAAATCTGCGTGCTGCGAGCGTTATTTTCCGTGAGCATATTACAGAAATGTTAAAATTTACTTATCGATATACTAAAAACAGTTTCGCTCAACCCAGCTTAGCTCTGCTTATGTCTGTGTTTTGTTCTCGCTAAGGAAATATGAGCAACGTGGTGGGTTGACGATATATTAGAAATTGTTGGACGAAATACTTATATCAAAATAGATTGGTTTCAGCTAGTCCAACATGCAACCACGAAAAGAACTCTATTCGACGTGTGAAAAAGTGACAGATATATACTTTTCCATATTGAGGAAAGAAAAAAATGTCGATGGCCATAACGCTGTCTCGTTCTGACACGTCGAAAGAAATATTACGTGGTGCGCATCCTAGCTTGGCTGGAGCGAGTCCTGTAAGTAAAGTAAGAAAGAGGCCTTCGAAGATACTGTGAGCCCCATCATATATTGTTATGATTTTATTTCGAGTGCTTTCCACACTAGATTTTTTTCTCAAAGAGTTATCTTTGTGATAAGCATTTCAAAATTCTGAAGCGAACGCAGGATTTGAACCTGCCTCTTCGGATCACTAGCCCGACGCTCTAACTAACTGAGCCAGCCCGCCTACTACGCAAGCGTCAAATTTCTGAAGTGCTTACATTACACCAACTTATAGCGTTGGTGGCGCCACCTGTGATACTAGTGATCCGAAGGGGCAGGTTCAAATCCTGCGTTCGCCTCAGATTTTTGAAATGCTTATCACAAAGATAACCCATAATATATTGTTAATTATTTCTAATTGTTAGCTGCGCTATCGCATTAGGTAAATCTGTGAAGACATGTGTATTGTGGAAATAAATGAAATGTCAAAGAATACTGTGGATGATGATGACGATACAGCCGACATAACATTTCTATGTTGGACTCTAAAGGAACTAAGGAACTATAAACAATCCTGCTCTGCTCCGCTTTTGTAGAGCTTGGGTCTGTACGTTGGTACTTTTATTTTTATTAAATTTTCACCTGTCAACAAGTTCCATTCAATCCAGAAAAACAGCGCGGCGGTTTTCGTTGAGGTGAAAATATACCTCAATTTGGAATAATATTGAAACCAAAGTCAAAAATTTCAGTTATAAAATAAAGCCTTTTGTTACCGACTAACAATTAAAGCACGATCGCACAAAAACCTGTAAATCTGAAAATGTGAAGCTGAAAGCGCAGCAACTGACGTCAATTTATTTTACATGTTCGATCACTGATGGCTGATGTAATATCGGACAGAGCCTAAAAACCAAGTTTTTATACTCATACTGTAAACTTGAACTTGAAAACTACATTATTATTATGAGATACGTAGATGAACTAAGCCGTGGTGGCCTAGAGGTAGTGACACCCGCCTTGCAATCGTGTAGTCGTGGGTTCAAAATCGTAAGTACCAATGAGTTCTTTGGAATTTGTGTACAGAATTTCACACCACTTGCTTTTCGGTAAAGGAAAACATCGTGAGGCAACCTGCATACTTCCGTAGACGAAATTCGATGGCCGCGAATCCACCAACCCGCACTGGGCCAGCGTGGTGGATATGGCCCAATCTCCCTACTTGGGTAGGCCTACGTCCCGAAGTGGACTATTAAAAGCCTGATACAGTACAGATGAACCAACGTAACGTAGCGGATTAGAAAGTTGAAGTGGCAGCGGGTAGAACTCATAGTTCGTAACAGACGGCCGATATAGCCGCCTTGAAATAGACCAAGTTCTGGCAATCGCAGCGTAGGACCACCAGGCAATAAGCCTATCCATAAGGAAGGCCTATGTCCATAAATGGACGTCTTATGTCTGATAATAATTCTTACTACTTTACTAATATTATGAATCCGAAAGTATGTTTGTTGGTTTGTTCCTCTCTCAAGCAGCAACGGAACAACGGATTGACTTGATTTTTGACATGGACATTGTTTGAAAGACGGAAAGTGACACAAGCTTCTTTTTATCCCGAAAAAATTGTGGTTCGTGAAAAATAAATAGGCAAAACCATTGAGGAAGGAATCAGCGCGGTGCAAAGCCAGTGATGAGTAAATCCGCACATATGTTATACCACGTCACGCCAACGTCATTTCCACCCTACTTGTATGACGCGGCCTATACAAATAACTCATTGGCACGGAACCGAGATTTTAACCCTAGCGATTATAAACTGTAGTTTTTTGCTATCTACGCCCCCACGGCTTCACACCATACTTTCGTACCCGGGCTTTGCATTCTCAATTGTTAACGAGTAAAATAAGTTGAATTTAACTCATGATAACTCACTTGACGTAAGCAGCCTTCTGTCCAGCGGTGTCAGGATCTTCGTAAGACACCCACAGACCACCTTCTCCGCTGTCGTCAGGCAGACGGAAAGCGTAGGTTCCTGTAAACATCACAATTATGTATAAAGGCACGATAGACTAAAAAGTTCTTTACCGATAAACAATTCAAAAATATATTGCGGCAGCAGGATGTTAGTTAACCTGCGTATAACTGATACTCGAATTCCTTTACTATACTCTATGAAATTTAACTTGATCTCTGCGACAGTAGAAGATTGACATTTTTAGAGTTGGGATAGTGGTGCAACAAATCGATATTCAAACAATGTTGTAATGAAATCGAATGTGTGGTTGAAGGTAAGAAATTGGATTTCATTTACTTACTATTATTTAAGATCAATATGTACACTTGTAAATATGTTATGATATTAATTATATACTCATAATAATGTAACGATAGTATTTATCGACGTTTTTCACTATTATCGATGCTAATGTAACATTTAATTGGGTTTACTTTAATTACACATGTAAAAAATGTTATGATATTAAAATATACAATAAAAAAATCAAGTTTTATTTAAAATATCGTCAGTATAAGCTATCGATATTTTAATTAAAATTCTATCTAAAACTCTGTTGTCACGATTATTCGTCGCCTATCACTAATCGGCATGCCCACAAAGTATGACATTGACAGGTACTGTCTGTACTTTTAAGAAATTCAGGACTTCATAGGCGTGATTTTTCTGACAGCTGTCCCAGAGATCAAGTTAAATTTTATAGTGTATAGTTTGCTAATTAAGCTAGGTCACTCTCTGACGCTCACGTCAAATTACAAACACTATAGATTATGTACTCGTAAAAAGACACTAGTATTCTTTAAACAGAAAAACGCATACCTACTCAAAAGCTTAATCGTTTTGGAGACATGCACAGACATAAGTACACAATTATGTTAAACGTATCACGCCTCAAATACACACACATACAGACACAAATACACACTCAAAATACTAGATAATAATTCATTTTAAGTCAAGGGTAAAATGTGTTACAAAATTTTTTGATTCTTAGTATAAATACTAGCTGACCCGGAAAACGTTGTTGAGCTATATAAATAAATGTACTTCAGAGGTGTATCAATAGCCGACCGACGACCTATTCTCAGACCTACCAAATATACCTACCTACCCAAAGTATTTCATAAAAATTGTTTTTGTAGAAGTAAAAATACGATAACAACAAATAATCGGCCAAGTGCGAGTCGGACTCGTGCACATAGGATACCGTACCACATGGAAGCCCCCTTCATATATTTTATTTTATCTTAATTATTTACCTATGAAGGAAAGTCAGGTATCTTAGAGTGAATAGAGCGTCGTTGTGTGCGTAGATGCGGCGATGAGTGTGCGACGCGCGTTTTAGTACCTGTACGCCATCTAGATGGCGTTGTACCCTCTTAAAACTCGCAAGCATTGGTCACGCCGTCGCGATGGGCTGTTTTATCAGATATACTTTCTCTCAAGTTACGAGTACTAGATGTAGTCTAATGTCTTTGGTTGTTTTAAACAAACGTGATGTTTGTTATAAACGGCTAAAGACTTTACTACAAGTTTTGAGAAGGTCACGTCGGGCTAATTTCAGTCCAACCAAACTGACCTTAAAATAAATAAATATCTCGTCTTGTACTTATCGTCTTATCCGTGTGTGCACTGCACGCGGATAAGTTGAGCTAATAATCAGCCAAGTTCCAAGGGCTCCGTGCTGTACTGAAGCCCTCCTTAATTATTCATTATAATTTAATAATTAATTATTGAAGTAAACTTACAATTAAATATTCTGTGAAAACCTGTTACCGTTACTAATTTCGAGCAAAACACGGTTAAAAACTTGAACTAGGTATATCCATTCGAAATCAAGTTGATCTCTTGCTCCGTTGCTGCGTGAAAGAGGAACAAACCAACAAACTTTTCGAATTTATAATATTAGTTTGATGGAATAGCTGACTTTTTCTATGATATTATGGTTGGTTTCATTTCAAATGAGAAGTTTATACTTTACTAGCTGCGCCCCGCGGTTTCACCCGCGCAGCTCACGATTGTGTTGGGTACAATACTGAGTAAAATGTCTTAGTGGCAATTTAACTATTAGGTAGGTAAATATCTGAAAAGCCGTGGTGTTCTAGTGGCAATGACACCCGCTTTACAATCGTGAGGTCATGGTTTCAAATCCCGGTGCCGTACCAATGAATTCCTTGGAATTTATGTACGGGATTTCACACCACGGGCTTTTCGGTGAAGGAAAACATCGTGAGGCAACCTGCATACGTCCGTAGAAGAAATTTGATGGCGTATGTGAATCCACCAACCGGCACTGGGCTAGCGTGGTGGATATGGCCCAATCACCCTTCATGGGTAGACTTACGTCCTGCAGTGGACCATTAAAAAGGCTGGTACAGTATGTGAATTCGCCAACCCGCACTGGGCCAGCGTGGTGGATATGACACAATCACCGTTTTTGGGTAGGCGTACGTCTTGCAGTGGACTATTAAAAAGCTGATATAGTATGAATAGTTATATCTCACACTAAGCTAATAAAAAAGTGTTTTGCCTCCTTCCTCAATGGGCAAAACACTTTTTTATAGGCTTACCAACTTATCCATAGCCATGTCTAATATAGACAGGCTAAACGTTAATGGCTGATTAGTGACATTGGCTGCCGACTTTCATACATAGAAGAAGAAAAAGAAGGCAAACTATCATACCTACACATGATCACTGCAAAATAGCGTTGAAAATGCACAGATATCGATTATTATAAACAATAGACTTTTCCTACGGGATGGCTGAAAATCAAACTGTGACGCGGGCGAAACCGAGGGTAAAAGCTAAGGATACAATAATGTACATAGAGCAATTTCATTATAAGGCTGATTTTCAATGTACCACGTTAGCTAATAATAAGGCCGGCCCCCCTACCGCCTAAGCAATAGCAATCGTAATAGCTATCGTTTATGACTTCATTTTAGTCATTTGGCACCGACTATGTGACGTTAGCCATCAAAGTTGTTCATTCAACGATTGCTTTCGCAATCCGCGCAAAGCAATTGATGGCTAACGTCACATAGGCGGTGCCAAATGACTAAAATGAAGTCATAAACGATTGCTATTACGATTGCTATTGCTTAGGCGGTAGGGGGGCGGTAGGGGGGCGGGTGGGTAAACCATGTCGGTTTTCGCTCGAACGAAGCCTATATATCACTTTTTTTTATTTCGCTATACTGTTCTCCTTACGAGTAAAAATTAAAAATCTCAATGTTTGTAGTAAACTGTACCTACCTAATTAACATGTTATAGTCAATAATAAAGCCGTGGACCACCCCGGCTTTTTACTATTGTATATACACTGGTAGTGACACCCGCCTAACAATCGTGAGGTCGTGGGTTCTAATACCGGTCCCGTACCAATGACTTCTTTGAAATTTACGTACGGATTTTCACACCACTGGTTTTTCGGTGAAGGAAAACATCGTGAAGAAAGCTGCATATGTCCGTTGAAGAAATTCGATGGCCTATGTGAATCCACCAACCCGCATTTGGCCAGCGTGATGGATATGGCTCATTCACCCTTCGTGGGTAGGCCTACGTCCTGTAGTGGGCTATTTAAAAGGCTGATACAGTATAGTACAGTCAATAATAAAATAATTGGCTAGCATGACAAAATGAACATTTACGGTGCCTCGTAAGCTAATAACAAGGACGGGTGCGCAAAACACGTCGGTTTTCGGTCGAACAAAGCCTTAAATTACATCTTTGTTTTTCTCTGCACTTTTCTCCTACAAAGTAAAAAGCAAGACTCTCCAATTTTATAGTAACACATTGCATCTTATTAGCACGTTAACCAATAATATTATTGGTTAACGTGCTAATAAGATGCAATGTGTTACTATAAAATTGGAGAGTCTTTAATATAATTATTAGCTAACGTGGTACAATGAACAATACGAGTAATTGTGCCACGTTAGCTAATAATAAGGCCGGGCGCGCAAACCACGTCGGTTTCCGCTCGTACAAAGCCTGTAAATCACAGAGTGTGAGCTCGTAGTGACAGACGACGCAATTTGTTCAACATGATCGACGGCGCTGATCTGGAATCCGCGGTGTGCCTACACGACATGGCACCGGAACGTTATCGGAAAACGATTTGCTGACAATATTTTCGAACTTGCTCCCTAAGTTCCCTTCTTGCTGTGTTCCCTTTGTAACGTTGTAAATAAAAACTTTTTAGATTTTACCTTTTTATATTTTCGCTAACTTTAGCCTGCGGCTTCGCTTGCGTGGTATTTTAATTTGTGTGCTATCACACGGGAAAATTTTATTTTTCTGGGATAAAAAAGTAGCATTGAAAAATATTCGATACCATCCATAGTGTCACCACTATCGATAACATAGATACTATCGAAAATATCAAATAACTTAAATAAATAAACTGTGGCCGCTTCCTCTATTTTCTCAAGTCATTGATACAATCGGATTGAGTTTTCAAAATAAAAAGTAATTTATATCAAAGTTTTTACTAAGGAGTATTGATATCAACTTCGAAGCAAATCACCCCCAAAATAACTTTCCACTCCTTTTTAACACCAATAAGGGTTTCAATAAAATACGAAACACGTCTTCCATCAATTTAATTACAGAACGTTTATGCAAAATTTCAAGTCGATTGGACCAATGAATCACGATTTCTCATAGAAACTTTGACCCCATTTTTTACCCTTTTAGGGTTAGAATTTCAAAAAATCCTTTCTTATCGGATGCCTACGTCATATAAAGACCCTACCCTCAAAATTTCAGGCCCCTACCACCAGTGGTTTGGGCTCTGCGTTGATTTGTCAGTCAGTCATTCAGGACAAAACATTTTATATACATAGATTATTACTCCACGAGACTCTAAGATATATGTCCTTTGTGATATATAATTTTTTATTTTATTTAGTACTACAGAAGAAGAGTGTTAGGTTTTACCTTAGTACAGTTCTAATAGCTCCGGTGCATTGCGTGAATGCTGCGAGCAAACCGGCGGCGGCGCGTGCGACCCGCAAGCATCGCCCGTACTCGAGTTAGATTTTAACTTAACATGTATCTTAATTTAGAGCTTTAGTAAGTATGTTTCGCCCAAAATTTATAGCTAAAATGAAATGCGGAGATGAAAAAAACAGTATAGCAAAATAACATATTGTTTCGCTGAAATACGAAAATCGGTTGTCGTAACAACCGACTGTACGACCTTTTCTGTTTCCAATAAAACCAATTGAAAACTACAGGCGGCTTTGTGGGTAGGAATTCGGATTCCCGCTAAAGAACTCTACGGTCCCACTAATTATTATTAGTTCTTGGTAATATGTGCCTTCCCATTGCCATTCCAACCATCGATTTCAGAAATTATTTTTTATTTCAAAAGGGTATACTCTCGAGGTGGTCTCAATGACATTTTATCGAAATCATCTAAGCCGTTTTTGATAAATCAACAATAATGTACAGGATTGACAACAATGATGTCACATCGATTCGTGCAAACTATTCGGATTCTGTTGAAATCGGTTGTGCTATTTCTTTCAAAAAATAAATTATTGGATAATGTTTCCAAAATAACAGTAAAAGGCATAGGCTAAGCAAGTCCAGTATAGTGATAGGTAATTCTTGAACACAGGTCTACTATAAATAGAAGGGGTGATACAAAATGTGTCTGCGGGGCAAATGGTTCACGGATGGCTGGGTCGAGCGATTGTCAGACCGGCCCTCGTACCACGAACTCATAGCCAGAATCGAATTTTAATCGCAATGCCCCCGTCTTGAATTCTTTTTTGAAAAGAAAGCGAGAGAATCATATCAATTCTATGTAAATATGTTTGTACACTATACACTGAATATTAGGTGACATTTGATTGAAACTGAATTGAGATTGGAATTTCAAATTTTGTTTTGAACTTTATGATGGTGTAATTATAGTAACTATAAGATATTTTATGATAGATTTATTTATTTATTTAGTTGCTAAAAAATATCACCAATAAATTCAACTTAGTTCTGTATCTAAATCCTTTACGCTTTCGGCCGCGTTATATTTACTCGTACTGAAGTGCGACTTGTCGACAAAACCGATTTTGTGTGTCGTTTTCAGTGTTTTTTTGCTTTCAGGCGGCCTAACACTCTGATACCAGGGCTAGCCACCCGGCCCATACGAACTTAGTAAATTTTTGTTTAAAGCGTACCTAGATACTTAGGTACTTAGTGGCTCAAATAAATATTCTAATTTGATAGCACTAAAATCTTTTGCTAACTTATATTTGTATGTTTAGTTATTAGTGCAAAAGTCAGCATTTTACTTTGTTGGAATGGAAGCATCGTAATGCATATTATAATGAAATACGCACTGACACTGAAATTTTGATAAAGAACACGATCCAGTTCAAGTTCGCTAATAGCTTGTAGTACGGGGCCTGATGGGTTTGGGAGCAGTTTATGGCCCGCTTCTGTCGCTGCTAGCTGACCTGTATCATTTTTGGATAATTTGTCTTGCTAGCAGAACTTGGGCGAATTTATAATCATTTAAGCCCGGGAGGAAAAAGAGGGATGTTAAAAGTTTTTTGTTGGTGTGTCTTATTAGTGAAGTTTTTATTAGTATTAGTTTTTTTACTCTGACAACAGGGCTAGGCCTATACGAACTTACTTACTTATTAGTATTGATCAGAGCAGCGTAGTTTGACTAGGTGTTAGCAATTAATGAAGTTAAGCAGTATTCGAAACAGTGCTCACTTTTAAATGCAGTCATTTAAAAGTAACCGCTGTCGTAGCTCCGATGAGATTTTAATTTTGGGTCCCGGTTAATTGTTTGAACCGTTTAGCAGAGACCTTCAAGTGACATAAAAACTGGGACGCCAAGGCCATCGAATTGTCCTATACGAACTTACTTGGTGTGGTGTCTTTTTAGGAACTACAACAATAGTTTGAAAGTTGACTTAGTCACAAAAATCTCGATTATTTTGCGCGCAAAGAATTACTTTGGAAGATCTGCCCCCCGACCGCCCAAGCAATAGCAATCCTATATGTTTTCATTTAAGTCATTTGTCACCGCCTATGTGACGTTACCCATCAAAGTTGTTCATTCAACGATTGCTTTCGCAATCCGCGCAAAGCAATTGATGGCTAACGTCACATAGGCGGTGCCAAATGACTAAAATGAAGTCATAAACGATTGCTATTACGATTGCTATTGCTTAGGCGGACGGGGGGCAGCGCGGGCATGCAGCACGCCGCAATACTCCAGCCGGCATTGCAAGAACTCAGTACCAGCTTTGTTTTGTTTCTTCGGTATTTTCTTTTCGCGTAAAAATCTTAATTATAGGATCCAACCAGTAGCATCAATCATCTTCACTTTGAAAAACCTAAGGCGGGATCACGTCACGCTGAAAGAACGTGTTATAGAATTAATTTACTTTGAAAGTATTTTCAGGAAAACGAAGCCAAGCTGAAAAATCTTCGTAAAACTCTCGTAAAAGCATAATAACATTAGTACGTGATATGGAATTAATACTCTTATAACTTGATTTTTAAATACTTTCTGTGACTGTTTATTGCACAAGCTGAGTTTTTTGCGTTTCTGCCATGAAATTATTGAATACTAGCTGCGCCCGGCGGTGTTACCCGCGTTAGACCGAGATAAAAATAGCATATTATGTGTTAATCCAAGGTCTAAGCTACCTTCAGATCGAACTTCATCCAAATCAGTTCAGCCGTTTGTGCGTGAAAGAGTTGTTAACTGTTCAGGCGTTATGTTAATTTAGTAATAGCCCTCGACTACTAAATTCTCTAACGCCTGATGGAAAACCCAGAGCAATACGCAGGTCGTAAATCTGTATTACGCTAGGTTGGTTGGGACTTGACAGTCTTCAGAGTCGTTTAGCCAAGAAGCAAGTCAGCGCGTATCTGTTACCCGCCCCTCAACGCGAACCTCTCGCGAAAAAAAGGGTTTTCTGTCAGTAGGTAGTACCATTGATGGTACTACTCACACCGGTTTATAAAGGTTTTTAAAACGCTCTCTTTGCGGTTACGCTTCTGTCGGCCCTAAGACCTCCTTTGAGAGATATTGGAGTAATTTTAGTGTCTTCTATGTTTAACCAGCTAAACCTAAGTGTGACCACTGCCCCTGGATTTACTTCACTTCACTAATATGCCTAAAACTCTGACGCCAGGGCTAGCCACCCAGTCTAACCGAACAAACTTACTAATTTGACGCGTCCACACACTCCGCGAGGCGACACGAGGGGACGCGAGCACGAGTGTATCGTCTCGCTTCGTCATTCCTCGCGTCGCTTCGCTGTCGCTCTGCTTGTAGCCCGGGAGGTAAGCGCAAAAACGACAAAATACTCTCTAAAACTAAAACTCCTGACTTCTTCCCGTTTAATTTTAATCGTTTCACTGAATGTGACGTTAAAAAGAGTGTAATGTCGATTTCTTCCAATGCAGTTGGCGGTGACAGCATAAGTCGGAACATGCTCATGCCCATTCTGGACGCTATTCTTCCCATCCTCTGCCACATATTTAACTACTCCATTTCATCTGGGGTTTTCCCTACCATCTGGAAAGATGCACAAATTTTGCCTCTGCCTAAAAAACCCAGTCCTAAATCTTTTTCCGAGTATCGACCTATTTCTATCCTTCCTTTCCTTTCTAAAGTTCTCGAACGTCTTGTCCATAAACAACTATCTGAGTTCCTTAACCGAGAAAATCTCCTAAATCCTCTACAATCCGGATTTCGTCCTGGGCATAGCACTGTGTCTGCTCTTATCAAGATCACTGACGACATACGGTTGGGTATGGATGGCGGTATGCTTACTGTTCTAGCTTTGTTAGATTTCAGTAATGCGTTCAATACCGTCGATTTCGACATTCTATTGGCTACACTGCGCTCTATTAACATATCTCCACCGGTGTTCGATTGGTTTCACAGTTATCTGTTTGGCCGTCGGCAGCGCATTCGCCTCGGAGAATCTTTTTCTTCCTGGTGTAATGCTGATGCCGGCGTTCCTCAAGGTGGCGTGCTATCTCCCTTACTGTTTGCTATTTTTATAAACGCTATTTCTCAACACCTTTCATCTTCCTACCATCTTTATGCAGACGACCTCCAAATTTATTCACAAGCCCGGCTCAGTGAGCTGGACTCTGCCATAGCTGTTGTTAACACTGACCTGCGTCGCATTCTAGAATGGAGTAACTCCTATGGTCTTAAAGTTAACCCTACAAAATCACAGGCCATAATAATCGGTAGCTCATACATGATATCTAAAATTGATTGGGATAGAATTCCGAAGGTCGTTTTTGGAGGAACCACAGTACCCTACTGTGACACGGTAAAAAATCTTGGCGTGATTCTAGACCGCACCTTAAGTTGGGACTCTCACCTCAGGTCGATTAGTTGCAAGTTGTTTGCGTCTGGGGGATCCCTTAGACGTCTTAGGAACTTCCTACCCACTGCCACCAAAGTTGCACTTGCACAGTCTCTACTACTCCCTATTCTTGATTACGCTGACGCCTGCTATATTGATCTTACGGAAGACCAACTTGACAAACTAGAGCGCCTCCAAAATTACTGTATCAGATTTATCTTTGGGTTACGTAAATATGATCATGTATCTGAATTTCGCACAAAGCTCAAGTGGCTTCCTATTCGCCTTCGTCGGAATGCTCACATGCTCTCCCTTCTTTATAATATTCTATTTAACCCTTCTACCCCTACCTATCTTAAAGAGCGTTTTACCTATTGGCATACATCCCACTCCATCCCCCTGCGGTCCAAAGAAAACCTAACTCTGATGACTCCTTCCGCTCGAACTACCTTTTATGGCAAATCCTTTTCATTCCAAGCAGTCCAATTATGGAATCCTCTACCCATTTCCATTAAACGGGCCCCGTCCATAACTGTTTTCAAAGAGGAAGTTAAAAAATTATATCTGTCGCAATCCTTAATTCGTTCTTAGTTTTTTGGGTGGTTTATTAATTTGTTTGCTTATTATTATTTTTGTTTACTTATACATTGTTTATATATGTGTATGTTAGAAGTTATAAGTATTTATTAGTTTATTTAACTGTATTATTTATATATGTATTAGTATTTATAACATTTGTATGTATGTCTATTGTATAATTCTTTTATTATTTATATTATTTTGTTTTACTTTTAAAGTGTCCTCTAAATTAGCACACCTCGTCGTATTTTCTTTTGTACCTATCTCTCTCCATCCTAAGGTTGCCTGGAAGAAATCACTTTCAGTGATAAGGCCGCCGGTTGCTTCACATGTTTTAGCATTTATTTTTACTCTATTTTCTGTTTTATGTGTGTGTGAATGTGAATCAATAAAGAGTTTATCTATCTTATCTAAAACTGAATTTTTGGTACTTATTACTTTATTATAGGGGTGTACTACATTACCCCGGAGTCATTCAGCTGGGTTTCTTAGCGTTTGGTAAGGGTAACTATCCTGGTTTGATTTTTAAATAAATAAATGAGTATATTGTAACTAGGTACTTCTAAAAGCTGAAATTTGGTGTACGAGAAAAATAATTAAGAATAGTTTGACCTATTACATATTTCAGGTAATTGATGTTGATGTAATAGGGTCTGTCATTCAGGCTTTATATGGTAGCTACCTTAGCAGTACCTAGCTGCAACATTTAAAATTACTTCAAAAAGAAATCTTAAATTCCCCTACAAAGCGCTAAGGAAGCTGACTGACTCCGGGGTAATGTTGTACACCACCATGATAACGTAATACCAAATATTCAGCTTTTAGAAAATACCTAATTGCATTTTTTGCGCTTACCTCCCGGGCTATTGGTGTCGATTTTAGGGCGCGAGTCTAATGACGCGAGGGGGCGAAGCGACAGTGTTCACACATTTAGGGATTTTACCCTATTTTAGGGGTAAAAGTGAATGTTTCACGTAGTACTTAAGACGTTTTTATTTATTGAATCAGAGATTTAGGAAGTTTTATGGTAAAATAATTTTAGGGTAAAATTATCGAGCCACTGGGCTGATCACTCGCCAGGATTCAAGTTAGCCTTGGAATTTTATGAAGGACCCAGGATTGTAGAGGATTCATATAAATTTACGGATTTTCGCAGACGCAAATCCTTAAAAGAGATATTGCAAAAATATATAAAGTTTAGGCCATCACCTGAATCGAATGGAGACCACGCACCGGCAAGCGTAGCGTAGAAAGTCTGCCAACTAGGTGGACCGACGATATAATTAAGACCGCAGGAATGTAGAAACATAATACTTACATATACATATATTATGACATAATATATGTCAATAAAAAAATGTTTCTACGACATATACAATTTTTGGTATCCGTCCATTTTATAAACTTTTTTTCGTATACTGGCATGTGATATCCAACGTTTGACAAACCCATGAGTATCTAAATGATTATTACACACAAGATCATTTTTTGCAAAAATTAGCATGACCGACTTCACCCGTGTACAGAATCATTACATAGTATAAAACATTTCCGCTGTCTGTCCCCATGTATGCTTATATATTCAAAACTACGCAAAGGATTTTCATGCGGTTTGTTTTAATACATAGAGTAATTCAAGAGAAATGTTTATGTAAAAAAAAAAAAAAAAATATTTTTACTACGTATTACAACATGTGGAGGTACTTACAAACAATCTTAAAAATAAGGTGCGGTGGAAAGTCGCAAAAGTACCGTATGTGTATAATACACTTGTGTGAAGCCGGGCGCATCGCTAGAACGCAAATATTATGCACGGATCGATGTAACATTTTTCAGATTATTGTTGATTTATCAAAAATGGCTCAGCCAATTTCGATAAAATTTAAATGGGACCAATTTCGAAGTATATATACCCTTTCCAATATTTTTTTTTTATTGAAATCGGACAACTATAAAAAAAGTTATGCGTGGTGATACATAAAATATATATATATATATGTACGCGTCGAATTGTATACCTCCTCCGGTGGTTCGTCGGTCAAAAAAATGTTTAAAAACTTACTTATATCTCAAAATAATTACTTAAACAACTAACATTCTATGACGTATGATTTGACAAACATTTTTTTTATATTTCTGTTAACTAATAAATGTTTAGTAAAAAACCAACACTTGATACATTTTTATTCTATAAAGTGTCGTTTGACAAGCAATTTCATTTATATTTAAAATACTTAACAAATAATTAATAAATCAAAAACAAAAAATATTTTTAGTAAAAAGCTTTTATTTAATTGCTCTAAACAGAAGAAAACAAAATATTCCTCTAAAATTTTACCTATTAAACTTATAACCTCATAGTATGGTCGAGGAGAGCGATGGCTGGCACATGTGTCACACTCGAGATCGGGTGCTGCTTGCGGGTCGCAGGTCTGCTCGTGGCATTCACGCAGTGCATTGACTATATAGCTTAGGCTAATATCTCTAGTACTTACTCTTTGTACAGTAACTATAATAAAATAATTGTAAATCCTAGTTAACAAAGGGCACAGACCCTGGAGTCTGAGGTTAGTAAATTTTTAATTTAAAATAAAACCGGACAAGTGTGAGTCAGGCTCGCACATCGAGGGTTCCGTACATACACATTGTTAAAATACTTAATTAAAAACCTGTTTTAGCATCTTTATCTTTTATATTACACCCTACATGATACGATTTACTCACTTTGAATTTGAGCCCATATTTAGTGAATTTTGAGGCTCTATTTTTTTGTGATGTAAATAAAAATGTACAGTTTTCAGATTTATTCCTATACGTGTACTCTAAGACAATGCTTCTCGCCAAATTTCATAGTTCTATGTCAACGGGAAGTACCCTGTAGGTTTTGATTTTTGTGAGTGTCGAAATATGCGGTTTTTTACGACATAAACGACTCTAACTTTTTTAAACGACAACGGTGAAGTTTGTCTTTTCCACAACAGCAAGAGTTCATCGATATACGTATACAGTTAAAATTTCAACTCGATATCTTTACGCGTTCTCGAGATAAAGAGTCTTGACATACACACAGATGGACAGACGGACAACGAAGTGATCCTATAAGGGTTCCGTTTTTTGGTACGGAACCCTAAAAAAAACTCATTGTACACAATTTATGTGATCATAAAAGCTTGTCGCTAGGTTTGCGTAAGTACCTATTAAGTATTTAACAAAATAAACTTAGCAGATTAAGTTACTTATTATATGTTAGCAGTTTAGCTACTAAAACAATCACTCTCATGTCATATAGGTACTTATGTAGGTAATCAAATTGACAAAGAAGAACTTCTGCAGTGTAATAACTTATTAATTAAGTACTTAGAACTTCAATTTTAACAATATCCAGTCATGAAAATAAAATAATTATTTTTCGCAATAAAATCGCAAAGTGTACAGAATTTCATTAGTTTGTATTATTCAATGTGACATTAATGTACATAATTACTGATTTATAAAATAACTATTCAGTTGATTTCGGATAAAATTAAATCGGTCTACCTACCTCGGGTGTACCTATAGCTTTAATTGAAATATAAAGATTTTTTACATCAGTTCCCTATTGGCGAAAATATCGATTAACATAATACAAAAAAATATACGGACGAACATGGTACCTCCTCCGTTTTGGAAGTCGGTAAATAATAATTCGCATTTTACATCTCGAGAGATTTTAAAGTTTATATTACAGTGCCATTGTTATCTGAAATTAGATAAACAGGTCACCGTGTAAAAATAATCAGTTTTGAGTTTCCATATTCAAATTTTCATCTGTCTTAGCTCAGTTGAAATGCTTACTCAATATTGGTAATCAAACGGTTACGCGTTTTAAGACCGTACAGCGACATCTAGCGAAACAGCCGTGTACTAACTGAGGGTGAAGAATCATGAAAAAATTACGGTTCGCTCCAGCAATTAAATTAATATAATTAAGTTATTAAATATTATAATAATATTATAGTATATTATAATTATAATATTGTAACAAAAAAATTAACGAAAAATTTTTTTTCTGAAAAATTTTTGTTCATGAATGTTCTTCTCAGATAAGGTTTTGTGTAAGAAGACTTTTTTAGGCTTATAATTTTAAGATCATTTAAAACACTGTACAAACAAAAACGTATAATCCTAGCAATCGAAGTACTTAAAAAAACCTGACAAGTCCGAGTCAGGCTCGCACACCAAGGGTTCCGTACAAATCCAGAAAAATTCCCATAATTGGGAAGTAAATTGTTAAAATATGTACACTATACTCATCGAAATTTTTTTTTACTTTTCTCGGACTTACATCGATAATTTCACATTGTCAAAATAATTAAAAACCTATTTTACCATGCACCTACTAATGAAGCTCTTTTATATGATACCTTACATGATACGATTTACTCAGTTTGAATTTTGAACCCATATTTTGTGAATTTTGAGGCTCTATTTTTTTGTGATTTAAATAAAAATGTTCAGTTTTCAGATTTATTCCTATATATTTTGTACCCTAAAACAATGATTTTGGCCAAATTTGACAGTTATATTATGTCAACGGGAAGTACCCTGTAATAGGTTTTGGTTTTTGTGAGTGTCGAAATATGCGGTTTTTTACGACATAATATTTATTTTTTTTTATACCATAACGTTTATTTTTACTCCACTGCAAGATACCATAGATATATGTATATAGTTTAAATTTCAACTCGATAGTTTTACGCGTTCCCGAGATGAAGAGTCTTGACATACAACAGACAGACGGACAGACGGACAACAAAGTGATCCTATAAGGGTTCCGATATTTCCTTTTGAGGTACGGAACCCTAAAAATATCACTTAAATTAGATAACTAATTACGTCTGTTAAGATATTCTGTTTCTTAGAAACGCGTAATGGCATATAATTGAAATTAAAACCATTTAATTCAGATTTATATTTTCTTTAGCTGTGAAAAATTTTGAAACTCTCGGTTTACGTATAACAAAGTTATAGCCGCCTAAAATGTCATACAAGTCCTACAGACTATTATGTTAAATCGGAACTTAAGTGGTATTTTATTGTATTGATTAGGTATTTATAATCCAGGCATGCTTCTGATTGCGTCATAATTGTGAATTGATTTGCTGATCTCAAGGCTTTTATAATACATTGTATTAGAACGAGAAAATAGCTATTAAATGACGTCATATTAAGTGCCATTGCTATTGTACTGGCGGACAGGTTCAATATTTTATTATTCTAGGATACAATCAACTTTAACTTTCTGAGGAACCATCCTCAACAAGTAAACCGAAATTGTCGAAAAATTGCTTAAGAAATAGGTATTTTCTATTCCTGCCATCTATCAGCCACATGACGTCTACTGCTAGGTATACATAGGCTTTTTTTATAGGTATCTAATATGACCAGTTGAAAACTGCATCCTTAACGCCCGTAGCCTTTATCGGGTTGTCTCTCCAACAAGTCTTACGCTGCGCTTGCTGCTGCATAGTTTCCATTCGTGAACTTACTTTGTATTAAGAAATCATTCTTTAGGTATTTCTAAAAGTTTATCCAATGCCGTAATGCATATTCCATGCTTAGTCTTCTAATAGGTATGTCTTTGTTCGCATGCCCATACTCTTCATCATTAACATGATCAAATATGGTAGGTATTTTACTAAATTCTTATACATAGCATCCGAACAGCTGTTTCCGCTAAAATAATTCTTAATAAAAGACTTACATATACATATATATATTACCATTTTTACTAAATCAGTAGGTATACAATTACTTATTGCAAATTGCGATGCGTAATCTAATGCACCTGAAGCGTGATGTCATGTTTCTTCCGTTTAAGCAAAGATGATATAATAATACTGTTAAGGTATTTATTTTATGAATTCTTGTAAGGCGTAGTAAGTATATTATAAGTTCTATCTATCTATCAGCCGTAGGATGTCCACTGCTGGACACAGGCCTCCCCCATGGATTTCCAATAAGGCCGGTTGGAAGCGGCCTGCATCCAGCGCGTTCGTGCGATTTTTATTATATCGTCAGTCCACCTAGTCGGTGGACGTCCTACGCTGCGCTTGCTGCTCCGTGGTCTCCATTCGAGAACTTTCCGGCCCCATCGGCCATCCGTTCTTCGAACAATGTGTCCTGCCCATTGCCACTTTAATTTGCTAATCCGCTGGGCTATGTCGGTAACTTTGGTTCGTCTGCGGATCTCCTCATTTCTGATTCGATCCCGCAGAGAGATACCGAGCATAGCCCTCTCCATAGCACGTTGGGCTATCTTGAGCTTATTCATGAGGCGCACATTAAAAGACCACGTTTCCGTTCCATATGTCATCACTGGCAACACATAACTTTCGAAAACTCTCGTCTTGAGGCACTGAGGTATATCGGATGAAAAGATGTCACGCAATTTTCCGAACGCTGCCCAGCCGAGTCGGATTCGGCGATCGACCTCTTTCTTAAAGTTAAAGTTACCTAGCTGGACTACTTGTCCTAGGTAGACGTACGAGTCAACAACTTCAAGAACCGAGCTCTCAACAAATATTGGGGTGGGTACAACATGAGCATTACACATGACTTTCGTTTTATCCATGTTCATTTTAAGACCCACCTGTCGAGAAACTCGATTGAGGCCTTCGAGCATCGTGCTGAGTTCTTCCATCGACTTCGCCATGACCACAATATCGTCAGCAAACCGAAGGTGAGTGATGTATTCGCCATTGATGTTGATACCGAATCCTTTCCATTCCTGGAGCTTAAAGGCGTTCTCCAAAGTAGTAGTAAACAGTTTCGGAGATATCACATCTTCCTGTCTGACTCCTCTTTTTAAAGGGATCGCCTTGGAGCTCTCCTCCTGTACTCGGACCGACATAGTGGCGTTATTATACAAGCACTTCAACACTTCGATGTACCGATAGTCTATACGGCATCGTTGGAGAGACTCGAGCACAGCCCATGTCTCAACCGAATCAAAAGCTTTCTCATAGTCCACAAACGCTAAGCAAAGTGGCAAGTTATACTCTTCGGTCTTCTGTATAACTTGCCGCAACGTATGGATGTGATCCATGGTGCTAAAGCCTTTTCGGAACCCGGCTTGTTCGGAAGGCTAGAAGTCATCAAGCCTGCGCTCGAGACGATTCGTAATGACCCTTGAAAACAGCTTATAAACATGGTTCAGAAGCGAGATGGGCCTGTAATTCTTCAATAAAGTGTTGTCACCTTTTTTTTAAGAAAAACACCACCACGCCTTTTTTCCATGCTTCTGGCGTTATGCCCTCGAGAATAACGGTGTCGAAAAGCTTCTGAAGGACTTTAAGTACCGGTTTACCACCTGCTTTCAGAAGCTCTGAAGTTATTTCGTCATCACCCGGCGCCTTGTTGTTTTTAAGCTGGTTCAGGGCCATTCTAATCTCGTACAGACTGATGCCCGGGATGTCTTCGGTGAAGTGTCGAGTCAGCTTGGCTCTCGGGTTGGCCGTGCTTTGGCCGTGCTGTCAATAGGCTTAGCTACCGAAGCGTATAACTGTTCGTAGAACCTTTCGATCTCCTCCAGTACCTCTGGCTTGGTTGACGTTACACTGCCGTCTTCTCTTTTCAGCTTTGTCAGCTGGCTTTGCCCAATAGAAAAATTCCTTGCAAACACTTTGGAGCCTCGTCTCTTGTTGGTCATGATGAAGTCTATCTCATTTCTCGTAGAACCATCGGGACTTATCCAGGTCCATTTCTTGTGAGGCGGCTTCTGGAAGAAAGAGTTCATCATAAAAAGGCCCTCTTTCTCCAGAAAGTCAGCCAGCCTCTGTCCTCTCTCTTCCGTTGCCCATACCCAAATTGGCCCACTTTCAGTTCATCCTCGATTTTCTTGCCTATCTTTGCGTTGAAGTCCCCCATAACAACAGTAAAGTGGGTTTCAGACATATGTATGGCCCGACTTATGTCCTCATACATAGTCTCCACTTCATCATCTGGGTGTGCCGAGGTCGGTGCGTATACCTGAATGACCTTCAGCGAATATCTTTTAGATATTCTGAGTATTAGGTATACAACCCTGCTCGAAACACTGTCGATGGTTACAATGTTGTTAGTGAGGGATCTGTGGACGAGAAACCCGACATCACCTTGAGACTTTTGGTCGCCTTCCCGGTAGTAGAATAGGTTGCCCGATTTCAGAGTTACCGTGTCCTCACCCTCTCTTCGGACTTCAGATACCCCATAATATCCCAGCGCAACCTACTCATCTCTTCTTCCAGTTCGACAATCTTTTCATCCGTCCTCAAAGTGCGTATGTTATGCGTTACCAGGGCCAGTTTCCGTTGGAGGTGGTAGCAGGGCGTCCCCCCTCTCCGCCGTTACCGTGGCCGCTACCAGAGCCAGGAATAGCGTAGCCGCCGGGGACTGGGGGCCTGGTCGTTTGCTCTATATCCATGAGGGGAAATTGCCCATAATCGCCGCGCTGGGCAAGCGTGGTGGCGATCGCAGGACTTAGCTCCTCGCACAAGTGCCGCTGCTCCCCGACACTGGCCTGTGGCATTTAGGCTACACCACATTGGATGGTTATACCGCCATCTATCGGTTCCGTAGTACCTCAGTCGGCTCTTACGACACCTGGTACAAGAGGGGGGTGCTATTCTACTCTGCCGGCACCCCACGGCTAAGCTATTATAAGTTAGTATGTGCTTAAATAGCATAGACACTGACATAGCCTGGCGGACAGGCAAGTAAGAAGTAAGTACAGAACAAAAATAAATAAAAAAATCAATAAACAATAACATATAATAATCAGTAGGTATGAGTCAGAGAATTTCGTAGAATTTATCCAACTCCATATTTATCTAGATGATAAATAGTTTCTCATTTTACTTTTATTTAAAGTATAGAAATCGACGACCATTTTCGGTATAAAAATTACAGTAGTACTTTCAGAATGTTTATTGCTTGTCTGGTCCAATTTATATTTATAAGCATTACTATTCAGCGAGACAATGCTGTCACCTGCAGGGTACTTTGTCATCTGGGCGTGCGCTTATTAGAAAGAAGTAATGTATCCAAAGAGCTTTGTCGATAGAGTAGGTACGAGTAAGGCACATGCCACACGGGCGTTGACGCGGCGTAATTGCACCGCGGCGTCACCGCCGCTGCACCGCCGCGGTGCAGCGGCGGTGCTGAGCGTCGTCGCGGCGACACCGCGGCGCCCAGTGTTGCCTTAGACACTGATGACATCTAGACAGTTAGCGGAAAAAAAGGTTTTAGGGATAACCGTTCAACCTTAAGCTGAAGATAAGTAAAATCTCTCATATACATTCTGATTTTGTGTGAGCCAACCGCGAAATCGGATCGTGTGTAGCG
This sequence comes from Hypomecis punctinalis, assembly GCA_949316475.1. Classification (NCBI taxonomy): domain Eukaryota; kingdom Metazoa; phylum Arthropoda; class Insecta; order Lepidoptera; family Geometridae; genus Hypomecis; species Hypomecis punctinalis. Next base: position 8,974,811 of record OX438794.1, on the reverse strand, counting down.
TCAGCGGTCCAACTTTGTCCTCGCTAACTCTTTCTAATATTATAAATCAGAAAGTGTATTTTTTATTTTTCGTTTTATCACAGATATACAAGAGGAATAATGTAATTTTTCACCAGTGTCACAGTAACAGCTGTTCAAGTGACAGCTGTCAATTTTCAAAGTGATTTATCTTTGTCCTTATCGATTCTACACTACTGCTGTCTTCACAAAAGTGATAGAGCTCAATGAGATCTACATTTCAGATGACAGCTGTCAAACTTCAACGTGATTTATCTCGGCTATTATCGATTCTAGACTACTGCTGTCTTCCCAAAAGTGATAGAGGTCAACGAGATCTATATTTCGGATGACAGCTGTCAAACTTCAACGTGATTTATCTCGGTTATTATCGATTCTAGACTACTGTTGTCTTCACAAAAGTGATAGAGGTCAACGAAATCTACATTTCGGATGACAGCTGTCAAACTTCAAAGTTATCCGAAATGTAGATCTCGTCGAGCTTTATTACTTTTGTGAAGAGAGCAGTAGTCTAGAATCAATAATTACCGAGATAAATCACTTTTAAGTTTGACAGCTGTCATCCGAAATATAGATCTCGTCGAGCTCTATTACTTTCGTGAAGAGAGCGGTAGTCTAAAATTTATAATAACCGAAATAAATCACTTTTACGTTTGACAGCTGTCATCTGAAATGTAGATCTCGTTAAGCTCTATCACTTTCGTGAAGTCATCAATGGTCTAGAATCAATAATAACCGAGATAAATCACTTTTAAGTTTGACACCTGTCATCCAGAATGTAGATCTCGTCAAATTCTATCACTTTTGTGAATACAGTCGTAGTCTATAATCGATAATTACCGAGATAAATCACTTTTAAGTTTGACAGCTGTCATCCGAAATGTAGATTTCGCCGAGCTCTATTACTTTTGTGAAGAGAGCAAAAGTCTAGAATCGATAATAACCGAGATAAATCACTTTTAAGTTTGACAGCTGTCATCCGAAATGTAGATTTCGTCGAGCTCTATCACTTTTGTGAAGAGAGCAATAGTCTAGAATTGATAATGACCGAGATAAATCACTTTGAAGTTTGACAGCTCTCACTTGGAATGCTGTTACTGTGACATTCGTCGTGACAATAACACGATCTGATTTCTAACGTGTACGAGGGATTTTTCTCATCTTCAGTTTAAGATTGAACGGTTGTCGTCAAAACCTTTTTTCCCGCTAAAAATTCATAGAATACTCGAATACTCTAGATTTTATGTCTAAATCGCTACCGGCAACACTGGTCGCCGCGGTGACGCCGCGACGACGCTCAGCACCGCCGCGGTGCAGCGGCGGTGCAGCGGCGGCGACGCCGCGGTGCAAATACGCGGCGTCAACGCCCGTGTGGCATGTCTGTAAATGGCCGAAATTAATATGATAAAGGTGACGTCCACAAGTGGTATATTATTCAGAGAAAAATCGAACCAAGAAGATATTTACATCATTTGAAAGCTTGTTATATGGGCTTCCCAAAAATATTTAATTTAGATTTTTTCACCCATCCAATTTTTTTTTAAATACGAAAAATAAATTGTATGAAAAATAACAATACAGCTTATTATTTTTTCTAGTTTAGCAATAATAAAGTGCTTCTATCCTTATTTTACTTGCATTTGCAGCGGATTCTTCCACATTCATCTCTTAATATGCTAAAATTAAAAATTATAACCTACCAGTGTGACCAGTTAGTAGGTACAATGTGACAAATAAACATTTAAAAAGTGTGTCTTATTGGTAAAAATGGTTTTATTTCAAGATTTGGAGGTTACTTAATCAGGGCTGCTAGAGATAAACTACCTATTGAGCGAGATATTATTTTTTCTAGTAAATTCAAAATTAATTTTTAAAAAAAACGGAGTGCTCTTTTTTGTTTTTAACTGTTGCAATAGACTCAGAAAAATATGAACTTTCTCGAAATGTAACAAGTATTGTGGTTAGAATTTTTGATTATTATTATACCGGCCTCCATACATTTTGTGGACATGTCCTTTAATTTAAAAGCTGTTTTTCGGCGAAATATCATTGCAGTAATTATTTTTCGCAAAAATGGCATAACTGACTTCTATCGCGTACAGTATTCGATTTGAATAGTTAACGCGCACAAGTCCTGTGACTTTCACAAGCCATTCAAATATTAGTGCACTGCAGTGCACAGTGCAGTATACCTATTCTAGAGTATAAATTAGTAGGTATGTAAAGTGTCCTACCAGTTGTACACGCGTCATGCGGTCACACTGTACCTGGCTGGGCATTTTCCCCACTAGTCACACTTTTAGACTGAGTATTACTCGTTGGGAATGCTTTTGCCACAAAAGAATTGTCCACTGTTTCTGACAGGTACCTAAGAGATCACAATGGCTTGAAGATAATAAAAATCTCAAATGGTCCCAACTCTGAATCCTTTGATCTACCTATAAAACTAGTAGTTCTCTAAACAGAAATTGTCGCGAGTCGAGCTGTGACTCTCTTTCACTTCAGTCACTTCGTTCGCTTGATCAGTTATCAAAAACATTCCGTTTGCTTTGTCTAGTATCAAAACGGATCAATTTAGTCAGTACTGCGCTCAGACACACAAATCGCATCCTTTGAGTCACAAAGGTCGCTGCAGGTGACAGGCACTGCCGGCAAATAAACAACTTCATTGTTTGAAGAGCAGTCACAGGACTGCTTTATAGGATAAACTAAGCCCCCTTTGTAGACATTGCCTTTTAAACGTATTTCATCAGCCTGCTAGAACGTATTTCGTTCTATGTCACGTAAAGAAAAGAATACTTTTATTTCTTTTGTATGTTTTTGTTTGGTTCCGCAGACGAACCAAAGTTACCGACATAGCCCAGCGGATTAGCAAATTAAAGTCGCAATGGGCAGGACACATTGTTCGAAGAACGGATGGCCGATGGGGCCGGAAAGTTCTCGAATGGAGACCACTGACCAGTAAGCGCAGCGCAGGACGTCCACCGACTTGGTGGACTGACGATATAATAAAAATCGCAGGAACGCGCTGGATGCAGGCCGCTTCCAACCGGCCTATTGGAAATCCATGGGGGAGGCCTATGTCCAGCAGTGGACATCCTACGGCTGATAGATAGATAGATAGTATGTTTTTGTTACACAATAAATCACATCGTAGCTTGATAGAGTCAAAAATCCCAACAAATCCCAACTCTGGCCCCATTGAGTTCATTGTAGTCTACACATAAGATTATCAAAAATATTTCGAAATGTCTGTATTGCTTTGTCTAGTATCAGAGCGGATCAATCTAGTCAATATTGCACACAGACAGACAAACTCTCATCCTTTGAGTCACAAAGGTCGGTACAGGTGTTAGGCACTGCGGGCAAATAAACAACTTCATTGTTTGAAAAGCAGTCACAGAACTGCTATATAGGATAAACTGAGCCTCCATTGTACACGTTGCCTTACGTATTTCATCAGCCTGCTGTAACGTATTTTGTTCTATGTCACCTTCCTCTTTTTTATCTCTTTTTCTATATTTTCGTCAATTGGCAACTACATAGTTGAAATAGTTATTATACAAGAGTACGTAGTATTATTATATCTTCTTTGACAAGATTGCTCAATTTTGATGACCGAGCAAGCGAAGAATTCTAAAATTGAATCACAAGCGCAGCAAGTGATTCAATATTTTCCCCTCTAGCGGATAAATAAACGACTTATGAACTCAGATATCAAAGAACAAAAACAGTCTTTTCGAGATAGGTGGATTAAAATATGTTTATCAATTAAAATATTAAAATTGACTCATATAGAGTTATAAATAAACGTAGTGTTAATTTAGAGTTACTCTAAAGTATTTAGTAGTCTACTGACTACTAAATACTTTAGAGTAGTAGTAGTTAGTCCATTTTTTGTCTTTGGTAAGTGAAAACAAATTGTAAATAAAAAAAAATACAAAACACGGACTTCAGTTCTCCAAAGTAACTCTGAGTTTAATAATAAGGCCGCTAAAAACTAAGAAAACTTCCGTCTTTGAGTATTCTAACCAATTCCAATTGGGTGCTATGTAAAAATTGTTCTTACGCCTATAGAAACATATTTTATTTCAAGTAGGTCGTGATTGCGACGTTATCTATTAAAAATACTTAGTCACCAAAACCGATGAGCTAATACAAGATCATTGACCAAAACGTTCCATGTATTTAACTAGGTATATATATATAGGCAGTGGGCAGTTGGTTTACGTGGGGTCGGGACTCGTACTGCATTTAAATTAACCGGATATAATACGACAAGGTATTACATTACTTATTCTACTACCTTACGCAATATAAACTCTAACCGTGACCTTGAATATTGCTAGACTCCGTGCATAAAGAAAATGGTTGTGGCCAGAAATCTTACTTAGGTACTTGTACCTTTATTTACAAAATCAATATAATAAAAATAGCGCATAGCCTGTGCCTTTGAAAATTGCTAATCTAGGCACGTGCAAAAATGGTTCTGACCAAAAAACTCTTATATTTGTACCTGGATCCCGCGACACAGATCGCCTTGTTGTGGGGTCCAGTGAAAACTTTTTATAAGTAGTTTGTTTCTTGGAACAGTTGAAATTTCAAGCTGTTTTCTAGTTTTCGAGCTTCATTATCATTCACCTTAACGTGTAGTAGTAAACTTTGTTGTGACGTGCGTTATTCAGCAGGTAGAAAAAAAAACAGTAAGTAGCTCAACAGCCTCTCGATTTGGGTATCCAGTCCCATTTTCTTTTTCACAGCCTATGATTATATTGTTACGACCATAGTTCGTTTTATTACCATTTACAAGAGATTTTCAGTAGAACCGTGCCGAGCTAGCTCTAGCTGGGATTAACAATTTGACCTTTTTGCGCGACATAAAATTTCGTTTAGATCAATGATTGTAATATACTTTTTTCTTTATACAGTAACATTTGCAGGGGTGGAAAATGGTCAGTCAAGTCAGTTTTTTCGAAAAATGGTCAGTCAAGTCAGTTTTTTCGAAAAATGGTCAGTAAAGTCAGTATTTTGAGGATCAGCAGCTAAGGTTAAGGTAAAAGTAGTGTAGTATCTGTAGATTGAGGTGACAAAATGCCGTTTTGGAGTGGATATTTCTAAGGCACTCCGCCTTAGAAATATCTAATAATTATGTTATTAATATATGATGCCCTGGTGATGAATTATTGAGAATAATATGATATTCTCATATCTCAGGAGCTTTTTATTTTATTAAATAAAAGAAGCTTTGTTTTGTCTTTAATAACAATTAATATATTTTGAAATCATTTATATATACCTATATTTAAAGATTATTTTTTAATGATCAATAAATAATCTTTTATTCCTTGGTTTTCTTGGCAACATTCAGTTCGTTCACAGTTATGATAGTTCTTCTTATTGTTTCTTATCATCAAATCATGACGCAATTTTTAAAGCAGCGGTTGGGTATGGGCATAGTGGAGGCCAAACTCAAAATCATTTTTCTTACATAAATACAATCATTCTCCATACACAATTAACAAATATACTTAACTAACAGCAACTAACATTCGTATGGTGTTTTATTGACCGACCAAGGGTCAGTACTATACAAATTCAGTCAGTAAAAGATCAGTATTTTAGGGAGTTTTAGTCAGTAAAATCAGTATTTTTGGCCATGGACTCAGTTTCCACCCCTGCAGTTGTTAATTTGCGTAATAGGCATGATGACTAAAAAAATATAATTAGTTCGTCAGATAGGCTATTAAAAAATATCAGACACGTATTTTTTTCCACCGATCACTATCACAGACTGGCACTCCAGCCCGTCGCCCAAACCATCTTTCTGTCCACCCTCAATCTATCTGCTCCTCACCGTCGCAATACCGAAGTGTGTTGGGACATGTGTAGGTACCCTCTTTAATAAGCGCAGCTAACATTTATCATATTTGTATTTTTGCATCATAATGACATTATGTACCTTCATGGTCGTGTCTTACCTGTATATGTGTCTAGTAAAGTACTATGTAGATCATTTCGTTTTTAGATATGACATGTGTCCTGTATCTTAGACCGTATCTCAGCTAAGTTGAGTCTGGGAACTTAAAATGAAGAAGAAAAACTGTTATTTGTTGTCACAAAGGACATTGTGCATATAAGTTTAGCGTCGATTGTTTTATCCGAGTATCGCGTAACTATATATAGCCTGGTTATTGAAGTATAGATATTATTAGATAGTATTTTTTATTTAAAGTGTCACATACTTAAAATAATATAAATATAGTTTAAAACAAAAACTAAAAACTAACTCTTAGGTGTCATAATTTTTTTTTGTGTTTGAATGATTTGTCATCGGTCTTTGATAGGTGTGCAAAGTTTGAAGAAAATGTGATCGCTCAAAGTACGTTAAAATCGAGCTCAAAGGGGTTGTTTACTAGCAAACTTACATGAAGCAAGCAAACATACAGGTGAAACTAATAAAAGCGTGTTAATAACAGATGTTTGATGTTCGTGTAGCTAGTCGTTTTCATTTTGATTTTTCTTGTATTTTCGGGGTGGAATGCGAGCCAGTGGTATATATAAATAAGCGAGTTATTTTGTCTTCGTCGTCGGTTTCGGCCTCAGCTTTGGTTTCGGCTTCGGCGTCGGTGTCGGCGTCGGCGTTGGCTTTGGCTCCAGCTCCGGCATCGAAAATACGGCTTTTAATTCGAATGTTTTCAAATAAATATAAAGGATCATTTTAGGCTGGTCCTTTGAGGGACTGTTATTATATTGTTGTGAAACGAGCCGTTTTTCAGGTATCACACGACGCCGCAATCACCCTGAATCCAGTACTGAATTACCCGACGTCTATCTTGGCTGGCATCGACTTTTGACAGAAACATTTTCGACAAATGTTATGGTTTAGCCAATGTCAGCGAAACGGTTTGGTAGATGTTTGAAATCAAAATTCTTCAAAATTTATTTTACCGAATATCTTTTTTCTGATTGTAGCTACATCAGTATTTCGTAATAAGATTATAATCTACATAAATAAATATGTTAATTAGCATTTGTGTTATTTCTGTAAATTAAACCGTTCTGTAGTTATTTGCTAATAAATGTAAGATATGTTTTGTTGTGTATCTCGGCTGGCATCGCACATAGAATAATAATTTTAACATATAATGGAATGATTTAATTAGTTTCTTTTAATATAACAATTTGGTGTGAGTCCGAAAACATTTTAGATTCCCCATACATATTTTGGACGACGCTAACTTTACCCAATGTTCTTTAAACAGTCAAAGTACAACTAACGGAAAAAAAAAGTTCCATTCTTATTCATTATTTATTTTAGATCATAGATATGTATCAAATATATCAAGCTGTGGAAAATTATAAATACATACATAGTTTTACACTATGTTGTTAGTAATGAGGTGTGTACGGAACAGTATCTATATTTGCATTTTTCTCATTTTTATTACAGAGGTAAACCCCATAAAAATGTGTCTGTGCTTTCTGAAGCTAGTATACAATATTTTTTGTGAAACAAATATTTTTTGTTTGCTCATCTGTACAGTAGGGTGGGCCGAATTTTTTTTTTTTACAAATTTGATTAGTACTAGTACTAAAAAGTTGTGTTTGTATTCAAAGATTCAATATTTACTAGTTTTTTACTATAGAAAGCAGACCTTTAGGTTCCGCAAGTACTTTAAAGTTTGAAAGTATTAGTAATATTTTGCTAGTTTTCATCCATTGATATAGTGACTTTTATAATATTTTTTCTGATGTTTTCTTACAATACTGTTGACAAAACTGTGTGTAGCTTTATATTACATGACCTTGAAAGAGAAAGAGCACATCAGTGTGAAAAAAAATGTTGTATGGAGAGGTCGCCAAAGTTTAATAAACGTTTGTTGTGTCGCAATTATGAGTAAAATTAAAACTAGACAGTTAAATACGTGCCCCATCATCGGTACTTTTACCGTACATCAAGAGAACGTATTTCCATCATACGACGTCTTAAAATGTTGTGAGTGGGAACAATTAGAATGGAAGTTAATTCTTGGCGCCAAAGATCCTTCACTACGTGATATTTTAGAGAAGGTAACTGAAAAAAATATGTGAAATAGCTTCTTTTCCAACAGTTTCAAAAATTAAGATAACTACAATGATTAAAGCGTATCATCTTATGTACAAAAACTTGTTAAAAACAGTTAAAAATAGACAAAATACTGTATCGTTTCAAGAAAACATATTACTGTTTAAAGAAGCAAGCTTACACCTTTTCGACGTCTGTTCCTGTAAATGCGAAGACTTTAGTACTTGTTTAAAAAGAATGAAAGTGTCTTCTGAAGATCAACTGTCTTTGGCAGATCGACGAATTGATAGAAAGATGTTTATTTTTCATTGATTTATCACTGATTTTATTTCGGATCTAAGTACGGACCAAAAATACTTACATGAGATTGTAAAAGCTGTTTCAAGTGGACGTTGTTATCTTGAACTTGCCAGAAAAAAACCAGGAGTGATGTCACATGCAAGGTGGCTTACTACAGCAAATCGAATCGTACGACTCTGCATAGCAACTGTAACACCTTCATTAAATTTGATCATTTTAACTACATTCATCCAAAAAGTTTACGCTCGTGTGTGGTTTGATATAAAGCAGCATTCGTCATGCAAAGACGGTGCGAGGCAAATTTTTAACATGATCAAATATTCACGCTACCTTCCTAGTCAGCTAAAATCCGTTATTGACCCGGTAATACAACAAAATGCGTATTTTGCGCATCCTGAAAACATTTTGATAACAATGATAACCGATCCATCGCTATCGACAAAAAAATTGGGATTACGACGTTTAATAAAAGCCAAAGAGTTAACCAGAGAGCATCCACGATTGTTCAAAATTCCAAAATTAAATGGCAATGACAAGGCAAGACATACCCCTCACTTACCCGCCTGTATTAGAAGACGTGACGAAAGAAGAGCTCGAATCGTGCTTGTTGTCGGACATCAGCACAATTTTCATAAAATTTGACCAATTTCCCTGCCACACTCAAGCAGTAGAACGTTGTGTGAAGGTTGTAACTGGAGCTGGTGCAAAAGTATGTGGTAAAAATAACAGAGAAGGACTTATCGCTTCAACCATGTGTTCGAGGGAAACTATGCCTAAGATCGAAACAAAACAGGATTATGTACCTGAATAATAATGTTTATAGATGATTTTGTTTCAGGTGTTCTATTTAATTATTGATAAGTATGTGTCTGTCAATATTTTATTGTAATAAAAATTATAATAACTATTTTAGTTTTCTTTATAATCCCACCACCGAGCTTACAGATTTCGCATTTACTTTTAAAATTTCAATCAGCTTGCGGAACCTGAAAAAGGTATTTTTTTTTAAATGTTTTTTGTATGTCTGTTACATTGAAGGCTATACGCAACTTTTCCGCACTAGAACATTTTGATATACGAGCTTTTTTTTTCACCATACTAACGCGGCCCACCCTACTGTACAGTAAACAAATCGGAGGGGTGGGAAATAAAATTTCAGTTCTTCCTAGCTTTTTATTTTCTCGCGGCTCGTACCGTAGGAGATTTCAGTCGAAATGTTGTTTAGTAGAAGTTCCGGATTATACGTCACAAAAAAACTGGGTGAGTTATTTTTAACCTTTTTGACAAACTAAATAAATTGATCAGTTATTAAATTAAGTAGGTTAGTGTTGATCTCTTTTGTGAGAAAATAAACATTGCTGAATAAAAATTATACATTATAAAAATCAGTGACACTTTCACATTCACTGGCAAAGTAAGAAAATAAGTAAGTAAAAAGTCGAAAACGAAGCAAAAAATTAGGCATTATTTTTTTTGTAACTTGACAGTCATGTTATTCTTATTCTAAGTCTGTTTAAGGTCTGGTTTAAAGACTTAATATATCGAACGATGTATTAAAATAAAATCTAATCATAAATATTAATTGCGTTTAGAACCACCTAAACTGTTATTTCAAACATTGTTTTTTTAGTTTTTAATACACCTCAATTTTGAACATCTAAAACTAAACAAAGTAATATTTAAAACGCTATAGCTGAAAAAAATGGACTTAAATGTCAGTCCGATATACTCTATGATTAATTGTCGCCTGTCTCTACGGCCAACTTATTTATAAGCCACAAACAGGGCGACCGCAGTTCACCTAAAGTTTTAAGCTCCACAATATAGCTGTGACGTTGTATAACGAGACACCCAAATTACTCGAACACTGCAAAGGACTATGGAGACTTGTTTGGAAACTTTCCGGCGTTTGGGATATTGACGTGTCACAATTTGTTTTGTAGACTATTATGTGCTTATCCCGTTTATGTTTTAATTGTTTTAGTGATAACACACTGTTGCAAATGCTTAATTTTGAGTTAGGTATATTTTTTATCGGGGAAAAGTCTATGTTTGGTATCCTACGTTGATAGCTTGATTGTAGGTAAATAGTACGTCATTTTCAATCCCTTTTATATTTTTTTGCAAGCATTAAGGTGGCTTAAAAAATTCTGCCACCATGTTGACTATTTTTATCTACTATACTACTTAATACTAGATAGGTTTTACTTAATTATGTGGACAGTTGAAAGAAATAAGCCAAATCGAATGAAAGACTTTACTCAATACGATCGCTCAGGAAAACAAAAATGCGCTTTATAGAGAGCATTTTTAAAATGCTATGTGAAAAAGCTTCTCGTTCAGAAAAACTAAAAACACACAAGGCAGCCAATGTAGGTACGTTTACCAACAATTAGAAGGTAAGTTCTATATAGTAATCTTCAAGGATCTTCGCGAACGTTAATCTTTAACCTTCAAGAACTAGACTAGAAGGTACATAGGCAGGCACTTTTTACCTTGATACTTACTTTAGTTCTTGGTAGTCCCCATACAACACAAACACCAATTTTATTTTAAACTAGTTTTTACCCGCGGCTTCGCCCGCATGATATTTTGAGTTTTGTGCAACCCTTTATTTATACGGGATAAAAAGTAGACTAGTCACTTTCAATCTTTCAAACGCGAGCCCCTACCTAACCACCCTTAATAAAGGAGGTGGAAAATTAAAAAAAAAAAACGATTCATCAGTTGTTTTTTTTTGACATTTCTTAAAGCGCGGTCTAGAATATCTCGCAGATAGCAGAATTTTTCCTACTTACTTATCGTTATATTATGGAACATTTACACAATATCATTAATATTTATAACCTATGTGTTATTCTGATATATAAGCTATATTATTGCAAAGTTTCATCTCAATCCGTTCAGTAGTTTTTGCGTGAACGAGTAACAAATATCCATCCATCCATCCTCACAAACTCACAAACTTTCGCGTTTATAATATTAGTAGGATAAAATGGCTTTCGAAAAGCCTTATGTCGCTCTCAGATATAGGAAAGACTTCCTGACTCACAGTTGAAGAATTCGGCGCTCCATGTATGTATATTCCTGCCAAATCGTATTACTAAAACGACATTGTCTGAATTGGCAACAGTACGAACCAAGTACGAGCGAGCTTCGATAGGAAGGACATTGGAATGCCTCGCGATCGCATCTGGTATTTAAATGGCATGTTGTCGCTTGCGTTCGAACAGCATTACAATCACTCTAGCAACAGCGGCCTGATTCTAGAACCGTCGACGTTGTAACAATAAAAATTGATTTATCAACAACATTATATTAATAAATTATTATAAAAATACAACTTTAAGAAAACGCAAGCTTTTTAGATCTTGGATATCATGTAACAGCAGAGTGCTAGCCAAGTAAAACGAGCCAACCATACATAGGAGCCTCCCTATCCAAGACATATTACAAGTATTATTATTCACTGTGCATCTCCGTTGCACTAAAAGTCCAACGAAATACTGACGTCCTTTGAGCGTCTTGTCTTCTAATCCTAATGCCCCACATCGGGGCAGAGGGCAGATACAATACTTCGCCACTCGGTTCTGTTTTGGGCAGCCCGCTTCACTTCGCTCCACGTCTTGCCTTCTCTCTTGCGTTGCTGCTCTTCGCCTCTGCCATGACAGAGCGCCGCCAGGTCTGCTTGGGACGACCACACCTGCGCCGGCCCTGTGGATCCCAATCCAGAGCCTGTCTTGGAATATGATCCACGTTCCTGCGCAGAGTGTGACCAGTCCAACCCCATTTACGACGCCTGATTTGCAGATCTACTGGGTCTTCGTGGCACAGTCTCCACAGGTCGTTGTTAGTGATCGTGTCCGGCCAGAAAATTTCCACAATTTGACGAAGACAACGGTTTATGAAAACTTGGAGCTGGTGAGTAACTTGCTTAGTGGTCTTCCAGGTCTCGCACCCGTATAGCAAAACGCTCTTTACGTAAAGAGCGTTTTGAGCGTCTTGTACCAGCGGAATATTCATGATTTTTTGAATACTAACATGGAATGTTTTGAAACTAGTGGTACTTACGAGTACCTATTCCGAACAGAAGACCTCGCGACTATGCCATATTCGAGTTCATCTATTTTCCAACATGCACCATTTAAACTTGCAAAATGTTGTCAATTACAGTCGTAAGGATCAATTTCGCGGCACACCTCTAATTGAATCTTCATAAACCTATATCTCGACTAGCTCTTGAGTGATTTGGTTCCCTTTCGAATCTTGTTAGGATTACGATCTTGCCAAATTTGATCAAAAATCGGCTGATAAATAGCGCTACAACAGTTATCATCACCCGGTACAGTGAGAACTGTACTGTACCAGCATTTTTGATAGTCCACTACAGGACGAAGGCCTTGGACCATATCCACCACGTTGACCCAATTCGAGTTGGTGTATTTACATACGCCATCGAATTTATTCTACGGACGTGTGCAGGTTGCCTCGATGTTTTTCTTCACCGAAAAGTCAATAGCGTGTAATACCGTACATAGATTCCAAAGAACACCTTGGTACGAGACCGGGATTTGAACTCTTACGATTGTAAGGCGGGAATCACTACCACTAGACAACCACGGCTTTCGAATAGCGAAAAATATTATATCGATTGTCGGAGACTGAGGTCCCAGTACGTAGTCAACGAACACCGTACCAATTGATGTCTATTTCCGACGTGGAGTTCGCGACGCGGAGCATCGAGTGTCTTTGTACTCTACCTACAGTAAAATATAAGTACATTTTACTTGTATTGAGCACCTTGAAGATTGTATGTAGTTTGTACGCAGTTTGTACTGTGAAGTTGATTGATATTTTAGTGGAAAATTTGACCATACGTTCCATTAGGACCACTTTTCATGATCGATTATTTGATCATTTCATAAGTAATACCTAGTATAGATATCCTTGTGAAATAGTTGATTATACTTCCCCAGTACGATATCAATCAAGTGCGTTGTACAAATTCAGTACAGACTCTCATTATCCATTTGAGAACTTTACCGCTCTTTCATGGATACCATGGGCAACTCCTTGGTTTCAAATGGATACCACGTATAAGCAAGTACTTACAAGGTAGGACTTTCACCAATAAGGTGGATCGATAAATCGTAGAAGCGCGTTAGATGCAAGACGGCTTCCAGACGGTCTTGTCGGAAATACATAGGTAGACGTCCTACGACGTCCTACTACGAAAATCACTATACCTAAAAACCTTTTAGCGGTACTGAAACTCCATCAAAATTATAAAAATAAGTTTACAACATGAGTATCCCTAATTAAACACTTAAGACTAAATTACCCCAATTATTTATCTGAAAAGTTCCATGTATTCCTCGTAACACATTATATGTCGGGGTCTACAAAGCATAAAATAATGAGTTGGCTTTGGTACATTTGCCAGAAGTTACATCCGTTACGAGCCCTCTCTTGTGAAGGACTTTATTTGAGACCTAGCTTAAACCCGCGTTGTCTTAGTACATAGGCACTTCCGTAACCGTTCCTAACCTTTCAGCTGGTTGGATGTAACAGACGCTTTTTTCACCAACTTCAGGACCTTATTTGACCCCTTACATATAATAAGGAAAATTCGGAAAAACAGGAAAGAACATAACTTTAATTTTGTTTGAAAAGCATGTATACGAAGTTTCAAGTCAATCGGAACAGGAAATTAAAAGTTACATACAAACGAAAAGGGCCCATTTTACCCCCTTAGAGGTCGAAAGTTCAAAATGTTCGTCCTTAGTGCTCCATTACGTCGTTTAATGTACCTATATTCCAAATTTCAAGCTCATATCTTAAGCGGTTTGGGCTGTAGGCTGTCTGTCAGTCAGTCACTCAGGGAAGCCTTTTATATAATAGATTATTTTTTAACAAAACATAATCGTTTGAACAACATAACTAGCGCAGTTTGACTAGATTTCGTAGCGATCATAGAAGTTAAGCAACTTTCGGCAAGTCTTTGTAGTAGTCACCGCATTTTCACACCAATGGCTTTTCAGAGAAGGAAAATATCGTGAGACATTTTTTTCCCACCTCAGTAGTTTACCATGCCCACTTTAGCAAGTTGCAAAACCCCCAAGGGAGTGTTGCGGAACATACCAGGGTAAGGCACCAATACTGCTCACCGGCCGGCCTCGCGTTCGTCCATAGAAGAAATTCGAGGCGCATGTGAATCCACCAGCTCGCAATCGGCTAGTGTGGTGGAAACCAAATCACGCTTGGTGGGTAGGCGTGTTCAGAACTCAGTGAACTATCATAAAAGCCGGTACAGTACATATGGTAACAACTGAGCGTTACCATGAGTCCAGTGTTATTATTAAAAAAACTCTAATACATTTTCCTGCGAGAGTGAAATTGGCGTAGGTATGCCGTATTTTTCCGGAGACAGCTCGAACTGCCGTATCAATAATTTAATAACACTGCACGAGTCAAAAGACACGTTAATTTGTAAGCCTTAAATGATTTAATCATGCCATATAATCATAATTAAAGGTCATGACTAAAGGTATAACCAAGTGCAGATATTTTTTCAAAATTATTTATTTTTCCTATTCTTTGTATTGTGCGGAGCTGGTATATTATGCTTACAATAAATAACAAATGTTTTTCTTCTTGTGTAGAAAAATCAACAATATTGAAATTTACAACTTATACTTACAGCTTGTACGAGGTCTATGTTGTTTACTATCGAACAACTCAGAAATTGATAAATAACACACGTTGTTGTTGACTTTGCTTACTTGCGACAAATTGTATGGACAGCAGAAATATTTTATTAGGGCTCCGTACCCAAAGTAAGCCGTGGAGGTCTAGTGGTAATGACACCCGCCTTACAATCGTGAGGTTGTGGGTTGAAATCCCGGTCCCGTACCAACACACGGGCACACCACGGGCTTTTCGCTGAAGGAAAACATCGTGATGCAACCTGCATGCGTCCGTATAGAAGAAATTCGATGGCGTATGTGAATCCACCAACTGGCACTGGGCCAGCGTGGTGGATATGGCCCAATCACCCTTCGTGGGTAGGCCTACGTCCTGCAGTGGACTATTAAAAAGGCTGGTACAGTACAGTACAGTACCCAAGGGGTAAAAACGGGATCCTATTACTAAGACTACGCTGTTCGTCCGTCGGTCTGTCTGTCACCAGTCTATGTACTTATCTCATGAACCGTGACAGATAGATAGTTGATCATGGTCGATTCGCCCACCAACAGCTTGCGGGGCGAAACGCCGCAATACCCTGAAATTTTTACAGATGCTGTATTTCTGTTGTCGCTATAACAACAAATACCAAAAACAAAATAAAATGAATATTTTACCTATAAAACAAACCTGATTTATTTGTCGTTTTCTGCTCTAAATTAATAACGGTAAAAGGAAGACGCTTGAAATATTCAGAGAATATTTAATTGTATGTTAATTATTTAATTAAAATAAATTAATTATTTAAGGGGGGCTCCAGTACAATACGGAACGGAACCTTTAGTGCGCGAGTTCGCCTCGCACTTGGCTGATTATTAGCTCAACTTGTCCGTTTGCACTGCCGTGCACTACAAGATAAATAATATTTATTCTAAGGTCAGTTTTTTAGTTGGACTGAAATCAGCCCGACGTGACCTTTCCAAAAATTATTATGGGTTCTGCGACATTAGTTGTATGAATCTCAGGACAATTCACGCTGCTTTCTTGGGCAATCATTAGAATTTCAATTTGATAAAACAGCCTATCGCGACGGCGTAAAAACTGCTTGCGAGTTCTAAGAGGGTACAACGCCATCTAGCGGTTCAACAATTAAAAGCCGCGCGCTGCCTCCGCGTTCCCCGCCGCCCACTTGTCGCGCCCCTCGCCGCCGCTCAGTCGTCGCACCCCTGAAGTTATATTTTTACCTATAACTTCATGGTCTACAAGATACTTACCTATTCACTCTCTTGACTTTCCTTCATAAATAGATAATTAAAGGTGAAGTCCACAAGTGGTATATTATTCAGAGAAAAATCGAACCAAGATGGTGTACACATCATTTGAAAGCTTGTTTTATGGGCTTTTGAGAATTTTTCACCCCTCCATTTTTTTTAATTGTGAAGAATAAATTGTATGAAACACTACAATACATATTATAATTTTTTCTAGTTTAGCAATAATAAAGTGCTCCAATCTTTATTTTACTTGCATTCGTAGCTGATTCTTCCACATTCATATCTTGATTTGCTAAAATTAAAAATTATAACCCACCAGTGTGACCAGTTAGTAGGTACAATGTGACAAAAAAACACTTAAAAAGTGTGTCTAAAAATGCTTTTATTTAACTATTTGGAGGTTACTTAATTAGGGTTGATAGAGATTAACTACCTATTGAGCCAAATATATTTATTTATCCTAATAATTTCAAAATTAATTTTAAAAAAATCGGAGGGCTCTTTTTTTTTAACAGTTGTAATAGACTCAGAAAAATATTAACTTTCTCGAAATGTAACGAGTGTTGTGGTTAGATTTTTTGATTATTATTATACTTACCATCCTACATACATTTTGTGGACATGTCCTTTAAATAAAATATGAATGGAAGGAAATGGGGGAGACCTTTGCCCAGGAGTGGGACAGTATAGGTTATTTAAAAAAAAGGTATATTAAGGGGGGCTTCCATATGGTACGGAACCCTATGTGCGCGATTCCGACTCGCACTTAGCTGATTATTGTGATTTTAGTGTCGGCCCCGAACAAAATGTTCACAATGATAATCTAGAATATAATTATCATTGTTCTTCTTCTTTGTTATGATTTAAATCTAAAGTTGGTTTAAATAAGGTTCTATATTGCAAACAAGAATCTTAAGCCACCGATCGACGTACAAAAACTTCAACATTAAAAAAAAAGAAAATTTCAAAATGTCTTTATTTCAGGCATATATATACCCAATACCCATAAATAGATAGATAGATAAACACTTTATTGTTAACACTAAAATACAACTCAGAAAAAAATACACAGAGAGGAAAAAAAAACAACAACATAAAATAGTGCAACAAAGGGCGGCCTTATTGCTTATAGCAATCTCTTCCAGGCAACCCTTTCTTCTGGAGAGGAATTAATAAAAAAAATAGAAAATGCGGAGTGAGTAGCAAAAGAGAGTTGACAAAAAAAATCTTATTACAAATAATAAATACTTACATAACGAGCTAAAATTCGAATACATTTAGTACCTACATCCTAATACATAAATAACATAATAATAATATAAGATACAACAATACATACAGTTTGATATAAATAAAAATTATATAGCAATAAACTAGAACAAAATTAACAACAGAACTACTGCAATGACGCCTGTGAAAGGTAAAGCATTTTAACGCTTTCCTTAAAAACATCAAGAGATGGAGCTTTGCGTATTGGAACAGGCAAAGCATTCCACAATTGGACAGCTTGAAAAGCAAACGACTTGCCTTAGAATGTTTCAGTGCGCGCAGAGGGAGATATAAGAGTGAGGTTATCTCGAGACCTAAGAGGAATAGAATGAGAGGAATGCCAATTACAAAAGCAATTTTTTAAGTAGCGTAGGGTAGCAGCGGCCTTATTTGGCGGCTCTGACGTTCGGCTTCGCTTTTTCTCCTGCTCGCGCCAGTTACTCACGCCGCGAGAGCGAGCGGGAGGAAAAGCGAAGCCGAACGCCAGAGCGCTTACAAAATAAGGCCCCAGGATTAAATAAAATGTCATAAAGTAAAAAAAGAATGTGAGCATTCCGTCGAAGGCGAATAGGCAATATAGAACAATAATTCACTAGTATTTCAACAATGGTCGTAAATATGTAATGCTAGTCAAAAACTTTAAAACGGCGGTTTTTTTTTTTGTCTGTGATTATACCTAAACTGTGACGGTATGACAGTAGGTATAACAGTATAACCACAGAGAAAACTTTAAAACCGCGATTTTATTTTATACGTCGATCAGGGGCTTTAGAGAACAAGAAATGCATTGAACATCTTTGTAAAGAATACAAGAAGAATATACCCCAGGTTTCAGTTGCTGACATGGGTGTTTTCTTTTCATTAAATCAGGAAAACATATAAACACAAGCATGCCTATTTGTTCTACGTTATATTAAACCTACTAATATTGATGACGAGGAACTAAATAAACATCTAACTCATCACGATCTCGGCTTGTGAATACAACCTCGTATATACCTACATAATATTTCGTTTTATTAGGAAATTTCGTATTTGTGTCCGTAATTAGGCTAATATAAGAGTCAAAGCAATCTATGTGAATGTCACAAATTCGCAAATTAATTTGATGAAATAAACAAGGCTAGATATTTTAGAACATATAAATAATTATTTTTTGCAAAAAATAGCATGACCTACTTCACCCGTGTACAGAATCATTACATAGTATAAAACAAAGTTGCTTTCCACTGTTTGTCCCCATGTATGCTTATATCTTTAGAACTACGCAACGGGTTTTGATGCAGCATGTTATAGATAGAGTAATTCAAGAGAAATGTTTATATGTATAATACACCTGTGCGAAGCCGGGGCGCATCGCTAGATCGCAAATTTTACGCACGAAACGATTTATCTAACATGGCCAAGCCAATTCCGATAAAATTTAAATGAGACCAATTTCGAAGTATACTCTTTCCGATAAAAAAAGAATTATTGAAATCGGAGTACTATGAAAAAAACCGGACAAGTTCAAGTCAGGCTCGCACATCGAGGGTTCCGTACAAATCCAGAAGTTGGGAATTACGTTGTTAAAATCTCTATACTCATCATCATCATCGACAAAAGTTTTTTTTTTCCTTTTCTCGTCATTCATTGAAAATTGTTAAAATAATTAAAAACCTGTTTTAGCATGTGCTAATAAAGCTCTTTTATATGATACCTTACATGAAACGATTTACTCACTTTGAATTAAAAATTAAAAAAATTGAAAAAAATATGAAAACCATATTTTGTGAATTTTGAAGCCCTATCTTTTTGTGATTGAAATAAAAATATTTAGTTTTCAGATTTATTCCTATATGTGTACTCTGAGACAATGCTTTTCGCCAAATTTCATAGTTCTATGTCAACGGGAAGTACCCTGTAGGTTTTGATTTTTGTGAGTGTTAAAATATGCGATTTTTTACGACATAAACGGCTGTAACTTCTTTATATGATAACAAAGAAATTTTTCCTTAACACAACTGTAAGAGATCATAGATATACGTACACAGTTTAAATTTCAGCTCGATATCTTTACGCGTTCCCGAGATAAAGAGTCTTGACAGACACACAGACGGACAACAAAGTGATCCTATAAGGGTTCCGTTTTTTCCTTTTGAGGTACGGAACCCTAAATGGTTATGCGTATATATGAAAAAAATATATGTATAAGTCGGAATATTTGAATATATACGAATTGTACACCTCCTCCGGTGGTTCGTCGGTCAAAAAGTAAATATGTATCATCGACTTGGCATTTTTCTATATATGAACGGAGTGACTAGCCCTACTCAAACTAATGTCAATGTTATTAAATCGCCTGAAGGCATCAGACGTGGGTAAACGGATAAAACAACCGGGATCCATAATTTAACATGCCATCTGAGCCACGGTAGCGCCCAGTTATAATGTCGCTAAGAAACACCTAGACAAACTACGCTATGAGCGCTACACACAATATTAGACTACTACCTGTGCCCCGCGGTGTTACCCGCTTTAGCCCGTGATAATAAGTAATCCTAGGTCTAAGCTACCTTCACAGGGTTATTTCTAATAAATTAGCATCCTTTTAGGGGCTTATTCTGTACATCAAAACTAACAACTTTTGTTCTACGACTTTTGTCAAAACTCAAAAAAAATTGTTTTTCCACAGAAATATATAGTTCACCCGCGACAAAATGTATGGAACAGCTGATTTTTTTAAGTTTAGACGAAAGTCGTAGAACAAAAGTTGTTAGTTTTGATGTACAGAATAAGCCCCTTTTTTTACCAGGGGAAATCCTTTATGGATACCACCACATCTCGTGGGCAGGCGGGTGGTTATGTGGGAGTCCCGCCACTGGTCGGTATACCCACCAAAACCCCTGGGTGTTCCTCCACTGCGCCTGGTGTCGGGGCTACGGGCACGCTTCCGCACTCCTCCGCGGCACCCGACAGCGCTGGCCTTTCTCAGGCCCCACCTTGGAGCTTGCGCTCCCTCCAGATTGACGACGTGCCGAACACCAGACACGTCGTCATCCACCACCTGGGACCAACCAGCACTGGGCGTCGGACAGCACCCGTGTCCGACAGCCCTAGTCCCGATGCAACGGGTCAATTAAAGTGGCCCCGCGCCTGCCACTACGGCTGCAGAGGATAGGGAGAGCGGCCATCGCGATACCGACACGCCTCCTCCCCTGCAGCCCCACCGCCTCCGCCAACACGTTGGCGGCACCCGTTAGGGCCGCTGGCAGGATGGATAGGCAGCAGCTTCCTCGCCGCCCGTCCATCTCGTCGCCGCCCCCGCCTCGATGGGCTCGGCCGCGGTATCGCGACGAGCGCGACACCGCAGTCCACCTCAGTCGGCAAGCCGACCTACTGGCCAGCCTCTACATGGGTTTGGGGAAAAAACCCAGAGAGGCGGCCCCACCTCAAGAAGAATAAGCCCCTAGAAGGATGTTAATTGATCAGAAATAACCCTGTATATCGAATTTTTGACCGACGAACCACTCGTGCTCAATTCGACGCGTATTATATATTTTTTTATGTATAACCAGAACCACGCATAACTTTTTTCGTAGTAGTCCGATTTCAAAAATTCTTTATTTTCTTTCTTTTTATTGGAAAGGATATACTTCGAAATTGGTCCCATTTAAAATTTATCAAAATCAGCTGAAACATTTGTGATAAATTATCAATAATGTAAAAAAATCTACATCGATTAATTCTAAGATTGTTTGTAATTGAATTTCTTTGGTGTATTATAAAGTATATATTATTATTATTCAATTGAAATCACAGGCTTAGCCTGGTCCTTCATTAGGCATCAATGGAGCCTAAGCCAACATTGAGAGGCCCCTTTTACAATTTTATTATGAAATGTAAAAAAAGTAGTAAGTATAAAAAGGATAGCGTAAAATAGAAACTATGGCAAATAAAATTACTTGAAATATCGTAACTGGGCTACTTTGGTGAAATTTTAAATGTTTTTTATAATTAGACTACCGAATGAGGTACGACACCCGCTAAATATGCCCCATTTCAAAATTTCGTAGCGGGTTGTGACTCGCCGTCCACTAAATGGTCCCCCCATAAAGTTATTATTATTATTACTATCGATCCGTACGAAATATTCGCGAATTTTGTACACGGGTGAAGTCGGTCATGGTATTTTTTGCAAAAAGTAATTATATCCAAATCAGTTCAGCCCAAATGGCTGAACTGATTTGTGTGTGAAAGAGGAACAAACATCCATACATACAAACGTTCAAAATATAATTATTTATTTATCCTAATAGATTCAAAATTAATTTAAAAAAAACGGACGGCTCTTTTTTTGGTTTTAACTGATGTTATAGTCTCAGAAAAATATGAACTATCTCGAAATGTAACGAGTGTTGTGGTTAGAATTTTTGATCATTATTATACCAGCCTCCATACATTTTGTGGACATGTCCTTTCGGTATGGAGCCACACGCAAACGCGCAAGTTCAAGTAAACTATTCTCTGTATAGATATGTATAAGATACCATTACCGTGGCAATAGGTACGTTACGTTACTTCAGTTCAAACTGCAATTGCTTTGATGCTGTAAATATTCGGAACGGGTTCAAGGAGTGACCCTGGAAAATTTGCATAAAATTCATTTAGTCTGAATGGATAAGATTAAAATGTCGCAGATGGGGAAGATACCTTTGCTACTTCGAACACCGAAAACCAGAAAGAATTTCGCGCTCAAAAGTAAAATCACCGATTATTGGTACTCCATTTAACATGTTTGTTATCTTTATTTCTCATTCAGTTTTCTTTATTAATTTATTTCATACTAGTTTTTACCCGCGGCTTCGCCCGCATACGCAATATATCATTATAATTTATAGCCTATATGTTATTCTGATATACATATAAGCTATATTATTGCAAATTTTCATCTCAATCCGTTCAGTAGTTTTTGCGTGAAAGAGTAATAAACATCAATCCATCCATCCTCACAAACTTTCGCGTTTATAACATTAGTAGGATTTGTACGCCTGTGGTGTGAAATTCCGTACATAAATTCCAATGAACTCATTGGTACGGGATTCGAACCCACGACCTCACGATTGTAAGGCGGGTGTCACTAACTCTTGACCACCACGGCTTCACACCACAGCCTTTTCGGTGAACGAAAACATCGTGAGGCAACCTGCATACGTCCGTAGAAGAAATTCGATGGCGTATGTGAATGCACCAACTCGCACTGGGCCCGCGTGGTGGATATGGCCCAATCACCCTTCGTGGGTAGGCCTAGGTCCTGCATTAGACTACTTAAAAAAAAGGCTGGTGTAGTTAGCACGTTCTCACATATTCACCAGCTTACCACAAAATAATTAATCACGCTTTAAATATAGTTTAACCGTGCAATTTGTTCTGTTAAACATTGCCTAAAAGGTGCTTAATTTTTGTGTGTAAAACGATCAGTATCTAATATCTAAATTGGAATAATATATTTTGTAGCGCGCTCTTTCTATCTTTCAAAGCGAAGTGAAACAGTGTTATTAACGTAAATTTTGGACACAACGTATGTTATTCAAATGCATCTAGAATTCTAGAGAGTCCTTCTGGTGTCTTCCATGTTCGATGCTTTACTAGCATTGGCCCTAAGAACTTTACCGCTTTCGACGCTCCTACATTTTTTATTTCAAACTTGAAAAATGTATTATTCAACTGGAGAGCTGAAATATTCAGTTCAATTTAACTGCTTCCTTAAATCTTTTGAAATTCAGAATCATATTGATTTTTGATTGTGATATCCTTACCTTACCCTCGTTGTATATATCGTTTGCTTACTAGTTACGGGTAGGTACCTACTTCTATTTTTGACCGAAGAAGCGTAGGAGGTACTCAATTCGACGCGTATATTTTTTTAATACCACGCATAACTTTTTACGTAGTGGTCCGATTTCATTAATTCTTTTTTTTACTGGATAGAATATACTTCAAAATGGGGCCACCCATTTAAATTTTATTGTAATCGGATGAGCTATTTTCGATAAATCAATAATAATGTGAACAATGTTACATTAAACTTGTGCGAAATATTCCCGAATTCTGTATACACGGTGTCAGTCGGTCATGCTATATTTTGCAAAAAATATTTTTAACATTACGATATTTGCACTTTATTATCGTGCCAATTAATACATCACCAAAATACGTTACTACCTATTTAAGCTAAAACTACTAGGTACTCATTCTTCTTAAAATATCTAAATATAATGTTGCATTTATGTGCTTTCCCATGACTTATATAGGTATCCAGCTGTTGCCACGTAGATCTTTATCACCAGAGACTCAGACCTACTTCACTTCAGTTTTCAACCACCTCACTTTATAGTAAATTCCTATTCAATTCCCATAACTAACTTTAACCACACCGTCCCTTAACCATATAAACAGAGAAACATCCACCCTACCAACCTAATTCACATCGTATTGTAAGTAATTAATGTAATGAAAGATAAACTTCATGTCACTCGTTATTAATGGACAAAAGGGCTTAGGCTAGGTAAAAAAATGTTTTTCTGGGCCACAAGAGCCCATTTTTTTTGAAGAGTATTTAATTTAAATCATGCGGTTTCACGAAATGAATGTTTTTGCCGCTCTTTACAACACCTGGTACTGACAGCGTGGCTGGTATGAATTCCTACCGAAATTTTGGCCAAGGTGCGCTTGGGATGACGTGAAATATTAGTAGTGTAATGGAAGTAGGTATATAATAAAATTGACTAGAACGTAGTGAGAGAGGTCAGAGGCCGTTTTAAGTCGACGAAGCCGTTTAAAGTCGTCGATTTTGCTTTCGTCTGCTCGGATGTTGATTTTCCTCTATAGTTCGCATTTTTCAACAAATCTCGACGAACCTTGGTAGATTCAGGTTCTATATGTTAATGTTTTCTTTGTCGTCGGAGATTTTGGATTGATTTTGGAATTGGGGGGTTATTTCCTCAAAAGAGAGGGGGAAAATTTGCTGTCGCGCTGTTTATCAGCCGATTTCGATTTACTATTTATTTTGCAACATCATTCTAAATTCTAACAAGATTTGTGAGTATATACAGGGTTATTTTTAATCAATAAGCATCCTTTCAGGGGCTTATTCTGTACATCAAAACTAACAACTTTTGTTCTATGACTTTTGTCAATACTCAAAAAAAAATTGTTGTTCCATAGAAAAATATCGTTCACCCGCAATTTTTTTTTGAGTTTTGACAATAGTTGTAGACCAAAAGTTGTTAGTTTTGATGTACAGAATAAGCCCCTAAAAAGATGCTAATTGATTAGAAATAACCCTGTATAAATGAAAGCAGTCAAGACTCTTGATTGAAGAGCAAGTTGAGATTAGCCTTATAAAGATGCGAGGTCTGTCTTTTGGCCAACTACAAGTTGGTAGACGAAAAGAGTGTTAATATCGATATAAAAATATTACCCACTAATCTTTGGTGAACCATAATTCAACTCTTGCGGTCCAGTTGGGCTCCAGCGCTCTAAATCAAATACACCTTCTGGGTCTGCGAGAAAGATATTTTCAGTGAAACCAATAGCGGCCAGTGGTTTGGAGATAGTTCAAAACTCGCTTCAAACATTTCAATCGAGGAAATATCGGAGAGTAAAGTTTATTTTGAAAACTCGTTTGATCAATTTAAAGCGAACAACTTGGTTATATCAGTAATGTACCTACTTTGATAAGTGGCAGTAGCGCCTGAAGAATGATTTAATTTAGTAAAAATAGAAACTCTTAAGACGTTCTACAGGGTTATTAAAAAACGGTGTGGTGATTTGGATTATTATTTTTATTATAAGACCGACCCGAAATTTGAAATGAAATCAGATTTTTCATACATTTTGCGATATCAGTCGATATTATATGAGACAGCTGCTTTTTTTTCCTATCAAGTATAATGTTTTTAAAAGGTAATGGACGAATAAAGGTAAGGATTCTGATTTATAGGTACAAAAATATTTGTGCAATTACTCACAGTGCATTAAGTATACCCTCTCGTTACTTGACCGTATAAAAGATACGATAGGCGCATAGTTATATCATTTTAAACGTTTTGTTAGAAAGGTCTCTTGGTCTCTTGATTAGTATATTAAAGGGCTTACCTACTACGTTGCATCATAATTGTATTAAAATTGCCTTTCAACCTGAAATTGAAAAGTTTATTGTTGGCAAACAACTGCTTAGACATTTTTTTTTATTTCAAATAGGTTTGCGTTTGCCTACACACTGCTTGATGTTAAGCAGATATGCGGTCTAGAATGTAGCACTATACATAGCATATATATGCTATATATGGCATACTAGTTTTTACCAGCGGCTTCGCCCACATGATATTTTGATTGTTGACGCAATATAATTAAAATTTATAGCCTATGTGTTATTCTGATATATATAAGCTATATTATTGCAAAGTTTCATCTCAATCCGTTCAGTAGTTTTTGCGTGAAAGAGTAACAAACATCCATACATCCATCCATCCATCCTCACAAACTTACGCGTTTATAATATTAGTAGGATAGTATAGTAGGAAAGGAAGGAATATATGCTATAATATGATATTATAATACCTATAGCATTCTTAACACAAAATCTATAAAAGAGTTCTACCAAAAAAATTGAGATTGGTGCCCATCCGTCTCAGGTCGTTAGTTACAGAGATGACTCACATTAAAAGTTGTATCTGCTCTATACAGGGTGCTCTATCGTCAAATTACTTAGTGTTAAGTAAAATGCCAGTCACTGTCGATTATAATTCTATCAATTTTGTCGCCTTTCACACCCTTTTCACCTCAAATTACGAACAGGGAGCATAAAACTCCTTCGCCTTCTGATACCAGTTGCAAATAATGTAGACGTCGAACACACTGCAAATATTTAGACAAAGTGGAAGCCAAATTGGTAAGACGTTTGACAAAACGTCACCACTTGGCCCGCAAGGGCTCCGTGACGACGCGTAAACGGATTACAAGGGTCCATGGACCCCTTTTGGGCCCCTTATTAAAATCAAAGTGTTGACAGTAGACCTAATGGCTGTCAAAGTGGACCCAAAACTGTCGCTTTTGTTTCATACACTTTAGGTGTAACTTTTTATGAAAAATATCGTATCGGATTGGGGCTTTTATTAAAATAATATAAATATAGTTAAAAAAAAAAATCACGCTCAGATGTCTTTTTAAAAAAATGTGTTTTTTAATGCATTGTCATCGATCTTTGATAGGTGTGCAAAGTTTAAAGAAAATATGATCGCTCAAAGTAGGGCAAAATCGAGCTCAAAGGGGTTGGTTACAAGTAAGCAAACATACAGGTGAAACTAATAAAAGTGTGTTAACAAGTAACAACAGGCTTGACTTGCTTTGATTCACAGTCCTCAAATTAAAACGATTTAGAAACACTACACTGTGCTTGCGCCAACCAGGTAAAATTTGCGCGTAAGTCGATTTTAACTCCCTTTTTGAAGGGGTTACGATGTTCGCATTTTGATACAGGTGCGCAGAATGTAGTGCTGCAATAATAAATTACTAATAACATACCAACCTAAAGCCTGTTGATGCGATAAGTCACCTCAAGTGCCCGCCTCTTATTTTGTAGACGTATACATTCCACCAGAAGGTGGTACACATCTTCCACCTCTCCACACGTACTTTAAAAGATGTGACAGGTAGCTCCAAGATTCATTGCTCGCGAAAAGTATCTCGACCGCGGCAGTTAAGTTTCGCAATTGAAAATGACACATGAGTAGGTTAAACAAACACGCTGAAAAAGAGCCTTTTAAGCTTGAGTAAATTGCACCGCACACAAGAGGCTTTGAACTTCGCTTAAATGAGGCCACATCCGCATCCGACCTCACCAGTTTTAACTCGGATATCATCGGCTCTTTCAGCACAGAACTGTGTATGCTAATGGGCTTGCATTTGGAATAAGAAACCGATGAATATGGCATTTACACTTCTTTTCTATTTTTTTTTTGGAAGGTCACATTGGGTATTGCTGCTTTGCCATGTGCATAAAGTAGTCGTTAGTCATAGATTAAGTTAGCATAAGGATTGCGTGTATGCCCGGAGCACTCAGGCTCGCCTGGGCGCCTCTTCTTGCGGCGGCGTTGCGTGACGGCGAGCCCTCTTCCCAAAAATGTGGTCGAGGAGGACGATGGCTAGCAAGTGCGTCAACTCTTGAACGGGGGCTGCTTGAGGAGGCAGGACTGCTCGGTGCATATACGTACCGTAGATAACGTAACGTAACGTGATTAGTAAAATATAAAATAAGTATTGTCTTCTTAGGAAAAAAGTCGAAACATTGTTAATAAAAGGTACAGGCCCCGGAGTCTGTAGAGTGTAAAATACAAATAAAATAAAATGTGCATAAACTTATTATATCAACTCATTTGCGTTTATTGCCTCACTATTTACAAAGATATTGGCTTAAATTAAAATAGTATATATCAATTGAGGACCCTTAACGGGCGTGCAATATTACATTGATTACAGATATTAACACAGATTTAATTTTGACTTTACTAAATATTATTTGAAACTATGACCGCCTTACTGTACTGTATCAGCCTTTTTTATAATAGTCCACTGCAGGACGTAGGCCTACCCACAAAGGGTAAATGGTGTTTGGAATCATATCCACCACGCTGGCCCAGTGCGGGTTGGTGGATTATTACTTTACCACAAAAGAGGTAAACGCGCTTTAAACACCGTGCGTAAAACTTTAGTGGTAAGACGTTGAGTTTTTACTTATGAATCCCCGGAAAAATAGATATAAATTAATAAATGTTACTATTATTGACAAAATGTACGAAACCGCTTATTAATTGTTATTGTGAATTTGATTTCAATAGTAAAGTAGTTTATTATGATTAATACAGATACACCTCTGAAAGCTCTTTATGCAAAACAATATTTTTATTCACGTTAGTCTTACTTGAAACTGGTACCTTGGCACCCTACGTGGGTAGGTCTATGTTTAGCAGTAGACTACTAAAAGGCCAGTGAAGTTTAGTACAGACGCCTTATTTTGTAAGCGCTCTGACGTTCGGTTTCGCTTTTTCTCCTTCTCGCGCCAGTTACTCACGCCACGAGAGCGAGCGGGAAGAAAAGCGATGTCGAACGTTAGAGCGCTTAGAACATCATATTCATACTAGCTCAGTGGGCTGTATCAGACAGACAATTTCACAGACGGACATTGACGTTTTGTTTCGAGTTCGATTGCACCGGTTAGCGCAATTTTGCATATCGTTCCTTTTTCGTACAAGGTTTTTCGTTTTTTTCCCGCGGCTTCGCCCGCGTGGTATTTTGATTTCTTTTTTGCTCACCCATGGGAAACTTTTGTTTTCGGGATAAAACGTAGTCTATGTCACTTTCCGTCTTTTAAACTATGTCCACATCAAAAATCAAGTCAATATGTTGCTCCGTTGCTGCGTGAAAGAGGAACAAACCGACAAATACACTTTCAGATTTATAATACTATAAATGATTAGCTTCTACCCGCGGCGCCGCCCGCGTGGAATTAGACATTTATGCTCTCACAGGAACCTTTTATTTAAGTTGCCCATGTCATTTTCCGGCCCTCGGACTATATATATGCCAAATATCAAGTCAATCCTTTGCTATATTGCTGCGTGAATGAAGAACAAACTAACAAACTTTTCGGATTTATAATATTAAAAATATAGGTATATATAGGTACATAATATATTATCAGTATGATGATATCCAAGGACTGCTCATCGATTGATTTGACAGATATTCGACCGACAGTTGTTTATTTTGACATTCTTGCAGCGCACGCTAGAGTAGCTCGCAGATGACAGAATTTTCCTACTTACTCAACATTTATCGTTATATTTTGGAAAATTCACAAAATATCTTCATAAATTGTAGCCTATGTGTTATTCTGATGTATAAGCTATATTATTGCAAAGTTTCATCTCAATCCGTTCAGTAGTTTTTGCGTGAAAGAGTAACAAACATCCGTACACCCATCCATCCATCCATCCATCCATCCATCCTCACAAACTTTCGGGTTTATAATATTAGTAGGATAAGCGAAGTTCAATGTCATTTTATATGTAAAAAATATTATTCCACATTTCGTGGACAAAATCGCGAAAATAAAATTTCCTTACTTTATTTTGATAAAGAATCAGGGCTCCGTAGTCGGTACAGCTTTGAATGTCTCTTACATAGACATTTTGTGTGGGGTTACCGATGTGTTTTATACCTAAAATATGTATACCTATATGGACGCATTTGCTTTTCTATACCAATATTATAAAGAGGAAAGATTTGTTTGTTTGTTTGTAATGAATAGGCTCCGAAACTACTGGACCGATTTCAAAAAATCTTTCACCTTTGGAAAGCTACATTATCCCTGAGTAACATAGGTTATATTATATTTAAAAAAAATTAGGGATCCTTACTAAAACTCCAATAATGTAACATAAGGTGTAAAAAAAAGACCTGAAAAATTCCTTACGTCGCGTGCGCTGCGAAAACTATTGATGATGGAATAAAATAATGTACTACGACTTTATAGAACACACCATAATTTACAAAAAATGTCGCGACAGCATAAATCTAACTATTATAGTTAAGCCGTAATAACTGTTCTTTTATTCTTAAAAATTAATTGAAATACCGTCGTAGGAAAAGGATCTTAATTTGTATGTTGGTATTAATCCTTATCAAAATAAATTATTTCATATTCAAGACTGTTTCAATAGCTTTATGTAACTTTTTAAATTATTTAATTCAGACTTTTTATTACAAAGATATTACGAGTTCAAAAATGTAAGTATTATAAAAGTTTCGTTTCGCCGCTCACTCCGCTTGGCAATTCATGTACTTTGTACAATGTACATAATACAAAATTCACTTCGAGCAAATATCTATATATAGAGTCACAATCGTGAAAAAAGTGTCCGAGCCAAAATCCTGCCCAAGCTACGTAGTGGGCAGGCTTTTTAGTTAGTCGTAAGGCGATTCCAAGCCGACTACAACGCAGCGCGATGCCAAAGTGCTCGGTTACAGGCACTTATTAGGTGACATAACGTCGAGATTCGAGGAAACGGGTCATTGAGAATTGAGAAGGGTGCTTGGGCCATATCCACCACCAGTGCAAGGGCCCAGTGTGGGTTGGTGCAGATTGCCACACAATATTTTCCTTCGCAGAAAAGCCAATGATTTGAAATTCCGTACATAAGTTCCAAAGAAACTCATTGATACAGGATCGGGATTTGAACCCATCACCTCACGATTGTAGGACAGGCGTTACTACCACTAGACCACCAAAGTTATATATCTCCGCCATTAGTGTGTCGATTTATGTTTTATTGGTAGTAAATAGGTATGCAGTGGCGTAGCGTGCCTTGGAGGAGCCCAGAATCAAACATAGTTGGGGAGCCCAAATCACTCATTTCTCACAAAGGAAACAAATATGCTTGCATTAAATTGAGATAAATATACCTATACCGCCTTACCGCAAAAGATTTAAACACTGTTTAGCCGTACAATTTGTAGTGGTCAAACTTTAGTGGTAAGACGGTTATTTATAAGTTGTCACTTCCTCCTAGAAATTGAGCTAGCCAAACAATTCAAATGAAATATACACTTTTCTTGCCTTTTTTTCAGGAAATTGATAATTGATAATGAATAGAATATAATTACCTATATCAGCTAAGTAAGTCTAGCTGAAGACGATTTCAGTTTTATAAAATTTCTGCCTCTTAGGACAACTTTTGGAAGAATGCTTAACCCGGAAAAAAAAAAAGATGATTTTTTTTCGGGAAGCACGAGATTAAAGTGACATTGTGGATAACATTTTACTAGGTTTTGCTTACACACGTTAAGGCCCCTGTAGCCCGGGAGCCCCGTATTATTGACACGGCTGATACTGCGGTAGCTACGCCCCTACACATACGACTAGTATATGAAACGAATTGTCGACCTTAAAGTTCTCGAATGTAGACAATGTATTGGCAAGTGTAGCGAAGGTCTTCACGTGAATCTAAGATCTGGTCGTGACGTCCGGAACACGTTGGATGCCAGCGCTTCGATTCCTTCCATCACAGCTCTTTGGGTTAGCAAGTTGAAGAGGCCTTAGGTAGGGCACACAATTCGTTGAAGTAGAACTGATGTCCAATGTTTTTCAAAATTCTCGAGTGAAGACAAGATCAAGAAACTAACTTACATGGGTAGACTGTGGGTCTGTAATATTTTAACGTCGCTTTCATTCTCATCATTGTCATTTTCTGAAATCAGAGCTATATATTATTATGTACAGCCACCCAACACATACGAACTCACTTTTATTTAGATATGCCAATACCTACTATCTCTTTTTCATAAACTTCGAACAGTTTAAGACTACGGAAACTCTCGCGTTTTGGGTAGGTTTTAACTCATCATATAATGGTTCATCCGGTATGTCTAGCATGTGTGTGGCGCATACCTACATTACGTGGTAAGTATATGTATAGCCAATCATACCCGGGCAAAGCCGGGACGGGCAGCTAGTAAAATATAAGTTTGATACGTAGATTATATATTTTTAGATATAATGCTCAACAGACATTATGTATACGTATCTACTCACACTTAACAATATGTTCCTACAAATACTCGAGATACATACATCAAACTTATAACGAGTCGCGTCTAAAAATAAACTATGTGACGAAAATATTGAAAAAATTAATTTTCGAGTCAATAACGTGACGACACTTTACAATCAATTTCTGAATTATGAGTATCGTTTTAACTTCACAGAAATAAAAACTTTGAATAATGAAAACACCGAAATTGATAGGCAGGGTTACTAAAAGGAGAAGAGTTTGTCTTAACATTAAAGGCCCTGAAGGCATCGGACAGGGCAAAGTTATTTTTTTATTAAAACGATCTCTTTTACAAAGGATACACTTGGTTAGCAACTCCCTAATAAAATGTAAAACATCAAAAGCTAAGTTAGTTAAGCAACTATTTGAACCACTTTCATTTATTCTAGGGTACTTTGGGCTATTGAATGAAGACTGAAGTTTTTAACACTTTAGCTTTGGTTGTTAGGTACACGCCGGTAGGGTATTTAAATTTTGTTGCTATGAGGGAAATTATAATAAACAACTATCCTTACTAATATTATAAACGCAAAAGTTTGTGAGTATATATAGATGTTTGTTACTCTTTCACGCAAAAACTACTGAACGGATTGAGATGCGATTTTGCAATAATTTGGCTTATACATGAGAATAACACATTTAAGCTATAATTTATAGATATTGCGTGAAACGAGGTTCGCCGGGTCAGCTAGGTTTTTATATAATGTTGTGTGTGGTTATTTATTATGGTGTCATAACAGTCTTTTAGTTGTGCTAAGGCTATTTCATAGTAAATTTGTAAGTTTGAGGACTTCTGCATTGAATTTTCATTTACATAAATATAATTTTATTTCTCAACCACAACACGTAACAAAGAAAATAATGTTTCGGTATGTTTAATTCCATTAACAGTTGAGCTCGAAAATTTTGATGTTTTTCGTGTTTTGAGATCGCTTTTCGTATTTACAATATTAAAACCGAACATACTAAAAGGAAAGCATTACATTAAGATAAAAAAATGCTTGCTTTTTGAAAATCCATACATATATAGTGCCTTTTTATCTTCAACAATTGTAAAGCTGCGCAAGCGTTTTTAAATTATAAAGTTCTATCTTATTTTTTCACTTACACTTCGAATAGGTCTGCCCTTGACCACCAACTCGCAAGCTTCCCCCAGAAATCTGCGGCCTGACTGCGGCTGCGGATCATTCAACAATCACGAATCTTAATTTAAAAAAAACCTTGTGATTGATCAAACACTATGCTTTAGGCTCACCCAGGCAGCAGCTGTCTGCGGAACGCTTTATAATAGCCTTCGTATGACTGCCTCGGTGGCTCAGTGGTTAGTGACCCTAGCTACTGGGTCAAAGAGGCGTGGGTTCGATCCCCACCCAGGGCAAGTATTTATGTGATGAACGTAGGTGTTTGCTCTGTGTCTGGATGTTATTTAGTTACTATATATATAAGTATGTATTTAAAAATATGTATAAGTAGTTTATCAGTCTCTGGCAGCCATATCACAAGCTTTGCTTAGTTTTTGAAATGTCCTCAAATATTTATTTATTTATTTTCTATTGAAAAATATGCGAACCACAGACTCTAGGGTCTGTGCCCTTTTTTGTAAACTAAAATTACATTATTGTTAGATACTGTACAAAGAGAGTTAGTCGGTACTTGAAATTTTAGCCTAAGTTAGTTAGTTGGTGCACTGCGTGAATGCCACGAGCAAACCGGCGACCCGCAAGCAGCACCCGATCACGAGTGTGACACATGAGCCAGCGATCGCTCTACTCGACCATATTTGAGGGAATAGAGCGACCCGGCACATGATGCCGCCGCAAGGAGAAGCCTTCAATGGTAACCTACGTTGACAAAGTTAACTTCACACAGATATATAAAGCCTACACCTTTCTCGTGACCAATTTCAAAATGTCATTAGTTCTAATATCAATGTATTTACGTTCACCTCGAATTTAAAAAGGTGTCTGAAACGGATCACTTATCATAATGAATAATTTAGCGATTTATTGCGTTACCACGAGCCAACGACGGTTTACGTTCTGATTCCCATTCTGAATATAAATCAGGTTAGCGTTCCAAGTGGAACGGTATCCATGTTTTTAAAGTAACGAGGGAGGAAATCTTTTGGCCCCACGATGTAAAGTTGCTGGGGTGAATTTCATTAATCGATTTAATTGGTGGTCGATACCTTATCTCACCCTTCGTGGGTAGACCTACGTCCTGCAGTGGACTATTAAAAGGCTGATACAGTACAGTACCTTATCCGACTGCCTCGGTGGTTCAGTGGTTAGTGACCCTAACTATTAAAGATAGGAATTAAAGAAGCGTGGGTTCAATTCCCACCCAGGGCAAGTATTTATTATGTGATGAACTTAGGTGTTTTTCAGAGTGTGGGTTTATTTAGGTATTATCTATATGAGTATGTGTTTATAATATCTAAGTATATGTAGTATTTCAGTCGAATATGAACCGAATCGAAAAAAATCTTTTTTAGTTCAGCCGATTTTGAAAAATCAACAATAATGTAACAATTGTATACATCAATTCGAGCGAAAACTATTCGAATTTTGTAGACGATGGAAGTCGGTTTTGTCATTTTTGGCGAAAAATTATTTGGTTATTTTGATACCATTTGGCGCTCTTTGTCAAGATTCGAGTACTGTCGCACGAACCCGTCTTGCAAAGCGCAACAGTGCTTAGCGCTTCGCGATGCATCTCACTCAATACAGAAAGCAATTAAATTTTGAAAACATACTTATAAAGTATAGTACTTATGTTTTATAAAAATAAAAATTCAAAGTTTTTATTTTTATAAAACATTTGCATTTATTACCTATAACAAAAATCATTATATTTCGCATAAAAATTGCGCAACCGATTTCATTCGTGTACAAAATTCGAATTGTTTGCTCCCATCGATGCATGCAATGTTTACATTATTATTTATTTTACAAAAACGACTCAGCCGATTATGATAAAATTTAAATGCAACTATCTCGAAAGTATACCCTTTTGAATTAAATATGTATATTTTTTAAATAGATTCACAATTGGCGAAAATATCGATGAACATACTATGGTAGGTATAATACGCAATGCGCAAAAAAATACATACCTACAGACAAACGTAGAACCTCCTCCTTTTTAGAAGTCGTTTTAAAAGAGCTACAAAATTTAAAAAAAATTACGGTACAAATTGAACGTTTTTATTTTTCTGGAACAAGTGTCTTTATTAGTCATAGTCATAGTCATTTATTTACAGCGTATATGGGTTAGTTTACAGATGATACAAAATAACAAAAAAATACAGATCGCCATATCCTGTCTTTCGACATGCAATACATAGGTAGAGGATAATAAGGATAATAATATGCATTATATACACAAAAAAAAAACAAAAACAATAACCAAATAATCTAAAAAAAAAATTGGTTGCCTGTAAAGTCGGTATACGGGCGAAAGTTTTACGTGACAACGACTTTGAGTGGTAAATGTCTGTCTCTCTCGCTCTTAGGCAGGCTAACCATGACGCGTGCCTCTCACTCGCTCTCATTGTGAGCGCATAACGTGAGCGGAGCGTAACGCAGTTTCTTGAAGTGTCACCCGGCAAACCAATTTATAAGACGTTGTCACGTCAACAAGTTTTATGTTATTGACAGAAAGTTTGGGGTTTTGGCGGGAACGCGAAAAAATCATGTCGCCTTATTGTATTATTTTGTTAAACTTGTGTTTTTATCAGTGATAATTAGTGAAAAATGGTGGTATTTCGTTGATTATGAGCTGATTTACGCGCATGAGTGTAGGCAAGTGATATAATGTAACGTATCATGTTGTTTCGTGTTGTTACCAAAACACCATAGACGTCTCTAGTAAAGTCTCCACTGCTTTACTGAGGAATGACTTGGACTATGATTGGACTTGACCGCGAATTTATTGGACTATGACGAGACTACGACAGTGACTATTTTGATAAAATGTTATCAAAAATTATTGAAACTTATTACTTGATACTGGCAAATGCACAATAATGCGACGCCAAAACTAAGAAGAAGACTTGACAGAAAGTTGGCGAAATAAAAGTTCATTCATTCACTCAACTTGTCTATGACATTGTCTATTTGCAAAGTGAATTTAAAGCCGGCCATTCACGGTCCCTATTGGTTACAGTAAAAAACAATTCAATTATATAGATATTATTAAACATGGAATCTTCCACATGTGAATGAATGTGTAGATAAATGCAAAGTTAATATAGAAATATGCTTGATAAAATGCTTAAGCATACACGTTTCGTAAATTACTGAATTTTGCAAGTGCTTAAAGGCTTTTTGGGGTATATATGGTAATTAATGACGGGCTTTAAGATCGCTGGAGACACGTTAATTTTGTCTTGGATGTGCTCTGCCAGCGCGAAACTAGTGACACTTGATAGATGAACGCTTCATTGCGATTCCATTATTTATTGCTTAGTAATATTATCTGGTTAAATTATTAGAATTAATGATATCTTGACTATAACTGAATCTTCGTAAGCCTACATATCTCGACTCGTTCTTGACCGATTTCATGAATACTCTCAAATCTTGTATACTAAACGATCTTACCGAATATAATCAAAATCAGCTGATAAATAGTGCGGCAGCAAATTAAGAAAGTTTTGAGGGAAATAAATACTAGAAAAAAATAGTAAATCCGAAACAGTTTCGTGTAAATTTAGCAGCTATCAATTCCAAACTCCATTCAACCTTCAAAATTGTTTTACCACGTCCACGCTCTTCCATTTGAGCATACAACGTAATTGAAAGTACAAAATTGGATACAGTTTCGTGTACATTTAGCCGCTATCAATAAGATACCAATAGTCGATCCGCGCAAAGCCTTTACAGAGGCTCAAGCTCCAATCAACCGCCTGATTGTTTTGTGGCACAACGTAAATAAACAGGCGACGCCGGAGATGTCTATAGAGAGGCTTTCTCTTAATAGACGCGCGGGACTAGCGCGGGGCGGCGTTGAGCAAGATACCTAGCTATTTCTCTTTTATATAAGACTGTACTCAAGTAAGTTCGTATAAGACGTAGCTAGCTTTATTGTCATAGTCTATAGGCTGCCTGAAAAGTCTTATAAAAACACATATTTTGATCATCGACACGACGAAGAGGAAGAAGCTGCCTCGAGACCCTCTGACATGGCTAAACAACCTAAATCTCCAATATAACGTAAAAGTAATTAGAGCCACGGTAGCGCTTATTTTTTAATTTTTATAGTTCGAAATGGCACCTGTAGTCTGCGCTAATCGTTGTTTTTCTAATGTGATCGCTGAGAAACGTGCTAGTCAAACTATGCATCGAGCGATAGTGCACTGTATGAGACTGTGTCCACTAATTGCTGTGTATACTGTATATATACGTCATAGGCCTGGAGCGTATGATGTCTTTTTCACCATTCTTTCACGAACACGATCAATCAAGCGAAATCTACATAAAATGTTTGCTTATGACACATACATTGTAGACTACCAGTATTGTGTGAAATCATATGTATAGGTGATCTAATGTGCTCTGTGAGTAACAATTATGTAATTATCTAATTATATTTGAGTTACGCGTAGTTGTGATTTTAAGCACAGTGTTGCTGTTTTAACACAGCACAGTGTTGGTTTAAGCACAATGCTGCTGTCTTCGCTTGATTGAGACATGTCTTATCTCTCAAAATCTGTGGCACGGACTAAATCCAGAAATAATGAAAAGCATACTCTGGAGCTTTGATTTGGCTCGCCCAATTTTAATTAAGTTTGAGGGTGAGTGATAACTTGCAGAATAAATTATCAATGGAAATAAGGTTTTCTTGGTCTGGCTTTCTTGCTTATTTGTTCTATAGCACCTGAAAGATCTCATGCTTTGTTAACTACAATCTATGGGTGAGCGTTTAAAGATTTCGACTTATTTTTTTATACATGTAAGGAATCGGTCTCGTAGTAAAAATCGTTCCTAACGATGTGTAAAATAGATCTTCTTACAGTCCCTGAATTTTGCAAAACAACATCCTATAATTGAAAATATTTAGATCATTGCATATGTTTTTTAAATACTCGTACAAATGTTACATGACCAATAGAAATAGTGTCATGAAGTCAGTAACTCAAATTTCTCTAATCTACGAACAAAAGCAGCTTTTGATGTTAAAAACACTAATTTAATAATTATTATTTTTTGCAAAAAAAGCATGACCAACTTCACCTGTGTACAGAATCATTACATAGTATAAAACAAAGTCGCTTTCCGCTGTCTGTCCCCACGTATGCTTATATCTTCAAAACTACGGAACGGATTTTGGTGCAGTTTGTTTCAATAGATAAAGTAATTCAAGAGAAATGTTTATATGTATAAACATTTCTCTTGAATCCATCATCTTTGCGAAGCCGGGGTGCATCGCTAGAACGCGAATATTACGCACGGATCGATGTAGCATTTTTCACATTATTGTTGATTTATCAAAAATGGCTGTGACGATTTAGATAAAATTTAAATGGAACTAATTCCAAAGTATATTCTTTCCAATAAAAAAAGAATTACTGAAATCGGATTTCTATGAAAAAAGTTATGCGTGATTATACATAAAAAATATATACGCGTCGAATTGTATAGGTAGGTACCTCCTCCGGTGGTTCGTCGGTCAAAAATAAGAAAGCACCCCTTTGTATTGAACGATACAATATTACCTACTTTGAAATATTTGTATAAAAAACTCACCGAATAGCTATTGGATGATTTTTGGCAATAAAATATGTAGTGCACTGTATCGATCTTTTCTAGTAGTCCACTGCTGAACGGTGACAGGGTCATTTCCACATGACTCGATTTTGGTTGCTGGGTTAATAAAAATAAGCGATGTGTAAGAGGATTACTAGTTGTAGTTCTAGAGAAAATAAGATATTCCTATGTAAAAGAAAAGATTGGAACGCCCATTGCGCTCATTTCGTTACCAGCGTGTCTGTTCTGTAGATGCCAGATTTTAGCTATACATTTATCGAATTTGGGTCACTGTAGTTTCGTCGGTTTTTCAGGCATTCATTGCAATCTGTAAAAGGCTGTCCGAAGAAGGTGCCTCGCTGAATAATGTATGGACTTTTTGAACCGTCTTCAAGTCCGATATCAGCGCCCTGATTCTCTATCGACACGATTTGAGCACATCATTCTTATAAACAAGATAATTGCGCACTGAATAGACGAAATGCCAGTGACCACGACCGATGCAACTCGGTGGAATTGGGATAATGAAGTATACAGGGTTTTCTCTAATCAAATACCTAGTATCATTTTAGGGGCTTATTTTGTATATCAAAACTAACAACTTCTGTTCTGCAATTTTAGTCAAACTGTTAAATGTTACTAAAAAAAATCAGCTGTTCCATACATTTTGTCGCTGGTGAACGATATTTTTCTATGAAAGGACAAATTTTTTTTTTTCGAGTTTTGACAAAATTCGTAGAACAAAAGTTGTAAGTTTTGATATACAGAATAAATCCCTTAAAGGATGTTAATTGATTAGAAATAACCCTGTATATTAATATTGTATTTTTAGTGCGCCATTAATCCCGTAATATAAGAATAATAAAATAACGTATTGTGTCTAGGTTTTTTGTGTGTTCTCGAATTTTTTCACTAATAAAGATTTTTGTATGTACCTTTATCAAAAATAATATTGAAATTGTAAAAAGTCTTTTTACCAAGCTTAAGTTATATTATTAGAAAAATGAATATTTTTATGCCAGTTTCTTGAAACAAAAACTTTGGGCACGTTATGCGCAATTTAAAACTTTGGGCACGTTATGCGCAATTTCATGCAGAATCACCCTACAGTTCAGGAGAAGCATGGCCATACTTAATATGGGCCAGTTTATACATACGTTGAAATATTAACGTGTCCTCTTTATTTTCCCGTTACAGTGAATATGAATAGATATGGTTTATTCATCTTATTTGATAGTTTAATCCTTGTTTTTCTATTAGTTTAGTTTCATTGAAAATCTGAATATCTGCTTAATAAAGGTCGTTGTAACTTTAACTTGTCCTCTTTATTTTCCCGTTATACTGAATATGAATAGATATGCTTAATTCATCTTATTTGAAGGTTCAATATTTGTTTTTCTCTTAGTTTAGTTTCATTGAAAATCTGAATATTTGCTTTTAACATAGGTACCTTGGAATATGTATTAGTGTGTCCCCTTTATTTTTCCGTTACACTGAATATGAATAGATATGCTTAATTCATCTTATTTGAAGGTTCAATATTTGTTTTTCTCTTAGTTTAGTTTCATTGAAAATCTGAATATTTGCTTTTAACATGGGCCAGTTTAACATAGGTACCTTGGAATATGTATTAATGTGTCCTCTTTATTTTTCCGTTACACTGAATATATATGGTTTATTCATCTTATTTGATAGTTTAATCCTTGTTTTTTTCTTAGTTTAGTTTCATTGAAAATCTGAATATTTGCTTTTAACATGGGCCAGTTTAACATAGGTACCTTGGAATATGTATTAATGTGTCCTCTTTATTTTTCCGTTACACTGAATATATATGGTTTATTCATCTTATTTGATAGTTTAATCCTTGTTTTTTTCTTAGTTTAGTTTCATTGAAAATCTGAATATTTGCTTTTAACATGGGCCAGTTTAACATAGGTACCTTGGAATATGTATTAATGTGTCCTCTTTATTTTTCCGTTACAGTGAATATGAATACATATGGTTTATTCATCTTATTTGATGGTTTAGTCCTTGTTTTTCTCTTAGTTTAGTTTCATTGAAAATCTGAATATTTGCTTTTAATATGGGCCAGTTTAACATAGGTACCTTGGAATATTTATTAATGTGTCTTCTTTATTTTTCCGTTACACTGAATATGAATACATATGGTTTATTAATCTTATTTGATAGTTAAATCCTTGTTTTTCTATTAGTTTAGTTTCATTGAAAATCTGAATATCTGCTTAATATAGATCGTTGAAATAAAGCGTGTTTTCTTTATTTTCCTTTTAGACTGAATATAAATAGATTTATTTATCTTTTTTGAAAGTTTAATCTTTGTATTGTTATTAGGCTAGTTTCATTGAAAATCTGAATAAATGCTTAATATGAGCCAGTTTATTTATACATTGAAATATTAACTTGTCCTCTTTATTCCCGTTACACTGAATATTAATAGAGATGGTTTATTCATCTTAAATAAAGGTTCAATATATGTTTTACTATTAGTTTAGTTTCATTGAAAATTTGAATATCTGCTATTAGATAGTCATATGAAATTGCTATTTTATTTTCAAAAGTTGGAATACTGAGTCTTTTTTAACTGTCTCGTTGGTAATGACATCGACTAGTAAAACTACAGAAATAAAGAAAGATTTTTTTATCAGCAAAGAAAGTACGATTTTTTGTCCGCCCTTCAAAACTATCGTTAAATTAACTGAAGTATGGTTAATTTGTAGATAATGAAATACCATGCGATACCATGTCATGAGCTGATTCGTGTGCTAGTAGACTTATCATAACCAAACCTAATCATAAATATTAAAATTGATGCGCGCATCGTACGTATTTACAGTAAAGAAAAACTTTTTAAGAAATACCCTGGATTTACCTACATGTACATAATAATATTTCATTTTAAGACACCAAACTCAAAAATCCGATTTAAAAGTCGTATATAGGTAAACGAGTATGTGACTCAATAATTTTCTTTTAAAAAATGATATAATGTATACAATTTTCAATCGTAACAATATCATTTAATAATAATGTGTATACAATTTTCAATTGTAACAATCCTATCCTACTAATATTATAAACGCGAAAGTTTGTGAGGATGGATGGATGTATGGATGTTTGTTACTCTTTCACGCAAAAACTACTGGTCGGATTGAGATGAAACTTTGCAGTAATATAGCTTATATAACAGAATAACACATAGACTATAAATTATAATGATATTGCGTCAAAAATCAAAATATCATGCGAGCGAAGCCGCGGGTAAAAACTAGTATCATATAAATATAATTTAGCCATACTAGTTCCTTTGTGTAATCAATATTATTACACAAAATGAATAGCCTGCCTGCCTACCTAACATATTATTTTTGACCGACGAACCACTGGAGGAGGTACTGAATTCGTCACGTATATTTTTTTTTAAAGTAACTATAACCACGCATAACTTTTTTCATAGTCGTCCGATTTCAATTTTTTTTTATTAGACAAAAGATACTTTGAAATCGGTCCCAT
Source organism: Hypomecis punctinalis (assembly GCA_949316475.1). Taxonomy (NCBI): domain Eukaryota; kingdom Metazoa; phylum Arthropoda; class Insecta; order Lepidoptera; family Geometridae; genus Hypomecis; species Hypomecis punctinalis. The sequence continues at coordinate 8,932,267 of OX438794.1, read as the reverse complement.
TTAAATTTTGTCGAAATCGGCTGTGCCATTTTTGATAAATCAACAACAATGTGAAAAATGCTACTACGATCCGTGGGAAACATTAGCGAATTCTGTACATGGGTGAAGTCGGTCATGCTATTTTTTTATGATTGCAATGTGATTTACATATTGAATTTATTACCCCCTAGCCAAATTCCCAGTACAGTGATTTTAATCCTCAACGATTGAGAATGCTAACCCTTTATCTCTAAGCAAAATGAAAGCAAATATATATTTCACAATAAAAATAAATTCTTCTCCCGTCGTCTACACCTGTATTTGCGAGGTATCTCGAAGAAAAGTGTCAAAAGAAGCGCTCAATTCATTGGATATTGCTGGTGATACAATTTCACCGTCGATTACGTCTAGGAGCGCGAGCAGGGTTGCGATCGGCCTTCTCCAGACTAATGTAGAGATGCGCTCTACGCCTGGTGACAAGCGTTACCAAAAACTGTTAATTTAGGTGATAAAAACAAACCGACAAAGTGATACTAGACGGAGTTCTGTCTGGTAGTCTACTAATTGTAGGTTTAATGCTTGTCACAACTACTTTCTTTCAATTACGTCTTTGGTGGTTTCTGGGCTTTAAAGCCTAATTCGAAGAGGGTGTGAAAAGTAGTGCATTTGTAAAAAAAATATCATAATATTAAATAATTAAATAGCAGCGTAAAAAGCGTTCTCTCTATCAAATGCCTAAAGTGAAAAAGAAACAGAACTACGCTATTTAGCTAATTTAGTTACGCTGGCGCCTCTGTAATCGGGCTTAATATAATTTTACGAGGTAAGACTACATAGACGACAGTTAACACTACTTCGAAATAAATGTAAGCTTAATATAAAAGACGATTTATGTGAAAAAAAATTGAAATCTTTACAAAACTAAATCATATAGGTACCTTGAAATTGAAAATACAACCCCATCGAATTAATCTATTTTAGGAACAATTTGTTCTAGAAAGCTATACGCGTGGATCGTGCCTCTATTCTGTAGCATCGGGTTCCCAGCCCAGAAGGACTTACCACGGACGCGGAGTGTTTCACCGCATCCTTACAAATTCTTGTGTTAAGGTTCGAATTACCTTAATACTCCCATAATAAAGCTACTTTATGACCAACGAAACCAGAAAATCTGACACTCGCGCTTGAACAATTTGTTCTGGAAGGCGAAACCCGCGTATTATGCCTCTACGTATACTGTCTTTAAGAACATTATTCTCTAACATCGTGACTAGGCACGTCCTTGACGCGACCGGTTCCCGGCCCACGGAGGAATTGCCACGGACGTGGAGTGCTCACCGCATTCTTACAATTCTTGGTTGGGGCTCGGATTGCCTTACCAATCCTGTAACTAAAAACTTTTCCTATGTTACTAAAAGTAATTATACATTATAAACCGATGGTTTGTTTTGTGGAATAGCTGGTAGATGAAAGACAGAATTACTGCATGGGTTTTGGCGGGAACCGCCAAAGTCGCCGCACTGTATTATTTTGTTAACCTTGTGTTTCTCTCGTTGATTTTGAGTTTGAGCTGAAGTGCGTGTAGGCAAGGGCTACAATGTGGTGTATCGTGTTGTTCCGTGTCTTTATCAAAACTCCATATACGCCTCTAGTAAAGTCTTTACTGCTTTACTGAGGTATGACTTGGACTAAACTTAGAGTTGACCGCGACTTATTTGGACTAAGACGTGACTACCTACGACTGTTACTATTTTGATAAAATATCGAAAACTTATACTTGACACTGGCAAATGCATAAACCATGTGACGCCAAAATATAAATGAAGAACTACAAAATTGCATCTGAATTCTAAGTAGGAGTAAAACGCTACAAAATGTTACAATGTTTTTTGTACCCTGTACTGCATAACAATAAGTTTTTTCGCCGCTACAGTTTATCTTTCTTGCTTCAATTAGCTAAAAAATATTGATCTGGCGTGTAATTGGTAAAATTGTCTGTACTTTACGAAGCTGTTTTAAGTCCACCGTTGGATATGGGCCTACCTTGAAACGCGACTTATTCATTACGCTAGTTTACTCCGGTTGGTCTTTACAATGTATTCCTTTAGCGAAAAGTCAATGGGGTAAAAATCTTTTCAAAACTTATTGGCAAGAGGCCGGGATTTGAAACCACGATCACAGCGAGAGTTCTTCCAATAAACCATAGCAAAAATAATGTATGAATAAAACATATTTTGATTTGATTTGAAAGTGTTACACCAAATTTTCTTCAAACATTGCGACCGAAAATCTCAGAAACAGTCCTCAAAAGACATGATGCCACTTCAATAGCATACAGTCCTGTCTAGCTCAAGATATACGAGTAGATAAAGAGAAGATATTCATGAAAATATTCTACTGTACAGACTGTGTACATATTCGCCTGAATAGAATATTGAAAGAGTCGGAGACATCTTCGCCGCAACCATTACATTAACGTACAATAAAATATACGAATCGAAAGAGCTTTCAACGTGCGAATGAGTTTTAGCAACGAAAAGAATTCCTGTAAGTGATTTCGATTTTGTGAGTGTTTGAATTCATTCGTATCATTAATCTAATATGCGCAACGTTCTTTGGTTTGTGGCTTAGACGCGTATTTTAGTATATTTAACAGACAATATATTTTTATCTTCTTTTTAAATAATCTACTGAATGGAGCGAGTGGAAAGATGGATTCATAAAGATGTGGCCATAGTCTCCGCTTCCGCTCCATCACTGAAGTCAAAAAGATCTTTTTTGTTCGAAAGGTTTAGTTCCGATAGTTCCGAGGTGGTCCCTTAAAATTTTACCGAAATCGGCTAAGCCCTTTTTGAAAATCAAGAATAATGTAAAAAAAGTAAACGTCAATTCGAGCTAATAATTCGAATTTACTACACGATGGAAGTCGGTTTTACCATTAATTATCTTACATTCTGTATTGATGGGATCTGTGATTTGTACTGTTCTACGTAAACTAAGAACTAAAGTACTAAACGATTGAGGCATCTATCTGTCAGACTTCAGTATGGCGCAAAATTTAGTAATTTTCTGGTTTTTGAACTATTGATGGAGTTATAATAATCACGGATGGTCAGTGCCCATCCTAGAAACGTACATTGTCCATGTAAAAAAAAATTAAAGTTTTAAAATTATATTTTTCTAGAGTATCCAAAAGTAGGCTTCTGTTCTCCTTCGCCGAAAAGCCAACTCACAACCTCACGATTGCTAGGCGAGCGTTAGTACACCGTTACTTATCCACTTTGCAATTTTTTTATTTCATTTAATTATTTTTATTATATTTTATTTACAATACAAGACTTAAGTGAGTAAAGTTTCATAACTAAATTAAGTAAAATAATAGCATGCCCTTTATCGTCTCTGATGCAAAGGTTTGTCGCATTGCCGCGCTGGAAGGCAATGGACATTAGTCTTGTTAATTAAGTTACATAACACTAGTTAAGTAAGTTAATTCTACAACATCTAAGTGATAATAATGAGGCGGTTTCGGGCTCAACTTGTTTGCCGACCTTTTGATCAACATCGACCGCAACTATTGTGATCAGGACGTTGTTTTGAACAGAGTTGAAACTCAATTACTGCCGGTAGGTTAGGCGCGCGTAATCTGTGCAAGATGGGTTCACAGCCTTACCTCTGAATATGGAGCTTACTTAAGTTAAGGGTTGTTGGATCTCTTTTTAACTGACTCCAGAAAAGGTGGTTACCATTTCGGCTGTATGTTATTTTGTTATGTGATTACTCCGCTAATTATGGACAGATTTTGCTGATTTATTTTTGTTTATTACATGATATTTGAGAGGTGTATATTTTTTAATTTTAATGTAATCAGCTGAGTATTTTTTGAAAAATGAACAATAATGTAGAAATTTCTTAAGTGATTTGAAGTCAAAAACGTATTTATGTTATAACCTTTTTCGCAAAGACAAGAGGCTCATGCTCTTAGTGGAACACCTCAGCTTAGGTCTTTAACTGAGCTGAAACGTTAAAGCCTTTAACAAAAGGGTTCCAAATGTGGAAATAAAAATGTTAGGATATGATAAAAATTAGAAGCTACAATTCGTTAGGCAACCTTGTTTAGATATATTCTAAGCTTCGTAATGTATCTAAAAACAAGTGAATGAAATGTTTTGTCAAAAAATAATCAAACTTTTTTCAATCAAATATACTGGCGGTCTCATTTCCCAAGGAAACCTGGTTTATATGTATTCTCCTATTCAATCCTACTATATCCTACTTAATATTATAAACACGAAAGTTTGTGAGGGTGGATGGATGGATGGATGTATGGATGTTTGTTACTCTTTCACGCAAAAACTACTGAACGGATTGAGATGAAACTTTGAAATAATATAGCTTATATATCAGAATAACACATAGCCTATAAATTATAATGATATTGCGTCAAAAATTAAAATATCAACGGGCGAAGCCGCGGGTAAAAACTAGTACATTTAAATACAAAACAAATACAGAATATGTTTTCCTTTAAATTAATTAAACATTATTAAATTTCATTTACTTGCGGCCAAACGCAAGGCAACCCTATTTAAATATAGGTATTCTTCTATTCAAATAATTACGTAAAAAATTAGTTTGAACCGTGTACGCTATGAGCGGGTTGTTCTTGCGGTGGGTTCTCGGACTGTAATGCTTTGTTCGGCTGCACGCAAGTCTACAGTACTTATTAGGTGGATTTCAGGAATAATCCTGAGTCTGGGCTGACAGTTTCATAGCCCCTAACACTTTGCCAGCTGATCGCGACGTCTATTCGTGTTTCGATTTTATAGAATTTTCATGAAAATCACGACGCTGTGCGTCTGTTTCAATGTGTAGCTGCATTGTTTAGCTACACACACATAAGCCCGATTACAGAGGCGCCAGCGTAAATTAAATAGCATCGTAAAAAGCGTTCTCTCTATCGAATGCCTAAAGTGAAAAAGAAACAGAACTATGCTATTACTACCGAGCACTGGCTTCGCGTGGCGTTGTAGTCGGCTTGCAATCGCCTTACAGTCGTAAAGCTGGAAACGTACTATATCGGATGCGGCTGACGGACGCGACTGACAGCCGCGACTTAGCAGTGTGCACAGTCTTAAAACATCCAGCGCGCCAGACCGCTCTCGGACGTCCGAACGCTCAAGGTCGTCCGAAGGTGACGTCCGCGACTGATGTACACTGCTCAGTGTACTTTCATAGTCCTGATACTTATCAGTCGCGTCCGTAAGCCGCGTCCGATAGTATGTTTCCAGCTTAAGGCGATCGCCGAGTCTCCTCTCCCCTGCCCCCGCTTCATGGCTTTGTATATGAATCGCCTATGTGTGTGTAGCTAAACAATGCAGCTACAACTAGAAAGACTGCCCACTACGTAACTTGGGCAGGGTTTTGACTCGGACACTTTTTTGCACGATTGTGGCTCTACAGATATTTGCTCGAAGCTGACGACGGTATATATCTTCCGTTCCTTAATGAGTAACTTTATAGAGCGGGAAAGCTGATAGTAAGCGCCTGACACCTCCGAATTACTTTCTTTTACGATGCCTTTTGTTTTACGACTTGATTTAACGTTATTTTTTTCACTTACCTAGATCTTTCCTGATGCTGCGAGTAGCTTAGCACGGGCAAAGCCACTATATGAGGTTGAAATACCCAATAAATGTAAATATATTTTTCATCACATCTATTCTAAAAGGACTACTTGATTCGCCTTTAACTGCGCCCAAAGGTGGTGTTTTCTTTAAGGAATTTTATAAGTGCGCCGGAATCATCTTTACCGCGCACTTTTTGTATTTGGAACAAATAAGTGCGCCGGAATTATCTTTGCCGCGCACTTTTTGAATTTGGAAGTATTTGTAATGTTAGTGTTCAGCGCCAAGAAAATGAACGAAAAGAATGTAATTATAAGTTTTAATTTGTTTTATTATTAGATACCATTTAATTTCAATTTAGTTGTCACTCTACGTATCATTAAATAATAATATTAAAATAAAATATGGAGCGCCTTTTATTTTCTCATAGAGGTGATGGAAAGTAGAGTACTACTCGGGCGCAAAATATATTTTTGGCTCGGGCGACGTACTTTGAATCCCTCGCTACGTTCAGGATTCTACTAATGAATCCCTCGCTACGCTCGGGATTCTACTCTAGAATCCCTCACTTTATCGCTCTGGATTAAAAAAGCGCCCTCGCTGTAAAATATTATTTTGCTCCCATATGATACAATCTACTATTGAAATCTTACCCGCAGTTAGTAAAACTTTTGTAAAAACGTTAGTAATCTTGTTTACTTTTAATGTTTGTCAATCGCGCTCGAGCAATATAGTTATTTTAATGAATTCCAAAACGTAGGAAGTACTACGTTTGTCTGTATAAATTTTGACGACGTATTGTTGCCGCTATAGCAAATACTAAAATCAGAGAAGAAATGGTGGGCTCCCATACAACAAACCTGAACATTTAGCCCTTATTGCTCGCTGTTAATAACGGTGACAGGTAGATGTTTGAAATATTTACAGAGTAATTAAATCAATAAATAAACAAATAAATCTTTATTACTCTACACTGAGAGAAAAACTAACAAAAATATAGTAATCTTTACTAAAATTTTACTAAATCCGAGGACAACAAATGACCTGTAATAAATACAAATCGATTTTTGTAAATGCAATTCGTAGGTATTACAATATCAGTTCTGTTATATGTAGTAAGGCCCCAGTAGTTTCAATAGATTAGCTTTGTAATATCTAGTAAAGTCCATAGTACTCTTTACTAAAATGTTACTAATCCCGAGGACAACAAATGCCCTGTTAAAAATACAAATCGATATTTAGTAGGTATTACTAATACCTGTTTTGTTATATCTAGCAAACTCCTTAGTACTCTTTACTAAAATTTTACTAATCCCGAGGACAACAAATGCCCTGTAAAAAATACAAATTGATATTTAATAGGAATTATTAATACCTGTCTTGTTACATGTAGTAAGGCCCCAGTAGATCCAATAGATTAATTAAGTAATATCTAGTAAAGTCCTAGTTTTTTCGAAATTTTAGTTCTGTATCATCTAGTAAACACCTAGTAATTTTGATGAATTCGTTTTGTAATATCTAGTAAGCCTTAGTACTTTCGAAAGTTTGGTTCTGTATTATCTGCTAATCACCTAGTAATTTTGATAGATCAGTTTTTTAATATCTAGTAAGCCTTAGTACTTTCAAAAGTTTAGTTCAGTATTATCTAGTAAAAGTCTAGTAGTTTCAATAGCTTAATTTTGTATTATCTAGTTGATTTTTGTAATTTCTAGTATAATTTCTGTGTTATCAATTTAGTAAACCCTATCAATGTAAAAGTTATAAAACACTTCAAATCGAAATATCAAAAACTGTATACCTGCTTATAACAATGACCTATAAGTATACAGTTTTTAATATTTCAATTTGAAGTGTTTTATAACTTTTTTATGGATAGGGTTTATTAAGTAGATATCACAGAACTAAACTAGACATTACAAAAACCAACTAAATAATACAAAATTAAGCTATTAAAACTACTTGAGTTACATATCTTACAAAACGAATCTAAGGTTATAAACTAATACTAAATGTAAGTTACAAGGTGAATAATAATTGTAGACATAAAAATAAAGATTCAAGTGAAGTCATGTTTATTAAATATTATACATGTATAATATAACACACGAAACAGCCACATTTACAATAAAACATAATTTACATTGCCGGCGAGTATAATGTATTCACGGAGAAACCCAGTTACTCCGTATATTCTGGGTAAAATTGTCAATTTTCACTTACACTGGTTAAATCTGTACTTATGACACTTAATTAAACACAGTTAGTTGGTACGCACTGAACTTCATCCTCCATGTTTACTCTACTGCACGCAACGACGAAATTGCTGCTGGAAAGACGGGATCGTATTCACTGAGACCCCAGTTACTCAGTATGACTGTATAGCTGTTATAACACTGACTCCTGGGTAAGATTGTCAATTGTCACTCAGAGTGTTTAAATCTGTTGGTAAAACACAGTTTGTTGGTACTGAACTTCACTCTCCTTTACATGTTTACTCTACTGCAAGCAACGACGAAATGGCTGCTGGAAAGGCGGGATCGTATTCATAAAGCAAAACACACCAGACACTTTACTGGAAATAACAAAACATTTCGTGGAAATTACTTAGCTTATTGCTGGATTTACAAAATATACCAAAAACTAAATGTTTTTGTTGCATTAACTAAAGTATTGTAGTAAAATTACAATAGTATCTTGAAATTAATAAAGCCTCATGCTTGAAATTATTCTTCCTTTCAATACAAATGACAATCGTGTTTTGAAAATGATTAAACCCACGCTTGTAATTACAAAACAAGGTAAATCAATTTTTTTCATCTTTCAAACCAGTGGTATATCAGATACCAATACTTGTCTATACCAGTACCTATCTAGGTACCAACGCGGTGGATTTTTTTTTGTAAGTACATAGTACTAATCGCCTAAGAGCATGTCAAACCCTACGAAGTACTCGTATGATACAATTTTTATTGGATTTTGTTAAATGCACCTTTTTATGTTAGTAATAAGGAATCATACTATAGGTAACGTTTGATGAAATATGTTAGCATGCACTACAAATTACCTATAACTAGTTGTTATTAATAAAGAGTAAGAGTAAGTAAGTAAGTAAGAGTAAGATACTTAGTGTACTGAACTACTGAAACCAAAGTCAAAGCCATCAAATAAGAATATTTCAACGACGTTGGCGGGAACAGAAAACGCGGCATCAGAAATAATCTTAATGCCAATTAATGCAATTAGAATTAATGCATAAGTATTAATTTGAGATTTTTCGAGTATGTATTAAAGTGTAAACTTATCTCGTATATTATTCCAGTAACTTCAGTGCCCTTACCATGACTTTTGATAGTAAACGTAAACTTTTTTCCGTTTTTGTTTAATAGCTTCATATATTTAACCATACCTTATTGAATTTTAAAACTAAAAATTTGCTTTTTATTTGTAAGCGTTTAGAATCCAGCAGCTATGCTTATTCTTCATTTTTTTACTCTTGACTCAAGACCATAGCGTAAAATCATTTTATTATAATTTGTTCTGGGAAAAATATTGTTACTTACTACTACTTATGATCTAATATTTGCTATTGTTATAGGCGATAAGTTTACGTTTTACGGCTAATTTTGACAATTTTATTGTTTTGTCAATTGTTTGTTTTTGAAAAGCAATAATGCTTTGTTTGGGAATTTTGTCATCTTGTAATTTCAATTGAGATTATTATCGTAAGAGCGCTTATAATGTTTGTTTCTGAAAAAACAGTACGTCATATTTTGATTCCTGTAGGCCACGCGGGCGAACCCCGCTAAAAGCTCATAATAATTAAAGCGTGTTCCTTGGAATTACAAAAAAGCCAAGGGATAAATTAATTATATTTGTTGTACCAAATAAAGTTCTTGCTAAATTTTACAAACGTGTGTTGAAATAAATAAAGCATGTTGCTTGGAATTACAATGACGGAAACACTAAATATTATTCTTGTACCAGTTAAAGCTATTTCTAATAATTACAAACTAGTGTTGAAATTAATAAAGCGTGTTGCTTGTTATTGCAAAAAGGGAAATATTAGATATTTTTGTTGTACCAATTAAAGTTATTTTTAATATTTACAAACGGGTGTTGAAATTAATAAAGCATGTTGCTGGGAATTACAAAAAGGGTAAAACAAAATATTTTTGTTGTACCAATTAAAGTTCTTTCTAAAAATCACAAACGTGTATTGAAATTAATAAAGCATGCTCTTTGGAATTACAAAAAGGGGAAAACTAAATATTATTGTTGTACCAATTAAAATTATTTCTAATAATTACAAACGAGTGTTGAAATTAATAAAGCGTGTTACTTGGAATTACAAAGAGGGAAAAACTAAATATTTTTGTTGTACCAATTAAAGTTATTTTTAATATTTACAAACGGGTGTTGAAATTAATAAAGCATGTTGCTGGGAATTACAAAAAGGGTAAAACAAAATATTTTTGTTGTACCAATTAAAGTTCTTTCTAAAAATCACAAACGTGTATTGAAATTAATAAAGCATGCTCTTTGGAATTACAAAAAGGGGAAAACTAAATATTATTGTTGTACCAATTAAAATTATTTCTAATAATTACAAACGAGTGTTGAAATTAATAAAGCGTGTTACTTGGAATTACAAAGAGGGAAAAACAAAATATTTTTGTTGTACCAATTATAGTTCTTTCTAATAATTACTAATGCGTGTTGAAATTAATAAAACGAGATGCTTGGAATTACAAAAGGTAAAAACTAAATCTTTTCTTGTACCAATATTTTTATATTTTCTAAAAATTACAAACCCGTGTTGAAATAAATAAAGCGTGTTGATTAGAATTACAAAAAGGTATAACTAAATATTTTTGTTGTGTCAACTATAGTTAATTCTTAAAATTACAAACGTTTTTTAAAATTGATTAAAAGTATTACTAAGAATTACAAAATAGATAAACTGTTAGAAACACAACTACCTTTTCTTGAAAATAGTAATCGAATTTGCGGAATTTACAAAACTCTAACAATATTTACTATAAATTTGTAATAAATATTAAACTTTTGCAATATCTGCATTTACTAAAATCGTATTTTAGGAATTACAATTACAAAAACAAAACTGTTAGTAAAAAATAATAAAAATTGCAAATACAGCAAAACTTTGGTAAATTATACTAAAATTTAGTGTTTTCGCCAAATACTAAGGACTTTTGTAATATTTAGTGGCCATTTTTTTCTCAGTGTATAGTTAACAAATTATAAATACAATTTTAATTATGATCTATCATAACAAAATGTACAAAACATACTGTTCCGAACTAGGCTGGTGACTGTGTTTCAGCGTATATCAACCTCTCTACAGGGTAATGCCATAATTAAGTGCTTACCAATTAAATTTCACTATAGGTTTTAACAATTATTTTGAAAAAGTTTAATAATTTAACAACTTAAAAGAAAAATAAAAAACTGGACAAGTGCGAGTCAGGCTCGCACACCGAGGGTTCCGTACAAATCCATAAAATTTCACAAAATCGAGAAGTAAGTTATTAAAATCTCTATACTATAACCATCGACAAAAAAGTTTTATTTTTCACTTTTCTCGTCATACATCGCAAATTACTGAAAAAGTTAAAATAATTAAAAACCTTTTATAGCATGTGCTAATGAAGTTCTTTTATAAGAACCTACCTTACATGATACGATTTATTCACTTTGAATTTTAAACCTATATTTTGTGAATTTTAAGGCCTTATTTTTTTGTGATTTAACAAAAATGTACAGTTTTCAGATTTATTCCTATATGTGTATTCTGAGACGATGCTTCTCGCCAAATTTCATAGTTCTATGTCAACGGAAAGTACCCTGTAGGTTATGATTTTTGTGAGTGCGAAATATGCGGTTTTTTACGACATAACGGCTCTAACTTTTTTAAACGATAACTGAGAAGTTTTCCTTTTACACAACTGCAAGAATTCATCGATATACGTATACAATTTAAATTTCAACTCGATATCTTTACGCGTTCCCGAGATAAAGAGTCTTGACATACACACAAACGGACAGACGGACAACAAAGTGATCCTATAAGGGTTCCGTTTTTTTCTTTTGAGGTACGGAACCCTAAATATTGAAAATAATTTTTAACTTAAACTATTGTGAGTATGGTGTTGATTGAACCTCTCTTTGAGTAATGTGTGTCAGAGTGTAATGCATGTATGTATGTGTTAAACATGAGGTCATGCACACGTGTGTGTGTATCTCTGTGAGTAAGAGTGTATTGTGCATGTATGAATGTGGGTGTAATCTTGTACACAAGACAATTAATTTTAAGTTAATTTTGATTTCATGCTTCGATAAATTATAAATTTTCAAAATCCTATTAATTTTGTTATTATAGAAATGGACCCAAAAAAATTAAAAATCTTCTGATAAAAGATGTGCTTATTCTTTGTGGTAGTCGGCAAACATCGTGCTTGCGTCTGTTAGGCTGAGTCTGAGGAACGTAAGTTATACGAGAATGTTGTTTTATTATTATACTAACAATAAATAGTTGTCGAACTGTAAGAACATCACAATATTTTTATAGTAGAGTTGTTAATAAGTAGTAGAGTAATTAGTTAAATATTCACTTTAAAATAAATAATTAAACTATCTAGGATAGTAGCTGTAATAATATATAATGATATAGTATTTAGTGCGGGATTAAGTTGTGTAAATAAATATACCATAAATATAGGGACAAATGTAGTTGCCCCTGTGAGACTCAGGTTCTTGCGGACACACGCGTACGTACGAGTATATTGCGCCCACTATTTTGTTTATTAAGGTTGTAATTAACTCGCTCGGTTAACTCCTATTTGTCTAAGTTGCTTATTCCGTTTTATTAAGTTGACTTATCATTTGCTAAACTTTATCCGTCTTACCACAAAAGTTTTACGCACGGCTTAGTCTATGTTTAACAGTACAATTGCGCGGTTAAACAGTGTTTAAAGCGTGTTCAAATCTTTTGTGGTAAAGCGGTATGAGTTCCTATTAACTTAGCTTTAGCGGAATCTTTGAACATCTTAGTGGGAAGACTATGATGCAAATAAACGTATTTACTTCGTGCTATAATGGTACGAGTATGAATATTAGTATACCTACTATAACCGTTTTACTTAGAATTAGTATCAGACTTTATTGGCATTTTTTGTAAGTTGTAAGTATATATTATTTATTGTGCTTTTGTACAAAACCGCTGTATTGTGTTTTTGTACAAAAACGTATTTTTGATCGCTGCATGATTCTAGTGTTTTAACAATTTGCTTCCTAACCCTTGCAGAGGAACGTATTAGGAGTGTTATTATTTCAAAAATGTATGTTAATGTCAATTGGTTACAAAGCGGATGAACCATATTTTTAGGCTTCCGTATCCAAAGGGTAAAAACGGGACTATTACTAAGACTCCGCTGTCCGTCCGTCTGTGTGTCTGTCAGTCACCGGGTTGTATCTCATGAATAGCTAGCTCCGTGATAACTATAACGTTAAAATCACAAATGATGTATTGGTAGCCGCTATAACAACAAATACTAAAAAAATACTTCCCATAGGTACAACAGGCCAATCGCACTAATTTTTAACAGCTGCGTTCCATCTGTAATTCAGTTAAAGTTTGGTTGCAATTGTAGTTAAGTTTCGATTCAGCTTCAAGGAATTAGGTATTGCGCTAAACATCATACACCAACCGTTAATTTGACACCGGTTACGTTCCAACTCTGATCGAGTTGCGTTTCAACTTTAGTCAGAATCATTAGTGCGATACGAAAATAGACAAAAAGTAGAAGTTCGGTTAAAGTTCAATTGTAGTTCAGTTGTAATTTTTTAGTGCGATTGGCCGCAGCAGATCTTAATTTTTGACAGTTTTTCACTCGATATTAAAAAAGGTGACATATGCTTTAAATATTCATATTCATAAAATACTTAGTTAGGTATTCGCATTAAAAATAAATCTTTGAATTAAAATCAATATTTAGAGGGAAACAAGAAACGTTATATGTATTTTTGCTCGACATTAATAATAGCAGCAGGAAGATGCTTTAAATGTTCTCAGTGTACATTAAATTGTATATTCCCTTCGAAAATAAATAATTAAATTAAAATGATATATTAAGGGGGCCTTCATACGGTACAGAATCCTTCGTGCGCGAGTCCGACTTGCACTTGGCGGATAATTTTTTATTCAATTTACTGTTCCATAGAATTCAGGCTCTGTGCGCCTTGTTATTAATTTAGTTTACATTTGAATAATGCGACTGGTGTCAATGATTGATTGACGGATATACTAAAGAAAATAATAGACTAGGTAATTTTTTTTTCGTATTCACGGAATAAAGCCTCGAATTATGTTAATTAACATTGTTAAATTATCTAGTTTCCGCTTTCTTTCTCATTTTGTGACCCGTCCGAGTAAGGTTTAAAAAAATTATCTTCTAAAAAATCTCGTTTTATGAGACAAATATAAAAAAAAGAATCCCTGGTTTACGTTATACTCTCATGGAATCCATGTGGAAAATTACACGCTTCTAAGTCTACCGATTTAGCCAGCTCTCTAAGTAGATTATTTTTAAACCGTTTTTCACAAATATATTTTTCAGTTCGTTTCCTTTTTTCAGCAGTTATTTTTCGTTTTCTGAATTGCTCCGTGGTTTATACAGGATGGAAGTCCATTAATACTTTAAACGAGTTCCGGGATTTTTGAGACAGGAGTAACAATCAACCCACATTGGGTCAAAGAGTTCTCCCTATCACATATTTACTTATGTTTGTTTGCTACGTTGGGATTGTTTGCTTGGTGAGAAAGCATGTTTACGTAAAAAGGCTGTGTCGAATCGAGCTTATAAAAAACGATACATGTACAAATAAATAGCTATTATAAGTGCGCTTAAAAGCAAGTAATTCGTTCGTAAAGGCCGGGTGGCTTCCGACATGGTTATTAAATAATAACAATAGGAAATAACAATAATAATAATAAAATCGCAGGGGCGGCTTTATGGCGAGCCGTCGGTGAGTGGCGACACCGCGAACCCTGATTCCCTGGGGCTAAATGAGACCCCTGACTCCTCTCTTGCCTTAACCGGCCGGTTTGGAATGGAAACCGCAAGAGCTAAGAACCTAAGCTCCAGGGTGGAAGTGTTAAAGGGCATAACGCCGCGAGTAGCGTCTAGTTAAAGCGCAGCACACCTCTCGACACCCTAAGCCGTCCACACCAATGTTGCCCTTCCGGCGCCAACTTACGGTAGCCTTTATGGGGGGCCCATTTAGTGGATGGCAAGTCACCACCCGCTACGACATTTTGAAATGGGGCATAAATAGCGGGTGCCGAACCTCATTCCATAGTCCAATTTTACATAACATTTAAAATTTCACCACAATAGCCCGATTTCAATATTTCAAGTCTTTTTATATGCCATAGTTTCCATTTCACGCTATCAATTTTATACCTACTGCTGTTTTTATATTTCATAATTGTAAAAAGGGCCTCTCAATGTTAGCTTAGGCTCCATTGATGCCTAATAAAGGACCAGGCTAAGTCTGTGAATTGAATTGAATAAAGAGGAATAATAATAATAATATTGAATTATTATTACGCGAAAAAGGAAATTTGGAAATGGGGCATATTTAGCGGGTGCCGTACCTCATTCCATAGTCTAATTTTACAAAACATTTAAAATTTCACCAAAATAGCCCAGTTACAATATTTCAAGTCATTTTATATGCCATAGTTTCCATTTCATAGGACCAGGCTAAGCCTGTGATTTCAGTTAAACAAATAAAAATAATAATTTTATTACGGTAATAACAATAGGAACCTACAATCTAACGTGTTACCCGAGTCAAGGTAATGCTCAGATGTACTAAATGTCACCTGCTGCCTACCATCCGAAGACTGACCGCGCTGAACGTTGCTTAGCATCGATGATCGCTAACGAACACTTGGTGCGCTAAGTACAATAATGCGATTTGAACTTAGAGCAGCAAAGAGGATTTTTTACTAAATCCATAGAAAATATATGCTATTGAAAAACACCGCACACATTGAACCGAAGTGCTTAAAATATAAAATCATGATTGTAAGTGAAAACAATTTGAAGTTTCTATGTTTTCCTCTACAGAGTACTTGAGACCGAACAGTTGACTAAAATTATAACAAAACTAGGTACATAAAAAGCGATTAGACTAATCGCGCACTAAAATTACGAGATAAATAAATACATACCTCATCATCTCGACATTTCGACCGATTTGCATCGATCGTGGTCACGGGTAGACTGAGCCATTTATATATCTTGTAATTTTAGTCCGCGATTAGTCCCGTAGTATAATATAGAATAATTCAAAATTTTTCAAAAAAAAATACAAAATCGTTTATTTTTCCAATTAAGAAGCACAATTTTGATTTCTTGGTTCCCTTGCCCATATGCTAGGTCAAATTAAACCTGTGTTATAAGAACCAAATAATAATAATAATATCCTAGATATCCATTATTCAATTAACTTTACGGACTTCTGAAACTCACATACTTCTGAACCATATTCTCCTAGACATTAGATTGATAAATCAAACTTCACGGTCTTAAACCATATTCTTCTAGATATTATCCATGCAACTTCACGGTCTTCTGAACCACATTGTCCTGGATTATCCATCGAGCTTCACGACGTGACAATTTCCGTATGAAGAATAATATGCGTTAATGTTCCTCCTATTCAAATTTATTATCTTTCGGTCTTTGACGGTGATATAATCTTATTATCATGCGCACAGCACACGGGTTCGCTCGCTACGTGACGAGAAAACGATATGAGACAAACGATTTAAGAGATATCTCGACGAGTTTCCCAGGTGCTTCTCCTTGCTCTGACACGTAAGGAAACTATCTTAGCGGGTGGAAATGGCGCTTGGAGATTACTAATAAATTATGCCTCATTTGATGAATGGTGCATTCATCATCATAATCATCTGCAACCTGTTTAATTACCTGTCATATATTTTTCATTATACTTTGTAAGAGACACCATTTTAAACGTATTTATTTTAAAGATTAAAATATTTGCATAAATCGAGGATGTTCCAAGCAACAAGAAGAAAACTGCAAAATTTCTATCTCTAAATTACTAGCTTACCAAACTGACTTCGCCTGTAGAATTTTGTCTGTAACACTCAAACCTTTGACTATATTTAATTATATCGTTCTCAATATCATCCATAGACAAGGTTAGAAGGCCGCTTAAAAGCTTTGACATGTCCTGGCCTTTAAGTCTACTGGGTTTTGGGTTTCCATATGCTCGCTGTATCGCATGGTTGTGAAAATCTCTTGCTGTGACCCATCCAAAAGCTATAGGTACGTGCTGACCGTTGCTTATTGTCGTTGGGTCTTGTAATAAATGAGTGCCATTTATTTTGGTTCAAGCCTTATATACTGAGTAGGAATACGTTTGAAATGAAATGTACTGATTTCACAAGTGAAATAAAAGGCAGCCAATGTAAAGATCTGCAAATTAAGGGCTCGTTCCTATCCTGAGGGTCGTGAATCGACCAGTGTTTCGCGTTTTCAGTAATACTTTTTGGTAAGTATTTATTTTTTTGTAAAATTTACGTTCCGGCAGTTAACTATCTTTTTAGCCCTTAGGTATATTGTAACAAAATGTTATGTTTTTGGTGTCAATCGCTGTAGTAAGAAATATTGGACGCTCGTACGTCTTATTTTTGTTTTCAGCAAAAGTTTTTAGTTTATGTATACTTTTTTGCCAATTTTTTGCGTAAAATTATGAATGTTTAGAGCCTTATGACCTTGAGGTCATGTTAAAACTAAATAGTTCTGATTACACGAAAAAGAAATTACTCAAATCCATTAAGTACCTAAGGTACATGACATTTATACCATCGACAAAAAGTTTTTTTTTTCACTTTTCTCATCATTCATCGAAAATTACACATTGTTAAAATAATTAAAAACCTGTTATAGCATGTGCTAATGAAGTTCTTTTATATGATTCCTTACATGAACCGATTTACTCACTTTGAATTTTGAACCTATATTTTGTGAATTGTGAGGCCCTATTTTTTGTGATTTAAATAAAAATGTACAGTTTTTAGATTTATTCCTATATGTGTACCTACTCTGAGACAATGCTTCTCGCCAAATTTCATAGTTCTATGTCAACGGGAAGTACCCTGTAGGTTTTGATTTTTGTGAGTGTCGAAATATGCGGATTTTTAACGGCTCTAACTTTTTTAAACGTTTACTGAGAAGTTTTTCTTTTACACAATTGCAAGAGACTATAGATATACGTATATAGTTTAAATTTCAACTCGATATCTTTACGCGTTCCCGAGATAAAGAGTCTTGACATACACACAGACGGACAGACGGACAACAAAGTGATCCTATAAGGCTTCCGTTTTTTCCGTTTAAGGTACAGAACCCTAAAAATAGTCAACAAAATGCAGGTCGAAAAGTTTGATGTCTAAATAAGTTGTCAAGTGCGTGTCCCAAACACGTGAATGATAGGCTTTCGTAGATGGTGACGATGATTCTGATGATGACAAAAACGAATTTTTACAATGTCATTAAATGGTTGACTACCTACTAGAAAAACGTAATCGAGTATGAAATATGTTTGTGAGGTCTATGACCCCTGAGCTATTTTTATTTTTAATTATCCTTTGTAACTCAATAAGGTTATGTCAGCAAAAGCTTTCTCTAAGGGGAAGTTAGGGAAAGTTTTTGAAATTATTTTAAAAACCCGGAAAGTTTTAATATTCTATCTCATTTTCAAATCGGTCGACCTATATTTCTCCAATAGAACATGTGACAAAAAATCGTTTAGGAAACCTTCAGTTTATTTTAGAACCCCTTTGCCAAAAATGTCATGCAATTTGATTGATAAATGTGGTTAGTATTGATAAAGTTACAAGGACACAACGAATTTATAAGGGTTCCTCGTTTCACTACAAAACTTTAAAAACATAGAGCTATCTAAAAAGGTACTGAAAATCGAAGTTCTATCAAACTATTAAGAATTTTAGGCCTTTCTTAACCCGGTGTGAAAAATTGTTACACCAGCTGTGAGGTGGGTTGACATACCCGAATATTGATATGCTGATTTTGATAAATGGAATAACTTTAGAATAACTCTTAATACTGAAAAATATGTTATTAACATTTAAGGCAATGAGGTATGATGAAATAACCCTGTTTAAGTTACAAAAAAAAACCTTATAACCTTATTGTTTTGTTCCGAATAAAATTTTCTGTATTTCTGTATTAAAAGTATATACGAGTAGGTATGTTACAGTCATAACATAAGTGATTAGTCCGTTATTATGTTTAATAACTGGTTATTATACAAAATTTATAAACAGCTTAGTAAATGTGATAAATTAATTATATTAACTGGTTATTATTCGGTCATAATTATTCAGTAATCGTCAGTTATTATCAACTATTTTATTTTAGCTATGTTTTCACATAGATAAAGTAAAAAAGTTGATAAATTCACTAGTTTCGTTGAGTCTACATACTACATAATTTAATTAGGATTCTGTTATTTTAACAGTTTTTATTTGTTGCAGTACATTGGGACCATGGATGTACCCCGCCCCATGAGCCGAGTCGAAATTGTTGCAGCTATGCGTCGCGTTCGTGTGAGTATAAAACTAATAATAGAATAGAATAGAAAACGCTTTATTGTTCACACAATTTACAATAAAACAATAAAAGAGTACAATATAATTACAATAGTGCGACAAACGGCGGCCTTATCGCTTAGAGCGATTTCTTCCAGGCAACCTGATAATGCTTTTACCGACTTTCAAAAAAAAGAAGGTAAGTACTATGCTCTGTATTTTTTTTGTTAATTTTTTATGTGTGTGTTCATCAATAAAAATGCTAAATCGATAGCTAAGAAAGCTGTAGCGCGGAGCACAGCACATTCTAGAGAAGAACTATACGATAACATAGAGAAAACTACATCTGATAAAGACATTTTCAAAATTGCTAAGCAAAGACCTAACTCAACCAAGGACGTTAAAGTAAACAAATATATCAAAAGTATGGATAATATTCTATTGATATCAAATAAAGATATAAATGAACGTTGGCATCAATATTATAAATCACTTTTAAATTAAGAGTTCCTCAGTGAAGACCTTTAAACGCTACCTCCAGTGTTGGGTCTATAGAAGATATAAGTCTTGATAAATTAATGAAAGCGGTGTCTCAAATGAAAAACAACAAAGCAGTGGGCCCGGATGATGTACCAACTGAGTTATGGAAAAAGCTTGGGCCAGTAGGGATACAATGGCTGTTAAAGCTGTTCCGTATCATATTGAAGACATCAATCATTCCTGATTCGTGGCGACAGAGTTACCTTGTCCCGTTCTATAAAAACAAGGGTGATATAACGCAGTGCGAAAATTACGGAGAGATAAAGTTAACCTCACACACGCTCAAAATCGGGGAAAGGATACTGAATCGGCGCATCGATCTCCTAACTACTATCACTCCTAATCAATTTGGGTTTACTCCTTTTAAAGTCAACGACAGATGCAATCCAGACTTATGGAAAAACATCGACTCAATAAAGAAGATCTGCATTTTGTCTTTATCGATTATGCGTTTGACAGAGTGCCCCGAAGACTTGTTTGGCAAGCGATCAGAGCTCAAAACCTTCCAGAGCTTTATATCAGCGTTGTCAAAGATATGTATCATGAGATCAAGACGCAGGTAAAAAAAGCAAAGGCAAAGGGCAAAAAGCCCGGCTGGGATAAGCGAGAGTTTTGAGGTGGGAGTCGGAAGGCACCAGGGTTCGGCGTTGAGCCCAACGATGTTTAACTTAATCATGGACTATCTCTCTAGATACATTCAGGCACCGTTACCGTGGAGCTTATTGTATGCAGATGACATTGTTCTTATATCCAATTCAGCAGACCAGCTGCAAGAGACCCTCTCTGAATGGACGAAATCACTGGAGGGAATTAGCAAAGGAGAAGAAGAAGAAGTATGTTCATCGATATTTTCGCTAATTCTGAACCGATTTAAATAAATATTTTTGAGTTCGAAAGGATGTACTCCCGAAATGGTCCCATTTGAATTTTATCCTAATCGGCTAAGCCATTTTTCATAAATCAACAATAATGTACATGGATGTCACATGATTCGAGCAAACTATTCGAATTCTGTACATGGTGAAAGGCGGTGTTGCGATATTTTGCGAAAAATAATTATAACGAAAATAAGTCAACGTTCGACCCTCTTCTAGCTTGGTGGTAAAATATGATGACTTTGAAGAAGAAGCATGCAGACTTAGAAGTTAAAGGCGGAAAAGACTTATCTAATATCGGCGAACCCAGAAGGCGTAGAGAAGACTTGTCTACCGATTTGATATTTGGTGCCACATCATTAAATTTATTAATTAACAAATCTTTATCCGGACATGAGTCGCAAACGAAAAGTTCGCATTTAGAATAAATTAGCTCCAAACCGATTTGACGAAACTCGTCAATAAGAATTTTCAAATCACGTAGGGCTGTGCTCGCATCGTCTCCCAAGGTCCAGTAATCCAAACACCAAACGTTGAGTTTAGATTGGAGACGTTGAATGATTGGATGAATGTCCAGGCTGAAAATGGCTGGTCCGAGAGGATCACCTTGTTGACAGCCAACGAAAGATAGCAAAACATCATTTTTGTAAGTCAATTTAGTGGGTTTGCCATAGCATTGCCAAAGGAAACTGAAAAGATCGGGAATTTTGTCTTTGACCTGTACCAACAAAGCGCCTCGATTAACCGAATTAAAAGCATTTTTGACATCTACCTTAAGCAACACCTCTCCACAATTTTAACCGAGAAAAGTACGAAGAGAATGAACAGCAGCCTCACATCCGCCCGGCGAACCAAAGCCAAGCTGTATTGGTTCAAAAAGGCTACTCAAAAGAGCAACCTTTTTTCTACAGCTGGCTTTAGCTGCGAGGCGACCATATGTGGTGCCAACCGCAATAGGTCTGATGCCACCATCTTTTTTGACAAGTGCGCATAGATTAGCGTTATACAAAACTGCGATGACGTCATCATTGACTCGCCCAGATGACATAAGATTTGCCTAAGCCGTTAATTCTTTCAAGTGAGACTCAGCCACCTCACCAGAGCTAAGAGATAGAAGATCTTTTAGATGTTGAGGAGAAAGACCATCTAAGCCTCCAGCTGAGCCGCTCTGAAAAGAAGAAACACTTCAATAATGATGAAAAACTTAAAATCGCGAAAAAAGACTCTTTCGTACAGGCTTCGTCGTCAATATGTTTGGTCAAGAATCAAATCAAAGAGGTTTTTGTACCCTATAAGTAACATACGTAACTTTCTCTTACATTAAATCGTCTTGTAGCATAATGTTACGCTCTTTTTTGTCATATAGACATTATTTCAATCCATGAAAAACGTATCAAGTCCTATTTTAGTCGCATCTATTGGAAACCAATCCCAATTCTGCGAATATCAGACGAATATATATTAAAATATGACGAATTATATTTTTCTGATTTCAGAGCAGGAAGTTTTAGCCTTTGAAAATGGATAAAACCAGAAAGACTGATAATTCAAAATGTGAAGCCACAAAATGTCTCTAATATAAGAGTAGGTATTTTGTAGCGCACTCTCGCTGTCTTTCAAAGCAGAGTGCTTGAAGAGTGTTGTTGGTGTAAGTTTTGTTCACAATTCATTCAAGTTTTAGAGGACTACTAAATAATACCTACCGCAAGTGACATTTTGTCAGCTAGACGTAGGGACCTAGGGGGAATGAACGGATTTTCAACAATCGCTCATGTTTCGACCTAATGCAGATAATCATAATGGTAGCGCTCATAGAGAAGTTTGACTAGGTGTTTGTTAGCGATTATCAAAGTTAAGCAACGTTCATCACGGTCAGTCTTCGGATGAGAGATCGCGGGTAGCATTTACAACTGAGCGCTACCGGGGCTCGGATGACACGTCAAATTTAAGGCCTCGGTGTTTAACCGTTTAGCCCTGTCAGAGGCCTTCAGGCGGTTTAAAAACTCTAACACCAGGGCTAGCCACCCGGCCTGTACGAACTTACTTTATGTGAGCGAAGCTTGAGTAGCTAGATTATTGATAAAATAAAATCAGATAGATTAACAAAATATATTAGACACGTATTTTTTCTTTTGCCTCAGTTGCTCAGTTGTTCACTCGACACGCCTATAACGAGTATCATATTATCATATTTTACCTAAGGTAATCCAGTAGCTAATTTTTTTAACATTCGAATGTATCTAGAGGGTTTTTCTGGTTTTTTCCATGTTCGATAGTTTTTGCGTCGAATGCCAGGTAGACAGGGCATTTCATATAAATTACATATCTGATCTGGGTGTTGTCGATATGCTTTGTGCGTGTTCTATTGCATTTATGGGGAAAGGAAAATCTACTCACTAATAAAAGATACTGTTTTTAAGATAAACTCGATCAATCGACTGTATCCTAAAACTCTTTGTTTATTTCCAATTTTTTTTTTGATACGTTGGTGACAGAGACATTATATAGGGTTATTTCTAATCAATTAGCATCCTTCTAGGGGCTTATTCTGTACATCAAAACTAACAACTTTTGTTCTACGACTTTCGTCAAAACTAAAAAAAATTTGTTGTTCCATAAAAAAATTTAGTTCACCCGCGACAAAATGTATGGAACAGCTGATTTTTTTTGAGTTTTGACGAAAGTCGTAGAACAAAAGTTGTTTGTTTTTATGTACAGAATAAGCCCCTAGAAGGATGATAGTTGATTAGAAATAGCCCTGTATATTTTTAGCTCGTAGGCGGCAATTACTTTAAATATTAAGAGGGTCCTTAATAGATCAAAATAAACAATTCTCATTTTTAGGGTTCCGTACCTCAAAAGGAAAAAACGGAACCCTTATAGGATCACTTTGTTGTCCGTCTGTCCGTCTGTCAGTCTGCCCGTCTGTGTGTATGTCAAGACTCTTTATCTCGGGAACGCGTAAAGATATCAAGTTGAAATTTAAACTATATACGTAAACTTATGAATTCTTGCAGTTGTGTAAAAGAAAAGCTTCTCAGTTACTGTATAAAAAATTTAGAGCCGTTTATGTCGTAAAAAATGCATATTTTAACGCTCACAAAAATCAAAACCTACAGGGTACTACCCGTTGACATAGAACTATGAAATTTGGCGAAAAGCATTGTCTCAGAGTACACATATAGGAATAAATCTGAAAACTGTACATTTTTATTTAAATCACATATAAATAGGGCCTCAAAATTCACAAAATATGGGTTAAAAATTCAAAGTGAGTAAATCGTATCATGTAAGGTATCATATAAAATAACTTCATTAGCACATGCTAAAACAGGTTTTCAATTATTTTATCAATATATTTGTACGGAA
Source organism: Hypomecis punctinalis (assembly GCA_949316475.1). Classification (NCBI taxonomy): domain Eukaryota; kingdom Metazoa; phylum Arthropoda; class Insecta; order Lepidoptera; family Geometridae; genus Hypomecis; species Hypomecis punctinalis. Next base: position 8,908,208 of record OX438794.1, on the reverse strand, counting down.
CCCTTGATGTGCGAGCCTGATTCGCACTTGTCCGGTTTTTTTTTGTAAAATAGGTCTACCTAGCCGGTCTTTGTTATATACAGTATTATTAGGAAAAAATGTATTCGACCTCTTTATCAACACAATTGACTATGACGCCTACACGGATTTCAAAAAATATAACACATTTATAAAATGTTTTGTTGATAATGTGAGAGCTGTTTTTTTACGTGAGTCCTGTTCGGTCCCGTAGTAGAAGTTGTTCATAATAGTGGCTTGAATCAGACCATTTTGGCTTAGCACCCCTCTCTGAGTAATCATGTACAATTGTAATGCACATAAAAAAACAATTAGTACCATTTTTTGTGCACAATAAACTTTTAAGTGCCCTGTGACTTTAGTAAAGTTTTCATAATAAAATTGTACGATAAAATTGCTCACGCTGTATTAAATTGCGACGTTATTGAGAAAAACCTTCAGCTCAGCTTGAGATCATCCCTTTAATCTTGTACCTGTTTCGTAAAAAAGATCTACCCGAAGACCTATAATTTAAAGATTGAATAATGTATCATTGTTTACGCCTAAAAACAAAGTCAACAGTAAACGACCCACTTTTGTTGAAAGATACCTAAGAACAAACATATTTTCCTTTAGAAAGAATTTAATAAAAAAGAAGATTGTTTGCTCAAATATTGTTACGCCTCGATTTTCTTAGGGCTAGACAATTTCAATTACATTTTCTTTTGATGGCAAATTGCGGACGAAAGTAAAAAACTTTTGCGATTAAAAAGTGTATGGAACAACGTGCGAGTATCCATTGTTATGTTGAATCCAGCTTGATCTATTGCAATTGAGGTTGAGTATAATTTAACGCAGTTTAAGAAATGATAATAAATTATCGTAAGCATAAAAACTTCGTTATTGTGAGCTAATTTCTCAGACATAAGATACAAATAGAAGCGCATACCTGTGTTCCATAACTAGAAAAGCAATTTTCCATTTGGCTGAACTCCGGGTCGAATAGGAGATTGCCTTTCTAGTAACGTTATATATCCAAAATTATTTTAGTAAAAGTATTTCAGTCTTTGCATGAAAAATAAAACCACCCGAGCGTGCGCTTACTGCCAAATTTTTCGAGTACTATTCACAGACACCATCATCAAAGATCCGTTTTACCCAGAGCAGTTCGTAATATGCAAGATTGAATCAGTAATGAGGAGCTGCGTAGAAGAAGCAATTTTATCGACATAGTCTTCCCAATTAGCTAATTAAAATGGTACTGAGCAGGAGACATAGCACGGAGAACGGGTGACCAATGGAGTTGAAAAGTTCTCGAAAGGCCATGTACCACCAAGCGTTCTGTGCATGGAACATCCAACCAAAAGGTTGACTAACGATTTTATTAAAACCACAGCATGCGCTAAGTAGGTACCTATAGGCCGAATCATACAACTAAGCGGCTTCGATGCGGATAATCCAATCCTGACTGATCACTTAAGGGGGCGCCTAATGCCAAAATCGACTTTTTAAAGACGTGGTGTAAAGATAACGAACATAAATATCCATATTAAAAAAATACTATAGGAAAGGAAAGAACCTATAGTAGCAGAGTAATTGCGTAGAATTTTGTAAAATAATATGGTTAACTTAGAAAAAAATTAAAACTTCGCAACATTAAAAAAACTTTTTTTTCAAATGCTCGAAATTATCAGCGAGAACACCACATTATTTTTGACAAATTACGTAGCTTTACTAATTTTCTAGTAGAGTAATTGAATAAATAAATAAAATGTCACCTAAAAGAAGCCAAATTCATCGTGAACTGTGTCATGCGATTTTTGACTCTAATCAAAGCAACATAGCATAGATAGTAGCGGGCGATGCAAGAAGCGCGGTTGAAATCTGTTTTTAGGGTTCCGTACCTCAAACGAAAAAAACGGAACCCTTATAGGATCACTTTGTTGTCCGTCTGTCCGTCTGTCCGTCTGTCCGTCTATCCGTCTGTCCGTCTGTCCGTCTGTCCGTCTGTCCGTCTGTCCGTCTGTCCGTCTGTCCGTCTGTCCGTCTGTCCGTCTTTCCGTCTGTCCGTCTGTCCGTCTGTCCGTCTGTCCGTCTGTCCGTCTGTCCGTCTGTCCGTCTGTCCGTCTGTCCGTCTGTCCGTCTGTCCGTCTGTCCGTCTGTCCGTCTGTCCGTCTGTCCGTCTGTCCGTCTGTCCGTCTGTCCGTCTGTCCGTCTGTCCGTCTGTCCGTCTGTCCGTCTGTCCGTCTGTCCGTCTGTCCGTCTGTCCGTCTGTCCGTCTGTCCGTCTGTCCGTCTGTCCGTCTGTCCGTCTGTCCGTCTGTCCGTCTGTCCGTCTGTCCGTCTGTCCGTCTGTCCGTCTGTCCGTCTGTCCGTCTGTCCGTCTGTCCGTCTGTCCGTCTGTCCGTCTGTCCGTCTGTCCGTCTGTCCGTCTGTCCGTCTGTCCGTCTGTCCGTCTGTCCGTCTGTCCGTCTGTCCGTCTGTCCGTCTGTCCGTCTGTCCGTCTGTCCGTCTGTCCGTCTGTCCGTCTGTCCGTCTGTCCGTCTGTCCGTCTGTCCGTCTGTGTGTATGTCAAGACTCTTTATCTTGGGAACGCGTAAAGATATCGAGTTGAAATTTAAACTGTATACGTATATCTATGGTATCTTGCAGTTGTGTAAAAGAAAAACTTCTCAGTTATCGTTTAAAAAAGTTGAAGCCGTTTATGTCGTAAAAACCGTATATTTTACACTCACAAAAATCAAAACCTACAGGGTACTTCCCGTTGACATATGTAGAACTATGAAATTTGGCAAGAAGCATTGTCTTAAAATACATTTTTACTTAAATCACAAAAAATAGGGCCTCAAAATTTACAAAATATGGGTTCAAAATTCAAAGTGAGTAAATCGTATCATGTAAGGTACAGAGATTTTAACAACTTACTTCCCAATTTTGTGAAATTTTCTGGATTTGTATGGAACTCTCGATGTGCGAGCCTGACTCGCACTTGACCGGTTTTTTTTCATGACATTAGGCGCACTCTTAACAGCTTCGCGAGGATTGGGTTATCCGCAGCTTCTGCTATCTTCACACCCGACAATTTGTAAAATCAGTCTTATAAGAGATATGTAGGGGTAGTGTTCGTCCGAAAGCGGAAATGCTAATTATGGCTGATATGATAATGAGTTTATTTTTATTGCTGTTCTGACAACTTCCAACTGCAGTAGTAAGTTAGACTATCAAGTTTGACCATCAGGATGGTCTCAAGAAGAGTAATTCATTTACCGTTCTTACTATAACTGGTAGTAGGAGCGGTAGTAACACTGGTTACAAACGATCTCGCCAATCATCTTTGATTTGAGCCGTCGATATAATACTACGTTCGAGTACGTACCTATTACACTCTCGATGACACAAACATCAATATGAAGGCCCTTGAAATGAGACAATGCAGTATATTGGTTTTATAAGGACTCGGTTCTTTCTTTTTCTTTACATAAACTATTACTACATAAAAAGCACTGTAACAAACAGACCTGTAACAAAATATTATCAATAAATGGAATATGAAAACAAACAATCCAAATAATAAATGCTAAAGCCCATTTGATTTTTTAGGTTTATACATAAAGAAACATTTGTGCAACACAGTTGGTATTTTTTTGTGAATTTTACACATAGTCAACCTTAAAAACAGTTGGTAACGCCGGTGAAACCTCGCCTTAATGGTTGCGACTATATTTTGTCCCTGTTTTTGGACATATGAATATTTGAGGAGGTTCTGAGCCGAGTCACTCATCTTGCAGGGTCCCAAATGGGTCGTGTATTTCACGTGAATATAATATTCTTTACCGACGGCATATGCATGACATGCATTACGGTGATTTATCAAAATATTTATTGCTAGTTTTACCTTGTGCATTTTATAGGACGTTCTAAATTTTCCAGAATAAAAAGTAGCTTATGATACTCTCTGACATTTAAACTATAGAGTATGTGTAAAAAATTTCAAAATATGTATAATATGTAGTATATCAGTCTCTGGTAGCCATACCCCAAGCTTTGCTTAGTTTGGTGTCGGAGACCGTGTATGATGCCCCCTAATATTTGTTGATTGTAATTTCGCGCTACAGTACAGGGACGCAGTAAAAATATGTATTAAACCATACATATTTTTACATTTCCTTTTACAAATGATCTTATAATAATTTTAGTCAAAAGTACGCTCAGTTTGATATTCGCCCTGTAATTAAACTATGTACCACTCAGGGCCGAATCGTGAGCTTGGAGAGCCCTGAGCTAACACTACTTAGGGCCCACCTTAGTTTCTAAAAGTACTGAAATTATAGCTTTTATGGTTAGTATGCTAATTTAAAAGATGTTTTCGTACATTTTTTTTCTTTATCCAATTGTAATTTTCGTTTTTTTAACCCACTTTCATATTTTCTAGACTTAAAAGTTAAAGTAAAAAATTACTGGCGCTTGATTGCATTAGCTTTTCCACGGGGCCCTGGGCTGAAGCTATATGATAGACCCAGCCTAGTCCTCCCGCTGTGGAGCACGAGTCTCTCCTCATTACAAAAAGGGTCCACGCAAATATTAAAAAATCCCGATGACGGTAATAATGATATTACCAAACAAGTCTACTTAAAATACAATATTATAATCGAGCAATTTTCCAAGCAGATCAAAGTTTTTGAGGGCGCGGTCCACGCGCTATAACAACGAATTTATTACAGAGTTCATATCGGTAAGACTAATTGTAGTGTAAGAGAGTAGGTGTCTGTCGGCACACGTCAAAATCACCAGTTGGGATGTCAAAATAGTTAAAATTTGGTTCCACTTGGTCTGTTGTCTTTTTCGGAAATTTGGACCCTCTGGGTCCAATAAGAAGGTTGAAATATTTGATCATTTTACCTTCCTACTTTTTACGTTTTTGAATTTGGACACCCGTGATAGCTCAATGCTAGTATTTGAAACCCTTCGAAATTACGTAAGTTCGGGTGTATGTGCGTCTTTTTCTAACACTTTTAAAATTTCATATTTAAGGGGACAAAGTTATGCATATCTCTTGCTATTTTAGTACGGTTTCTAGTACTTTAGTTCTGATTCTATGTTGTCAACGTAACAAAATTCACCAATTTTTAAGGCGAATTTTGTTATGTTGACAACATAGAATTAGAACCACCTACGACGCTTCTCTTTATGCAAAAACTCTATCCAAGCAAAAAATCAAGTCAATCTGTTGCTTTGTTGCTACGTAACATCTAACAAACCAATTAAATAAACTAACAAACACACCTTCAGATTTGTAAGTCTCTATATGTAAGGCTGTGTTAGAAACACAGACAACACTAGAGATGGTACCGGTCTACCAGATTTACCTGGCCTCGCTTCGCTAAGCCGTTTCACAGTAGCCAATTAAATGAAGATAGGTATTCTATTGGTTCTTACAAATATTATTATATCCCTCGTTAGTCGCTACCCATAAACACAAACACAGGGAAATAAATAAATCATTTTATAATTATATTTAGAACTAGCTTTCTAATCTAAATTAAACCCATTGTGATCTAAATGCATCGTTCATGCATGTGCAGTAACTGATTAACTCATAGCAAAAACAGATTTAGGAGCAAGATATCAACTAGACATACAAACTAATAAGACAAGTTGAAAAAGTTCGTAAAAAGTAAATTTGAAAGGGTTTTGGAGCTTTCAGCAATCTGGAGAAGTATTGAGAGATGCTCTTTGAACTTTATAAATATTTTATGTGGCGCTGAGGGTTGAACTTTTGAAGTTCAAGACTGTGAGTGGCACTACTTAACTGTTTAAATGCAGACGTGACGATTACCGCCAGGAGAGATTTTCTCGTGAATGTGGCTATGGCCTATTGGCTTACCAGAGAATCGTGAGGTTCAAATCTTTGCACCTTACTAAATAGTTCTTGCTTTTTATGTACGATGTTTCACACCATTGCATACCTACCAATGACTTTTTTAGATTAAATTTATACACGGATTTTGATACCACTAGATTTTCGGTGACGAAAAATATCGTAAATTTTAGGAATATCGTAAACGTTAGGAAAATACATTTGACGCCGTATATAAATTCGTAAACTCCTAACTAGCAAGGATTATTGGATTGGACTTAGTGGTTACGGCCTAACCTTAACCACTAAGTCTATGTTCCATAGTAACTGATTTGATGTTATTTGGACAACTAAGACAAATTGATTGACGTAAGAATCATCAATATCGGTTCACGGTTTTGGCCTACAAGACGCCACAACATAAGAATGAAGTATACTTTGCAACAAGCAGACGGGACCCAAAAGAAAATATGCAATCGTAAATCAAGTACTTTAATGGTTTTTCCAAAATAAATATTTTCGTGCTCACATGTTTTTATTTTTCATATACATTTGAATGTCACATTCAAAAGTCTTCAACAAAACCCCACTTAATGCAATTAATCTAAACAAGTTTTCAGTTTTAGCTCTATTGAAACATTTGAAACTAAATAAGGCAAAAACGAGCTGAGCCCTTCGTCATTAGAGAACAATAGCTAACACCCGAAGGAAAATAGTTGAGAGTAAGTTCTATAAGTTGAAAATCCTTCGGCGTCCGTTCAAGAGCTTGATCGAGCGAGACTTTTAGTTTGAGGCAGATATTTAGTTCTTATATATTTTTAAGTTGCTGCAAGATTGAAATAAAACATAGTTGTTACCATCGAAACCAATCATTGTGCTGCTGTTAAGTGAGCTTGAGTCTGGATTGGGTTTTGTGCAGCTTGTAGCTAACGTCACAGCCGCCAACAAGTTTGATTTGGCTTATATTCATAACTAACTTAAGCCACATACTTATATTTACTAATGTGTAGAGTTTACTTGTAAAGTAAGGGCTTGACGAGTTAGGAGCTCAATTCTACATGAGATCAGCCGGGCTAAGATACGAACCACGAAATATTTCTTTCGACGTGTCAGAGTCAGCGTTATGGCAAAGTACAAATATATCTGTCACTATTTCACACGTCGAAAAGAGTTCTGTATAAGCTGATATCTTTTTGATGATGCGAGCTGTATAGTCTCGTCGTGGCAACATTTTACGTGAAAATGTTTTTTTTTTTCTTTTTTATTTATTTATTGCACAATGCACAGTTATTAATATTAATAATAAACAATCTATCAAATATTTAGTTTCCTGACTATGCTAGGCTGTGTGGACATAAAATATAAAATAAATATATTATACACTGTAAAATATTCTATTATTCTAAACTCTATATAAACTATAATGGTATTTATGTGGATTGTAGTTATTTTGGAGGGTATTCTAATAGTTTTACTTTGGGATTTATATGAAAATCTCGGAAAAAAACACTACATTAGAAAAAATTTGATTATAACTGCAAAATTGAATTCCGAGATAACATAAATCTAAGGGCTTTATACAGGGTTATTTTTAATGAATTAGAATCCTTTTAGGGGCTTATTCTGTACATCAAAACTAACAACTTTTGCACTGCGACTTTGGTAAAAACTCAAAATGATGTTAATTGATTAGAAATAACCCTATACTAAGCAACATTTTGATTAAAATTGTTTTTTTATATTTCTATACGAAAACTTAATTGAAATGTTTGCTTAAGAATCGAATAAATAACCAACTCTCTTCAATAAGATGATGCCCAAAAAAATAAAATAAGAATACGAAAAAGTCTAATAAATTAGGCTCAGATATTACGTTTCTATTACAAAAGTAATTGAATAAAAATTGTATTCGTTACGTTTGAATAATAAAGTAAAGTTTAATCATTGTTTAATATTGTTACAACGAAATCATATTCAAATGTATCGTTAAAAATAATGTGAATGTTATGAATATTGCATACCATGAATATACAGTGTTAAACTCTGTATAACGAAGTTCTTAGGTCCTCTCTCATGAGTGTTAAACTCTGTAAAACAAAGCTCTTAGGTCATCTCTTTTCGTCTTAGATATTTTAGTTCATTATTTGCATTTATTTAGTATATGGTAAAAATATTAAATAGAAATAGAAATAATCTTTATTGCTTAGCTGTGTACAAAATGATGTTACATAAAATTAAAAAGTTCAAACAGCCTGCCCATTTCGAGCGTACAATAGTAGGCTTATTATTATAAAGAGCCTTAATCTAGAGATACATAATAAAATTTTAACTACTTTATAAATTGGGTAAGCCGAAGGAAATTAATTTGTGGTTTTCAAAATATTCTTTCATAGAGTAGAAGACTTTTGAAACCAGGCAGGACTTTAGAGTTCTTTTAAAGCTATATCCTTCTAATACTTTTATATGTAAGGGTAAACAGTTAAAGATTTTTATAGCCATAGCATATGCGCTATTTGAGAATATGGCATTATTAGATTGAGGTATACATATGTCATATTTGTGTCTTGATCTCTGGATTTCGAAGTGGGACCGGGTTGTGACAATATTTAAGATTAATTGTTTATGCTGCTTGCTTATTTTGTTTTGCTGTGTTGTTGGTTTTGTTTAATTTTATTTTTGTCCTAATAAATAACTGTCTATTGTCTACTGCTCCTAGGTCATGGGACCGAAGTGGGTGGGTTAATCAACCAAAATACCTATATTTCGGCTCCTTCGTTACAGGGAGTCAACGATATTTCGAGAGTCTTTATAAAGAGTTACCGCAGTACAAAATTGTTTGAAGTAATTGCCCATTTCTATTCTGAACACCATAATGGCGTATTCCGAATATTAGCAAGTCTATTGAGAGTCGGGTAGAAATGTGAGTTTGTTACGACACTTTTGAATACAACTGAATCCTTTCGCATTACAATGACTTTGCCGAAACTCCTTACCTTCGGAACTTCGCGCCTTTGATTTCACTTAGCTGTATAATTTTGTAAGTACGTCTTTTATATCTCGTAATGGACGAATTTACTGGTAAGTATTCATTTAATGATATGATTTAATAATAAAAATAAATACGCTCTTAATCTATTCTAATTTATCAGCGTCCCGCCCCCCTACCGCCTAAGCAATAGCAATCGTAATAGCAATCGTTTATGACTTCATTTTAGTCATTTGGCACCGCCTATGTGACGTTAGCCATCAATTGCATTGCGCGGATTGCGAAAGCAATCGTTGAATGAACAACTTTGATAGCTAACGTCACATAGGCGGTGCCAAATGACTAAAATGAAGTCATAAACGATTGCTATTACAATTGCTATTGCTTAGGCGGTAGGGGGGGCCGGAAGGGTACTAGCTCCCGCAAATTCAGGGTTTCCTACAGCGGGAGCTAGAGTTTTTATTTGTAATTTTCTAATATTTATGTGATGAATATAAGTGTTTATATAATTTTAAAAAACTTTTATAATTAACTCTAAAATATGTAGCTAATTCGATTAGATTTTGATTTCATTTAATTAATAATAAAATTTAATTAATGCATGTATTTAAATATGTTAAGTAATAAATAATCTAGTTTATTTAAGTAATATTATCTTAAGGAACAATATTATGGTCACGAAATAAAAAATATGATTATTATGTAATCAATTAGATAATAATAAAATGTAGACAGGGCTATCTGCTTGCCCTGTACAAAGCAGAAAGGACGGTGATTGAGACCATCATTATGAACCACTTTTACTATGGGTACAACCCAAAATTCAGCTGTTCCACAAAAAATTGCACCTAGATTTTTATCTTGAATTTCGGACTTACCCATAGAAAAAGTTGTACATAATAATGGTCTCATTCACCTCTTTTTGATTTATTTCACCAGTTCTTAATGTATGATTTATTGAATTATTGGTAAGATTTTTGTAATATATTTTTGCATAAGTAAAATTTCTTTTGTACTTACAACATAATCTTAAAGAAACTGTAATTGCAAGTATGCAGTTCACACTTATGTGACCTGATAATAACTGCAGTAGCACGCTTTTTGAAGTGGATATGCAAGCTCTATTAAACTAATGATGTTCTTACTCATAGCTAAGTACAACTTTATCATTTTAAACTTTATGAACATTTTCCTTGCTCTCGAATAAATATTTCAGTAGGTACCTTTTCTCTACGAATTTCTTTCTTCATTGAAGAACATGCTACAAAAATGTTCTTCAGCTTTTAATAAAGAGATAAGTTATTATTTTTACTAATTAAAACAGATAGGACCTACCTACTTATTACCTTTGTCGGATGTTTCATTAAACGACTGTTATATTCTGGCATGATATTTTTACCAAATTTTACTATGTTCTATAGGCATGACGACTCGGTTAGTCTGGGTTGTTAGAAATTTTGTTATAATTAGTCCGTCAGTTAGATTAAAAAAAAATATTTGAGACGTTTTTTTAGTAGGTACCTATGTCAGTCAAGCAAAAAATAGCAAAGATACAGTAACGTATACTAACGAATCTATGATTATAAATAACATCCAAACCGGGAATCATGATTAAAATCATACCTATTATACCACCAGATGGTCCATACAAAAAATATTTTGACAATATAATTATAATAGATTATGCCCGCGGCTCCGCCCGCGTTGAAAAACCTTTTACTTTTTCGGGTTAAAAAGTAGCCCATGTCACTTTCCGGCCTAGAAACTTTATCAATGCCATATCAAGTTGATCCGTTGCTCCGTTGCTGCGTGAAAGAGGAACGAACCAACAAACTTTACGGATTTATAATATTAGTATGATGGAATAGCTGGCTTTTTCTATGATATTATGGTTGGTTTCAAATGAAAAGTTTATATAAGAAATGGTGAGTTCAATGATATTCTAGAAGATGTACGTTGTCTAGCGAGACGCTCCATATTTTTCTTTAGTTCTTCGAATTACCTTTGTAACTCGAGTACAATGACGACAAACGTTGAACGTCACAGAGTGGAACAAATATACCCTAAGTAATTACTCATTTCTCCGTATTGTTTCTCTATTTAGGGCACGTTCTTGAAATACCCCCCGGGGCAATAAAAACCCCATTTAATTCATTAGAGTTCCTCGACGAATTGTAGCGTCTCTAATCTATATGACATTATTAACTTGTCGAGAGCATGACCTATACCTATGTATACCTATTATTATGCTGTTTCATGATATTGCTATTCACCAACAACTTGTGAAAATAGTTGTTATTCAGATTACGAATTTAATTTTAACTGTTGTTAGTTCGTTTCGTTCGTTCGAGAAACCCTTATAACTTCGTTCTGTCCGTCCGTCCGTCTGTCTGTCCTCATGTTACAAAGCCTTATAACTTCCACATTTATGAACCAAATTAAATAAAATTAGTTATTATGATAGTTTGAGTATAGGTCTCAATCTTAAACACTTAAAGTTTTCAATATTGTGTATTTGAAGGATAGCTCCCATATATGTAAAGCGAGAATATTTGTTTTTAACGTCACCTCCTCATGTGGGTTATCATTGAATAGGGGTTTTAAAATTAATAAAAAGTTTCTTAAACCATTTTTTGTCACGCGTACCGTTTGTCAGATATATGCTGCTAAAGTTAAAAAATGAGTGCCCTTATTTTCTAAATTAAGCAAAATAGAGTCGTGTTACTTTCTAACTAATATTATAAACGCGAAAGTTTGTGAGTATGTATGGATGTTTGTTACTTTTTCACGAACCAACGGCTGTACCGGTTTAGATGAAATTTGGTGTGTACGTAGCTTAGACCTTGGATTAACACCTAGGCTACTTATTATCTTAGGCTAACGCGAGTAACGCCACGGGGCGCAACTAGTTTACTATAATAACGGGGAATTAAGGATTTACGACAGCCTGTCAAATTCACTAATGAGTGGTCAAGAGACATTTGTCAAAGGACTTTTTCCGTTTCTTGACTTAAAAACATATTTCTACCAAATATAACAAGTCCGGAAGCATTACACATGTAATGGGTCCCAAAGTCTACAATATGTTGCCACTTCCAGATGACCTAGAAACTTGATATTTTGCATCAAAGTAGACTATTACGCATATAAAAATGAAAAAATCTAAAACATTGAACTTTAACTCCCCAACCCCATGAACTAGGGGATGAAAGATTGTATGAGACTCACTAATTTTCATGCTAAAGGTCTAAAAATTGATACGAAGACTATGACACATATAAATAATAAAATAAGTGTTTCAGAGTGTTCAGTAAATCACCCCCAACTCTTAAGGCTGGGGGATAAAAGTTGTTTTAAGACTTCCGCAAGTTTTGAAGCAACAGATCTAAAGATCGATTACTACTTATTGTAATAAATAATCTACAAAACGAAGTGAAATTCAGCAAAAACATTTTCATGTGAAATATAGCCAAGACCACAGCTCGCACTTTCAAAATGTTGTCAGATCTTATGTAGAGCCAAGCTTCTAACTCTACACGCCTTAACTCTAACTCTCACGCCTTATCTTAGTCAATATATGTGGCTTGGCTGTTTCGCTAACTACACATGGGCGTAAAGTGAAGATTAATTACTAAGTATTCACGAATTTCGCTAAACAAATAGTTCTTATTACAACGAAACGGCCAAGTCACATATATTGACTAAGCTGTAGAGGTTGTGGAGTAAGTGCTTGTAGAGTTAAGGCGTGTAGAGTTAGAAGCTTGGCTCTACATAAGATCTGACAACTTTTTGAAAGTGCGAGCTGTGGTCCTGGCTATATTTCACATGAAAATGTTTTTGTGATTTTTATGAATAGTACCTACCTTTGTCAGTGCCTTAAAGGTAGTTGAAGCTTTATTTTTAATCTAAATACTTTAGTAGTAATTATTAACCGTAAAATTTTGTTTCAGTACGAATTCAAAGCCAGGGGTGTGAAGAAGCGCAAAGTGACCGTCGACGTGTCTATAGACGGAGTTCGGATTACCACCAGAAGCAAACCTACTGGAAAGGTAACAGTGCAGCTACTCATTACTAAAACATTATTTTAGACTCTTTCCTTCATTTCACATTGTTTCACCTCTTCATTTCAAGGAAATCTCTCTTTTTAAACGACTTCAAACTTGTTCGTCTATATGTATTTGTTGTATACCAGTATTTTTCCAATAATGAAACGAATCAGAAAATATATTTTTAGTTCAAAAGGGTATACTCCCAAGGTGATCCCATTTAAATTTTGTCGAATTTCATTTTTGAAAAATCAATAGTAATGTAATTATTGTATACATCAACTGGAGCGAAAAATTCGAATTTTGTACACGATTGATTTGACTTCAATGCCTTATTTACACTATTATTTAAATTTGTTCCAAATTATTTTTGAAACCATTGCATTTACAAGTATTTAATTTATTTTTACTATTTGAAAGGCACTTTTTCCCAAATGTTTATAGGATAAGCTATTAGCTATAGTGTTCAACTTAGACAAATTTGAGTTAGTTCCTTGTAGTTAACAGAGCAGTTTCTACTGTATGTTAGAAAAAATATGCATTTATTATAAAAATGGCGCGAGGGAGATATTGTAATTTCATGCACATTTAAATGAAGCAAGCGAGAGAAAACGAAAATCAGTTTACTGACGCTGAATACGTCAGTAAATATTAATATCGGTCCATTATGGACAGATTCTGTCGTATCGTTGAGGGATTCATTAAATCCGTTTGTTCGCAGGTAGCACTTAGCAAACATTTCGAGTTGTTATTCATGAAATTCTATGAAAAAATCACATCGTCGCGCCTCCAACTCAATCTTAACTTAAATTGAAAACTTCGACAGGATTTCTGAGAGTTCGATTCATATTCACGAACCGTGGAGCTTTCCGGATCCTGCCCGTATATTTACGAGTAGGTTATATTGGGGAAGGGTGGCAAAAGGAACAACGTTACGAATATACTTTAACCGTCTTACCACAAATGTTTTACGCAAGCTTTAAAAAATGTTTAACAGTACAAAATGAATGATTAAACATTGTTTAAGCGTGTTTAAATATTTTGTGGTAAGGCGGTAAACTTTAAAGCGTGGGGGTTTTTTAACTATTGATATTTGAACGTAGTTTGAACGACTCTCCACAAAAAAGAGTGCCCCGTTTTAGGGTTTATGAATAAATGCATATAAGTATACACACACATATGTGTGTACTGTACCAATTTGATATTTATGTATAGTATACGGTTTGAGATTATTTTGTTAGTTTTGTGTGTGGTTTTTTTACAAACTGTTTTTTTTTATTATTAAGACTGGCGTTCGCTTTATCGACCGCTAAGGAACAAATAACCTAGTTAATTTAGTTGAAATGTATCTTGTATTTTCGGTTTATTCATTAGATGAATCACATCTAACACGTACAAACAAATATTGAGAAATAAATGGACTCTAAAATAACTAACGATTGTAATGTAGTTTTAATAGTTGAATAATCAAGAAAATCTAATTAATATCGTTTATTATAATAGAATGACCTTATAAAGAGTAACTCAAAAACGTATTTCTAAGATTTTCTCGCGACAATGGTACATTGAATATGAAAGTAGAACCCTGAATGAACACAGCTACTTATTTTGCGGCACTGACTCGCTTCCACAGAGTTAGTTAGAGAGGGCGTAATAATATATTTTTACCATAGCGTGAGCATCTGCATTTTCTTCTACGAATAATAGCGAATGGACATTACATAAATAATATAACATTATTTTGAAAATATCTGTATATACCTATGTATAGGATAGAGCAGAAATTGATTACCATCACTGGTTTAAAATCTCAATTTTTAAATACGAGTAAGATCCGTCAGATTCAAAGCTCTGTGCCAAAATAGAGTCATGAAGTCACAGGTTGAATAAGGTCTACATAGCTAGACTTATTTTGGGGTAGTATTCTTTTATCTTTAAGCATGTCGTCAAGCTTTCTGAATGTTGCCCATCCGAGTTGTATGCGTCTGTTGATCTCCTTGTACTTCTCTTCTCTATCAAATGTTAAACTCTGTCCAAGGTAGATGTAATGTGAGACAACCTCCAGTACTTCGTTACCAACCTTGATGTTGGGCATTGGAGCTCCAGTAACATTGGTCATCACCTTCGTCTTGGACATGTTCGTTTTCAAACCTAATGTGAGAGAGGCATTATTAAGATCTTCTAGCATGACTTGGAGATCAGACGCTGTTTCGCTAATGATAATTAGATCACCAACAAAACGGAGGTGGGACAAGAAGGTACCATTTATAGAGATGCCTTTACTCTCCCAATCGAGTAACTTCAGAACATCCTCCTAGTCCTCCTACTGCTGTAAATAAATTGGGTGAAATGGTATCCCCTTGTCGCACGCCTCTGCTGATCGGAATATGCTCTGTGAGTGTGTGTAATCGTACCTGCATTGACGCCGATTTGTACAGGTTTCGAAGCATCTCTACATACCGTGCGCCGACTTGGCAGCGATTGAGAGAGTGGAACACGGTCCAATGCTCTACGCTTTATTTGATGCAGGAATACCATCCCGAAACATGTTGCTATAGAAATTTTAGGCGACAGTTATGCTACATGCAGTGTCCGAGTATTTGTGTTATATCGCGGAATTTGTGACAAAACTATTGTTAAATTAACTGATTTGTGGCTAATTGGATTAATAGAGGGCCGCAAACTTTGCTATGTCGGTCTCTTGGTAGCCATAAACAAGTATTGTGAATTTTGATTTGCGCCTTACTAGACATTATACCTATTGACATCATATGAAAATTCGAATAAAATAAAATTAGATCAAGTTTTAACAAAGGTGTAAAACACCTAGATGCTATAATTTTTTATAAAAATGTGACAAAGATCATCAATATTAGTAGGTAAATAAAATTAGAGTTTTGATTAATATATTATATATCGTCCTCGACTTCACCGCTGATGAGATGAGATTAGCGTTTCAAATACAACACCATAATCTCAAAGAAAAATAAATTGATTGTCTGTAAAGTTATTTACGGACGATAGTTAAGTTTACGTTATTTATGTCACAAGAAAATATTGTTGAATCAACAACTGAAACAAGCCGTACGCATAGGCCGATTATGCCTCTCTATCGCTTATTCCGCGCTCTCGCTTGCACGCTCGGCTCGGCTGACACTGAACGTGACAATGAGTCATGCTTATACGTGCGTGCAGCCAGTCTTCATCGATTTATAAGACGTTTTCACGCCAGAAGAAATATTCTGCGCTTACCCTCTCGGTGCGACTCTACGTTCGCGGCCTACGAAAGGGGGTAGATTTTTTCCGCGAGATCGTTAATCATGTCTCTGCTATAATAGGCGGCTGTCAACCTGGCCGTCTGCCGGTGGCAGCGAGGCGAGGCCCATTGTTGGCCACCCATTGTTACACCCGAAGAATAATCCTGTCCACTTCCATGCCGCGCTAGAAAGCACACAGATGGACAACTTCCTCTTTTTTACAAGCTTTTATTTAGTTTCGCCTGTCCCGATGTCTGTCGATCCAGGGTATCCAGGGTCTGACGATTGAGCTGGAAAGTGGCCATAGGAACTCTGTAATGAAACGACGCAACCCCATCGAGTTTCGGGTAGTTTGATTCGTCTTGGCAAGTAAGTAGTAGGTACTTGTTCAGTAAAAGCTTTTTTTTAAAATATTTTTCTTGTACTCATTCACATTAAAATTATTTTCTTAACTTATTTTCAACTAGCTGTCCGTCTCGTTTTCGTCTGACTACAAATTAATTAGTAGTCTTCCGAATAAAAGGCATCGCATTCGTTTCACTGAATCTTCTTAAATCTGAATCTCGACTTTTTCAGGACCGATTTGATTCGTAATTGCAAATCTTGTGATTTAGATTCCTACCAAACAATCTTACCAAATATCGCAGACACGTGACAGCTAATTCGACATTATTTTAAGATACCTGCGAAAGGTTTCGTTCGAACCGTCTTATAATTAAATATTGAAATGAGATTTGTTTTACCTACAGAACCTACCTAAGAGCATAGAATATCAAATACATATCGTCGTACCTACAATCCGGATTAGTATAGTAGATCAAATATCGAAAGACACAAAATTCACAGAAGTATTAGGTAGGTACATATCACATGTAACCTGCTAAGACTTCACATTTCATACTTTTCTATCTGTACGTAATCAATCTCCAGCTCTGTGCGACTCGCTAAGACGAGCTTGCGAATTTCTCTCTCATACATCATTGTTGGATTTGTTCCAGATAAAAAGTACTGTGTTGTTGAGTGACATTCAGCGTTTGTGCATACTTCACCCTAGGGCCACATTTACTGCGATAATGCTAAAATTTTGGCTCTTGCAATATATATGTAGCCAAATATAGCCAATTTTCTAAAGGTCGTGCATATTGATTACATCTGGATAGTTTTGTCGCAAAGTCGCTGATGGCCCTTAGGATCCGTAAAATTCTCAATTAGAGACCGTAAAAATCATGTGCCTAATTTCTCAAAGAAATTAGGTACATGATTTTTGTGAAATTTTGCAAGCATTAGATAGAAGTCAGGATATTAATATTAGCATAGTCAAGTACTGCACTGGTCCAGTAGCACTTCGTTTGTCTAGTTATATTTGCGTCACAAATAATAAAATTCTTCTTGCAGGTTTCACTATCATCTTATTTACGACTACATCTGTAAAGTTCATTATGCTTTTAATAATTTTACAGTTTTCGCTAAGTGCTGGAATTTTTCATAACTATTTTTAAGAGCGTTGAAGTGTTACTCGTTCATGCCGAGAATAATAAAGGCTACTTAGTTTGTTGTCTCGCTCATTCCCTTGCAGAGATGATATTGATCACTAATCTCATTAGTAGCGATCAACGCACCTTTCACAGAATAAAAATATCCTGAAGCAGCTTCATCCCAGATAACTTTGAAGAATATTTTGGATCATTAAACCGCTGTTTCGGAAAATTGAAGTTTTATAATTCTTAGAGCTGGATTGTTGTTTTACCTGTTGGATCTTCAGACGGCCTAGAATATTTGACACCAGGACTAGTATCGAACTTTATTTCAAAACTCATTTTATTTCATTTATTTATCATACATAACACATATATAGGTACACATAACTCACTCAACTTATTTTCATACACAATATAAAGATTCATAAACTTAAAGATGTGGGTACTTAGAAATGTTATCTTAAGGTAGGCATAATAAATATCGGCAATAGACATAATTAATAGTAATGCAAAATAGTAAGCTTTGCGAAGCAGCCCCAACTAGGAAAACCCGTGTCGAAGACTACTGTAGCCCACTTATCCCGCCACATAGCCGAGCAAACGTATGCGCATACAATTAGGTATTTATTCTTCACACACTACATACATTTTAAAATATTTATTAGTTATTTTATATTAAAACTCGGGAATCGTCGTCCACGATTCCAGTTTTGTAGACGTTGAGTTCTATTATACACATACCGTACATACATGCTAATTTAAAGAAATCATTAGGCCCAATTTTAAAGGCGTCGTAAATTTAATAGCAACGTAAAATACTGTTCTTTCTATCAAATGCATTATAGCGAAAAAGAAAATACTACTAACCTACTGAAATTTCTACTTAAATGTACAGATAAAAAAGTGAATCGCGGGTCGAATCGCCCAGGCCCTCTAGGATGCGACCCACGAGAACGATCTTATTTCGAGTAAAATAGAAATATTCCGATACTTCTACCTCCCCTAACATGACAACACACTTATTTCGTCAGTTTTTACTCTGTGGTGTAGAATTCTCGCGAATGATTTATGTACCTGTGGCACTTTCGTCGACAAACTCTAACATGTGCACGCGAATTTAGCCGTATTTTGACATTTCACCGCGAATATCTTTTCGTCAAACTTTTTGAGGACGAAATACTACGAGATAGGCAAAACTAACTAAATAAACAACCAGCGTTGCTGAATTGTGAAGGATTTGTCAAATTACGGGGTATTATCTCCATTGGAGATTGTTGTGGGGATAGATATTTTATTGTATCGATTTAGGGATGATTTATATTAGGACGGGGCGGGTGCCGGACGGGCCGGGGACGGGCTGGACGGGGCCCGTACGACGCCCGTACGACGCATGTTTCATACATTTTGTGTAAAAGCTCGGACGGGCCCCGTCCGGGCGTCGTACGTGCCACAACAATAATGTATGGAACAAGCGTCGTATGTGCGTTATACGGGCTTCGTACGGGCCCCGTCCGGCCTGCCCCGTCCTAATATAAATCATCCCTTAGCGAGGTAGTTTTTCTAAAACAGGTTCCGAGCTGAGACTCCTTCTAGATTGCAATTTGGCGAGGTATCAGTTTAGATTGGAAATCGGGATATTTTTTCTCCCCAGTATAGAGAATTTTACTTTGGGTTTTCGGTAATTAGTAAAATTGGTATTGGTAACGCTGTAAATATCAAACTTACAACAGCGCACCGATACTCTCACAGACTACTAAAGGTACTACGTATCAGACAGGAATCTTCGAACAACCAATAGCGGACTGATATTTTAGAGTTTGACATTTATTTATTTTTTAAAACATGGCTACCAAAATGGCGACATTACTTTTTTGGCTCCATAAATATTTATTAATTCCTGTACCTATGCATAATATTCAATCCTTCAATAAGTTTATATATTATTTTACTATACATTTATTTATATAGATATATAGAAGTTAATTTATAAATAAAACTAAAAATACTTCTTCATGTTTATTTGTCATTCACATCAATTTCTGTGGACATTTTTAGGTTCACTTTCGTAAAATAAGGTTTTTCAGTTTTGCACAGTTATTATTGACAGTAGACACACACTTGAGTCCTATTTAACTATTATGGAATATGTTGTATCCTAATTATGCTTCACTTGCAGTTGTAGTACAATATAATATTTTACAGGATGCAAAAATACACTCAAAGACCAATGTATGAACTCCAACGCATAAAACACAAATTAATTTGTGGTTTTGTAGCAGTTCATTTCAAGGTTTCAGTCATAATATAAAACTATGATTATCATTGATAATCGTATAAGTACCTTTGTGATAATCACAGAGGTATCTCCGTGAGGAATGGTTTTCCTTCTTTATTGTTATCTGTTGTATTTCTGTTGTCAAATTTTTAATCAAATGTAACGTTCTTCAATGGAAAATCTGACAAGAGTTCATATTTTTCATATATCTTTTTAACACATGTTGTATTAAAATTAAATCAGTGGATCTTTTTTAGATTATCTCGATAGACCACAGACCACAATATTATCCCTTTGGAATCACTGGGGTGCATTTACGCACTCCACCTGACGGATGCCCTAAACGGGTGTCATAGACTTAGCCTGTTTTTTTTTATCATAAGCTGGAGTGCGTAAACGCACCCTTGTGTTTTGAATGAACTATATCAGTGTTGCTTCATCGCCAAATTAAATATCCAAATTATTTAATCATAGGGCGACACTAGTTTTTCGTGACCATAGATCACGATTCTATGACACGAATTTACTTCACACGAATTGGTATTTCGGACGAAATAATTGCTTCGGGTCGCATGCTAAGCCGGCAGGACTCTTTTTGAAGGTCCCCATTCGCCCCGCATTGTTTGGAGCGGGGCGAATGTGAACCTTCAAAATGATTCTTAGGCAATTCGCCTCCTGGGCCGAACCGCTTGCAAAACGCCGCAATACTCGAAAAAGAATATTGTAAATTGCTATTAAAATTATGATGGCGCCTTAAAAATTGGTCATACCGTGATAAATATATTACTATTTTGTTCTCTATCTCTCCTAACCATTTGACATGATGTAAAAAATAGCAAATAAATTTTTAAGCACGTGTTATAATTTCAGCGTCCAGCTATAATGTAAGCCAGTCCCTTTTCATGTTTTCCGTTCTTTAACATCGCCTTCAAAGCACATAACGGAGTTTGAAATAGCTGTCGTATCTAATTTAACTATAGTAAACGGTCTAACTTAATGTTAGAGATTTAAAACTTTCCAATATTAGCGCTATAATAATGTAAGTAGGTATGAGGAAGGCGCCTTGTGTTTTGTTACCCTACGTTAAATATACTGCTACGAGTATCATGCCTGTAATTACGCTTCGGACCTGGTAAGGGCTCATTTAGAACTATTTCTCACTGCGTTAGACTATATTTTAACAGTGCAGTGCCGAACGTAAGCCTATCCAGGAAGGACGATTGTGTCATCGTCATTTTAAGCCTGTGATCGCCCACTGCTGAGCATAGGCCTCTCTTCTTGTACACCATTCATCTTTGTTCCGTGCGAATCTCGTCCAGGTTAAATAAATATAAATATTATAAATATTTTTGGGACATCTTACACACGGTCTCTGGCCCCAAACTAAGCAAACAATGAAACAATGATTTATTTGTCTGTAAAACTACGTAAAATTATACAAAGATCTTAAATTTAATATGATCTCTAGTTTCTACCTTAAATAGGCGTACAGACATAGAGCTATATTTTACAGATATCTGTGCGTACAGACGTTTACATGGTAAGGTTAAAACAAATGTCAAATGGATTTAATTATATATGTCAGAATTAATAATGTCAGGATACGTATTATAATTTCAATTTATAGTCATTCAAAGTCTTGTCATTTAAAAACTCATTTACATTATAATAGGCTTTATCAACTAATAATCTGTTTAAATGGCTCTTAAATATATTTAAGTCCCGTTTGCATCGAATGACTTTTGGGATCCTGTTATAAATGATAGATGCCATGCAGAACACACTTTTATTAAGAAAAGCAGTTTTTGATGGTAAACAATACACATTACCCTCATGTCTACCTCCAACAGGCCACATTTTAAAGAGCTCAGGGCGGGATTTTACGAACATGGCAATGTCACCAATGTACAGGCAGGGTAATGTTAAGATTTTTAACCGAATGAAATGTTTTTTACACGAATCTTTCTTTTTTATTCCGCAAATCGACCGTATACAGCAAAGCTTGTGATATGGCTGTCAGAGACTGATATACTACATATACTTATTTTTAAATACATACTTATATAGATAGTAACTAAATAACACCCAGACACAGAGCAAACACTTATGTTCATCACATAAATATTTGTCCTGGGTGGGGATCGAACCCACGCCTCTTTGATCCAGGAGTCAGGGTCACTAATCACTGAGCCACCGAGGCAGTCAATTTTTGTTGGATCTGCGATTGGGTTATTTCTACCACGAATTGGGAGATTCTCAAACACCATCGTACTTCATGGCTTCATGCATACCGCAGTACATGTACGGCATGAACGTAGCTCATATATCAGAAATGAGCCGATCCTTAAAAGAACTAAGGTTACTGACATAGCCCAGTGGATTGGCAAGTTGAAATAGCAGTGGGCAGGGCACATACCGCAAAAAACCGATGTGGTTGAAAAGCTCTCGAGCGGAAACCGCTTACCGGCAAGCGTAACGTAGTATGTCCACACAAAAGTGTGTATGAATTGATGAATGGATCTCATTAAGACCGTAGTATCACGCTGGATGCAAGCTACTTTCAACTGGTCTTATTGAAGATACTTATGCGAGGCCTATACAGCAGTGAACGTTCTATGGCTGAAAGATGACGGATGAGTGATAAACGTAGCTACGCCTATGAGCAGGCACAAGATCTGTTATTAAAATGTATTAGGAAGGTGCCGTGCATTTTGTTACCCCTACGTTAATAATGCTGCTATCGGTATGCGAGCCGTGGGCTTGTAATTACGTTCCGACCAGCTAAGGGCTAATTGAGAGCTATTTCTCACTCTCGGGCCACTCATTCGTAAAGGAATGTTATCTAGTGAGAGTTTTTCGGCGAGAGAAGCAAATTGACGATGTAATTTTATTTAAGTGCTGATCTGGCGTAGAACAGGTGGCTTGGAACTATGTTGGAATATCAGTTACTCATTTACGGGTATTGAGTCTTATTATAATTACAAATAGCAAATCTCTGGCTACGTCAGTAGTTACAATAAAAATTCAAAGGCATTTAATGATCGTCTTCTTGTTTTTTACAGTCTTGACAAGTGCTCGTGATCAAGAAATAGTATTATTATGATGATATAAACATGCTAAATCAAGAATTGCTGACATAGAAGCTATCTAATCATATGCTTATTCATAACCGTAGTTTTGCAAGAATTTGCCTCGGTCCAATCGCATCCAAGTATGACCACCAATTTTGACGTTATTGTCACCTCACCCTAAAAAATTATTCATATTTGTTGCTCTTGAAGACGTTGCCGACTTAAATTTGTTTTTTCAAAAGTACCTGTACCTATAATTTTAATAAACTTTCATTTGACAGCGGAGAACCAGCAGCAAGTTCTTCGGGCGCAAGGCAGGCAGCACCATGGAGGGAGCAGAGCTGATGCACCACCCGATCTACCGCATCTTCTACGTGTCGCACGACAGCTCCGATCTCAAGATATTCTCCTACATCGCCAGGGATGGAGCCACTAACGTGTTCAAATGCAACGTCTTCAAGAGCAACAGGAAGGTAAGTTTATTTAGATGCTAAGATAATAGGCTAGATGGCAAAAAAAATATGATTAGTCTGTCAGATAGATTAACAAAAAAAAAAGACACATACAAAACCCGGTCACAATATCTGTGCACCTGACCTCGTGACGTCATATAACAAAAATAACTGTAATAACAAAACAACAACAAAGCGAAAATATCAAAATTATCGGGGTGTGTATCGGCAACGAAGATGCTAACCGTACTGTCGCACCGGGGAGTGCGCGGAGAGGTGACAGGGGAAGCGGGAGAGGCGCCGCATTCCAGCGAAGTGCACAGATATTCTGACCGGGTTGTAAGTATTTATTCTTTTGTCGATTAAACAAAAAATGATGGAGATATATGCCCTTTAAAGTCCCGCGTAACGTCACGACTATACTACAAAAGTATAAACTTTTGACAGAGAAGTGACGACAGTAGCTCACACTCCCGAATTTTGACAAGGTATATCTTTATCATTTATTGTTAGATTGACAAAAGAAAAAATAAGTGTTCAATATTTTTTGATATTCTATCTAATGGAGTAATAACAACAATGATTGTCTACCAGTCATTATGCCTATTCTGTACGAGCGTATAGCCACAGGCTACCTACTAGGTAGGTAGGTACTAGATAGTTACCTACCTACGAGTACATTCAGAAGATCATTTGAAACACTCTAGATCATAATATTAAGATAATGGGTGTGTGGAAAGACAAAAGACGTAATTTTTAATTTTAAGAATTTTGTTTATTAAGTTTTAAGTAGAAAATTTGTCGTGTGACAATCTGATTTGCAATATGGCCGATTTCTATATTTCTTATTTATTTAGAAAATAACGATTGAATAACAATTAGAGATTTGTATTGCAGACTATTACCTAGGACAAGTAGTCCAGTTAGGTAGGCCCGATTTCAAGAAAGAGGCCAATCGCCGAATCCAACTCGGTTGTGCCGCGTTCGGAAAATTGCGTAACGTCTTCTCATCCGATAAGGTATATGAGGACAGTGCCTCAAGTCAAAAGTTTTCGATCAGTATGTGTTGCCAGTGATCACTTATGGGACATAAACGTGGTCTCTCACTATGGGCATTATTAGTAAGTTACAAGTAGCCCAACGAGCTATGGATAGGGCTATGCTTGGAGTTTCTCTGCGAGATCGAATCAGAAATGAGGAGATCCCTAGAAGAACCAAAGTTGCCGACATAGCCCTACGGATTGGCAAGTTGAAATGGCAATGGGCAGGGCACATAGCGCGGAGGACTGACAACCGATGGGGTAGAAAAGTTATCGAGTGGAGACCACATACCGGCAAGCGCAGCGTAGAACGTCCACCCACAAGGTGGACGGTTGACCACATTAAGACCGCAAGATCGCGCTGGATGCAAGCCGCTCTTATTGGAGATCCATAGGGGAGGCTTATGTCCAGCAGTGGACTTATTATGGCTGATGGTTGGATGATTGCAGAGACTACAATAAATCCATATAAGTTCCAAACAACTCCGATTCAAATACATACAACCATTTTTAGAAGTAACCAAAATACGCAAGACCCGTTTGGTGATTTCGTATGAATAAAGAATAAATAAACTTACCTCCCTAAACTAGCGAGTCTCTGGACCGGAGCCAGAGACATCATTATGGCCTCCTCTTGTTACTTTGGTAAAATTTTTCGCTTGCCTTATTTTCTGGGACGAAAAAACCGCTATCCTTTTTATATAAAACTAACGAGACCACAATCACGTTTGCACTTAACGTCGTCACCACATTCCCCCTTGATTTTGTGGGGCGCTGGAGACGTCTTTAAGTAAACCGTAACAGGGTTTTTCTCAGAGATAATTCGTGTCTTTTGAAAAGAAAAAATAAAAATGCCAAGGAACGTCCCCCTTATCCTGTTGCTTTCCGGAGGGGCCTCGTTTCGAGCTGTGTGAGGTACCGGTTCTATAAAACGTACCTACTCTATATTTATAGATACTTATAAACCGTAGATCAAATAAGGAGATTTGCCCTTTTTAAATATTCTTGTATCATTCGCTCATCATGGGAAACTGTATTAAAATCATTTATCAATCAATCATCATCATCATCATTACCTCATAAACAAAGAATAATAATTTTGCATGAAATGCGCGAGCATGTCGGTCATAATAATGAAATGAGTTACTTAAAGGACATCAGAAGGATTAAAGACTGACAGCAGGGCTAGCCACCCGGCTTATAAGAACTTATTTTTTGACCGACGAACCAGAGGAGGTACTCAATTCGACGCGTATATATATTTTTTTTTATATAACCACGCATAACTTTTTTCATATTAGTCCGATTTCAATAAATCTTTTTTTATTGGAAAGAGTATCCTTCGAAATTGATCCCATTTAAATTTTGTCGAAATCAGCTGAGCTGTTTTTGATAAATCAACAATAATGTGAAAAATGCTACATCTATCCGTGCGAAATATTCGCGGATTCTGTACACGGATGAAGTCGGTCATGCTATTTTTTGCAAAAAAATAATGTTTACATATAATCTGACACTTGAATCTTCTGTACCCAAACCTTCATAACATTAATAGTTTTTGACCAATCTGTTCTGAAACCGATTATTACACGGAGATTTTAGACGCCGTATCTATACATTATATGCTTTGACACTCGAATATTCCGTACTCAAATCTCTCCGCCGTACCGCCGGCGTCTTCGGAGCGGTTCATAGGTAGTTGTCCTCCCTCTTATCAGTCAAGTGTTATCGACGTAACGGAGCAATTGTGTTGGCTCTTCAGGGATATAAATATTTACACTTCCTACATCGTCGTCTAAAGTTTGCGTTTCTCTGCGTTGCTCAACGATTTTGGAAGATTGCCTTTCTGTACATTTTCTTGATCGAAGTACTTACCTGTTTATTAACCGAAGCAAAGACCTTGACGCTTTGAAAAAATATTTCATTTCGTTTTCAATTTCAAACTAAAATTACTACACGCCTGCAGTAGATAGACAGTTGACACCTACCACGTAAATTGTTCTGTCGTTTTGCAAAGTTTAAGCAATATTTATTTTACTTTGATGAGGAAATTCGCAGACGAACCAAAGTAACCGATATAGCCCAGTGAATTCGCAAGTGTAAATGGCAGTGGGTAGGGCATATAGTTCGAAGAACGGATGGCCGAAGGGTCGTAAAGTTCACGAATGGGGACCATGGACTTGCAGGCGCAGCGTAGGACGTCCGCCATTTACTCGTAGGTGAACTGGCGATATATTTAAAATCGCAGGAACGCGCTGGATGCTGGATGCTTCCAACCGACCTTATGGGAAATCCATTGAGGAGCCTATGTCCAGCAGTGGACGTGCTTCGGCTAATGGATAGACGGATGATTTATGATAAAATATTAAGAATATCTTTTCATTGTTATTTCAGTTTATTTCCTGTCCTGTTTGTTAATATTAATACTCGTGCTTATCTCTCCGAGTAATTATTTACTTGTCTTTGTCAATCTTAAGTGTATTGTATACCTATGGCAAAATCCATCATGCTCGTACATTTTCAGATTAAGTAAAAAGTTAGAACATCAAACATGTGAATTTCCAATAAATATCCTAACTACACTATAAGTAATTTATCATCAAATTACACACGATTTACAACAGATCTTTTATTTTTTATTGTTTTTGACCGACGAAAATAATGTCATAACATTAACTGTCATAATATACAACATTTTATCATACTATAATTTAGATTTAAATTTAGCTAATAAGATTTACCTTGTTTTGCTACACCCTATAAAACAGGGTCCTCAAGTGTACGTAAGCATATATATTAAGTTCTATATGTTAATACTCTCTTGTTGGTGCAAATAAATGTTCTGATTCTGATTCTGAACCGGAGGAGTTACTCAATTCGAAGCGTGTATTTTTTTTAATGTATAACCACGCATATCTTTTTTTATAGTAGTTCGATTTCAATAATTCTTTTTTTATTAGAAAGAAAATTAAATTAAATTTATTAGCCATGTCAGAGGCCTTCAAGCGGCTTCAAAACTCTGACACCAGGGCTAGCCACCCGGCCTATACGAACTTACTTACTTACTTATTAGAAAGAATATACTTTGAAATTGGTTCTATTGAAATTTTATTTAAATCGGCTGAGCCATTTTTGATAAATCAACAATAATGTGCAAAACGCTACATAGATATGTGCTACATATTCGCGAATTCTGTACACGGGTGAAGTCGGTCATGCTATTTTTTGCAAAAAATAATTATAAAATGTAAGCGTAACAAAACAACAGTGATATATAAATAAATCATTATTTTTCGCCAGAAGTGGCAAAACCGACTTCCATCTTGTACAAAATTTGAACAGTTCGCCCGAATTGATGTATACAGTTTTAGATCATTGTTGATTTTTCAAAAACGGCTCAGCCAATTTCGATTTAATTTAAATGGGACGAGGTAGTCCCATTATACCCTTTCGAACTAAAAAATATTTTTTTGATTCGGTTCCCAATTGACGAAAATATCGATGAACAAACACATAAAAAAATACATACAGATGAACATAGAACCTCCTTCTTTTTGGAAATCGATTCATAAATATAGCAATTTTTTTTTCTTCTGTTTTATCAACAATGTCAAAACTATCTTTTCTTAACTCTTTAAACGCGAGAATTGATTACATAATTATGCTTAATAGGGTTTTTAGAATGCACTAGCGACCCGCCCCGGCTTCGCACAGGTGTATTATACATATACAATTTCTTCTTGAATCATTCTATCTACTTATTAAAAAAAAACTGCCTCAAAACCTATATAATCATCAAATATAAGCATATATGGGGATAAACAGCGGGAAGCGACTTTGATTTATACTATGTAATGATAATATGCGCGAGTGGGACAGCTTTAGCCGGTTGGTAGCCAACTGACTGTGAGACAATTATTTATTTTTTGTTTTACAAAATGAAATTGGGTTCCTGTAACAATAACAACAACAACATTAAATAGCCTAATATATATAATAATGGGGGCAGATTAAAAGGCAGAAAAAGATTGGCTTTTAGAAGCAATGTTTCGTTCAGCAGATTTGTCACAAAGACAAAAGTGTGCCGCCTGGATATTTTTTATTTCGGGTTTAGGCTACGTTCACATGTAACGCGCGTTAATGCACGATGAAATCTATAGAGTTCAGCTGAGCGCTATCGCTCGTTTTGAGGGTATTTTTAGGGATCCGTACCTCAAAAGGAAAAAACGGAACCCTTATAGGATCACTTTGTTGTCCGTCTGTCCGTCTGTGTGTATGTCAAGACTCTTTATCTCGGGAACGCGTAAAGATATCGAGTTGAAATTTAAACTGTATACGTATATCTATGGTCTCTTGCAGTTGTGTAAAAGAAAAATTTCTCAGTTATCGTTTCAAAAAGTTAGAGCCGTTTATGTCGTAATAACCGCATATTTTGCACTCACAAAAATCAAAACCTACAGGGTACTTCCCGTTGACGACATAGAACTATGAAATTTGGCGAGAAGCATTGTCTCAGAGTACACATATATGAATAAATCTGAAAACTGTACATTTTTATTTAGATCACAAAAAACAGGGCCTCAAAATTCACAAAAAATTGGTTCAAAATTTTGTCTAAACTGAAAATAAGTTGAAATATAAATTTATATGTAAATGTATAATTGTATAAATATAAAACATCAAACTTAATAGCAATCAAATCAAATAAGTTATACAATCAATTCTTAAAGCAACCGTTTAAATCTCAGTATTTACTCATATCTAAACTAGATGGCGCTGGCGTCAAGTTAGCCCGCGGTATTAACTTTCTTCGTCGATGTACGAGGTGTCTATGCGTTCCGGAGATAAGGTTCTATTACAAATATATAAATCCATTTCCTGACTCGAACGAATTCAAAGTGGGTGAAATATCATTTAAAAGAACTTCATTAGCACATGCTAAAACAGCCTTAAAACAGGTTTATAATTATTTTAACAACGTGTTTGTACGGAAGCCTCGATGTGCGAGCCTGACTCGCACTTGTCCGGTTTTTTTCTACTTCGCCAATTAGTTTGTCGATGTCAATATCTTCTTATTCACTAAATCTAATTGCGAGAACAATATAATAATTGCAAAAATTACTTGATTCCCTTGTGAGTGTCGAAATATTCATTTTTTTGTGACAAACGATTCTACCTTTTTTTTACGATAACCAAAAAGTTTGATTTTATCAGAACTACAAGATACTACAAATCTTCGTGTATAGTTTTATGCCGGCTCCAGATTAGTGGCGTAAACTCACGCGCAAATTCACACCACGAATTCGTGGCACAAGTCGTGCCATCCACATTCACCCGTGTCACACCCGTCACATTCCGTCGTTGTCGTCAGTGAGACTCGCCGTGAAACGGACGTGAGTCTTTTGGATTCCATAGTGCATTTTCAGAATGGATTGTTCTAAAAAGAGCATTTTAGTTTCGTTATTCCAACGTTCATGCGCTACTCTATTTTAGCGAATGCGCAGGGACTGCACAGACTGCACAGCATATGCCTTTACACCTTTGTAGTCAGAAGAAAACTGAGATGGGGCCGTTAATGTAGATACATACGCGTGAACGCCGCGCGAAGCAGGCGCTAACCCTTTGTCGCGGGACAAAATACCAACTCAAAAGAACAGGCGTAAACGCGCATGACCCCCCGTGAAAACCGTCCACATTCTCGTTCACGCCTGTTGACAGAGCTTCAAGGCACTAATGTGGAGCCGGCATTAATTTCGAATCGTTATCTCTAAGCGTTCGAGACAGAAGGTCTTGACACACGAACAAACAAACAGACGGATAACAAAGTGATTCTATGAGTGTTCCGTTTTTTTAACCCTAAAAATTCCAAATCGATGCTTTGAGCTCTCGTTGACGCTCGCATGCAATTGGTTGTTAGTCATCATCGTCATCAACATTTCGTTTCTTATTTTTTTTTTTTTTGTATGTTCGTCAGTCTTCTCCTCCAACACAAGTCGGAGACGTTAGCAACAAACACTATTACATCATCTTGCGATTGATGCAAATTTACTATGATATAGGTTGAGCAATACAAGACTTTACAGACGTGTATGCAATTTTCGTGGGGTGAAATAAAAGTTGTTAACAAGTTGTTGTTTTTTTTTCGTTTCAATGTTTCGTTTCAATGGCTAAGTTGAGTGGATAAATGATATATTTTTGTTTTGTTTTAGTCTTTATGTTTTTTCGTTGTTAGTTATTTAGATGTCTCAATATCTTTACTATCCAGATTTTCCCATCTGAACATACCCTTACGTAGGTAGTAGATTTGAGGGTTTTATGATTTTATATTTTGAATGCGCGATTATAAGCAGGGCGCAGATATTAGGACCCGTATTTAACTTTTGTGAAGCGACGGAATGGGTTGCTAAGCCCATGTGTTGCCAGCGTGGCAGTTGTTTTATATGAACAGCAGTTTTATGAGGGTCCCTGAAGACGCATAATTTATGATTAAATTGTTTGAGCTGAATTTGTACAAATCTATTCTACGTCAAATATTTATATTTTAATTTGTAAAATGTTTTCATTCTGTAGCACATACTTAACATTTATTTTCATTGCGTGTCTAAAAACAATCTTTTAAAAAGGTCGTAGTATTTCTTGGCAATTTGATGTTAAAAAATTATATCGGTTATATTGGTCCTACTTTTCGTAAAGGATATCAATTCATAAATTTCTTCGATTCTTGACAAAA
Organism: Hypomecis punctinalis; assembly: GCA_949316475.1. Classification (NCBI taxonomy): domain Eukaryota; kingdom Metazoa; phylum Arthropoda; class Insecta; order Lepidoptera; family Geometridae; genus Hypomecis; species Hypomecis punctinalis. The sequence continues at coordinate 8,877,020 of OX438794.1, read as the reverse complement.
TGCAATTATAAAACAGCTAATATTTATCGCTATTTTGGAGTTGATCCCATAGTAAAAGTTAGTCATAATGATATGTAGGTACTTATAATGATATCCTAGAATATATCTGGCGTCTAGAGAAACATTCGGTATTTAATGTTTGTGTCAGATTTTTCTTATGCTAGTTTCTAAATTCCTTTCAACAAACTTTAACAGCCCAAAAGGATTCAGTTACAAATATTTTGTGATAAAATTACCCAAGCAATTATGCGTAATACTCTTATTTTTCCGCTTCTGATGTCGGGTCTTGAAGACGGTTTTTACTTAGCAAACAAAATTCTTGTAGCATGATATTTTAATTGACGGCATGTATTTTTTCTAGCTGTAAAGTTTACTTTGATATACTATATTATGATAATTATACTGTATTATATTTAGTAAGCGTTTGTAAATTATGATTTACTTTTATGTCTCTTATATCACAAGCTACCTTCTGTTATTTGAGAAAGAACTTGTTTCTTGCGTTAATATATATTTAGCGCCTGCAAGTTTTTAAGAAAGATGTTATAGCAACGATGAACAATTGCTAAGCGCAAAACCACCCAAAGCACATTTCTTTTAGGTACTTATTGTTCGTATTTCAAGGTCAAAAACTTGAGAAGAGAAATGACTACGTTTGACTCAAATTTGTAAGTAATAATATAAGTTGTGCAGAGTAGGTACCTACTAAACATGTGGAATCCGAAGTGCGCAAACATCATCGTGTAATAAATGAATAGAAAATAAAGATATTCCGGAGAGATATTCAACTATTTATGCTCGTGAATATTTCTAAATAAGAAGAAACATTTTCGAACTTACTTTGGCCAACTTAGCGAATAGTTGTAGCTCTTTTTGTACTTCTTTTTCTTTTTTTTACGTTCCGTACCTCAAACGGAAAAAACGGAACCCTTATAGGATCACTTTGTTGTCCGTCTGTCCGTCTGTGTATATGTCCGTCTATCCGTCTGTGTGTATGTCAAGACTCTTTATCTCGGGAACGCGTAAAGATATCGAGTTGAAATTTAAACTGTATACGTATATCTATAGTTTCTTGCAGTTGTGTGAAAGAAAAAACTTCTCAGTTATCGTATAAAAAGTTAAAGCCGTTTATGTCGTAAAATACCGCATATTTCGACACTCACAAAAATCAAAACCTACAGAGTACTTCCCGCTGACATAGAATGATTAAATTTGGCGAGAAGCATTGCCTCAGAGTACACATATAGGAATAAATCTGAAATCTGTACATTTTTAATTAAATCACAAAAAATAGGGCCTCAAAATTCACAAAATATGGATTCAAAATTCAAAGTGAGTAAATCGTATCATGTAAGGTATCATATAAAAGAACTTCATATGTACTAAAACAGGTTTTTAATAATTTTACGAAGTGTAATTTTCGATGTATGACGAGAAAAGTGAAAAAACATTTTTTTGTCGATGGATATACCTAGTATAGAGATTTTAACAACTTACTTCCCAATTTTGTGAAATTTACTGGATTTGTACGGAACCCTCGATGTGTGAGCCTGACTCGCACTTGTCCGGTTCTTTTTATCGCGAACTAGTCCGCACTTGACCATCAACTCGCCTAATGGTAAGCGACGTTGTGGTCGAAGATGAAGCACGCAGACCTAGAAGATACCTATTCACTCTGACCTTGAAAAGCTTTAGAATATATCTTTTAGGAAACAGGAAAGCAGGAAGACTGTTCCATTCCCTGGCGGTACAAATCAAAAATGTTGAGTCAAACCGCTTCGTACGTATCGAAGGAAAATCGACAGTGTAGGGGTGGTAGTCTGGTAGTGTGGCGTCCTCCTACTTGTTCTATAGTAAAAAGGGGATGGTAGGAAAAGGTCGTGCAGCTCAGATGCACACTCTCCGAAATGAATCCTATAGAAAATGGACAGGCTCGCAACCCTACGGCGATGCTCCAGGCTATGAAGTTTTTTTGAAACTAACTTTTCATTACCTATAAGCCGAACAGCACGCCGGTCCACCGATTCCAAGGCATCGAGCTGATACTTAGCCGAGCCATCCCAAAGATGGCAGCAGTATTCCAGACACTAACAGATCTGTGCTTGAGACAGAGTAAGCAACTGTCCCGGTGTGAAATACCGCCTAACCTTGTTCAGGATTCCCAGCTTCATACCAGCCAATTTGGCCCTAGATTCTAGGTACGTGCCGTATTTCAATGTGGGAGTAAGAGTTAGCCCCAGCAGTTCAAGGCGGTCTGTCACTGTAAAAAGAATATCACGAACACTTAGTAATAAATGTATTTATTTTTATGTAAACATTACCTATCACAAAATTATAAATCTATTGGCACCGAGCTAGTTTAAAACTGTGTTTCGGAAGCCAATGGCTTTACCTAGTACTTAAAAAAAAAATTGTATTTAATTTTCAAAGTTTTTTTTTAATTAATTCCTCTACCATTTGAACAATTTCTAAGTATGTATACATAATATTTAATATGACTACATATAAGAAGAATTTATGTATTAAATATCATTATTGTATCTATTACATCAAAATAAATTTAGAAAAATAAATGAGCCCTACAAAAAAAAATTAACATTATTCACACTTTCAAATTAAGAGTTAAATGCAGATTTTTTAAGTGGACATTCTGCGCGTTAGAACCAAAGGTTTCCAATCCACATTACCTACCTTATACGAATAACCAGAATGTGGAATGCTTTGCCTGAGTCTATTTTCCCGCTAAAGTACCTACCTATATAGCGTAAGTGTATTCAAATTCCTAGTAAATAGGCATCTTCTAGGTAAGCGTGTCACACCCTAGACCGCATATCTGCTTAACATCAGGCAGTATGTAGTCAAACGCATACCCACACGAAATAAAAAAATTAAGATACTTTTGGCACGGCCAGTCTTCGGATGAGTGACCGCTGGTGGTATTTACTACTGAACGTGGTATTTATAAAACGAATGACACTTTTAACTTTGGGTCTCGGTTGTTTTAACAGTTTGTCCAGAGGCCTTCAAACGGCTTAAAAAACATGATACGGTTATACAATATACATACATACTTACGTAGGGAAAGTATAATAATTATATAGAGGAAGCTGCCAGTTTTATTCAGTAACTGGAAAACACTAATCTATTACAGCGCGCGGATGGTTAACTTCTTTCCCGTTTAACGCCTCTGCTTGTCTCGGTCGATAACATTTCCTCCCATAGTAAATAAACTAAATTAAAAATTGCTAATTCGAGATAGTTTATATCTCCGTATTGTTGCTGATCATCCGTCGACTACGCCCACGTTTTCATCCGAAGCTTGGTATTAAAATTTTAAGAACGCTTATAAACGTCATGCTAATGTTAAAATTTATGTTTATATTAAATTTTTGTTCCGATGTATTTGTGTCCAGATATCGAATTTATTACATCAGAGCTTGGCGTATATTTTATGTAGAGAGTCTGGTTGCTTGTAAATGAGCTTCGTTTCGTTAGATGTTTATGATTCCTCAGTTCAGACGGAAAGTAATATTTTTGGAAATTATTCAATGGAACGTTGTCTTTTTCTATATCGGCTCTACTCATCCAGTATACTTGACAGATTTTAGGTTTAAAATACAATAACACCTCCATGTTAGAAAGTCATTTTAATTGATTTATTATATTTATTTATTAATATGTGTTTAGTATTTTTTTTATTTTTTTTTGTTTTTTATTTAAGTATTAGTATGTTTTTGTATGCATCATTATTGTTGTAATATTAAATTCTTGTGTATATTGATATGTATGTATATATCTTATGTATATTTATGACTCTTTATTCAAGTGTATTCATTTTGTTTTAATTAATTCGCCATTATTGTACACCCCGTCCCTTACCTTCCTCTATATCCTTTCCTCTCTTAATCAGGTTGCCTGGAAGAAATCGCTCTAAGCGATAAGGCTGCCGGTTGTCGCACTATTTTAATTATATTGTACTCTTTTATTGTTTTATTTTATTATGGTTTTTTATTTTTGTTTCTATTGTATTCTAACACTCCAATAATAGAACTTTAGTTTGTACATATTGTATCAATCAACAAGGTAATTTACAGGAATTACAGTTTAAGACTTAAGGTACAGTTTATTTAGGCCATATTGTCCTTGAAAAAATGCACATAGATGGGACAGTATGTAAAACATGTCATGAGAACACCACGCGCAGTGTTATTATTGAAAAATTCTAGGCTGCCTCATTTGTACTTTCAAATTGCCGTATATAGACCAATTTGGAGAAATAATGCCGTATACGCTCACCAGAATCGCAAGAAATCCTTGGGGAGAGTGGGTGCTACGACAATCTGAAATTGCCGTACATTAGTAAAAAGTGTGCCGTATTTTACAAATACACGACTTTAATTACCGTATATTACGACTATTGCCGTATCAATAATAACACTGACCATGCGTGCGTATTACTGATATTACCCATCTCGGCACTCAATTGATTAAAAAAAAATATGGTCGAGAAATCGAGCTTAAAATCGGATTGGTTTCCCAGAAGGAACTCAGTCTCCCCTCGTTTCGCAATAACGCACACCTCCTGTTTACAGTCCACATAAATCTTCGAGTCCGCAAGCTACTCGACTTTTATAATCAATTACCGTCGCCGATCACTCGTTCCCAACGCCATAAATATTCAAGAAGTAACTGAGTTGTTTGCGTCGAGTCGTTTGCGGCGCCACTTTAATTACACCAATTGATTGGAAAGCATTTTAACATGGCTTACGATTATAGCCCCATTATTGTTGAGAATAGGGTACGACCGCGTAACGCGTATTTTTCGCGCTAATCACCGTTATCGTCATCATTATCAAACTTTCTACGTCTACTGCTGGACATAGCAAATGTAGCAGCTATTTTTAATTGTTTACTATAGGACGTAGGCCTATCTACGAAGGGTGATTGGGCCATATCCACCGTTGACCCAGTGCGGGTTGGTGGATTCACATATGCCATTGAATTTCTTCTACGGACGTATGCAGGTTGCTTCACGATGTTTTCCTTCACCAAAAAGCTAGTGGTGTGAAATTCCGTCTATAAATTCCAAACAACTCATTGGTACAGGATTGTATTGATTGATTGTAAGGTAGCTACCACTAGAATACCACTGCTCCTTGGTCACGGGACCTACATATGTGGGTGGGTTATAATCAAACAAAAAGCCTATTTTTCGGCTCCTTCGTTATAGTGAGTTAAACGTTATATCGAGAGTCTAAAGAGTTACCGCAGTGCAAAATTGTTTGAAGTATGCCCATTTCTATTCTGAACACCATAATGGCGTATTCGGTAAGGCGGGTGTTACTACCTCAAAGCCACCACTGCTTACTGCTGGATATGAATTTAGAGCAATCGGTTGTGTTCCTTCGGTTTTGATTAGATCGGTTTTCAACGATGCGCTTGTCGTGTATCCATTCGGGAACTTCACAGTCCCATCGGTCATTCATTCTAAGACCCCTGACCACTACAAATTTCTAATCCGCTGGGTAATGTCGGTAATTTGCGTTTGGTTCGTCAACGAGTGTCCTCGTCCTTGATTCGATCTCGTAGAGATTCCAATCCAGTGTTTCTGTAAAAATGATTAGCAAACTAAATTACTGTCAAAATAAATCGGGTCAAAAAGTAATTGTAGAGTATAAATACTCTACAATTAGTATTTGACCCAAGCCCGGTCTGTGAGTTTAGGAGGCCCTGGGCTAATACTACTTGTGGATCCATAACTGTCAGTTCGAAAAACCATCATCTGATAGTAGACTTGAATTAAATGAATTGAATTGATTCTCAGAGCTGCAAACCTTGCGTTCTGTTTAATTTTGATTTGTTTTTGCATTATTTTGTATTTTTTACTTTGACTTGACTTAGCTCCTGGGGGCTCCTGGAATCCACGGGGCCCTAGGTTAAAGCCCAAAAAACAATAATTATGATATATCCGGCCCTGCTCTGAACCAATCTCTGGCTATCAAACACTAATAGGTATTATCTTTCTAACTTTTAATGGTTTGGTTTTCCAACAATTATTTATTGGTTTGCTTTAAGTTTGTTTTCATTTGTTTATATTATGATAAAGCCACTGTTTTAATTGACATCAACAAAATACAATTCAAATATTTTACTAACGATAAAAAGAAGCTACTGCTGCATAATAATCAATTAGGTCTTTCATGGAAGACTGAAATTCTAGAGATAACTTAAAAGCCAAGCCCACTTAGTAGCGCATTCAGTATGCTGGTACATAGAAAGTAACTTTGAGTCAAAAAAAAACCGGACAAGTGCAAGTCAGGCTCGCACATCGAGGGTTCCGTACAAACACGTCGTTAAAATAATTATAAACCTGTTTTAGCACGTGCAAATGAAGTTCTTTTAAATGAAATTTCACTCATTTTGAATTTGTTCTAGTCAGGAAATGGATTTATATAATTTACAGTAAAACCATATCTTCGGAACGCATAGACACCTCGTACATCGACGGAGAAAGTTAATACCGCGGGCTTACTTGACGCCAGCGCCATTTGGTTTAGATATGAGTAAATACTGAGATTTAAACTGTTGCTTTTTATAACTTATTTGATTTGATTGCTATAAAGTTTGATGTGTTATATTTATACAATTATACATTTACATTTAAATTTATATTTGATCTTATTTTCAGTTGAGACATAATTTTGAACCAATTTTTTGTGAATTTTGAGGCCCTATTTTTTTGTGATGTAAATAAAAATGTACAGTTTTCAGATTTATTCCTATATGTGTACCCTGAGACAATGCTTCTCGCCAAATTTCATAGTTCTATGTCAACAGGAAGTACACTGTAGGTTTTGATTTTTGTGATTGCAAAATATGAGGTTTTTTACGACATAAACGGCTCTAACTTTTTGAAACGATAACCGAGAAGTTTTTCTTTTACACAACTGCAAGAGACCATAGATATACGTATACAGTTTAAATTTCAACTCGATATCTTTACGCGTCCCCGAGACAAAGAAGATATAATAATACTACCCCGAGATAAAGAGTCTTGACATACACACAGACGGACAGACGGACAACAAAGTGATCCTATAAGGGTTCCGTTTTTTCCGTTTGAGGTACGGAACCCTAAAAAGCCAGGAATACACATGCCAGTAGTTGGCACAGTTGTATGCCTGCTACTGGCATGCCCGTAGATTTCACGCCTGTTCACACTTCACACGTATGACTTTGAATGAACAGACGTGCAAGCTATGGGCATACCAGTAGCAGGCATGCACGTGTTCCAGCTACTGGCTTGTGTATTCCTGGCTTATATGCCAACAGTTTGGTCACGCTTCATACTCGTAATTATTAACTTGAATTTGCTTAACAACTAATATAAAGTTCCAGATAAATACCAAATTTAATGAATACCGCAAGCATCGACTTTTATAATGAATTGCTATTAAATTAATTATACCATGTCATCATCTACAGGTTGGCGTTAATATACTTATTAGAAAGCGGAATACTTACAGACTTCAGAACCCAACTTCGAGTAGGTATAACTGGGAACTTTCTGGAGAGTATTGTTCGAAAAACTTAATGGGAACTTTTTGAAGGTACTTCGTTATGTTTAGCAAAGCAATGGAAGCTCAGGTGAGAGTATGTCTCCGTGGCAATACAATATAACTCAAACAGAAAAAACGGAACCCTTATAGGATCACTGTTGTCCGTTTGTATGTACCCTTATATGATCATTTTGTTGTCTGTCTGTCCATACGTATATCTATGGTATTTTGCAGTTGTGTAAAAGAAAAACTTCTCAGTTATCGTTTAAAAAAGTTAGAGCCGTTTATGTCGTAAAAAACTGGACAAGTGCGAGTCAGGCTCGCACATCGAGGGTTCCGTACAAACACATTGTTAAAATAATTAATTGTTTTGGCATGTGGTAATGAAGTTCTTTTACATGATACCTTACATGATACGATTTACTCACTTTGAATTTTGAACCCATATTTTGTGAATTTTGAGGCCCTATTTTTTGTGATTTAAATAAAAATGTACAGTTTTAAGATTTATTCTTATATGTGTACTCTAAAACAATGCTTCTTGCCAAATTTCATAGTTCTATGTCAACGGGAAGTACCCTGTAGGTTTTGATTTTTGTGAGTGTCGAAATATTCTACCTACTAATTTTTCTACCTACACAACATTTACATTTTGGTCAATTCACACAATATCTTTATAAATTGTAGACTATGTGTGAATAACACATAGTCTACAATTTATAAAAAAATATATGATGTATAAGCTAAGCATATTATTGTAAAGTTTCATTAAAATCCATTCAGTAGTTTTTACGCGAAAGAGTAACAAATATCCATTCATGCATTCTTAAAAACTTTCGTGTTTATAATATATGTATAAGTAGGATTGTACAAATACTGGGGATTATAATAGTAGTAGACGGTACAATATGAGGTCCAACTGCGAGTCGGTCTAGCCTCAATTTGGTCTAAATTAGAAAAGTTTTACACTTAAGAGCTTTATTATAGAAGTTGGTACTGGTATTGTGAATTTAGAAAACATAATTTGGTAATAAAATGTGGTCGCTACTTAATGATGGGGCACTGAGTCTATCTTCCACATAATTGACTTCCGGGCCGAAATCGACTTTGGCGACGTTTTCCTGTTTTTTAATTAATATGGCTTAAGATCCATAAAATACACTTCATCAATCAAAAAACACTTAAGATTGAACTATTGAAAGTACATTAGAGTTGGTTTAATTTAGTTTACCTACCTGTAAAAAACCGGACAAGTTCGAGTGAGGCACATCGAAGGTTCCGTACAAATACAGAAAATTTCACAAAATTGGGAAGTAAGTTGTTAAAATCTCTATACTATATCTATTTGAGGGTTCCGTACCTCAAAAGAAAAAAACTGAACCCTTATATGATCATTTTGTTGTCTGTCTGTTTGTCTGTGTGTATGTCAAGACTCTTTATCTCGGGAACGCGTAAAGATATCGAGCTGAAATTTAAACTGTATACGTATATCTATGGTTTCTGCAGTTGTGTAAAAGAAAAACTTCTCAGTTACCGTATGAAAGAGTTAGAGCCGTTTATGTCGTAAAAATCCGCATATTTTGACACTCACAAAAATCAAAACCGGGTACGGGTACTTCCCGTTGACATAGAACTATGAAACTTGGTGAGAAGCATTGTCTCACACATTTAGGAATAAATCTGAAAACTGTACCTTTTTTATTTAAACCACAAAATATAGGGCCTCGAAATTCACAAAATATAGGTTCAAAATTCAAAGTGAGTAAATCGTATCATGTAAGGTATCATATAAAAGAACTTCATTAGCACATGCTAAAACAGGTTTTTAATTATTTTAACAACGTGTTTGTACGGAACCCTTGATGTGCGAGCCTGACTCGCACTTCTCCGGTTTTTTTTTTCGTTTGTGTTACGGAACCCTAAAAATTACGAGGGAACGTCACAGAAGTGAGAAGTAATGTGGGGAACGTCGTTGAACAGTCAAGTGAAGCCGGTTTTTTATACATGTGTGGGTGCGTCGCTGTTGCGCCGCCATAGTTCGACTGACAAGTCAAGGCGTAGTTTCTTTGTACGTAGATGTATGTGTTATTGTCTGTACACGGCGAGGCGTAGTTTTAGTCAGCCTCACTTGTTTATTCACAACATTCTGTCTTTATTTTTTTATTTGGTCTGAGAGTGACATAGACCACTTTTTATCCCGGAAAAATAAAAGGTTCTTGTGAGACACAAAAGTCAAATTCCACGTGGGTGGAGCCGCGGGTAAAAGCTAGTATATTATGTTTTGTTTGTTTTATAGCTGTTTTAATCTAATTTTAGGATTTCAGCGAAATTAATAGTCATTTCAGGGCTATCTGTAGGGCTAGGGCAAATAAATTTCCCTTATTAAGTGTCGGTTTACAGCTTATGTAAATGTAATCTCCCGGGTAATGTAACCGTCGTAACTGCGAACATTATTTGATTTAGTTGCTCTTTACAAAATATAGCCATTAATTTGATTTATATAGTTCTATTACGATGGATTCCCGGCGGGAATCTTTTACTCCGCTGTTCAACTTTGAAGTGTCTTAAAATTGGAGCGAGTTGAAATGAAGATAATGTTCGGGCGGAGTGTTACGACTCATCAGCTGCTCCAGTGTTTCCAGACGTGAGCTGTTATCACTTACAATGTTGTGTTGATCAGTCGGCGGCACAAAGAAGCAAGCGCAGTGGAAACACACGAATGTTTATTTGTGGTATTCGGAGGACGCGCGACGCACGCGCACGGCACGCCGCGCCGCCGCCGCGTGCGTCGCGTCGCCGCACCGCGCCACTTCAGTTGTTCCCAGAGAAGCTAAGCGGCCGCGCGCGCATATCGCTCTCTAAATTCTACAAATCGCGAACCTCTCCAACTACATGCACAACACAACGATACGAAAATGTCCCAAGAGCACAAGCAGCGACGTAACGAACACCTCCTGAAGAACCTCCCGTCAGAAGTGCTGCTCAAAGCGCGTAGCACTCTATTCTCTCTGAGCGGAGCGTTGAAACCAAAACATGAACATCAGCGGCCGAGACCCACGAAACAAGAGCAGAAAGAAAAGAAAAACCATGAAAGACTGAAAAGTAGCAGATCGGAACCGGAATTTAGTCAAGTTCGTAAAAAGCATAGGAGTCGTATAGAGGAAGGTTCTAGTCGCGAACATGGTGGTGGAGTGAGACCGCGACCGATGTCGGTCGGGACAGGGAAGCAGTATGACAGAGAGTTGGAAGATTTTCGATGTGGAAGTTACCCGAGAGATGTATCACCGATGCCGCAAAGAAACTTTGATTCTACCGAAGAAGTGTGCTTGCAATCAAGACTTGTCATCCCAGTAGGGGAAAGACTCAACAGTAATCAAGATGTGCACATGCTTGATGCCAACGAAAGACCACGAAAAAAATTATCGTTTCGGGAGCCCGAAATTGTAATTTCCAACGATCATAACGGAAGTGCCACGCTCGGTCGGTCACACAAACTCATGGGTGTCAACAGTCTCACTCGAAGACCCAACAGGGTGTCATTGAGGTCCGATCCGCTTTCGACCAGTTTAGATGGATTAGATTCTGATTTAGAGGTGAGTCGGATTTTACGATTTTGTTTGATACAAACGCGTCTAAAAGATTACGGCAAAAACAATATACCACCAGCGTGGCGATGTTCACATTTAGACATTTATTAACGCAGTAAAATCATTTGTCAGCACAATAATTGTAATATCTTGATATTATCTCGATGATTTCATGGAATTACCACGCTGTACACTTGTTGTTTAAAACAGTAAAATCAAAATGGCTTGTACTAAGAGACGTTATTAAAGCTCCGCAATAATTACGTCAACCCAGAGAAGTTCCAACTCGTATACATGAAAGCCAAGAATGAGTGGAGTGATGTGGTAAAGGTGATATATGATCATTGACCGAGTAGCGGCCGGCGCGGTGTAAGTGACGGAATTGTTTCATGTTTATTTTGATTTACCTCGGCCCCATCCAAGGACCCTGGTGCCGTCGCGGAAGCGTTTCTTTTTTTATCGAGCTCTCCAGTGACATATTTGCGTATTATTTCGCTCCTAGCCATCTTACGTCAAGGGCAATACTTCCGTCGTCGTGTCCATTTATTTGGAAAACTTTCGCGGTGCCTATGTTTGCTTGGCGTATTTTGGAACCGGTGCCGCTAACGTGTGAATTACGCACTAGAATAGTTACCAAAACACAGTGTTGCTATCATTAATTCACTCGATGCGTTTACGCTTTAAATCAACATACAAAGAGCTAATGGAGTGAAATGAAGCATAAATATAGGGAGATTGCATATGCGTAGATATTCGGAGCATGAGTGAAGATATCATTCGCGTAAAGGAATTGGTAAACTTTTTATATGGGAGGCGGTCCTTGAAAACCGGCAGCGATGCGAGCTGTATTAATGTTTAGTGCCATATTTAAGAATATTATTTCACGCAAAAACATATTTTTGTGTATCGCCGTTTTATTATAATATCTCTTTTTTATTTCACTAAGTAGAAAATATTTAGACTGAACTGGTAATACTAAGAGGAGGTCTACGTAGTCTACGTATTAGACAGGAATCTTCAAACAACCAATAGCGGGCTGGTATTTTAGAGTTTGACATTTATTTATTTTTTAAAACATGGCGACCAGCCCTCTATTGGTTGTTCAATATTGACAATGTCATTTCCTTTTGCTGTTTCATAATGTCACTGTCAGGTTTTTTTTCAATTTAGGCTTAATGCAGTTATTTGGTGTAGCACATAGTTCATTTTTCTAATGTTTTTAGAACCCATTTGAAAATTAAATGGCGATGAAAAAAATTCTAAAAAATATGTGTTTGAAAAGATAATTATAAAAGCTTTCTATTGGTATATATTTTGTTTCTGCAAGATTTCAAAACCCGCATCTTTTCCATATCCTTTAAACGTAATCGAAGTCGATTATATCAATTACTTAATGAGGTTTTAAGGAAAACCGGCGATTGAAAAGTTTTCTGTTGCATTAAGTAACTTTCAAAAGCAAATGAAACACTCAAAGATTTATATCACTTAATCAATAAATCGTCAGTTCTTAAATTTTACACATCTGACAGGATATTATTACGTTTATTTATTTCGCCCATCGATCAAAAAGTTATTGGTTCGTATCGACTATGATCAATCGATGGGCTAAAAATATCGCATCGCGAGTAGTGATTCCCTTTAATATGTGTGATTGTTTGATGAATTGTGTTATTATTAACAATGTTTGTTGAACCTATTTTAAATTTTCTTCTTGATGTGGTTATAAACTAATATAAGAATCTTGCGCGATAAAATTAAAGTTACAAACATATTATAATCTCCCGCAAACCTAGCGAAAATAAATCTATATAAAAATATAAAATAATCGTGGTTGTTAGTCTCGCTAAAACTCGAGAATGTCTGAACAGATTTGGCTAATTGTTGACAGACGGTGAGACGAAGTTCACCGAGTTAGCTAGTAATTGAATAGAAATCTCGTATCACAGTGTTTTTTATTGAACTCCTCCGAAACGACTTGACTGATTTCTTCTTATATTTTTTTTTGTATATAGGCTAGGTCTGAAAATAGGACGTTAGTCTTTTTTATACTACTAGGTAAACAGGCCCTCTCAAATTTTTCTTTGTAATATTCTAAGGCACCCACAGAATAATTAGTATTCTACAGCTCAGCAAAAGTAGTGTAGAATTAGTTCAAAGCGCCAAGCATGTTTTAATGTGTAGAAGAGACGTTGCTCGTATTTTGTGCTCCACAATAATACAGTTTACGAAGCTTCATGAAACGGACACTGACAGGCTATAAACCTAAGTCACATTTAACTTTAGTTTATGTTGGCACTTTGATCGTCATCCTGAAAATTTGGGAGCAAAAATGAGGTTTCGAGGGTACCTTCTTATAGGATCCTTGATAGTAATAAAAGATGATGGATTTTACTTATTAGTTTTTTTAACAACATTATATTGGATGTTTAGATTTGATTTTGATGTCGGGTTCGAATCATAAATGAGGAGATCCGTAGAAGAACCAAACTTACCGACATATCCCCGCAGATTGGCAAGATGAAATGTCAGTGGGCAAGGTACATAACATAGCACGTAGGACTGATGACCGATGGGGTCGTAAAGTTATCGAGTGGATACAGGGAACTGGTAAGCGCAGCGTAGGACGTCAACCTACGAGATGGACAAACTTCATCAAGACCACGCGATCGCGCTGGATTCAAGCCGCCACCAACCAATCTTTATGGAGATCCATATGGGAGGCCTATGTCCAGCAATGGACGTCCTATAGCTGAAACAACGACGACAGCGATGATTTGGTATGTTTGATTGTTAATAGATCCCCCACGCTTATAATGGACACAAGAATGATTGGTACACAGTCTGATGTGTTTGTGATCACTTATGATGAGGGCGAGCCACAAGACACCTTGTTAATGGCAATCCATTAGCCGATTTGGTGGTGCTGGTAACGATATAGGTACGTCATAGGCACGAGTAAGATCATGGCGTCATGAACACGTTCTAGATACCCACTTGTTACAGTTGAGCTAATGTCTTTCATTCTTTCGGCCCAGTACTACTGCGGAGCACATCCTTCTATATAAGGGAAGGATTTGTTGAAATGACAAAAATAATAATTAGTATATAAGAATGACACCTTTTACTAGCCCCAAAGTTGGTACAAATACAAAGATGTGCTAGCACCCGGAAAAGAAATTCTGAATCCCGGATATTAAATCTTTCAACATCTGTATGAAAGCAAACAATATAATTATTAATTAAAAAACAAGGCTAAACATATTGTGTGCAAAATAAATCAGTACTAGACTTTTATTTCATACCATTTATTTTATTTAATAATTTACTATCTAATTATTGCTGGAAGTAAAAAAAAACTTTTCATTATACTATTTTATTATTATGTTAAAAAATTATATTACGTTGCATGTACAATATACGCACGCGTTTTTAAAAGGCTCCTGATGATGGGTAATTTATCAACGCCAGATCGGATCCCGTGACATTTGATTCGCAAATTCTACCCTCAAACTAGCTCGAGATATATCGTCCATCCCTTCCTAAATCCTTTCACAAGCGGGCAAAGGTCTATCGACAGATTTATCTTTTCAATCGCTTCGTATAACCCCAAATCGTAGGTAGTCTAAATGTTATGGTAGCTGTGAATTTGATGACTCGATAAGATCAAAGTTTTACTAACTACGAGTAATTCATTCATTCATCTCGTTTCAATGGGTAGAAATTTATTATTCATCTTTAATTTTTTGACCGACGAACCACCGGAGGAAGTATACAATTCGACGCGTATACTCATATAAGTATATTTTTTTTATGTATAACCACGCATAACTTTTTTCTTAGTAGATCGATTTCAGTAATTCTTTTTTATTTTAAAGAATATACTTCGAAATTGGTCCCATTTAAATTTTATCGAGATTAGCTGAGACATTTTTGATAAATCAACAATAATATGAAAAATGTTACATCGATCCGTGCATAATATTTGCGTTCTAGCGATGCGCCCCGGCTTCGCACAGGTGTATTATACATATAAACATTTCTCTTGAATTACTCTATCTATTAAAACAAACCGCATCAAAATCCGTTGCACAGTTTTAAAGATATAAGCATACATGGGGACAGACAGCGGAAAGCGACTTTGTTTTATACTATGTAATGATTCTGTACACGGGTGAAGTCGGTCATGCTAATTTTTGCAAAAAATGATCTTGTATTCATTTTAAATCATTTATTTTTATAATACGAGTAGTAATAGATGCCCCGGTTTTGGCCATTTGTAGTCAAATTTATTGCATAAATAGATTATGAACAATGTAACACTGTAATTATTGCTTATGTAAAAAGCAAAGTTTGAAAATTTACTCACCTGCTGAACTGCCTACGCAGAACTACCACTATTGGGTATTTTTCTCTGAATAATATAGGTACCACTTGTGGACGTCACCGCCGCGTTCTCCGCTTTCATGAACTACTAAATACGGGAGTATACTTATTAGCAGGAAAGGTCATGCTGACATCTCATTTGCCGTCTATCCCCCGTGGCTCTACTGCTTGGCTCAACTAGTAGAACGAAGGGAAATTTTACTTTCCCGTGACACTACTATACTCTATAAAATTTAACTTGATCTCTGCGACAGCTGTCAAAAAAATCACGCCTATAAAGACCTGAAATTCGTACAGACAGTACCTGTCGATGTCATACTTTATGGGCATGCCGATTAGAGATGGGTGACGAATGATCGTGACTACAGAGTTTTAGATAGAGTTTTAATTAAAATAGCGATAGTTTATACTGACGATATTTGACTGCCTCGGTGGCTCAGTGGTTAGTGACCCTAACTTCTGGATCAAAGAGGCGTGGGTTCGATCCCCACCCAGGGCAATTATTTATGTGATGAACATAAGTGTTTGCTCTGTGTCTGGGTGTTATTTAGTTACTATCTATATAAGTATATATTTAAAAATAAGTATATGTAGTATATCAGTCTCTGGCAGCCATATTTATTATCACAAGCTTTGCTTAGTTTGGGGTCAGAGACCGTGAGTAAAATGTCCCAAAAATATTTATTTATTTATTTAAATAAAACTTTATTTATCATTAATTTTATTGTATATTATAATATCATAACTTGTTTTACATGTGTAATTAAATTAAAACCAATTATATGTTACATTAGCATCGATAATAGCGAAAAACGTCGATATATACTATCGTTACATTATTATGAGTTTTTAATTAATATCATAACATTATTTACATGTGTACATACTTGATCTTAAATAATAGTAAGTAAATAAAATCCTATTTCTCACCTTCAACTACTCATTCGATTTCATTACAACATTGTTTGAAAATCGATTTTTTTCACCACTATCTCAACTCTAAAAATGTCAATCTTCTATGTCAATGTCACTGTTGCACAGATCAAATTAAATTTTATAGAGTATAGTAGTGCTACGGGTAAAAGTACATTTCCCATGACACTACTCGTTTTCAATAGTGTCACGGGCAATATTATTTCCTGTGACACGACTGGGATAGCCATTAAGGAATTTCATTTGTTAACACGTCTGTGTGTGTAGAAATAATTCCGAGCAAAATCTAGTCAATTTGCAGCGAAGAAGAACATCAATTAATTTCTGTCTGTCGATTCATTGTCCTAATATTAGTTACTGTGTTGGAAATGAAACAAACATTTTACTTACTTTCGGTACTCGTTTGAGAATTAATAAAGTCAAGCAACGGTTCAGCACGATCAGTCTTCGGATGGGTGACCGCGGGCGTAGTATTATTATATATTCTTTGCCGCGGGTGACATGTACAGCTGAGTGCTACCGTGAGTCTGATGACACGCAAAATTGCAGGGCCCGTTTGTTTTAACCATTCAGCTATGTTAGAGGTCTTTATGCGGCTTAAAACTTAGAAACTAGGGTTAGATAGGCGTCCTATACCTACTACTTGAACTTATAATATATCCTACTAATATTATATACGCGAAAGTTTGTGAGGATGTATGGATGTTTGTTACTCTTTCACGCAAAAACTACTGAACTGATTGAAATGAAACTTTGCAATCCATCCATCAGCCAAAGGAAGTCCACTGCTGGACATAGGCCTCCCCTATGGATCTCCAATAAGACCGGTTGGAAGCGGCTTGCATCCAGCGCGATCCTGCGGAATTAATGAGGTCATCCGTCCACCTTGTGGGTGGACGTCCTACGCTGCGCTTGCCGGTACGTGGTCTCCACTCGAGAACTTTTCGACTCCACCGGTCATCAGTCCTCCGCGCTATGTGCCCTGCCCATTGCCATTTCAATAATATAGCTTATATATCAGAATAACACATACTCGTACGCTATAAATTATAATGATATTGCGTCAGAAATCAAAATATCATGCGGGCGAAGCCGCGGGTAAAAACTAGTGTATAATATAGCAGTAGCAATAGTAGGTAGGTATATATATTCATACTGCTAAATAGGTATACGATTTATCATTGTAGTCGAATTCGCGGGTCGAACCTAGTCACGATCGGCAAATTACCCAAGCAAATTACTTTAAAAATCACACAACTTGGGCTAGCAATAACTTTTAAACTACTGAATCGATTTAAATTTAATGTGGATTTTTTTCTAGTAATATAATGTTCTCGTGATCATTAATAAATCAGCCGTCTGGCTTAATCCACAACGAGGTTACAGGGGGCTGTTAATGGCCTGAGTGGCTTCGAGGAGCAAAGTATTAGAAGTATGTATGCTATACCGCCGTACTTTTTTGCTCGACTTGATCCCAGATAAATATCCATAAGATAAACTAAGGTCAGTTCGAATTAAGCCCGAATTGACCTTCTCAAAAATTAAGGAATTGAGATGATCCGTTTGCAATAGTATGCTTACACCATTGCCTGATTAAGCGCATCAGCGAGACGGCGAGAATTCTGCTTGCTAGTTTTAAGAGGGTACAACGCCATCTAGTAGCAGCTCTTCGTAACTACCAATACTAAAAAATGTTAATTATAAATTGTAGGTTTATAAATTACATGTGGAGATTAAATGTTATAACAATTTAAATAACATGTTTGAATCCTTAGAATAATAAGGCTCAGAACGTGAGTAGGCCCAAACGGATTGAAGCAATTTCAATTCGGCCTTAGAAGGCTGAATACGTTTCGCGGCACGTCAGTAGTCACGCTTAAGTTCTACGGCGAACAGCTCGCAAAATTTTATTTTATTATGACTTACTGTACAGTAAAAGGGTGTCATAACGCGTCTCATAATAAAAATAAGGATAAGAAAATCACATTACACACGTAAGTTCTATTTGACAATGATTTTAGCTAAAACATTCGTCAAAACAGAAAAAAAATTCATAAACAAATCAGACGCCATTACAATATAAATGTTGCCAGCTATGAAAAAAATATTTACCCCGAGCGAGTGCCCCTTTTGGGATATTTTTGGAGACAATATTATTACGTCGCGCGTAACATGACATAGCATAGCTTGTTAAGTGGTCAATTATAAATCATTTACTACATTTAATTGTATTTATTTATAGATTTCCTTCGAATCCCATTGCTGCTGCTCGATGGATAGATAAAATACTACTTAATCGAAGAGAAAAATGTTGGAAGCCAACTAAATACACGATAATATCTTCCGAGCATTTCGATGACAAAGAAAAGTATACCTACTACCAAAAATGAGAAAATGCGGATTTCATTAAAATTTTCGATTTACATTCTCAAATTTTATTATATTCAATTTACATAATTGACCCCATTACAGTTGTATGTATATCTATATAGATTCAAATTTAAACTAATATCAAAATTGGAACAGTGTACCAATTTCCCCGCTTTTTTGGGGAAATATCTATTCAGTTGCAATATTATTCATCAGTCTGTGTGCGTGTCAGCCAATGTAATTACGTGACGCTTACGCACACATTCATACCAATGTTGCTTCAGTATTGAGAGGAACAATGAATGAAAGTATCGTTCTGAGCCTTCTTATTCTAAGTTTGAGTCCATAAGATAAACTAAGGTCGGTTCGTATTAAGCCCGAATTGACCTTTTCAAAAATTAAGGAACTGAGATGATCCATTTGTAATAGTATGCATACACCATAGCACTGATTAAGCCCATCAGCGAGACGGCGAGAATTCTGCTTGCGAGTTTTAAGAGGGTACAACGCCATCTAGTAGCAGCTCTTCGTAACTACCAATACTAAAATATGTTAATTATTAATTGTAGGTTTATAAATTACATGTGGAGATTAAATGTTATAACAATTTAAATAACATGTTTGAATTTATAAGAATAAATAAATATGTTTAATAAAGATTAACACATAACACCATTAAAAAATATACTTAGACCAAATCGTTAATTGTTATAACAGCTCAGTTAACAGAAGGTGTCATTGCGTTGCGAGATTTATTGTTTTAACGCTGTCTATGATTTTTCGTGGAATTATTGTTTGACCTTTACAGCCCAAACAAATAATATGAGTCGTATTTGTATGAAAATAATGGCAGTTTTGCTGAATCTAAGAAAAAATAAAAAAGCAAATAACTGTGACCCTTGTTTTCATCACGCTAAGAATGTTTTTCAACATATTTATAAACTATTATCTATTTTCTATCAGTAGGTATTATGCAGGTTTTTACTTTTTGCTATTAATTATCTAGGATCAAAATCTAAACATGATAAAACCATAACAACGTATAGATAGCCATCTAAATATATGTATAGCACATTTTTTCCCCACACCCTATACGCGATTGAGTCATTGAGAATTATAGTTATTAATTATTATGTTCATAATTGATTATGGTCGCAAGCGACCATTCAAAAATTGGTATCGATGGACTGGGAACCTGGAAATCAGAAATGTTGTGTGTGAAATTGACAAGATCGCCTTCCGCGCGGCAGCGCAAAGTGCATGTGCGTTTTAAGAAGGTATAACGCCATCTAGTATCGCTCTGTAACTAACTTGTTCATTGTATATTGTAGGTAATATTTTTCTTCTAAAATGTTATTGTATTAAAATTCCCATGTCACAGTGGTTGTTACAAGTTGTTGTAACCCATTGACATTTGTATATGTTTAAACTAGGTTATCTACTTACAAACTATGATGTCCCTACAAGCTGCGGGCCAATAAAAATTGTCTACGACAAAAAAACATTTATAAACAGAGTTATATGGTTACCGTATTATAAGCCAAAAGGGGGTAATTAAAACCATCACTATAAACAACTCTTACTTTGGAACCAACTCAAAATTCGAGAAAAGAAAATCAGCTGTTCCAAACAAAACTGCAACTCGGAATTGATGATAAATCAACAAAAAGGGTGAAAATGAATCCGTGCGAACTTTTCGTATTATGTACTTGGTTGAAATGGGTTATGCTATTTTTTGCGAACAATAATTGTTCAAATACAGCTTTTCAAACACTACCCAACCCATACACTTAACCAAAATTCGCATTGCCGATTCTTGATATAGATATTCGATGGCGATTGTTGGCTTCGTTTTACTTAAAAGTACAAAAAGCAATTTTCTGGAATAATACCGCAGTAAAGCTCGGCGATGTTTTATATTTAGAATTTTATTATGAGCTTTTTATTAGTAGGTACTTGGTAGGTTTTTTTTGGCTTTTGCCTAACTGAGCAATTCGCAGGCCTCTTGGATACAACAATCAAACGAATTAAAGGTCACAAATTATTAAAGTATCTACGGTACTATACAACGTATACGAACTGCTTGTGGATTACCTATGTATCGCCAAGGCTACTCAGTTTATCAAGATGAACAACAATTTTCGACCAAAGACAACGACGTGAAAGAGGTACCTTGTTTAATTGGAGGATTTGGCTTTCGTCTGTCCATATGTTGATTTTCTTCTCAACGTAACTTGGTAGATATAATATATATGTGTATGTATAGGTACGAAACTTTGTATAATTTTAAAACCCCTATTCAATGATATCACACATGAGGGGTTGACGTTAAAAAAAATCCCGGTTTACATATATATGGGAGCTAACCTGCAAATATTTTCAGAGTCACAGTGTCTTAATGAAAGTAGTAAAAAAATGTGAGAGCGCATTCATACATACCGATTTAGATATTTACATTAAATAATTCACAATGTCCCGTTTTCTCGAGTCTCGACGTTATGTCACCTAATTAGTGCTTGTAACGAGCACTTTGGCATCGCGCGGCGTTGTAGTAATCTTGGGGAGGGTTTCGTCGTTTTTTTGAATTTCTTACAAAAAATAACCTGTATAAGATAATTTTGTTGTCCGTATGTCCGTAGGTCTATCTGTCCGTTGATTCGTCTGTCCATCAGTTTGTAAGTCTGTTAGTCCGTGTCTTTGCGTGTGACAAAACCTTCTATCTCAGAAACGCGTAAAGGAATCTTGTTGAAATTAAAGCGCTCTATGCAGTTATGAAAGAATAAAACATTTCGGTCATCATGAAAAAAAGTTATAGCCATATGTGTGGGATGACTAGCCATGTACTCATGAAAGGCTGCCCCGTCATCTGTCGAAAAATCCCAGGGATGCGCCTTCATGTCGGTTGGCGACCGGTCGAGAGGGCCCGATGGACATCCTTGGGGGGGCTCGGGCGTCTACGCGGTCTCCAGGCTAGTCTACCATAGACGTGTGTGGTTTGTGTGTTGTACCACTGCATCTGCAGAGTGACGTCTCGTTCCACTACCGACTTTCTACCTACATTACTCCGTAAGTTAAACATGAGAAACAGTAGAAGAAAAAAAAACGTGTACACAGCGACAGCACTCCCTCTCATTCAAAGTTCACCTGTGCAATATTCCAATCTCACGCCTGTCCATCATCATCTTGAGACAGAACGACCCCACCTATTGTTTCTCACGGAGACGCAGATTGCTACTCCATCCGACGTGTCGTACCTCTCCTACCCAGGGTACTCCCTGGAGCACCGTTTTAAACCACGTGCGGGTGTATGCGTGTACGCCCGGAATGATATTTGCTTTCTGCGCCTTTGAAGGTTTGAAGACCTCTCTTTCTCAGTGCTCTGGGCTTTGGCAGACACTGGCTTAGAAAAAATTATCTACGCCTGTGTATACCGATCACACAGCGGGGATCAGGAGACGATCAGACTCACTGAATACCTCAGCGAGGCTGCGGATGCTGCTCAGCTCAGCTACCCTTCGGCCCAATTAGTGATCCTGGGGGACTTTAATGGCCATCACAAACAGTGGCTTCATCAAAACCTGGAGACAACCCATGCTGGGATAAAGACGCGTAAGCTTTTATATTTTATTAAATAATAACATGTAAAAATAATAACTAATAATGAACATTATACTATGACAATAAATAATATTCTATTCATTCGACCACATCTCTATTCTTATTTCCTTTCCTTTCTCTCATCATATGGCCTGCCCAGCGCCATTTTTGACATTTTATTACAAAACTTATGTTTCATATGTTTGTAGACAAAAAGCTTATAATGTATGTTGAACCAAATAAACACCAGCATAATTATTTAGCGAAGGTCGTGACGGTCTAGTGGAAATGACACATGCCTTTCAATCGTGAGGTCATGGGTTCAAATCCCGGTCCCGTACCAATGAGTTCTTCGGAATTTATGCACGGAATTTCACACCACTGGCTTTCCGGTGAAAGAAAATATCGCGAGGCAACCTGCATACGTCCGTAGAAGAAATTCGATGGCGTATGTGAATCCACCAACCCGCACTGAGCCAGCATGGTGGATATGGACCAATCACCATTCATGGGTAGGCCTACGTCCTGCAGTGGACTATTAAAAAGGCTGGTACAATATATTTAGCGATTTAGTCACACGACACATCCACCAGACGCTCGGAAAGTTTTTAGAAATCAACAAAATAATTTGAACATCCTCTGATGTTTTTTTGACATAGTGATGTTGTTTTATTCAGTTGCATTATCTTATCCTTATTGCTTACATTCAAATTTAATGTATGCCGTCACATTTCTGGAAACAACAAACATTTGTCTCATCTAAAATGTACCTACGTCATTCCATGGCATTAAAATGTACATAATTTTGTCAAATGTTTACCCTTGTTTCAAACAACATAAATTCATTAAAATTGCATAGATATTGTCAGAAGTGATAGTGGCCCAATGGCTGGACCCTTGCTTTAGACTCATAAGATCGCAGGTTGAAATCCCGACCACCAATAATGGCATATAATTTTTTGCCTTTAGCTTACTTAGAGTGTGTGCAAAAAAGAGAACCGTCGCTGTCGTGGCGTTACAGTGAACTAACAATAAGATTTTAAGGCTCCCTCCACTTGGATCCACAGCTAGGCTCCACTTGTGGATCCGCGGATACCTCGCTTTTTCTCCTCTTAAATCCACCGTGGATTCATGAATCCCTTTTCTTCCACTTAAATCCACAAGCTATATATAGCTTGCTTTGACATTTGAGAATACCTTCTCCCAGTTGTATCCCATATCTTCAATTTCTCCGTCTTTTTTTTTTTTTTTTGTTTTTTATTTTGAATAGGTTTGCGTTTGACTACACACTGCCTGATGTTAAGCAGATGCGCGGTCTAGGGTGTAGCACGCTTACCTAGAAGATACCTATTTACTCGGGATTTGAAGACACTCACGTTATACTTTAACGGGAAGACAGACCCAGGCAAAGCATTCCACATTCCGGCTGTTCGTATGAGGAATGTGGATTCGAAACGCTTGGTTCTAACGCGCGGAATGTCCACCATAAAAAGGTGGCGCTTTGGTCGCGTCCGTCTAGCCGTACGATAGAAGAAAGGGGCAGGGGGGACCAGATTGTGCAACTCCTGGGCGCACTCTCCGAAGTGTATCCGGTAAAAGACCGACAAACACGCTACCTTGCGACGATGCTCATGACTTTGCAGCTGCGTCTTAGTCAAGGTGTCGTTGTCAATCAGCCTCCTGGCTCGCCTCTCAATCGACTCCAGAGCCTCCAGTTGATATTTGGCAGAGCCATCCCAAAGGCGAGAGCAGTATTCCATGCAAGACCTGACATGTGCTTTATAAAGACTAAGCAGTAGCTCAGGTGTGAAATACCGGCTCACCTTAGAGATAACACCAAGTTTTTTGGAGGCTAATTGGGCTTTGGACTCTATGTAAGAGCCAAAGTTAAGAGAAGATGAGAGTGAAACGCCTAATAGTTCCAAGCTGTCAGTTACCGGAACGGAGACACCGCGGAAAGCGGGAGACAATTGAAACCAAACCGTCTCCAATGGCGTTTTCCCTTCCCTTTGGAAAGAAACCCAAATTATTCCACTGCCGAAGAAAGCCAACCCTGTAATCTTTTCTGAATATCGCCCTATATCAATTCTTCCATTCCTATCCTTGAACGTCTAGTCCATAATCAACTAAAACTTTTCCTTACTCGCAATAATCTCCTTAATCCCTTTCAATCTGGTTTTTGACAGGGGCACAGCACGGTTACCGCACTTGTTAAAATTACAGACGACATTCGTCTTGGGGTGGAAAACGGAGACTTAACCGTGTTGGCGCTCCTGGACTTCAGCAATGCTTTCAATTCTGTTGATCTTGACATCCTTCTCGCCATACTTCACTCTTCTAACATATCTCCAACGGCAGTTGACTGGCTTCAGAGTTACCTGTTTGGTCGACGGCAGAGGGTCCGCTTAGAGGAATCTTACTCTTCTTGGTGTGATACGTCAGCTGAAGTCCCACAGGGTGGTGTCTTATCTCCTCTTCTCTTTGATATTTTTATTAACTCTATTTCTCACAACCTTTCCTACCACCTGTACGCAGACGATCTGCAGTTATATTGCCAAGCTCCACTAGGATGGCTTTCAGAAGCTGTAGAAGCTTTAAATGAAGACCTAAGTCGAATATCAGGGTGGAGTAAATCGTTTGGTCGGAAGGTAAACCCGGCAAAAAAGCAAGTGATCGTGATAGGTAGTTCCCGGAGTATCGCCCGAGTTGATTGGGAATCTCTTCCCCGTGTGGTTTTTGACGGTGTTACAATACCTTTTAGTGACACTGTTAAGAACTTAGAAATTACTTTTGATAAATGCCTCTCTTGGGGTCCGCAGATTTCGGAAACGAGTCGGAAAATGTTTGCCTACGAGGGATCTTTACGTAGACTTCGTAATTTTCTTCCTATTACCACGAAAATTGCGCTCGCACAATCCCTTTTATTCCCGATCCTAGACTACTCTGACGTCTGCTATCTGGATCTTACTCAAGACCTGCTAAATAAACTTGAGCGAGTTCAAAACTTTTGTATTAGGTTCATATTTGGCCGGCGTAAATATGACCACGTCCTAGCTTTTCGTGCTAAGCTCAAGTGGCTCCCCATTCGTCGTCGCCGGGATGCTCATATTCTTTCTCTTCTTTACAACACTCTCTTCAATCCTTCTTCTCCTCCCTACCTTCAAGAACGTTTCATTTTCCGTCGTTCTCTTCTAACCCGCTTTTTGAAATCATCAGAGAATCTGAAGCTTACTGTTCCGCAACACAAAACCACTTTCTACGGATCATCTTTTACAGTTGAAGCTGTTAGATTGTGGAATGAATTGCCGGTAGAAATCAGACGTGCCCCAATGTTTTTAAAAGTAAAGTCAAACTGCATTATTAGTCATCTTAGTTTTTCTTTTTTTGTTGTAGTTTTTGTACAAAATAGGTATTAATATAATATTTATTTAAGTATAATGTGTATTACTGTATATGTAGGTTTATTTATTTTTTATGTTATGTATATATGTAGTTTATATGTTATGTATGTGTGTAGAGATATATTTCTTTAAATATAATTTAGTTGTATATTTGTTAGGTATTGTCTAGTATTATTATTATTTTTTTGTTTTGTTATGTGTTTGTATATATGCTATTTAAATTTTCTTGCAGTTATAGCCACGTTTTTTTGTCAAATGTTTTTTTCTGTCCGTGCTTGGTTGCCTGGAAGAAAGGCCGCTAGAAAGACCTATTGTTTTGTTTTTGTCCTTATAATCTGTTTTTTATGTAATGTGGTTGTCTAATAAAGTGTTGTTGTTTGTTTGTTTGACACTTGATCTCACCCAGCTGGTTCAAGGCACCACTCGGGTACCTGACGTTGACTCGCACACAGCCTACTGCTTGGACCTTTTGCTAACTACCGATCCAGAACGTTATTCAGTGGTGATTTCCTCACCGTTAGGTACATCTGATCACTGTGTGGTGAAATCTGTATCCGTCTACACCCCTTCAGACCCCAGCCCCAAAGGGTCACGACGAGTGTGGCGGTACAAGTTAGCGGATTGGGATGAGATGCGGTGTTTCTTTGCATCTTATCCTTGGCAGCCTGTGTGCTTTTCTTCCGATGATCCTTCTACGTGCGCGGATGCCGTGACAGATGTGTTTCGTACCGCCATGGAATACTTCTTCCCATTTTCGGACGTGCCTCTGTCTAGCAAAGCTCGGCCCTGGTTTGGGCCTGAGCATCAGGAATACCTGGCTTGGGTCGATGCTCGAAACCGTAAGTTGGGGGACATCCATCTGAAGAAGAAGGCATTCAATAGGGCTGCTAAGTCCTGCAATAGGGTTATGCGGAAGGCTCGCTTTGATCACATTAGTCGAATAGAGAACAAACTTGCTTCTTACCCTGCGGGTAGTAGAGCATTCTGGTCCCTAGCTAAATTGGTTGAAGCGAACTTCTGTTGCCCGTCACTGCCTTCGTTGCTGAAACCTAATGGTTCACTGGCCGATACCGCGTTAGAGAAAGCAAATTTATTTGCCTCTTATCCACGGTAGTGCGAGACCTTCAACTTTGCCAAGCTGTAGCACTGTAATGAGTGAAATACATATCCGGCAAAAGGAAGTTCTCAAAGTTCTCCGCAGCGTAGATGTCAACAAGGCTAGTGGTCCTGATGGTATTCCGGCCATTGTACTGAGGACTTGTGCGCCTGAACTCTCGCCTGTGCTGACTCACCTCTTTCGCCTATCTCTGAAGACAGGTCAAGTGCCCAAATCTTGGAAGCTCGCTAACGTGCAGCCTGTTCTCAAGAAGGGCAGCCGTGCCGACCCTGCCAACTACAGACCGATTTCGATCACGTCTATACTCTGTAATAGTATGGAACGTGTTCTTAACAACAGGCTCCTGGCCTACCTGGAAGCGAATGACCTACCCAGTGACCGCCAGTACGGCTTTCGCCGAAACCAGTCTACTTCTGGCGTACGCCACACACATTTGGAATGAGGTCATTGAGAAGCACAGGGAGGCGTTGGCAGTCTCCTTGGACATCTCGAAAGCTTTTGACAGGGTCTGGCATTAGTGCCTTATTGGCAAGCTTCCATCTTACGGACTGCCTGCTGATTTCTGCGCATGGATATCAGATTTCTTGAGGAATCGGTCGATACGAGTGCTTGTAGATGGCTTCTCGTCAGACCAAATGGCTATCAATGCCGGTGTTCCTCAGGGGTCAATGATCTCTGCAACCCTCTTCCTACTGCATATCAATGATCTGCTAAAGCTCGGGATCTTTGGGTACGCAGACGACAGTACAGTCGTGGCAAGCTACATATCCGATGCAAGAGCCAGCGGGCCACAAATCGAGTCACTCAGAGAGGCTATGGTCGAACGGCTCAACTTGAGTCTGGAGACGGTGTCTGACTGGGGTGATGCTAACCTGGTCAAGTTTAATGCCACGAAGACTTCTTGTTTTCGGCCAAAAAAAGACCCTTCCAATTGTCTCCCGCTTTCCGTGGTATCTCCGTTCCTGTAACTGGCAGCTTGGAACTATTAGGAGTTCCGCTCTCATCGACTCTTAACTTTGGCTCTTACATAGAGTCAAAAGCCCAATTAGCCTCCAAAAAACTTGGTGTTCTCTCTAAGGTGAGACAGTATTTCACACCTGAGCAACTACTTAGCCTTAAAGCACAAGTCAGGTCTTGCATGGAGTAGGTACTGCTCTCACCTTTGGGATGGTTTTGCCAAATATCAACTGGAGACTCTGGAGTTGATTGAGCGGCGAGCCAGGCTGAGGCTGATTGACAACGACACCTTGACTAAGTCGCAGCTGCAAAGTCTTGAGCATCGACGTAAGGTGGCGTGTTTGTCGGCTTTTTATCGGAGGCACTTCGGAGAGTGCGCTCAGGAGTTGCACAATCTAGTCCCACCTGCCCCTTTCTTCTATAGTACGGCTAGGCAGACGCGACTAAAGCGCCACCTTTTTATGGTGGACATTGCGCGCGTTAGAACAAAGCGTTTCGAATGCTCATTCCTCATACAAACAGCCAGAATGTGGAACGCTTTGCCTGGGTCTGTCTTCCCGCCAAAGTACAACGTGGGCGTCTTCAAATCCCGAGTAAATAGGTATCTTCTAGGTAAGCGTGCTACATCCTAGACCGAATATCTGCTCAATATCAGACAGTATGTAGTCAAACGTAAACCTACAAGGAATAAAAAAAAATCGAATGGCCATAGTCCGGAAATTCATGGAAAATAAAATCTATAGGGTATTTCAGGTTGACCTATAACTATGTAATTTGGTTTTTAAACTTTCGCGTGATTTGAACACATTATTATTATATACTACGGGACTAATCACGCACTAAAATTACGAGATAAATAAATACCTGAGCACAATAAATACCTGATGATTGATATGAAAGGGTAGACTCAAGTGTCTACCCATGACCACGGTCGATGTAACTCGGCCGAAACGTCGGAATGAGGAGGTATTTATTTATCGCATAATTTTAGTGCGTGATTAGTCCCGTAGTATATAATAATAATATGAAATTTGGCACTAAGAATTGTCACAAAGTATCATCATCGTCATCATCCGCAGCCTTCTCTACTATTGAAAACTATATAAAACTATACAAGCAAAAAACTTCAAATAAACATAACAGGTACCCTGTTAAACATAGGCCTACCAACACAGAACTCATACTTACTATACGTACTAGTTCGATAGCTTTTTGAAACCTTTTCTACAAGCAAAAGGCTTCAGAGAAACAAGATACGAGTAGATAGACAAGTACGAGTACAAAGTTAAATCTTGCAAGAAATGTTGTTCCAGTTGCTGTCGGGGTTTAGCAAGCACGGTTACCCACTCCCCGGGCTCGAGTTGAGCTGTTTACTAAATATACATAATATTGTAACAGGTGGGCACTGATATCGATATTCACTTCGGGTTTCTCTCTCACCTCGGGATTAGCCCCGTATTATGAATAGTTTGATTTACCTAGGGGTTACGCTAGGGGAGTATTCCTGGGATGAAAGAGAACATAATATTTCGTAAAAGGATTCGTGGCTGGGTGGAACTGGTGGCCGGTGGCAGGGTATAGTTTTTCGAATAGAGACGACGTATCGGCAAGCATAGCAATAAATGTCAAGATGAAGGGCACATTACCTGATTTATATGATATGGTTGCGATAGACGCAAATCACTTCCATTTGGTCTTATTGAAAATTTTGGATTTTACATACATCGACCTATAGGGAAGTGTTATGCCCAGCAGTGGAGAAAAAAAGACCTTAGTAACAAGGTCTTTTTTTTGACGATGATTAGTATGAACAAATGCAATGCGAGTGCGAGTTCTTATATAAATATAACACGTGATAGAAAATAATAGTGTTATCGTGATCGCTTGATTCACTCGCTCTCTTGCTATCTGCCTAGCATGGTAAAATTAGTAATCGAACGCCAGCATCTGACAAAAACACTGAAAAACCATGCATCGAATTATGGAGGGTTATTGGTAATCAATTAGCATCCTTTCAGGGGCTCATTATTCTGCACATCAAAACTAACAACTTTTGTTCTGCGACTAATGTAAAAATAAAATGTCGAGGGTGAACGATATTTTTCTATAGAACACCATTTGTTTTTGAAATTTCACAAAATTTGCAAAACGATAGTTGTTAGTTTTAATGTACAGAATAAGCTCCTAAAAGGATGCCAATTGATTACCAATGGCCCTATAATTATATGTATCTACCTACAACACAAGGAAGTGCCTTAGCCAGGATATGCAGTTCATATTATCCATAGAATTACACACTACATTTCTTTCGCACACTAAGGAGAATCGGGCAATAACCACGTGCCATCGTGCCAACCCCACATTTACCGAGACATTTTCTAGTAACCACGTAGAGAAGCTTTTAACCCGAACCAACCGTATTTCTCCGATCTCCCTGTTATAGTGACGATGCCACCCAAAATAGACGACTGACGTGTTCCCGACGATGAAGTTAAAAAAATTATGATCAGCCGTAAAGGTCATTGTCTCGGCCTGACCGACATTTTGTGATATCGCGGACCAATCGACGTTTAATTTAGAATAGCAGATAACAAATTATGATTGAAATGACGGCTTTGGAATTGCAATATTCAAGCAATTCATCATTTCGTACGGAGATTGTATGTCCAAAGAGACAGGTTTAAATAAATATAATTATTTTTTGCAAAAAATAGCATGACCGACTTCACCCGTGTACAGAATCATTACATAGTATAAAACAATGTCGCTTTTCACTGTCTGACCCCATGTATGCTTATATCTTTAAAACTACGCAACGGATTTTGATGCAGTTTATTTTAATAGATAGAGTAATTCAAGAGAAATGTTTATATGTATAATACACCTATGCGAAGCCGGGGCGCATCGCTAGAACGCAAATATTATGCACGGATCGATGTAACATTTTTCACATTATTGTTTATTTATCCTATATGGCTCAGCCAATTTCGATAAAATTTAAATGGGACCAATTTCAAAGTATATTCTTTCCAATAAATAATAATTATTGAAATTGGAGTACTATGAAAAAAGTTATGCGTGGTTATACATAAAGAAAAAAATATATATACGCGTCGAATTGTATACCTCCTCCGGTGGTTCGTCGGTCAAAAATTGTCAAACGAGTGTGAAAATCAATCATTGGAAATAAATGTAAATATTTTTGGTCCCCGGCTCAATTAGTATTACATTTCGTTGTTGTACCTATTCTTTTTGATTCTATTACCTATGCCTTATAAATTTACTGGTAGGTGACATATACATACATGTATACCTTACTTATAAACCTGGTATAGCCACCATACATACCATAATAAGTAAAATTAGCCCATAAAATGATTAGAAGCAAATATGTCGGTCTAATCCTTGCAAAATGGTTCATCAAATTTCGACATCAACGTCTGAAATGTTTGCTTTATTTAATTTAATAATAGTGTATTAACCAATAACCAATACATCATTAATTTTATGTGTTCCGATCATCTATCAATGTCAAAGTTTGTTATTATTCCCGCAAATAGCTTTCAACAGGACATCTTACAAAGTTGAGTGATTGCTTCGCACCTCTCAGTTTGCTAACTTATCAGGTAAAAATATTTTCAGCAACCAATATGAGGGATGAAAAAATTAGATAATGACTTCTTATTTGACTACCGGATAAAATTATTGTTGGAAAGAAAATGTTTTGTGCGTTTAGACCTACGTACTATCGGACACAGATAAAGTACAAATTACTCAGATAATTATTCAAATTGATTCAGTCTCAAATGTTGCTTTTAAACTTTCGCGATTTGAACACATTATTACTATATACTACGGGACTAATCGCGCACTAAAATTACGAGATAAATAAATACCTCCTCATCCCGACGTTTCAGCCGAGTTGCATCGACCGTGGTCACAGGTAGACTCCAACTCGGCCGAAACGTCGGGATGAGGAGGTATTTATTTATCTCGTAATTTTAGTGCGCGATTAGTCCCGTAGTATTTAATAAAAATGATGCAGTCTCAGTCTGAACGCCATTCGAACATCGAGCCATTTGCTTTTCTTTTCTTTTTTTGTGGAAATGGCTATTGAAATCGGATATGTCTGGTGATACTTCATCATATTAGAGAGTTCGAAATCCGGTGATAATAATCTGAACACTCACTTTATGTTATTAAGTTCCTATAGGGCCAGTGCCTTAAATAACTACAACAATTACTACTACGTATCATAATCCAAATGCTCAAACCAACTGCCAGTTAAATACTTGTATCAGACATCTTAATTTTAGTATACTAAAAACTCTCCCATTTGAGACTTTTCGTGTTCGTTTCGTGTACATATGGTAACACACAGCACTAGTGGGGAACACGCATTGTCCTTCGCTAAACATTCAAGGAGGCATTCAAAAATATGTCACTAAATCATCTATGTCCCTGCACTTCGTCTATGCCTCGTATCCAAGACAATCTACAAACCAACTGTATTATATTGTACCATATTTATAGTGAACAGTGCAGCAAAATCGATATGTCTCTCGTATAGAAGCGAAAATGAAACATGAAAGCTCAGAGTACCGAAACAAAAGGTGTCTGTACAGATTTATTGTTCGTTGGAACTAATTATTGTCACTATGTCAATTTGCGTGGAAGAATCGCGCTCACTGCGTGACAAGTGGAGCGAAAACTAATGGCAATTTCATCTAAAGTGTTTTAACGAGCCAATTTTGTATCGGAAATCGGCATTATGGGTTCAGTATTATCGTCAGTTAAGCTCTAAGACGTCCGTTGTGCGATATAGGCTAGATTTTCGAGTAAGCTCTGGTATCAAGGCAATGGAATACGGCTTCAGTATCTCCTGCCTGTAATGAGACCCTAGTAAATGTGGATTTTAGAGGGTGCGACGGTAATAGATAGAGCTATAACCTTAAAAAAGAGCCCACGAATGGATGTCTGTATTGAAAAACCAAAAAATTCTGTAAAGGTTTCCGCAGAGCATTTTAGTAAACATTGATAAAGAGCGCAAGAAACAATGAAAATGATGCCAGGTAAACCAATGCTAAATACAGCTCCAGTAGCCTTTTTGTCACTGGAGGTCACACAATTTGATTACCAGGTTTTTAATGGATACATTTTTAAGTTCCACATTATATTACGGATGTGCAATGGATGTGCTCAAAGCAGTTGCATAATAAATGGGTAGTAAAAATAATAATATTTAGTGATATCATAATTTCAATCTTAATTGTTTGATAACTACTTATTTAAAATTCGGTTGCTTAATATGACCCGTTTACACATCAAACGTTTCAAATAAAAGCTTTTGAATACCTAATCTGTTAATTTTTAACTTATTAAATGAAATCCCTTAATAGAGGTTGTAGTAGGTAAATCATAAATGTAGTTAGTTTGATTGCTAAAGTTTATTTGTTTGGTTGGGTTTGATTAGTTTATTTAAAGTTTAGTCTGATGGGATGAGTAATCACACTTTTGGCACAAATTAGGTGCTACACGGTACTTTCGGTTTCACGTTTATTTAGTCAGGATTTAATATGTAGGTGGTGTGGATATATATTAGTACTAGTTTTTACGCATACGCAATATATCATTATAATTTATAGCCTATGTGTTATTCTGATATATAAGCTATTATATTGCAAAGTTTTATCTCAATCCGTTCAGTAGTTTTTGCGTGAAAGAGTAACAAACATCTATACATCCATCCATCCATCCATCCATCCATCCATCGGTAGTAGGATCATTAGTAGGATAGGCAGAATCAAACTTAATGGCGTAAATAAAATACGAAGCAAGCTGTTGCACTGGAATAGCCCTCTCTTTAGCTCGATGGACTATTTGGAGATTATTAATAAGTCCCATAGTAAGAGACCACATTGCCAGTGCAAGACGTAACAGTAGACAACCTTTAAGCGAAACTTTGCAAAAAAGTAAGACATAATAATAATAGTTCACTACAATAGCCCATTATTTTTTGAATTCATTGCTCACAATAGGTTTCATTGCACCATCATCCCAACTCTATAGCTAAATGATGTATTTAAAGGGGGCTCTCAGTGTTGGCTTCGGCTCCACTGATGCCCATCAAAGAACCGGGCCTGACCCGAGAGAAATTTCGAATAATAATAATACGCGCAGGGGCGGCTATGTGGCGAGCCGTCGGTGAGTGGCGACACCGCGAACCCTGATTCCCTGGGGCTAAATGAGACCCCTGACTCCTCTCTTGTCTTTACCGGCCGACTTAAGGTGGCCATACACGGTCAGTTAAACTGATCAGTTTTTCGCGTCACTCCAAATGGGGCTCATTCAG
This sequence comes from Hypomecis punctinalis, assembly GCA_949316475.1. NCBI lineage: Eukaryota > Metazoa > Arthropoda > Insecta > Lepidoptera > Geometridae > Hypomecis > Hypomecis punctinalis. The sequence goes on along the minus strand of OX438794.1, from coordinate 8,842,764 downwards.
TAAATTAATAGGTAGGAATTTGTGGTACACGATTTGAACCACTACCTGAAGCTGAGCTCACACGATGCTATGATCGCATCTGTTCATCAGATCAGTGCAGCGGGGGCCTAATGTTGATAACTATTGCTGGTAAGCTTAATTAAAGAAACTAAATTACACCACTATCTTATTCGAAAAATATAGATGCTACAAAAAGTTGATGGGAATCAAAGTTGTAGGAAATCAAATTTCAAACAACTATGGATCCGTTAATTTCTCATTAAAGAAAAAAATAACAAAAGTTATTAAAGAAACAATATGGCACACCTATCTTATTGAAGAAAATATCTTTCCTATAAAAAGTTCATAGGAACCAAAGTTGTAGGAAATCAAATTACAAACAACTTTGGTTCCAATAATTTCTCATGAAAGAAAGAAATAACAAAAGTTATTGAAGAAACAAAATGGCACACCTATCTTATTCAAAACAATATCAAAGCTAGAAAAAGTTGATGGGAATCAAAGTTGTAGGAAATCAAATTTCAAGTAACTTCGGCTTAAATAATTTCTCATGAAAAATTTAAATAACATGTTATGGAAGAAACAAAATAGAACCACTAACTTATTAAAAAAAATATCGATCCTGGAAAAAGTTGATGGGAATCAAAGTTATTGGAAATCAAATTTCAAACAACTTTGGTTCCGATAATTTCTCATGAAAAATTTAAATAACACAAGTTATCAAAGAAACATCATGGCACCACTGGTTTATTAAAAAAATATCGATCCTATAAAAAGTTGATGAGAATCAAAGTTGTAGGAAATAAAATTTCAAGCAACTTCGGCTTCGATAATTTCTCATGAAAAATTGAAATAACACAAGTTATCGAAGAAACATCATGGCACCACTGGTTTATTAAAAAAATATCGATCCTATAAAAAGTTGATGAGAATCAAAGTTGTAGGAAATCAAATTTCAAGCAACTTCGGTTTCGATAATTTCTAATGAAAAATTGAAATAACAAGTTATGGAAGAAACAAAATAGAACCACTAACTTATTAAAAAAAATATCGATCCTGGAAAAAGTTGATGGGAATCAAAGTTGTAGGAAATCAAATTTCAAACAACTTTGGTTTTGATAATTACTAATGTAAAATTGAAATAACACAAGTTATAGAAGAAACATCATGGCACCACTGGTTTATTAAAAAAATATCGATCCTATAAAAAGTTGATGAGAATCAAAGTTGTAGGAAATCAAATTTCAAGCAACTTCGGCTTCGATAATTTCTCATGAAAAATTGAAATAACAAGTTATGGAAGAAACAAAATAGAACCACTAACTTATTAAAAAAAATATCGATCCTGGAAAAAGTTGATGGGAATCAAAGTTGTAGGAAATCAAATTTCAAACAACTTTGGTTCCGATAATTTCTCATGAAAAATTGAATTAACGCAAAAAAATATCGATTCTGGAAAAAGTTGATAGGAATCAAAGTTATGGGAAATCAAATTTCAAACAACTTTTGTTCCGATGATTTCTCATGAAAAATTGAAATAACACAAGTTATCGAAGAAACATTATGGCATCACCGGCTTATTAAAAAAAAACGATCCTAGAAAAAGTTGATAGGAATCAAAGTTATGGAAAATCAAATTTCAAACAACTTTGGTTCCAATAATTTCTCATGAAAAATTGAAACACTTAACACTATTTATCGAAGTAATATCATGGCTCCACTGTCTTCAAATATGGAACCACCAATTCCCACCTTTTCATTAACTGAATGAGCACCCAGTTGGAGTGACGCGAAAAACTGATCAGTTTAACTGACCGTGTGTGCCCACCTTTAGAGTGGAAATCGCAAGAGCTAAAAACCTAAGCTCCAGGGTGGAAGTGTTAAAGGGCATAACGCCGCGAGTAGCGTCTAGTGAAAGCGCAGCACACCTCTCGTCACCCTAAGCCGTCCACACAGATGTTGCCCCTCCGGCGCCAAGTTACGGCAGCCTTTATGGGGGGCCCATTTAGTGGATGGCAAGTCACCACCCGCCTAAACATTGTGAAATGAGGCATTATTTGGCGGGTGCCGCACCTCATCTTATAGCTCATCTTTGTAAGTCATCTATCACCACATCACAATAACCCGTAATACTGTAAATCATATCTACTCGTAGCAATAGTTATTATCATCCTACTCTATGCACTTAACAGATAAGTTTTATAACATTTTATATAAAAGGGCCTCTCAGTGTTGGCTGCGGCTTCACTGATGCCTGCCAAAGGACCAAGCTATGCTTGTGATTTTTACTTGAATAAAAGAAATAATAATAATAATATATACTTTATTGTACACCAAACAAAAACAAATACAAACATTCTTAGGACTAAGTAAATTTACAGAGTACAAGGGCGGCCTTATCGCTCATAGCGATTTCTTTCAGGTAACCCGTGGAGAGAAAAAAAACCTCAAGGATTGGCAGAATAATCGGTGGTGTATTAGTAATAATAAATATTATTTAGGTTTTTTTATAGTATTTTGTTTTTTATTTTATAAATATTGTTAAAAAACTTAAATTTAAGACTATAAATGAATAAGATATTATAAAATATAATACTCATATACACATGGTAATAATAACACATATACTAAATACATACATAGACTTAATATATACATACACAAATACATAAGTACCTAAACAATTAACATAAAGATAGATAATGATTATAAATAAGATGTTTAAAACATTTAGACATTAGTTGAACAAAATGGTATCTATTAAGCTATCAGTGTCTCTCCTTCTGGAAATGTTCAAGCGTGATATCACCTCGGTAATCTCTGGCGGGTGTCCAACGCTCCAGCCGATGGTCTAGTATCCGCGCCACTTGCCCCACTGTGCTATTTCATACTAAATTAACACTCAATTTCCTTAATCGCGAATGTTACAAACTGAAATGTGTGAAAACTGTTTCTTATTAGCGTTATATCTGTGAAGTTATCTATAAGCTGCGCGAAACCCAATTCTCGTTTCAGTTATGATTGGGTTTTGCATTAGCTAGCAACACAGTCGTACATCGTTACATACATGACAGTTCTTAAGCCGCCTGAAGGTTTTTAACATGGCTAAACGGTTACAACAACCTGGAACTACAATTTGACGTGTCACCCGAGCCACGGTAGCGATCAGTTGTAAATACCACCCGCAGTCACCCATCCGAAGACTGACCGTGCCGAACGTTGCTTGACTTCGGAGATCGCTGACAAACACCTGGCTACGCTATGAGCGCTACAGTTTCGGGTTATAACTTTTAGATATAAATCTTCGAGCAAATATGTACAGAACCACTGTCCCTAAGGGAAAATAGTGAAAACATGTCCGAGCGCCGTCATAAATACCGACTTAGATATTTTTTTCAATGACCCGTTTTCTCGACTCGACGTTATTTCTCCTTATTCGAGCACTTTGGCGGCATCAACACAATCGCATCAACACAATCGCGCGGCGTTGTAGAAAGTTTGTAATCACCTTACGACAAACTAAAAAGCCTGCCCACTACGTAGCTTGGGCAGGGTTTTGGCTCGGACACTTTTGCCAAAGAAGATATAATAATACGTACGTCTTTTGTTATATATATTGTTTGGTTATATATTATGGGATGATTTTACATATATACATAATCGAGTGGTTCGTGTCCATATTACTGGATACTTCAGCAATATCTGAGAAAATTAAGTGAATTTCGTAACAGTGCCGTGTTTCGGTTATGTTCTACGTAGGTAAATGAGCTATTTCGTCGAAATAAGTGTATGTACGATTGTATGTGAAACCTGCAGCGGCTAGTACATCATATTAGTGTTCACAAAACTTCATGGTAAGTCATCCATGGGTCAATTCATACATGGGTCGTTGACAACCATAGGCGTTGTGCACACAAATAGCCATGTAGCGTTCGTGCGTATGTGTAGTGTCTGTGAATAAATATAGTGTTGTGTGCGTAAGACATCAGAATTTGTATGAAGAATCGCGGAGTGTCCTGGACTGTGCTTTTGCTGCAAAGTCCTCCGAGGGCCAATTGATTCGATTGAGTTGCATAATTTGCTGTGTGTCTTGTTTGTACCTGACGAGCCTGGTGTACCGTCTAAGAGACGGTGTCAGCCACCTAACCTTTTCTACGTTGACCATGGTCGTATTGTTGCACGGTCTATGTCGCCTCTGTTGCGCTCTCGCACTCACTTCAACGCACTCTTGTTTGCCAACGCTGATTGCGATATAATTTTTGACAACTGGAGATCTATTGTAGCCGTCATCAAGGCAGACTGTGAAAATCTCACTGACCAGTGGGATCGAAACAAACGGGCCGATAGTTCGTTTGTAATCGAGGAACTGTAAATTTGTGACCTTGAACCTAATTTTGACATTGTATTTGCTGTTTTTTACTTTTTTTATTATGATTTAACTTTTTATAATTGTATTTTTTGACATTGTTTAATCATAATTTAATCATGTTTATTCAATTGTGACATAGAACCTAATTTTGACATTGTAGGTATCTGCAATTTTTTGACATTTTATTACTATTGACATTGTATTATGATAATTAAATAAATAAATAAATATTTTGGAACATCTTACACACGGCCTCTGACCCCAAACTAAGCAAAGCTTGTGATATGGCTGCCAGAGACTGATATACTGCATATTATACTTATTTTTAAATACATACTTATATAGATAGTAACTAAATATCACCCAGACACAGAGCAAACACTTATGTTCATCACATAAATATTTGCCCTGGGTGGGGATCGAACCCACGCCTCTCTGATCCAGAAGTTAGGGTCACTAACCACTGAGCCACCGAGGCAGTCAAAATGACTCATGTTTTTTCAATTTATAATCTTACTTCTTGATTGTACAATTTTTAAATAGCTTTTTTTATTCTGTGAACTAGCCATTATTTTTCATTTTAATATTGTGAGGCAAATGTTATTGATCCAGGACGTTCTTACCTCAATAAAGAAATTCGTATTTGTATTTGCATTTTTTTGCACGATTGTGACTCTAGATATTTGCTCGAAGATATAAATATCATCTTTTTATACGTAACAATCCGCGGCGTCCGTGTGAAGCGCCAGGTGTCTTTACATTATTTACAACTCTTCCGATTTCGAGCATAAGCGTCGAAGTGTAAAACGAAATAATCTCTTCTCGACGGCTAAGGCCTGTTCACACAGAGCAACTTTCGATGATTTAAGGCAAAAAAGTTATTTGTTATACAAGAGTGCAAAGTTACTTGTTAACTGCGTGCTCAATTTTGATGACCGAGCAAGCGAAGAATTGTAAAATTCGAATCCTTAGCGTTAGCGAGGGAATGAAAATAACACAGGGTGAAAAGTCTTTGCACTCGAGCGCAACACGTAACTTTTCATCCCACCTCAGCAAGGAAATGACTAAAGTCGTCTACAGATCGAACTGTTTCAAATACTTCTCGCATGATTGTTGAGGGAGAATGCTCATTTGCGCATTATTAACCCTTAAGCACTGATATACGGGTTTCATAACACTACCACTGATATAGGTTTCAGAGACTCCGACGGATAAAATTGGGCAAAAGTTACGTTAGGAGTTACGGACAGGATAGGTCCGGATCTGTCTCTGTCAAGCGTGGTCTCGGCAATGTTGGCCGACAGGTCTGCGTGGAGGGCGGCGGTGGACTTCTGCGAAAAGGTACTTTCGCGAAAGGAAGCCGCAGAGCGGGAACGCGAAAGCACAGACCCTGCGCGGCGAAGGCGGCGCCGGGACGGCAACAGTGGTGGCATAACCGGCCCCTTGCCCTGATGCCAGGGCTTTAGAATACGGCATCGGTATCCCCTGCCTGTAGTAAGAGCCTACTAAAAGGGGACCCCTGGGCTCGTGGGTGATCAGAGTTATCAGAGTTGGGGCTCTGCCCATCCACTCAAGCGGGCCCGAGGAGGATGGCAGAAATTGTAGCAACGCTGTCGTACAGAACCGTACAAGCCTGGTTCTTCTACCAGGCGAGTAGACACACAAAGTGCTGGAAGCACCGGTGCGTTCCTTTTGGAGATCTTGGAGCTCCCAAGAAGGCACAAAGGCTGGCCACCGAGGGGGTTTTAGTGGGTTCAATCCCACATAACCCGACTGTACTCCATAGCGGTCGGACATCTTTGGAAGATTTCCCCCTCGAAAAAAAAAGGAGTTACTTTTCCACAACGTAATTTCAATGTTATTTTTAACATAATACAAGAGAACAATTAAACACCAAATTACATAACCAGTAACAAGCAGAGTAATATTATATGTAACATTATGTAGCACCACCTGTTTAGGGCACTATCTTAGTTCTTAAACCTAAAAAAATAAAAACTATAAAAATGTATCTAAAACCTACAAAACTATAATCTTCTATAATGGTTTAAATTCAATTTTTCTTTATCCTCTAGCGGATAATATAAAATTAATGCAATTTGGTTTAAAAATGTAGAAGTTATAAGGCTTTGCATTAATGGAACCGACGGACGGATGGATACTACGGAGTTATAAGGGTTCCTCGTTTTACTACGGAACCTTAAAAAGGGAAATTTTGGCTGTAGTGCTATTTATCAACAGATATTGACAATATTTGGCAAAATTGTTAAATATTTAAATCCTAACAAGATTTGCGAGTATAAACTAAATCAGTCAAGAGCGTGTCGAGATTATTAAGATTCAGTTAAAGCTAAGTGAGGCGAGGTCTACTGTTCGGAGAACTACTAGTATAATTACTGTCTCAATATTATTCCATACAATAGGCAATAAAATTGCTCGTGTAAATTGGCCTTTTCTCGGATAGGGACGGCCGTGGCGGAGCGAATCGGGAGATAATTAAACATGTGTCATCTCCCACGCAGACGCGGACAGTCCTTTCATCTCTTTTATCCCCTTTTTGTGAGGATCGAGAGATTATCGTACGGCACCGGTATCCTACACATATTTCTCACCCTTCTTTAAATCGAAATCGCTTTGGGTTCCGCAACTCTTTACCGCGTCTGTATCGTTTGTCCATGTTAAATGACTCTCGAAATGCTTCTTTTAAGTTATTTTTGTATGCGACATGTCGCCGATTGGAAATCTCTTTTTATGGATCATTTTCTTTATGAACAAGGGTGATTAGAAGTGATCAGTCTTAAAGTTCCAGAGACGATATATTTTATTTTACCATTTTATTCAGTTTTCAGTCTTATTTCAAAATGGTCTAGCTAGCAGATAAACGATGTAGACAATTTGATGAAAGCAAATATCACCCCTTCGTGGGTAGGCCTACGTCCTGCAGTGGAATATTAAAAAGGCTGGTACAGTACAGTACAGTACAGTAAATATCTAGATTCTAAATTCGAAATTTAAAATAAGACATTTTGTTTTTGAATCGTTATGTTTACGGAGTGCGTGATGTTCAGACTAACCCTACTTCACTAACATTCAATACAACAGAGTCACGTACAATTAGATTTGATTTCCTGTGATTTCATTTCCATAGCAGAATTTCCGTGACAGTACCAAAAACAATTTTTTCAGACAACTTCTGGAAAGATTCGCATTTCAGTAGAATTGTATATGTATCGATATCCTCTAGTAGGTACTTATATTCTATCTTCGCTCAAAAATAGCTCATATGCTTAACCAAAAGATTCAGACTCAGTATTCTCAGAAACTGAAAATGGAATCGTGTTGTGTGATCGTGAAATTCGAAGAACCATCAAAATGTCAGTTAAAAATAGTGGATCTTTCATCCAGTTATTAGTTGAAATATAGCGGTTCCTTGACATTGATCACTTGGCTCGGTCACAGTTACGAACTATGTAATAAATAACTCACTCAGCCTGTTTCTGGTTGTTAATAAACGTACTACGACCGACACGGTGTATTTATAATTCCTCTAGAATTATCTGTTTCAACGGGTATCCGTTTATAGTTAGTAGTACTTTCTGTACATCATAATCATCCGCAGCCTTCTTTTTCGAACTGCTGGGTATAAACATCACTCTTACTGTATCGGCTGTTCTGGACTTGTGCCAATCATGAACAAGTTTAACCTGCGATTTTCGTTACCTACCTGCCGACTACTCTACCCGTCCTTGCCTTACTCCACCTGATTCGCCTTACTCCACCAGTCTCTGCCTTACTCTACCTGACTCTACCTTAGTCTACTTATCTCTACTCTACTCCACCTGTCACTGCCGTGCTACAACTGTTACTGCTATACTTTCACTGTCGTACTCCACCTGTCACTGTTTTACTCCGTACCTATGTCACTACCTGACTCCACAAGTCACAAATTCTTTAGCATTGACCCATACAGATACCGGAGGTATAATGTGGTCAATCGAGAAAACTGAAAGAGATGCATCGATTTTATATGGCACGAGTTAGAAAGAGACATGAAAAATATATCCGTTCGGTGGATAACGCTGGATAAAGATAATGTTTTTGACAGTTTTGGCAGCTTTGCTAGATATTCCGTGCATTTTCGTGGTTGAAAGTTGCCCCAAATCTGTTATAATTAGATACCTATCTATGCCTTGACCTGTCACTACTATACCACATCTGATACTGCCTTATTCCACCTTTTCGTTCTCCAGACCTTAGTCCATCTGACAGTATTTAACTCCAATTATCACTGTCTCACTCTACTTGTCATTACTCAGACAGAGTAGGCCTACATATTCCCCCGAACTCTTATCTCATTAGAACAATTTGCCGTCCCAAGTTTTCTTTCTTTATTATTATGTCCATTTTTTTCTCCATATATTCGCCATGCCTTTAGCGGTAATTGTCATGATATTTTTAATCAGTGTAATGGATCAAGTAATCGAATTCCGCACGTGTCTGTCATACTTTACTGAATTAAATTTTTCGTTGAGATGTTTCTGTACGCAATTATTTTCAATTTCTCAGTTCGTTTTCAGCAATTCGTTTATAAATAAATGTAATTGAATTTTAGTGATTAATTCTACTGTTTGAGTTGAAACAAGCGAAAGAAGAAAGGTCTCACCGGCAATTACAAAATTATAGACTCACTTTGGGTCTGGGTTTTGTCTTTAATTAAGCCAAAAAACGTAATAGTATTCTTGATCAAAATACTGGTAATAATTAGATAGTTTGTAGAGCTACTAAGGAAAAAGTACAATTATAAGCCGAATCAAACTTCTTGGCGGCTGTGATATTATCTACAAGCTGCGAAAAACCCAATCTCGACTGAAGCTCACTTAACAGCTGCGTGAGGGTTGGATTTCGCGCAACTTGTACTTAACTTCATAGCCGTCAAGAAGTTTGATTCGGCCTGTAGACAATAAAACTGCTACATTATACTCTATAAAATTTAACTTGATCTCTGCGACAGTAGAAGATTTGACATTGACATTTTTTGAGTTGGGATAGTGGTGGAAAAAATCGATTTTCAAACAATGTTGTAATGAAATCGAATGAGTAGTTGATGGTGAGAAATTGGATTTTTATTTACTTACTATTATTTAAGATCAAGTATGTACACATGTAAATAATGGTATGATATTAATTATATACTCATAATAATGTAACGATAGTATTTATCGACGTTTTTCACTTTTATCGATGCTAATGTAACATATAATTGGGTTTTCTTTAATTACACATGTAAAAAATGTTACAATATACAATAAAATTAATGATAAATCAAGTTTTATTGAAAATATCGTCAGTATAAACTATCGATATTTTAATTAAAACTCTATCTAAAACTCTGTGGTCACGATCATTCGTCGCCCATCACTAATCGGCATGCCCACAAAGTATGACATTGACAGGTACTGTCTGTACTTTTAAGAAATTCAGGACTTCATAGGCGTGATTTTTCTGACAGCTGTCGCAGAGATCAAGTTAAATTTTATAGAGTATAGATGTATAGTTACGTGTTGTGCCACGTTGCTGCATACGTGATTAGGCGTAATTAAAGTTGTCAATAACTTTCAAGTAACTTCCATTTAATTTGATATTTCTTTGTTCCAGAGTCAAGCCATGAGGATCGTGCGCACAGTGGGGCAAGCATTTGAAGTTTGCCACAAGATGCAAGTGAACTCTCAAGAACAACCCGCTCCATCCACATCATCAGCTGCCGACGAAGCCGCCCCTTCTGTCAGCGACAACGCCGCTTCCAAAGGTTTGAGTAGATCCTGGGTCTGACTGACAACTGACAGTGTCATTTGACATTTCTCTTCCAATTGTCAAAAGCTTTTGCTAAGACTGTTACGAATTTAAAAATCACAATTCTAGAATCGGAATCTAATCGAATTGTAACCAACTCAACATGCAAACATATTTACCATTTCTCTTTGTAACACATTGGAATCTGAATCGGAGCGATCACGTACGATATCCACTTTGATATTCGCATAATCTCTGTTTGCAGATACTGAAGCGATGTGAAATGTAAATGTTGGCTGCATTCCTTTACTTGTATTCGATCGATTCCGTTTCTATTCGATTCTAACACTTAATACTAATTTAATGTATCAATAATCATAGTCATATAAAAGCTAATCTGAAGTATCTGAAATGACTTGTTGTGATTCATATATAATATTCATGCATTTGCAACTAAATTGTGTAATGCATTGCGATTGTAACTCCATTGCATTGTGATGCTTTAAAGCGATTGTTGCACAGCGAAAGTTTTAAGTACTTATTCTGCTATACAATTATTTGTATATAAAATAGTAAATAACTATTTTTTACACAAGTACTTGTACAGAACTTGTTCATACTGTGTTACTCCATCTGTGTGTGTTAAATAGGTACTGTTTTTTTCTCTCCGTGTATTTTTGTTTCGATGTAGACACGACATACACGCATGAATCATGAATTCAATACATTCAGATATTTTATTAAACGTTTGGGACTTTGGAGTCTGGGTGTTTTTCTCGACGTCGGGCATACGTTCTAGGATATCATTGTACTTATCATTATAAGTAACTTTTACTGTGAGTCCAACCCCAAAATTGCGAAAATAAAATTTCAGTGTTCCATACTAAAATAGCCTTTGACAATGACATAATGTATGGACCGCCTGATTTTTTCGCGATTACAGCGTTAGTCTTAAAATGAAATATTGTCGATGATGAGTATTAAAACATCCTCGAATATTCCCGTCGTTTAGTAAAACATCTTGAATAAAAAGGAGCTGATTTATGATAGAGGTATTTTATTATTGTTTTTATCTTAGACAGGCACTTCGACGTCTACAAACCTTCAATGGCAGCCTTTTAATGCTGGTCCTTTTACGATCCTAAAGGTGATAACCTGATAACGTAAACTTGTCGAGTGACCTATAAACCTAACTTTAGTGTCGTAATACTTCTGATATTTGAATTTTACATAGGTATAAAACCATTACGTCTCTAAATGGAGTTAACTACTTTACTTTTCTGTGTGTGTAGGTATATCAATTTTAAAACCATGCTGTCATGAAAAAGCTGCTACCGTTTTATTTTATACTCACTCATAGTAGACAATCTAAATAATATAAATAGTTATACTATATTATGGGCGCGCGAGGTGGCACCTTAAGTTTTTATTTTTTTTCACCGTCAACCCGCTATATAAATACGCCTATTTCCACGATCAAACGAGTTAACGACAAAAGAATCGGAAAGAAATAATTAAATCCAACTGCGAAACATAAATTACGCCTTTTTAAGTATAAAACTGTTTTAAATTGCGAGGGAGTAAATCTAAATCCAGTTGGTATCAATTAAAAAAGACAATCGCTGTAGAAATTCGAATAAAAAACTCAATATTTATACGATTTACAACAGCAAAGTCCAAAAAGATATTAAATTAAAATCAGCTTTTATAACAATATGCCGAATTCCCGACGAAAACGAAACGCCCGTTTTTGACATTCTAAATGACAAAAATTATAAAAGTTCTTTTTGCCATTTGATTGATAGTCTCTACGCGGTCACAAAAAGGCTTCCATTAGGTTTATATTCAGTACGTTTGTATTCAGTGAAGTCGCGTTTGCACGTCCGTTTTAGTACAGTTGTGTTGACGTTTCGATCTTTACGACGCATTGGGTAAGAGCCCGAGATCAGGGTTGCCATATACCGGAAAAAGTAGGTCAAAACTACCCAAGCTGGTTGGAGTTACGTGGATAAAGCTTTGCGTAAAGCCCTGAAAAACTAAATCCAGATCACGTGATCGGATTCTCGCAATCAACTTAAATAACCTATAAGCATATTTTTTTCGAGAATTATTATACTCAATTTTTAAAAGCAACATTTAACGACAACTTTATTAATTTAGACTATTAAAGCTTAAGAAAAACCGCTTCTCAATAAATTCGAGAAATATAATCTTTTATTTCATCAACTCAAAAACTTAATCTCCTTGTCAAACTAGTACACTTTTAGTACCAAAACATTTTAATTACAATGAGGCATTTTTTTTCTTAAATAAATTGTACATTGTTGTGCCAAATCAATTTTCCGAAAGGGGTAATAAATTTTAAATAAAGATAAGTTTTACCAAAGTCGAATAATGCGGATGTCAGTCTCAGTGTCAAAATGGAGATACAAATTGCTGATGCCAAAATTATTTATGCCGAAATATAGATGTGATTTATACCTAGAACAAGGTTGAAAATTGTAATTTGCATTCATTATCAGGATTATACAGGGTTCACTTTGCCCCTGAGTTTTAAAAAAACCTACAAAGCAAAAACTGGAAAGAAAAACCTACTGAAACAGGACTCAGTCCTATAAAATAATCCGATCAAACTACTCTCACCTAATAAGAAAACAAAAACCGTGGGATATAAAAAGGCTCAGTCGTGGCTATAAACTATCCAATAAGTGAGTAAGTACGTGTTTAATGCGCTCAGCAGTCAGTCGATGATATCTATGACATCTGTAGAGAGATCTTACAATAGTTCACTGGGTGAAAGTATATCTATTCCTGAAGTATGATTTAGCCATATCCAGTGCGCTGGCTTAAAATGGCTCGGTGGCTTCATAAGTGGCATCAAATTTCTTCTACGGACATGTGCGGGTTCCTTCACAATGTTTTCCTTTACTGAAAAGCCAGTAGTATAAAAAATCGTGTACAAATTTCCACGAACTCATTAACAGGTATCTATTAACTAAAGCATATTAAAGCAGGCACGACAAAATTTAAACATCAATCAATACGTGCGCTTATAAGATGTTTGAAATGACCAGTAAAAATTAGCAGTCTTTTACTTATTTTTTGGGTATTTTTTTAGAGATATAAGCTAGAGAAAAATCACTAGAACCTACTTATTTGACCGCGCAAACGATGAATTTTGCTTTCGTCAGTCCAGATGTTGATTCTCCTCTAAAGGTCTTCTTGAATCTTGACCAAACTTGGTAACACAGGCGAAATACATGCTCTACATAATTTAATTTTTAATGTATTTTTTGTCGTTTGCGATATTTGAGTTGTCTTCAATAGGGGAAGAAATTTGCTGTCGCCGATAAATCAGCCGATCTCGATAATATTTGGCAAGATCGTTTAATATCTAAATGCTAACAATATTTGATAGTTAGTATAAACCTAATCAGTCAACAACGAGTCGAGATATATGTACCTATGCTTATGAAGATATAGAAAGAGATTTACCGCGAGGTTTATACTATCATAACTGTTTGGAGAACCACTATTTTTAACCGACAAAACGGAGAAGGTACTCAATTAGAAGCGTATATATTTTTTTAATGTATAACCACGCATTACTTTTTACATAGTAGTACGATTTAGATAATTATTTTTTTTATTAGAAAAGGACTATAGGTATATTTACATTATAAATAAAAAACTGCTTTGAGGTCGCTGTCCGCGGGCACAGTACCTAAGAGGCTGGTGACATTACCCCGTTGGATAGCAAGGCTAAGTCTTTGACCGAGGTAAGCACCAGCCCTTGGGTCGTTTGCTCTTTCTATTAATTTTTTTGATAGATCTTTATACAAGCGCCAGGCACTAGGACCCCACGGACCTAAAGTTTCTACTCCAAAAGGCATAAACATGTATCCATCGCCGAGCGATTCATCTTTCTGCCTTTTGTGGTTTTCGGCCGTTGTTGCCGCCGCGCCTGCCGATTTAGAGGTGGAAGGTATGTGAGATGCCGCCAACGTATCGACGCAGGTAGCATCCTACACAAGCGGTCTACCACGACTCCGTGGAACTAACGTCATACCGTCGGGTCTCTTACCATCATCACGTGCAATACCGTTCGGCTCCAAAATAATATACTTCGAAATTGGTCCCATTTAAATTTTATCGAAATCGGCGAAGTCATTTTTAACAAATCAACAATAATGTGAAAAATGCGGATCGATGTAATCCGCGCGAAATATTCGCGAATTCTGTACACGGTTGAAGTCGGTCATGCCATTTTTTACAAAAAAATAATTAAAGCTGAAAGCAGGCTATGCCCATGGTACTCGTAGGTATAGTTTAATTTGTATTCTATGACATTGCAGTGGTTGACTGACCTACATAACCAATTGCTGAAACTGGATAACCTTGTCCAGATGAAGATATAGCTTGGTCCTCGCTTCACGCCACTGATGATCATTGCGTGGAAACTCGTAAACTTCGAAAGTAATCCGTGCCAAATGTTCGCTGGAGTTCTATTACTACGTAATCACTATTCGGTAAATACTAGAAATACTACACCTTTGGATAAGTATTTAGATACGGCTAATGCAACTATTATGAGCCAGTATTCTATACAATTGTATTATTTTACGAGTATGTTAGTACAACTGAGCTGTCGTGGTTTAGATGATAATATTGAGGGTCCCGGTTGTTAAACCATTTAGCTATATCAGAGTCGTGTACATGTACCATCCTTTTTTTAATAGTCCACTGCAGGACGTAGGCCTACCCACGAAGGGTGATTGGAACATATCCACCACGCTAGTGCGGGTTGGAATTTTAAGTTCATTTTTTTCTATGGACATATGCAGGTTTCTTCATGATGTTTTCATTTACGGAAAAGCTCCATCCATCCATCCATCCATCAGCCATAAGCTGACATAGGCCTCCCCTATGGATCTCCAATAAGACCGGTTAGAAGCGGCTTGCATCCAGCGCGATCCTGCTGTCTTAATGAGGTCATCCGTTCACCTTGTGGGTGGACGTCCTACGCTACGCTTGCCGGTACGTGGTCTCCACTCGAAAACTTTTCGATCCCATCGGTCATCAGTCCTCCGCGCTATGTGCCCTTTGGAGGAGGGAGTGTACCGTTGCGAAACTTGCGAAGTAGCAAGATCGCACCGCTTCCCAAGGCACCACTCTGGCGAGTCGGTTCAAGGCAAAGCACGCGCTTCCCAGCTTCCCACATAGTTTGTTTATGTGGGCTTCCCAAGTCAATCCACGGTCGAGCTCGAATCCGAGGAATGTAGTGGATCCGACTTACTCTACTCTTGTTCCTCCCACTAGCACTGTTAACGGGCGCGTACGGCGACCCGACAAGAAGAAATGCATGAAGTGGGTTTTGCTCAGGTTAAGCGCGAGTCCATTTATTGTAAACCAATGCAACAGTTGTGATGCCTCATTTAACTTCTGTTCTAGAAGGTCCACCTTGTAAGTATTAGGTGTACCACCCTGCTCGACACACTTTCGATGGTAATAATGTTGTTGGTGAGGGACTTGTGAAAAAGAAATCCAACACCACCTTGGGACCATTGGTCACCTTCCCGGTAGTAAAGTAGGTTGCCGGATTTTAAGATTATCGTGTCTTCCCCCTCTCAACGGACTTCAGACAACCCCACAATATCCTAACGCAACCTACTCATCCTTTCTTCCAACTCAGCAATCTTTTCGTCAGTCTTCAACGTGCGAACGTTGTGTGTTACCAGGGCCAGTCGTCGTTTGCAGGAGTGGTAGCCGGGCGTCTGCCAGCGATTCTTAGCACCCCCTTCTCCGCCGTTACCGGGGCCGCTACCGTAGCCCCGGGCTAGCGGAGCTGCTGGGGACTGGGGCCTTGTCTTTTTGTTCGTTCCATATTGGGTATTTGCCCGTAATCGCCGCCCTGGGCAAGCGGTGGCGATCGTAGAAACGTAGCTTCGCAACAGAGATGCTGCTCCCCATACCTGCCCGGTGCCATTTAACTACGCTATTATTTGAATGGTTTTACCTCCATTATTTGGTTCCGCTGTACCTCAGTCGGCTCTTACGACTTCTGGTACTAGAGGGAGGTGCTATTCTACTCTGCCGGCACCCCACGGCACCGAAAGGCTAGTGATGTCAAAATCCGTACATAAATTCCAAAGAACTCATTGGCACTAGACCGGGATTTGAACCCACGACCTCACGATTGTAAGGCGTGTGTAATTACTACCACCATGTCAGAGTCTGGTGAAACTAAATCATCGTTTTAGTTAAAAAAATATTTAAAAAAGTATAGGAACGTTTTCTAGTTTCAAAGTTTTATTATTTTGTCGCTGTACTCGGGGTAAACTTAACCTTTCTCTAAAAGCCATTCTGGAGAAAGAAAGATACTGACACGGACAGACGACACACAACTTTTTACTCCAAGATAAAAAGGAAAAATTGTCTCTACGTTTGCTTTCAGTACCTTGGCTTGTTTTAGAGTTCCGTACCTACTGGCTGAGACAAAGGGTTTAATGCCCTGTAGCCGTGCCACAGCTATCTCATTCGCATTTTTACAAATT
Organism: Hypomecis punctinalis; assembly: GCA_949316475.1. NCBI lineage: Eukaryota > Metazoa > Arthropoda > Insecta > Lepidoptera > Geometridae > Hypomecis > Hypomecis punctinalis. Next base: position 8,826,051 of record OX438794.1, on the reverse strand, counting down.
CGAATACATGAGCATGAAATTTCCAAAAACACATAATGTGTAACTCAATCATATCATGAGACCGCCCACGTCACGGTCTGACGTCCTGACGTCTCCACTTATAGAACCTAAGTTTATTTTTATTTATATTTGTAGTATAATTCTTGTTATTCATGGCATTTTGCGCCCCGGCCGGGCCAAATGCAGTTTCCCAATACGTTAATGTGTCGCAGGGGGACATGATTCAGTGCCTAGAGTGTTCCCAAGTGCGATTTTTTAAAGGACAGAAAGGCCTCAAAATTCACCGTACGCGGTGCCATAAAAATAGCCAAATTACACTTTCGGCCCCTATTGCAGGCTCTGATGGAGCCAGCAGCAGTCCCGTGAGCGCTGCTGCTCCTTCCAAACCGCTTTGGGAGGTTCTTAGCTCACTCAAAACTTCTCTTCCTGTTTTAAAACGCATCCCGCGTGGTGCACGTTTTTCGGTTGCGCAGTGTTTATCTGCTGCTATTCGGAATGTTATTTCTAAAAATTCTTTAGTCGCCTGGGAACACCTCTTGACTTTTCCCTACGTTGTGCTTTACGTACATTCGGACCCAACAAACAAAAAATCCCTTACCACTAGGGTAAAGGAAAATTGCGTAAAGTACAGCGCATTGGAAGAGAACTCTTTAGATTTTGAAAGCATTATTCCGCCAACAAGGCAGAATAAACCAAATTCTAAAAAAACAGACGATTCGGTTACCATTAAAATAGTAGAGAGCAAAATTAGTGATGGCGATATCAAAGGCGCCGCACGGGTCCTGTTCTCCAGCGACACTATTGCCCCCCACACACCCGATACGGTTCAGTCACTCCGTGACAAGCATCCGCCGGCAGCATGTCTCCACCTGCCTGAGCCACCACACCCTGATGACGTTGTCATTGAAGTGTCAGCTCAGGAGATTGCAGCGGCCGTTTCTTCTTTTCGGAGCGGCTCAGCCGGAGGCCTAGATGGTCTCTCGCCTCAACATCTAAAAGATCTTCTATCTTTTAGCTCTGGTGAGGTGGCTGAGTCTCTCTTGAGAGAATTAACGGGTTTGGCAAATCTCATGTTATCTGGGCAGGTCAATGATGACGTTATCGAAGTCTTGTATGGCGCTAACCTATGCGCACTTGTCAAAAAAGATGGTGGCATCAGACCTATTGCTGTTGGCACCACATATCGTCGTCTCGCAGCCAAAGCCGGTTGTGGAAAAAAGGTTGCTCTTTTGAGTAGCCTTTTTCAACCAATACAGCTTGGCTTTGGTTCGCGGGGTGGATGTGAGGCTGCTGTTCATTCGCTTCGTACTTTTCTCGGTCAAAATTGTGGAGAGGTGTTGCTTAAGGTGGATGTCAAAAATGCTTTCAATTCGGTTAATCGAGACGCCTTGTTGGCACAGGTCAAAGACAAAATTCCCGATCTTTTCAATTTTCTTTGGCAATGCTACGGCAAACCCACTAAATTAATTTACAAAAATGATGTTTTGCTATCTTCCGTTGGCTGTCAACAAGGTGACCCTCTCGGACCAGCCATTTTCAGCCTGGCCATTCATCCAATTGTTCAACGTCTCCAATCTAAACTCAACGTTTGGTATCTGGATGACGGGACTTTGGGTGGCGATGCGAGCACAGTCCTACGTGATTTGGAAATTCTTATAGACGAGTTTCGTCAAATTGGTTTGGAGCTAAATTTTTCGAAATGCGAACTTTTCGTTTGCGACTCATGTCCGGATAAAGATTTGATACTTAACAAATTTAATGATTTGGCACCTAACATCAAATCGGTAGACAAGTGTTCTCTTCGCCTTCTAGGTTCGCCGATATTAGATGAGTCTTTTCCGCCTTTCGTTCAAGAAAAAATTCAAAATTTTTTGAGTGCCTCTGATAGGCTACTCAAAATTAACGCCCACATGGCTTTTACCATTATAAGATGTTGTCTGTTTGTTCCAAAATTTATGTACGCTTTACGATGTAGTCCATTGTGGAAACACAATGAGCTCCTTTTGAGCTTAGACGATGTTGTAAAGCAGTCCCTAGTATCGGTTTTGAATATTGACATGAGTGAAAGGGCGTGGCTACAAGCCTCCTTGCCTGTTAGGCTTGGAGGGTTAGGGGTCCGCCAAATTTCAAGTGTTGCTTTACCAGCTTTCTTGTCCTCCATTCATAGTACTCAGAACTTGATTGAAAAAATCCTCGCACCTTCTTTAGGCCATTCTGGCGTAGATGTAGCTCATTTGAATGAGGCAACGAATGCTTGGAGGGTCGCTTGCCCAAATGCCGAGCTTCCAAAGACTTTATCGTCGCAGAGACTGTGGGATCGGCCGATCTGCGAACTAGCACGGAAATCTCTTCTAGACACGTGTCCTAGCGTCGCGGATCGCGCTCGTATCCTTGCAGTCTCTGTATGGGAGTCCGGTCTTTGGTTGCAAGCATTGCCCTCTTTCAATACTGGTAACCTTTTAGACCCAACTGCATTTCGTCTAGCTGTCAGCTTACGCTTGGGTGCAAGGTGTTGTGAAGCCCATCGCTGTCAGTGTGGTACTGCAGTTGACCAGCTCGGTCACCACGGTCTCTCTTGCTCAAGAAGCGCTGGTCGGATTGGACGCCACGCCAGCCTTAACGATGTCATACGCAGGGCTTTTGTCACCGCCAATATCGCAGCCGTACTCGAACCGAGTGGGTTGGCGCGTGGTGATGGCAAAAGGCCTGACGGCATGACGCTGGTCCCATGGAAGTGTGGACGGCCCTTAGTATGGGACGCAACTTGCGTCGATACTTTGGCACCGTCACATCTTCCTGAGACTCAGAGTAGGGCTGGAGCGGCGGCCAATTCGGCTGAGCAGCACAAGCGGCGCAAATATGCTAACCTCGGTAGTGGTTACATATTTGAGCCATTTGGAGTTGAGACTTTGGGTCCGTGGGGGCCGGGAGCTCATCTCGTTTTCAAAAGTCTTTCTGAGCGTCTGGTGGACGCGACGCGTGACCAAAATGCTGGTGTTTATTTGGCTCAACGTATAAGCATTGCCATTCAGCGTGGCAATGCTGCCAGCATGCTGGGCACGCTGCCAACTGGCAGTGGGCTTGAGCACTTGGATTATCTTTAGACCTTCAAGGGTCTGTGGATGATCCAATTGCTTTCTATGTAGTAGTAGTGTAGTATTGTCATTATATTTTAAATAAAAAAAAAAATATTCTGTAAGTAATAAAAAAAAAAAATCATATCATGTATGATGAAAATATATTGAATAAAAATGTGTCTTGATATCATGGATCAAATCATAGATAGTTCGAACACTGTTTATAGATCTACTCCGTCAAAACTTAAAATGAATTAATATCATCATCATCTTGTCCTTATCCCACTAGGTGGGGTCGGCACAGCACGTTTCCTTTCGCCGCTTCACTCTATCATTCGTCATATCATCAACAACTCCTTAAAAAAGAATTAATATATTATTATGTGTAATTTATAAAAATACAAATGCATTGCTTGTCTTCCGGAAATTCAGGCTTAGTGATGTTATATTTCCAATAATATGAAATCGCGCAATCAGCAAGCGGCTAAAATGGCATAAATAAGACCTTATTAATCGCGCTACCGAAAACAGATGCGTCATAGATTATTCTTTATTTTGCCTCATGGTTAATGCTTTATTTTGCATTATTTTTACAAGCTTTTATTTAGTTTCACCTGTCCTGTTGTTTGTCAGTAATCAAATCTTGCAAGTTAAATTTGATCCACTTGACCAATAGTTTGTCTTTCAATGGTAACCTGGGTCTGATGATGGAGCTGGAAGGTGGTCCTAAGAACACTGTAACGAAACGACGCAAACCAATCGAGATTCGGCTCGTTTGAGTTGTCTTGACGAGTACTTGTTCAGTAAAAGCTTGTTTTGAAAAAAAGGTTTTTTTTAATTATTATTGTTAAAGGTGATGTCCACAAGTGGTATATTATTTAGAGAAAAATCGAACCAAGATGATATATACATCATTTGAAAGCTAGTTTTATGGGCTTCCCAAAAATATTTAATTTAGATTTTTTCGCCCCTCCAATTTTTTTTAAATGCGAAAAATAAATTGTTTGAAAAATAACAGTACAGCTTATTACTTTTTCTAGTTTAGCAATGATAAAGTGCTTCTATCGTTATTTTACTTGCATTCGTAGCTGATTCTTTCACATTCATTGCTTAATTTGCTAAAATTAAAAATTGTAACCTACCAGTGTGACCAGTTAGTAGGTACAATGTGGCAAACAAACACTTTAAAAGTGTGTCTAATTGGTAAAAATGCAATATTTTATGCATGCAATAAAAATTTTATTTAACAATTTGGAGGTTAATTAATCAGGGTCGCTAGAGATAAACTACCTATTGAGCCAAATATATTTATTTATCTTAATAAATTCAAAATTAATTTTAAAAAAATCGGAGGGCTCTTTTTTATTTTTAAATGATGTAATTGACTCAGAAAAATATGAACTTTCTCGAAATGTAACGAGTGTTGTGGTTCAAATTTTTGATTATTATTATACCAGCCTCCATACATTTTGTGGACATGTCCTTTACACAGGAATGGGGCAATATACGTTAAAAAAAATCTAGTTAAAAGAGTAAAAAAATGTAATTAAAAGCACCTAGTCGTCTATTGAGAGTAGTTTATTTTAACGAAATCAAGTAAACGGGTGAGAAACAACGAAATAAATTGTAAATTTTGTGACTGAACCCTCGGCACACAAACCCGATATTCATGCTTGAGAATTTTTCGAAACAGAAATGGAGCATTCCCTTTGGTCTTTACTCATGAATTTTGAAACGCATAATCTCACCTTGCTTACGTTCACACGACGCGACTTGTCCTCAAAGGCTGCCTGGGGATGATATAAAACCACACAGACGCAGACTCCACCAAAGCTGAGTGAAGCAAGCTGTGTGAAGCGTTTTGTAGTCCATGGGTCTATTACCAGTAGTCCTCCGAAAAGTACCTCGCGACACATCTCTTTGACTGAATCTTCTTATGACTATATCTTAACTTGGTCTTGACCAATTTGGTTTATCCTAGCAAATCTTGTTAGGATGCAAATACTTCACAAAATTACCAAATATTATTGAAATCGGCTGATAAATAACGCGACAGGAATCTTTCCTGACAAGATTCGTTGATAAATGTGACCTGTAGACAAAAATCAACACCCGAACAGACGAAAGCAAAATCGACGACTTGAAACAAAGACCTCGCTTCACTTGGGTCATAAATTAGCTATGCCCTATGTAACAGGGTGATAATAATGTTCATGTAAACTAATTAGATATATATATACGAAAGTTTAAAAATAACATAAATAAATAGGTATCTAAATATCTGATTTCACTGCACAGATGTCATATTTACTTGTTGAGAAACAAAATATAGTCACGGTAGAGACGTGTTTGGTTGTTGCATTTCTGCAATAAGCTTTCGGCTTATAACACTTGTCCCGTCTTGTCTCGCTCCGCTGCGTTTTGGTAGAGCCCAGGCTGCACCAAAGCGAGCAGAGCAGAGATCTGTAGAAATGATCTGTTTCAACTAAAGTAATCCGTCACTTTACTACATAGATGCTATGTTTGCTTAGCTAGAAACAAAACACAATTAACAGAACAGATATTTGTTTTGTTTTTTGTTAAGTAAATATGGTATTTCTGCAGTGGCTCCACTCAGTACCACTCCGCGACGCTTTAGTGGAGCCCAGAATTTTCCTTATACATAACCAAATAAAACATTTGTACAATAAACTTATGAACTACACATATGTACTACCCGAAAAATTGTGTAGAAAAAATAAAATTGTGTCTAATTCGACTGAATTTTTGTTTCTGTATGCAGTAGGTATGTTGAGCGATTACTCCGTCAATTATGAACCGATTTTAAAGTTCATTTTTTGTATATTAGATACTTCAAAGATAGTTTCATTTAAATTGTAAAAAATCAGCAGACTTGTTTTTGAAAAATTAACAATAATTTAAAATATACTAAATCGAATTGTGCGAACTATTCGAATTACGATTACGGTTGAAGGTGGTTATATTCGTCTATGCCATCATTGGCGAATAATATTATTAGACTGTACAGATACATATATAGTATACCTATTACACGAAGAATTGAGTAATACAAATAATATTGTATTAATCTACGTTTACCATTAGTCGAGTTGATGGTCAAGCGCGCTCATATCACGATAAAGAAAATCATCCAGCCCCGCTTTGGTAGAGTCCAGCCTTATGTAACATAATTATTTTTGTTGAATGCGGGTATAATTAACTTTATGCGTAGTTTTATGACATCCGACGCATCGTGTACTAGCCAGCTTTACGAGCCGCGTCATACTTTACGGCGGCTACCTTTATTTATGGGTTTTACCTGTGCGCGTTTTCATCGGCTCAAATAGAACGAAATATATCTGAAAAGGTAGGAAGGAATAAACACGTAATTTTGTATTCCTTAATGTTAACATCTTGACTCGTTCGAGAGGGGTTGGCAATAAGATGCAATGGATCGAGACTCATGGAAGGAAATGGTGGAGACCTTTGCCCAGGAGTAGAGAATAGGTTAACAAAAAAAAATGTTAACATTCCTTTATAATGTGGCGGGTATTAATAGGCTGTCACTTTTACGTTTTTCACGGTAGCCCTATAGCCTTTTTCTCGTATAAATGACTTCACGAGCTTGGGGCTCGTGAAGCCCGTGAACTTTGACAAGGTTTATCTTTGTCATTTATTGTTTGATTGACAAAAGAAAAAAACCGGACTAGTGCGAGTCAGGCTCGCACATCGAGGGTTCCGTACAAACACGTTGTTAAAATAATTAAAAACCTGTTTTAGCATGTGCTAATGAAGTTCTTTTATATGATACCTTACATGATACGATTTACTCACTTTGAATTTTGAACCCATATTTTGTGAATTGTGAGGGCCTATTTTTTGTGATTTAAATAAAAATGTACAGTTTTCAGATTTATTCCTATATTTGTACTCTGAGACAATGCTTCTCGCGAAATTTCATAGTTCTATGTCAACGGGAAGTACACGGTAGGTTTTGATTTTTGTGAGTTCGAAATATACGGTTTTTTCACGGCATAAACGGCTCCAACTTTTTTAAACGGTTATTGTTTGAGAAGTTTTTCTTTTACACAACTGCAAGAGACCATAGATATTCGTATACAGAATAAATTTCAACTCGATATCTGTACGCATTCTCGAGATAAAGAGTCTTGACAAACACACAGACGGACAATAAAGTGATCCTATAAGGGTTCCGTTTTATTCGTTTGAGGTACGGAACCCTAAAAATATGTGTCCAATATTTTTTGATAATCTGACTAACGAACTAATTATAGTAATGTTTTTGTAACCCATCATGCCTATTGAGCGCTACCGTGTCTCGGATAAAACGTCAAATTATGAAGACTACGTTAAATTGTGTGGACTGGTTATTGTAACCCTGGCTGTGTAAGGCCTTCCAGGGATTTAATATTTTGATATTATCACTAGCTACTCACTTAATTAGGTACAATACTTATCAAACAACGTCTATCTGCAACGATTGGGTCTCTAAGGTATATACTTCAAAAATTCAGTGCTTATGTATTCTAACTTACAAACAGACAAATAAGTCAGTTGTGGCTGGTTGAAAGGCTGTTAAGATTTCCAGATAAGATAATTTCAGAATAATAAATATCTCCAGTTACCTTCCGATTAATAATTAATTATTACAGTCTGCAGTTTTCATTAAGAGGGTCATCGGCTCAAGGACTCCCTCAGTCAAAGCCTCTTGCATAACATTTCTATGTAAAAATAAACGTACCGTAACTATATAAATACCTCTGTCATATACACTCAATACTTAAGCCCATAAATTGATAATAATATTTACAATTTGATTATGCCTGTATGGCGTGTAAGTACCAACTAATCTTCCTTCAATTGCAAATCGTAGGAATTAGAAAATTTAGGTCTAGCTCGAGTCAATAAGCACATATTTGCTTAGAACAAATTTGAGACTGCTCCCTAAGTGTAAGCCCGCTTTGACGTATGAAATATTTATTAACAGTTACTTTCAGGGCTTTATCACAAATTCATGATCAAACAGCGGGCCAATCTCACTAAAATCAGACGAATTTGAACTAAGCCTTGGCGTTTTCTTGTGCCTTAGAAAATGTCAAAGCATCAAATCACACGCTTTGACATCTTCATCCGTAAATGGAACGATTTTAGAGAGTTTTAAAAATACTTGTACAGGGTTATTTGCTTGCCCTGAACAAAGGCAAAAAAGGGTGACTAAGACTATCATTATGAACAATTTTTAATATAAGGCCAAACCGACCGGAATTAGAGATACAAAAATCAACTGTTTCATACATAATGTTGTTTCAGAGTTAAAATGTGTGAAAATGTTGTATGGAACAGCTAATTTTTTTATTGAATTCTGAATTGGCCCTATTGCAAAAGTTATTCATAAAGATGGTCTGAATCACCTCCTTTGGTCCATCACACCAGTTCTGGATAACCATGTATACATACAGTTCACAAACGTTTTAGTAAAATTTCGTCTCAGTTTGCTGAATTAGGGTGCAGGTAAACCTTCTGAGCGTGAAGTGCCTCGCAGCTAAACTAAATGTTTTCATAATCCTTACGATGTGACTGAGGGTGAGTAAGAGGAACCTTTGTACTCAGAGATGCTTTATATTAGAACTGGCCGTGTACGGGACGGGCCCGGACGAGGAGCCGACTGCGCCCGTTCCATACTTTTTGTGTAGTACCTATCCAGTCCAGGGCCCCGTCGTCTGTTCAAGCCCGTCCAGTACACGGCCCATTATAATATAAATCATCCCTTAGAGGGGATAGTAGAGTTTACCTGATGTCTCACTCGCACTTTTTTACGTTAAAAAAATATCGGGAACGATTTTGTTTAATGATCATTACAATATGAAACGTACCGTTGCATTTTTTTCTTTAAACATTATATCGTAATAACTTTTTAGTTTGACGAAGTTATAATAATACTACAGAAGGTTTTATAGCTCTTTTTCCAATAACTTTGTCCAATGAAAAGTTAATACAATACAGCGTTGTTGTTAATGCAATAATAATTTTAATACTATATTATTTTTTCTATAAATCTTCTACGGTAATTTTATATCATCTAATAATATATGTACGTTTATACATATACGCAAATAAACGTACGAATGTGCAAAAGAGATACCTGTGAAACATTATCTCCCCTTTAAGGTTTATTTTTGTTCTGCAAGTCGGGGAATTTTTGGTGTTTATCGAATACGGGATCTCATATCTCGTAGGCTTCGTACGGTTCGATGGATACGTTAAGTAAGCATATGGGAAATGAGTTCTGAAAAAGATTTCTTCCAAAGGCGTGGTTCCACCGGAATTGCCAACTGTTGGCCACTATGTAGCTGTACATATATGTGAGTAACACTTGAGTTATACGGTTATCCAGAACATGTGTACTAAGCCGAGGTGATTCAGACCATCATTTATGAACAGCTTTTCCTATACGAGGCCACCACGGAATTGGAGCAAAAATATCAGCTGTTTCATTCATTATGACGTTTGCAATTTGTATTGATTATTATTTATTTATTTCTCGAATTTCGGGTTGGCCGTAGTTAAAAGTTGTTCTTATTGATGATATTAATCACCTTTCGGATAAGTACAGGTCAAGCAATAACCCTGTATTCTAATTAAACGGACCACACACATATTTCTAATGTCATTACAAAATATATTTCTTCCGGTAGAGACGGACAAAAACCAATATGTTGCCATTGCCAACAAATGTGTGTGTTTACGGTGGAATCGCACTAATATGGATTGAGAATGAAGTGTTTCTGGAGCGGGTTGTTTCTTTTTTCAGAAGCTGTTTCTGAGTGCGGTGGCTCCGAGGCAGCGGCATCGATCACTCAAGTGATTGTAGAGGAGACTGCCAGCAAGAAGGATGAGCAGGCTCGACCTTCGCACTTGGACCTCCTTCCTCCTCCGCCGCGGAAAGAGGGGAAACGGGTAAGTGTACCATTTTTTCCCTTTTTCACTGACTGAGCATTTGGATTTTCTTATAGTCTTTGAATTTATTACCATCAATATCGCAGGTCGAACCTGGATACGATTGGCAAAAGACCGAGGTAGATGGCAATTTAAGAGAGAGGCCTATACCCAGCAGTGGGATAAAGAAAGTTGCGAATGATGATGATTATGAATCTGTCTGTGAATGATCTAATTGCTGTTTGTGAAGTCAAAGCAACATACATTGTCATAGTAAAACGTAGTTTATAATAATATGCTTAATACACCGCTTAAAATGTCCAAGAACTTTGCAAGCCAACACGTCCTGTATAATGTATATGTTACACTAGACGTAAAATTTTAGGCGATATTCACCACTGCGATAATGTCGGCCAGCTAACTCTTACTCTTTTTGGGTAGATATCACGTGACCATTGTTACTTGAACAAACAAATTGCCGATAGACGCCTCTTTCTTTATCAACGGGATAGACATACGATCAGCTATCTCAATTAATTAATTTTCGCCAAAACCGACTACATTTTATGCATAACCGACTTCAATCGTGTACAAAATTCAATTAGTTTGCACGGATCGATCCAGTTATTTTCACATTATTGTTGATTTTTCAAAAATGGCATGGCAATGAAGCCGTGGTGGTCTAGTGGTAGTAACACCCGATCTGCAATCGTGAGGTCGTGGGTTCAAATCCCGATCCCGTACCAACGAGTTTCTTTGGAACTTATGTACGGAGTTTCATATCATTGGCTTTTCGGTGAAGGAAAACATCGTGAGGCAACCTGCATACGTCCGTAGAAGAAATTCGATGGCATATGTGAATCCACCAACCCGCACTGGGCCAGCGTGGTGGATATGGCCCAATCACCCTTCGTGGGTAGGCCTACGTCCTGCAGTGGACTATTAAAAAGGCCGGTACAGCACAGTACAGTTTCAGAAATGACTCGGCCGATTTCGATAAAATTTACCACCTCCAAAATATGATATACCAAACAAAAAAGAATCATCAAAATCGCTTAATCATTGGCGCAGTAATCGCGTATCATACAAAAAAACACAACACACAATTGAGAACTGAACGTCCTTTTTTAAAGTCGGTTAAAAAGTCGTTACGGTAGGTAGTTAGGTACATTAAGTGAGTACAAATCGTGTGAGGTACAGACAATGTACGCGATCAAAGAGTTAAGAAAGTCTTATGTTTTTCCACAAGCGTGTAATAACTCCAGATTCTCTCCACGGCCAGTGATATAAGCTGGGCACACACGGTCATTTGAACTGATCAGTTAAATCCCTCGTACACACTCTGACTTGGTTAGAGCCAATCGCGGCGTTCGGGTACAAGCAGTCAAGTACAAAAATCAAGTGTTGGAACGTCTTTAGTAGCATAGTTGGCTGTCGACTTCAACCAAATAAGAGTCGATATCCTACATCCATCATTCTACAGACGTCCCGACTCGACAATGTGCCGAGGTACAGTTGACTCTATCTACCACAGCGGTTGGCTCTAACCCAGTTGGAATATGAATGAGGAATTTAACTCATAAACTTATTTTCATCCAAGGAACACAGGAAGAGATTGCTATAAGTTTGTATTGTAATAAGCTCGTCAATTTTAACACCAGTTTTTTTTCTTCTTCTGCATTTATTGCATCGGTCTGGACAATGAGTATTAATTAGGACTATTTGATCAGTTCAAACGTGACCGTGGGTGCTTATTTACTCAGATATAAGCATAAAACTGCGCGTAGTCTCGACCCAATACGTTCACGTGCCGATGATAATATTATTATGGATCTGATTTATGTTACGACTCTCAGTTTAAAGTGAAAACCAAAATATGAATCAGAATCAGAAAATTTTATTCACCAACAAGTAACTTAGAGTATTGACATACACAACTTATTATGTGTATGCTTATTATACTTAAGTCTACTTGAGGACCCTGTTTAATAGGGTGTTGCAAAAAAACAAATAGCCTATAAGGACAAGGATAAGGCTAAATTTAAATTTATAGTAGTATGTTATATTAACTTTAAAATGTTTAAGTATAACATCCAACATTGCTACAGATGTCCCGAGAACGTGGGTTGTCGGGTGGTGTCCTACGCGGTTGGTTCTAAAGAAGTTGAAGTGTGTATGAGTAACTGATCAGTTCAAATGAACGTGTGTGTCCAGCTGTAAGCACAGATCCGCGAGTTGTGCCGATGATATTATTATGGATCTGATTTTTAGGGTTCCGTACCTCAAAAGGAAAAAACGGAACCCTTATAGGATCACTTTGTTGTCCGTCTGTCCGTCTGTCCGTCGTGGCCGTCTGTCCGTCTGTCCGTCTGTCCGTCTGTCCGTCTGTGTGTATGTCAAGACTCATTATCTCGAGAACGCGTAAAGATATCAAGTTAAAATTTAAACTGTATACGTATATCGATGAACTCTCGCTGTTGTGGAAAAGACAAACTTCTCAGTTGTCGTTTAAAAAAGTTAGAGTCGTTTATGTCGTAAAAAACCGCATATTTCGACACTCACAAAAATCAAAACCTACAGGGTACTTCCCGTTGACATAGAACTATGAAATTTGGCGAGAAGCATTGTCTTATATAAATCTGAAAACTGTACATTATTATTTACATCATAAAAAATAGGGCCTCAAAATTCACAAAATATGGGTTAAAAATTCAAAGTGAGTAAATCGTATCATGTAAGGTGTCATATAAAAGAACTTCATTAGCACAGGCTAAAACAGGTTTTTAATTATTTTAACAATGTGTTTGTACGGAACCCTCGATGTGCGAGCCTGACTCACACTTGTCCGGTTTTTGTTACGCATCTCAGTTTTGAAGTGAAAATCAAAATAGGATTCAACATCTAACATCCAACATTGCTACAGACGTCCCGACAACATAGTTACACCACCCAACAAACAACGTATGTTGTCGCGGTTGGTTCCAACTAAGTCGGAGTGTGCATGATGAATTTAACTGATCAGTTCAAATGACCGTGTGTGTCCAGCTGTAAGCACAGATCCGCGCGTTGTTCCGATCCAATACGTTCACGTGCCGATGATATTATTATGGATCTGATTTATGTTACGCCTCTCGGTTTCGATGTGGGAGAGCGATTATGCTGAGTACGACTATTTTTAGTTCGGATAATAATAATAATGTTTATTTTGGTTCATGGAGCACATGTATTTATTGGGTGATGCTTGACCGCGGATTAAGGGGACTTTGATAATAAGTCTGCGCTTAATAACGTTTTAGAAGTTTCTTTTTTGTTTTATACTTACGCGATGTTTCTTAGTGATGAACATTTTCTAGAAGCTTATTTAACCGATCATTCTGAGTAATTTTTACTATTGACCAACCTTGAAGTCATGAAAAGAGTCCGCTGTTTTTATGCATTTTGTCGAAGTCAGTGAACTTATTGTACACGTTTTAGATTATTTGTTTTTTCTAAGGTTTAAATTAAAGAGTCAATGATAAGAGTCTGGTTGTGTGATTTATTTAATACATATTTTTTTCTCAAATACAGCGATTGTCATATTTTAAACGGTAATGTATTGAAGTATACATTTATTGTATAGCGTTGTTTATATGCTACCCATAAGCTAAGTTACGTCATATTTTATTAGGAATATGGCGCTCTCTAGTATACATAAAATCACTACTAACAATTTGATAACTTTTAATCCTAGCTTCCTTATCCTTACTAATATCATAAATTATCTAATGTATTAGTCCAAAGTTAGGAAAGTGACGTAGGCTATTTTTTTGCTGTCTTCCAAAAAGGAGCAGATACTATATTCGACTGTATGTATTTTTTGTGTATGTTCATCGACAATTTCGCCAATTGTGAACCGATTTAAAAAAAACTTTTTTAGTTCGTGACGGTTTACTTCTAAAGTGATCTCATTTAAACATCAAAAATCAGCTGAGCCGTTTTTGATAAATCATCAATAATGTACATAGATGTCATATCGTTTCGTGCAAACTATTCGAATTCTGAACACGGAGGACGTCGGTGTAGTGATTTTTGCATAAAATAATTATATACCGGAAAAAATAAAGGTACCTATATAATAGCATAGCACAACAAACAAACATTTCAGGAAAAATGTGATAATGTGAAAAATGTGTTCTCTGAGAAATTATTTGTCAAAAAATCTTGTATAGAATAATAATATGCGTTCAGTGACTTGGATGCTATATAAAATATTAATAGACACACAGGTGCTGCCTAGAACGCAGATTCACGAGTTTTGATGTATAGAGTTGGCCCACCCAAACTCTCGTAATACATATTTCAGAATGTTATTATTTATGATTGAAATATAGTAGATACTATTTTACCACTAGACCACTAACGCTACGTACGTAGTTCCATCTAATACCTACTTTTGTAATATGTCTGCGTCAGGTAGATAAATTTTATTATGGAAACTAATGTGGTTTTCCCGCGTTCTTTTTAATGTAATATTAAGAACGTTCGAATAAATTGTAGTCGACCAATATAAATCAGGATTTAAAATCTCACGTGAATGTAATTCCTCCTCGTAATAATTTAATTTAATATTTATAGAAATAATCTGCGATTTATTTCCAAATATAGACAACAGCTTTTTACTGCGCCGGCGCGGGCGCATAGGCCGGCTCGTAAATAAGCATGGTGGCTGGGTAAAATAAGTTAATAGTGTCTACAGTAATGCGTGTCTCGACACGCATTTGCGTATGATAGGCTTCCGTAATGCTCCTTGCTTCCGTAGATGGTGACGATGATTATGATAACTGATTTTATTATGTCATAAGATGGTTTAGTGCTAGAATAACATAACTGGCTAAAAATATATTTGTGAGGTTAATGACCTCTGAGCTATGTGCAAGCTTAAGAATTTCAATCTTTCTTTATAACTCGAAAAGCTATAGTCCCACAGTGCTTAAAATAATTTTGAAATAAAGTTTTTAATGTGATCTATATCATCAGAAAGTTTGAACCTTCTATGTCGTATACTTTAGAAATTAGGGGTGGCGGGGGGACACTCTTTTTCAACTTTGGCGACTTATATCACACAAATGATACACGCGACAAAATAATTGTTCACACAACCTTACATTCATTTTAATAATCCTATTTAACGATAACCCACACGAGGGAGTGGGGTTGGCAAAAAAATTTCATCCCCACTTTGCATGTATGGGAGTGTGGAGAATCAAACTAATAAGTCCATTTTCATGTGTATTTGGTCACTATAAAATATGATACATTAGTTTCTTAAAATAATTATTACAGTTCGTATTGACTAAGAATATGTGCTTTCGCCACGAGGCGCAAATCGAGAATGCCCTCACCTAAAGATTAATATTTTTACATCTCTTCAGTTTCTTTTCTCGTTTCCTGATTGGCTGTTTTAAAACTACGCCGGAAGCAGTTCTTATTGGTTAAAATGCGGCTGGTTGTTAAATCGGCCAATCATAAACCAGATAAATGTTACCCTTACAAGTACTAGAAAATATCATTCGACATATTTATTTAAAAACCAGATTAAAGTTTTATGCAACGATTAAAAATCATGACAGGAGCTACCCCTTAAATAAACTGTTTTGAATTTATTAAGCATTTTAAGTTGAGATCTATGCTAGAACTATTAAGTTGTTAAATTTCATCCAATTTGGTTCATTAATGTGGAAGTTATATCATTATCATTATAGTTAGATTATTTTTAAGAAATCAGCTGTTATTTAATACCTACATCATTTATTTCAGTTTTTTCCGTCCAAAGTTTTTTTTTACAACGGCTTACCTCTCAGATAAAACTTGAAAGCCCCTAATTTTAATAACTTTGCTTCCATTATTTTGATTCATTATTTATTTCTTAAAAGCTGATGTGAGTAATCGAGTGATAACCTAAGTGTCCAATATAGAGCCAACCATAGGTCGAGCCAACTGGAGACGCAACCCTGAGCCTGAGGCACGCCTCGCCCTGAACAAAAAGAGGAAGAAATGTTACCTCAGTCCACCTCAAGTAGAGGCTAGTTGACCTGAGGCTGCTCAAATAGATACACCCTACTAATAATATAAACGCAAAAATTTGTGAGTATGTATGGATGTTTGGTACTCTTTCACGAACAAACGGCTAAATCGATTTATCGTGCTACACACACTAGGTGTATAGAAACTTTCTTTTTGTGATAAACATTTCGAAAATTGACGCGTTCGCAGGATTTGAACCTGCGTCTCTCTGGGATTCCGGCCCAGATGCTTTGTCCGAAGTTAATTGTTTGATAAGCTTAATTTGGACAAAGCATCTGGGCCGGAATCCCAGAGAGATGCAGGTTCAAATCCTGTGAACGCGTCAATTTTTGAAATGTTTATCATAAAAAGAAAGTTTCTAAACCGATTTAGATGATATTTAGTACGGAGGTAGTTTATACCTTGGATTTAATTTAAATTATTAACACCTAGGCTACTTTTTATTTCGGGCTAATTCGGGTAACGCCGCGGGGCGCAGCTATTACCTTATAGTTGCCAAACCCTATCTCCCCTTAACATGCGTATTGCGTACGCAGTAACTATTTCAGCAACCACATTACAAAACGCTCTTGTCTTTTTACAGAGTTTATACCTACGTTAAGTAAACGCAATATATCTTAACAGTTTATACTGAGAGATATTAATTTAACACTCCTAAATTACAGCTATAAGTCACATCAAAGTAGTGTATGCATTTTATATAAATACTCGTGCTTTATTTTGATTGCAGATCCGTTTTATTTTTATGGTAATTTATTTGTCTTTTTAAATATAGGTAAATAATAATATAAATCCTACTAATATTATAAACGCGAAAGTTTGTGAGGATGGATGGATGTATGGATGTTAGTTACTCTTCCACGCAAAAACTACTGAACGGATTGAGATGAAACTTTGCAATAATATAGCTTATATATCAGAATAACACGTTTCAAATAATATTTTTGAAACAAATAATGCTGATCATAGTATTTTAATCTTAACCAAAGTGACAAATTTAATGATATTGAATATACTTGATTTTATACAATTACAATTATAAGATTATTTTCAAGATACTAGTATATGTAGTTGCATTTGAATGTTCAAGTATGAATTAATTTTGACTTTATTATCCATCATTAATTATTCTCTAGCCGCCGCTGTAGGATTCCCTGTGTCGCGGTGGCTAGTTCCTTTCCAAACTTTTCAAAAGTGCTATGTTAAATGTTTACAAAATATAATTCTTATGTATACATACGTAATTAATGAGTAATGAATATTGTGTATTCCAAGAGTAAAAAATAAAAAGTTTAAACTAAAACGTTAATTAGTTATATAAGAAAACATTAGTAGTACTAGTAATAAATTCAGTAAATGTTTTTTAATTTTATTATTGTAAGATTTAAGAAAGACTCAAAGTAGTGATTAGTAGGTATTATTGGTATTAAGGGGATTTATAAGAATTTTTCTTACTAAGTATATATTTAGTATATTATTATGTATAATGTTTATTATTTATGTACTGTTCTGTAGGGTGTTTTAGCTAATAATTCGTTTTAGTTATTCAGTTTCCAAATAATTTAAAAAATGTTTGTATTTGTATTGTTTGAATAAGTTAACTTTTTTGAGTTGATGCAAGATTATTTTTTGCAAAATTTAGCATGACCGACTTCACCCGTGTACAGAATTCGCGAATATTTCGCACGTATCGATGGATCATTTTTCACATTATTGTTGATTTATCAAAAATGGCTCAGCCGATTTCGATAAAATTTAAATGGGACCAACCTCGAAGTATATTCTTTCCAATAAAAAAAAAATTGAAATCGGACCACTATGAAAAAAGTTATGCGTGGTTATACATAAAAAATAAAAAAAATGTACGCGTCCTACCTCCAGTTATACCTCCTCCGGTGGTTTGTCGGTCAAAAAAAATAACTTTATCTACTATTTCGCTGTATATGAATGACTATTCGCTTCTTCCTTTATAATGCGGACCGCTAGGGGTTGGAATGCCTTACCTCCGTCACTCCGTCACTATTTCCTGACGAATACAATCTGGATATCTTTAGGACAAGAGTGAATAGGTATCGTCTAGGTCTACATACATACTCCATCTTCGGCTACAACATCGCTTTCCATCAGGCGAGTTGGTGGTCAAATGTGGCCCTATTTAGAATAAAAAAATCTGTTTTTCGCAATATTTTTCATATTAAACTTATTTATTTTACTTCATTTTCATGCAAATGGGATTTCAATGCGTTCTTAGCAAGTTCTCTACCTATTTTAGGTCTTCTGTTTTATGACGAATTTAACCACATGATCATATTTATAATTTCAGTTTACAATAATATCGTACATATATTTAATTATTTAATGCAACAATCGAATGTTTTTTAGCAATTGTTTTGAATTGTAAATTGCTTTTACCAAATATATGAGTATGAGTACATATTTATAATTTTTATGGTCTCGTATCCAAAGGGAAAAACGGGATCCTATTACTCAGACTCCGCTGTCCGTCCGTCTGTCTGTATGTCACAAGGCTGTATCTCACATAGAATTAGACCTAAAGTAATATAATACTTACTAAATTTTGCCCAAATAAAAACTATGTTACAGCTGTCTTATTCATATCTGGCTATACAGCATATGCAAGAGTGAGTGGAACATAAAAAACGCATTGTTTGTCGCCATACGTCAAAATCACGAGTTGGAATGTCAAATAATTATTTTTTTCAAAAAATAGCATGACCGACTTCACCCGTGTACAGAATCATTGCATAGTATAAAACAAAGTCACTTTCCGCTGTCTGTCCCCATGTATGCTTATATCTTTAAAGCTACGCAACGGATTTTAATGCAGGTTGTTTTAATAGATAGAGTAATTCAAGAGAAATGTTTATATGTATAATACACTTGTGCAAAGCCGGGGCGCATCGCTAGGACTCTAATATTATGCACGGATCGATGTAACATTTTCACATTATTGTTGATTTATCAAAAATGGCTCAGCCAATTTCAATAAAATTTAAATGGTACCAATTTCGAAGTATACTCTTTCCAATAAAATAAAGAACTATTGCAAAAAGAAACTATTACTAAAGCATTGCTATCACAGCAAGCTACTGTAGTGAAAAATGGAAAACCAGGTCGCTCTTCGCACTCAATTGAATAACAGCTTGATTTCCTTCAATGTGTTCAAAAATTTTGATCATCAATAAAGAAAAAGTGAAGGACTAGAACGATTTTTATTTATTGCTGCGATATAAACTTGCAAATTGCATGTTATTCATCCCCACAGAGAGATATTTCGCGCCAAAATGTCTCTCGTGCGTGTATAGTCATTTGCTGTCAGATCGATAAATATAGCAAGTAGCATGCTAATATGCCATCGACTTGGCATTTTTGGCCGACGAACCACCGGAGGAGGTATACAATTCGACGCGTATATAAAAAAATACGTGTCGAATTGTATACCTCCTCCGGTGGTTCGTCGATCAAAAAGGGGAAAAAATTGCTGTAGCGCCGATTTTCATAATAACATTTGGTAAGATTATTGAGTATCTAAATCGGTCAAAAGTGAGATGAGATATAGGCTTATAATGATTTAGTTAAACAGATGCGAAGTTTATCATTCGTAATCATTTTAATATTTCATTTGCAACATGATAATGAAATACTTCGTTGTTATGTTTAATTCGTAGGTACGTATATTGTACCTATACAGTGTTTTTCAAAACTGGCGTACTCACAGAAGAGAGTAATGTTGAACACTTAAAATGTTGAATCGATATGTTTCATAATGTTCAATTTGCAAAATGTTGAATGTAAACGAATCTTACAATTTTGAATTCACAATTCATTAATAAAGCGTCAAAGAATCAAACCAAATTATAGAATACGACAGCTGTCACTTTAACGTTGCCATGCAACTCTAGTACGAAGTCTAGAATATGACAGCTGTCACTTTGATGCTTTATTAATGAATTGCGAATTCAACATTGTAAGGGTCGTTTACATTCAACATTTTAAGAATTCAACATTTCAGGATTCAACATTTTAGGAATTCAACATTATGAGCCGGAGCGAATCCGACTTGATCCCATAGTTAAAGTTAATCAAAAGGTTGGTCTTAATTACACCCTTCCGAGTTAGTAAAAGGCATGCAGATAACCTTACTGGATTACCTAGCCACTAGAGTTGTTTGCTAGACGTGTACTAAACCAAAAGGAAGATGGTTAAAAAAGGAAATCCTAATGAGATTAAGGCTAAGTAGAGACTAACTTAGGATTATACTGTCTACTTCAAAGAAAGATCCAAACGCTTTGTCGAATTCCAAATCTATGCTGATCACAATAGGTATACAATACGCCCTTTGTTTGAAGCACTTGTTGAATTTCCTTCAGCAGGATTATCCTTGTATTTATTCAGGAGACGAGGTTCAGAGACTTTCTTTGAAGGTGTAATGTTACTAACTTATCAAGTTACGCATAAGTGGAAAGTGTCTAAAACTATGTTAAATTAAATGGTGAAATGATTTTCGTAGTAACTTCATTGACACTTCATTTATTTCCAAACATGCGAAAGCACGAAATACGGCGGAAATACAGATCGTACTGTCGCTCTATAATTATAAAAAAAACCGGACAAGTGCGAGTAAGGCTCGCACATCGAGGGTTCCGTACAAATTCAGAAAATTTCACAAAATTGGGAAGTAAGTTGTTAATATCTCTATACTATAACCATCGACAAAAAAAGTTTTTTTTGTCACATTTCTTGTCATACATCGAAATTTACACATTGCTAAAATAATTAAAAATCTGTTCTAGCATGTGCTAACGAAGTTCTATTGTATGATACCTTACATGATATGATTTACTTACTTTGAATTTTGAACCCATATTTTGTGGATTTAGAGGCCCTATTTTTGTGATATAAATAAAAATCTACTGTTTTCAGATTTATTCCTATTTGTGTACTCTGAGATAATACTTCTCGCCAATTTTCATAGTTCTATGTTAACGGGAAGTACCCTGTAGGTTTTGGTTTTTGTGAGTGTCGAAATATGCTGTTTTTCAACGGCTCTAACTTTTTTAAACGATAACTGAGAACTTTTTCTTTTACACAACTGCAAGAAACCATAGTCATCTAGTTCCAAAAAACCGAGGGAAGCAAATATAAATTAAAAACAAAAGTTAGATACAACGACATTAGCGACATTCAAATCGGGCTATGAATTTATGTTACAACTTTATTGTCAAAAGATTCCTGTCGAACTTTGGATAATTTAGCCATTGTATAATTTTCATCAAATTTCTGAAATATTCTTCCAAATAAAAGGGCCGGCAGACGACAGCTTGGAATATTTTATGTCAAATTTTAATGGTATTCTCTTTCCTATTAAGTTGGAAATTCCTATCTCATTATGCAAATGAATTAATGTGGTAAGTTACTGGTTATTATTTAACAAATATAGTATTTTTTAATAAACTGTAGTATTTTTATTTTTAACATCAGGCAGTGTGTAGTCAAACGCAAACCTATTCGAAATAAAAAAATAAAAAATGGAAGTTTCAAGCTTATCCTATGTAATAATAATAACTGGGTTTATAATTGCTATAGTTATATGTAAGCTTATCCTATGTATAAATATATATCGATATTCTATCGTTTCATACAAAAATAGTGCCTGGTGAGTATTCCTGTCTGAGTACAGACTTATCAACACAAAACGATGATTTCAGAATAGTATCGAACCATCCTTGCTTTGGATCCATAAATGGACTATAAGTAATCCTGCATGATATTTATAGGCTTCAATATGAGAGAGCTTTGTACGGCGTACCTTGCTAGAGTATTGAATAAGTCACAGAGCTTAAAGTCGGGCGGGCGGCGAATTTTGACTAAGCTCTCTATCTTGATTTTTGTAGCCATAGTTTTCTATTTATATATGACCGCTACCAATGAGTTCATTTTTGCTTCTGGATCAGGTGTTATAATAAGTTGAATTTTGTTTGTGACAACTGATATTTTTAAAATTCCTGATGATCCTTTTAGCTAAATTTGTACATAATGACGATCTGAATCACACTCTTTCCGCTTCATTCATCCATCCATCAGCCGTAGGAAATCCACTGCTGGATGTAGGCCTTCCCCATGGATATTCAATAAGGCCGTTTGAAAGCGGCCTGCATCCAGCGCAGGTCTGCGATCCCTATTATATCGTCAGTCCACCTAGTCGGTGGACGTCCTACGATGCGCTTGCTGGTTCGTGGTCTCCATTCGAGAACTTTACGTCCCTATCGGCCACCCGTTCTTCGAACTATGTGCCCTGCCCATTGTCACTTTAATTTGCTAATCCGTTGGGCTATGTCGGTAACTTTAGTTCGTCTGTGGTCCGTGCAGCTTAGTAGGTATATATGTATACTTTCAGAATAACCCTTGATATGAGGTTATCCAGAACTGGTGTCCTAAGTCGAAAGAAGGTGATACGGACTAATACTATAAACAACTTTTATTTTGGGCCCAACCCATAATTTGAGAAAAAAATTGGTTGTCTATAAAGTCGGTTTACGGACGATAATTTTATGTAATAATGTCATATACGTCACAAGCCGAACGCTTAGGCTGATCGCGCCTCTCTATCGTTTGTACCGCGCTCTCCCTTGCACGCTCGACTCAGGCGGAACATGACAAAGCAAAGGACATGAGCTTATTTGTGCGTGCAAGAGCCTGTGTTCATCGATTTACAAGACGTTATCACGTCAAAAAAAAAACAGTTATGTCATACATTATAGAAAGACAATTTTTATTTTTTTATTCTACCACTTACAAAAATGTAAAATCTCGAATGTACAGTTTGTAACCATCTAAAAGCTAATAAGCGAAAATCCCAAATTCAACTACAGCTAGAACTTCACCCGTCGCTCTTCAAAATATTCGACGTTGTCATTATGCAAAGATCTCTCTTAACTCCTAACTACGCTGAAAGCGCGCCACATTCCTCAGAAGGGAATATTCCAAATGGCGGGAGAGTTATGACTTACTTTACTACTTGCCTCAGTGTTTAGTAGGCTCCGATCGCTAGGAACGCCGGATTTTTACTCTCTATCATTTGCAAGCCCGTTGTAAGGATCAGTGGCGTATTTTGGCATTTGCCGCCAGTAGGTTAATTTGGCCACCCCTATCCTACAATACAATACGAGACCTAATAAATTAGACAAGACATAATTATAATTTCGTAGAAGAATTTTTAAATGATAAATCTTTGTGCAAATATAATGTACAATTATTATAAAAACTCACAACTATTCATACCTATAAAATTAAGAATTATAATTTTGTTTGCCATGACGCTAGAGAATAATGCACGCAATAATGTATCTAATCTACCAGCTACATGTTTCCCATGTATCCATAAAATAAATATTTTGACTTTGACTTTGACTGTGAAAGAAAAGATGATTGTGACGCAAATACTTAAGAGCAATTCGGACTACGCTTCCTTACAGCACCACTAATCACCGTAATAACTAGTACGGATTATTTATTATTATTCATCTATATACAATGTGTTTGTCTACCGATGTCGGAGCTTTTAACGGTGACATTTATGGCAAATTTTGAACAACTTTTACTATGAGACCAACTCTGAAAATGTAAAAAAAACTGCTGTTCCATACGATTTTTTATATACTTTCGACAAAAAGTATGAAATACCTAGCTGTTATTGTGTTTTCAGAGTTGACTCCACAGTAAAAGTTGTTCAAAATTTGCCATATATATCACCGCTTAAGGCTCCGACACCAATAGACAAACACTTTGTATATAAAAATGAACCGTGGTGTTAGTCTCGCTAAAACTCTAGAACGGCTGAACCGATTTGGCTAATTTTGGTCTTGAAATATTTGTGAAAGTTAAGGGAAGGTTTATATGGTGAGAAAATTTGTAAAAAATAATTAAACTTTAATTTATTTTCCCATAGAAAATGTTCCTGCATGTAAAAGTTGTCATTGACAGTTGACAGATGGTGAGATGAAATTCACCGCGTCAGCTAGTATTAATAATATTACCTATCTATCTCATTTTGCCAGATAGTGTCCATCCGACTGAATGACTCGTTTCTACTTGGAAGCTCATCACAGGCTTCATGTAAAATGAACGTACATGCTCTGTACTGAAGTAATCAGTAATTCTCCAGTGTAAGTCAGCGATGAGCCAGTTGTCTTTGGAATCCTAGACACGCTCCTAACTTGCAACAGCTGTAGCTTAGGAATAAACCCATCGCACAGTTCTACGATTTCGTTGTGAAACCTCAGATTTGCAAAGCCATTGTGTTGCTCGGAGGCTACGATTTTCATCAGACTAAGTTTAGTTTTCCAAGCAGCTTTGCAAATAGGTATTGGCATTAGGAACTCTGCAGTTTCGCAAACAATGTTACTTTGTGCAATGTGATTTGTGTGATGACATTTTATGCTGTAGGTATGCTTGAGAGGTCAAGTGCTGAATGACCAACCTACTAAACAATTTGCTGAGATATAGGTAACTTAACCACTTCTAATTACGGAGGTAACTAATGATCTAATCCAACTTGATGCTGAGGTTACCTAATAACATTACTTAGTCTTGTGGGAGCATCTGAACACGTAATTATGTGTCGCAGTATTACATTCCAGCAAATACGTTTATTTCTTCTTTACTTCGAATGGGGCTCATTCTAAGACACTTATTCAAAAGTTTTCAGACACAATTTATTTATTTATGTTAAACTAGCTGACCCGGCCACGCGTTGCTGTGGCTAAATAAATTAAAATTGCGACTATAATTTGAGATTTAAACTATCCTATCTCTCAAGTTGGATCGAACTGCACATGGTGTGCGAATTTTATTATAATCGGTTAAGTGGTTTAGGAGTCCATTGAGGACAAACATTGTGACACGAGATTTATATATATTAAGATTAGCACGGTAACAATAACCAATTAAATATATTACGTCAATGTCAAATTTAGTTTACAATAATAATAAATCACAAAATTCACAAAGCGATGACTTCAAATATCAAAATAAAAAAAATTGGAACACAAAACGACAGCAATTTCACGATCGAAAACACAAATGATTAAATACAACATATGAATGAAGCTTTCAGCCTCTCACGTCTTGTTACACTCATTAACTCAAAGTAATCCATTTTTACAACAAGATCATTATAACAAAGATAAAATTGTACAAACACTTCAAATTTTAATAATTGACTCAGCCTTCAGGATTTTTACCCTGAATTTGATGTCTAATTTCACGAAGAACAAAGAGAATATTTGAATATCAGATGGCTTTTAAGAAAGCAATTCGTTCAACGTAGCTAAATACTTTGAACCCTTTCTTATTTTTATTTAATTTTCTCGCTCCTCGCCCGAAATTAACAAAACAAGAAAGAATTCTGCAAATTAGTTTGGTTACACGAGAAATCCCGAGTTTCGTAAATTGAAAAGTGTAAAAATATCACAGGTCGGGTTGAATTTTTTGTCACGTATTAGCTCGGTGTCTACAAGATAATTAAATTTCGGTTTTAAATCATATTTTGAATGTTGATCGGGTTTGAGTTAACTAAAATCGAATGACACACATTTCGTGCTCAAAAATCGATATAAGTTGAAGTACCTAAATATTAACCTATGCTTAATTCTTAAAACAGTCATAAATTTTAAAATATAAAAAACACCCGACATCATACATTTTCAAATGACTTGTTTTAAGGAAGAACTAAGTAAATCTAACTTGATGGCTAACGTGAGAGGTGTGTGTACCTCTAAGCGTTAGATAAAATAATTAAGTCCGTGATTCCGTATACGGAGCTGGCTAGCCTTATTGTCATTAAAGGCCTGAAAACTTCTGATATGCTTAAATAGTTAAAATAACCGGGACTCACAACTTACCATGTCATCCGAGTCAAAGTAGCGCTCAGTTGTAAATTCCATCCGTGGTGACCCATAGGACGTCCACTGCTGAACATAGGCTTCCCCTAAAGATCTCTTGTAAGACCGGTCATGCGTCCACATTGTGGATGGGTCAATTATTAAAATTTGAAGTGTTTGTACAATTTTATCTATGTTATAATGATCTTGTTGTAAAAATGGATTACTTTGAGTTAATGAGTACACTCACTCATAAGACGTGAGAGGCTGAAAACTTCATTTATATGTTGTATTTAATAATTTAATTGTGTTTTCGATCGTGTAATTACTGTCGTTTTGTGTTTTAATTTTTTAATTTTCATTTTTGAAGTCATCGCTTTGTGATTCATTATTATTGTAAAGTAAATTTGACATTGACGTAATATCATCATTAATGTATTTAATTGGATATTGTTACCGTGCTAATTTAATATAAATAAATAAAATATGTTTATTTACGTACTACGCTATGCTTGCCGGTACGTTCCCATCATTATATTATGTGTGCTGCCATTTTAACAAGCCAATCCTCTGAGCTATGTCGGTTTGGTTTTGTTCGGATCTAATCTGAAGATTGACCTCCTAAAGATACACAGACAAAGAATCCATTTGTATCCCAAGATCTTACAAACTAATCTTATTGTAACAAGTAACTACGTGAAACGCAATTAGATTACTCACAGCTCGATGAATATCTAGAGCTCTAGAGGTCCTAGCTCACGTCCATTGTTTGTGTTTATAGCGCACGCCTCACATCCCCCCGCCGAGCTTAAACCTGCCCGACCTGCCGGAGTGCGTGACGAAGGTGGATATGCCAGAGGAATCCACAGAAGCGAGCACTCCGTTGAGCGCGCAGCATCAGCTGCAGCTGCTGAGAGAACGGCTCGACCAGCAAGCGCAGCAGACCAGGGCTGCTGTAGCGCAGTTGCTGCTCTTGCGTGATCAGTTGGCAGCGGAGCAGTCTGCGCGCTGTGAGGCACAGGTCAGTGTAATACAGTACAGTACAGTAATTATCTAATATAATTAGTAATTAATTAGTATAATTTATATGTATAACTAAAAAAACATATTTGTATAACTAAATATGTTTTTTATTATTTATACGCTATCTATCCTCTCCATCCTAAAGTTGCCTGGCAAAGATCACTATTAGCGATAAGGCTTTGTTACACTGTTTTTGTATCTTTATTTCTTCTTATTATGGTTATTTCTTGGTGTGCAATAATACGTTTATCTATCTATCTAATACTTATGTGGGTATAGTATGTGTGCCAGTTGTTGACCAGGACTGACCAGGTTGTGGCCATTTGGCGTCAAAATTATTCCATAAATTATCATTATAAACAATGTGACATCATAAATAGTGTTTGTGTAAATCTTTAAAATTTAAAAGAAAAAATATTTTCCGCAATATTAGATAAAATACCGGTTTTAACTCACGTATGATATACGGCCGGGCCGCTGTGAAACCCGACCGGTTTCGGAGTAAATTAGTACTCCTTCTTCATCAGGGAATACGCGCACTCCCGTCGCCTGGCGCACGCGCACTATTTTCCGCAAGACCGCAAAATATAGTCTAGTCTAATATAATCGACAAAAATCATGTGACTTTTGTGACATCATCGTCATTGAGACATTGATACAAAACTGTTACAATACCTATTTTACGGTGGAAACTTACAGACCCGCACGCACCAGCTGCTGGTTCATAACAAAAAGCTGTTAGAACACATAGCAGCGCTGGTGGCTCACTAACAAGATCTCGAGATAGTCTTTCAAAAATAAAAATATAGTCGCCAAAAACACGACTTTCATGACATTAGTGTCATCGAGACATTGATATAAAGCGGCTTATAATATAGTACGGTCGAACCTTACAGGCGCGTACGCACCAGCTGCTGGTTTATAACAAAGAGCTGTTAGAACACATAGCGGCGCTGGTGGCGCACTAGCAAGATCTTGAGATAGTCTTTCAAAAATAAAATTATAGTCGCCAAAAACATGACTTTCATGACATTATCGTCATCGTGACATTGATATAAAGCGGTTTATAATATAGTATGGTCGAACCTTACAGACGCGTACGTACGCACCAGCTGCTGGTTCATAACAAAGAGCTGTTAGAACACATAGCGGCGTTGGTGGCGCACTAGCAATATCTCAACATAGTCTTTCAAAAATGAAAATATAGTCGCCAAAAAACACGACTTTCATGACATTATCGTCATCGTGACATTGATATAAATAGGTTTACAATATAGTATGGTCGAACCTTACAGGCCCGTACGCACCAGCTGCTAGTCCATAACAAAGAGCTGCTGGAACACATCGCGGCACTGGTGGCGCACCTGCAAGACCGTGAGAGAGGCGTGGCGCGCCCCATCAGCGCGCACCAACTCACTCTCTTGCCCCAGGTACGGTGACACTCACTCTCACACCGCTTGTTAACGAGACGGTTTCTTCCCGATCCAGTGCCGGCCAGCGACCGTATTGTGCACGCGTTCTGACATTCGCCTTCGCTTCCTACTCACTCTTGTGGCCCGAGTAACTGGCGTGATCAGGAGAAAAAGTGAAGCCTAACGTCAGAAAGCGTACACAATACGGGGGTGCCGGTTAAGCTTGTTCACGACCACGCCACGATTTGTAGTATGCACCGTAGTGCTCGCGACGTCTTCGGTCGCTAGCGCAAGCGTCGTCGTTGGCAGACCTCCATATACCGTCTTACCACAAAAGATTTAAACACGTCTTAAACACTGTTTAATGATGCAACAATTGAACATTTCCTAAAGCGTGCGTAAAACTTTTGTGGTTAGACGGATAGTGTTCCACATTAACTGACGACCGGACGTACGCACGGTTTGAAACCGAGCGCAGCCAAGGCGAAAAACCGTCTCGTCAACAAGGACTCTTCAAGCTTGGGTTTCTGAAATGGGTTGATTTATTTGAACATTTTTTCTGTCTAAAGCTAAATTTGCCGCAGTAAACTATAAATTCTATATAAATATACAATCAATTAATGCTCTACTTAAACAGTACTGTACAAAGCGGGCTAATATTTGCATAGCCCGCTTTCTTTAGATTACTTTACAGTTTACGTTCCATAAAATCTGAAAAAAAAACAGTAAAAATTAAAAATAAACAGGTAATAAGGTATTGGTGCTCAAATGGCTCGATTAAGGCTGTGCTAATATTAAATAGATAGTAAAAACATTAAAAGTCTTCTGGTTGAGATTTTCACTGATCCCAAAAACCAAGGAAATCTCAAAAAAACAAATAAATTGTTTATTTATTTATTACTACGGAACTCTGTCATTAAAAAGAAACAAAGGGGATCTTATTTTTTTATCGATTCATAAGTTTGAAATTAAAATAATTTAAAAAATCCGAATTGTGTTTAATTTATAAAATGTACATTTTTATTCATTATGATAAAAGTGATTGTACAACTTCAAAACATCAATCGGTCACAAAAATAAAATTATAATGTTAGGTACTTAATTTCTGTAAACTGTAAGTTTTCATCAACATACTGTCGTATTCTAACAGTGCTGTTAACCTACGGAAACCTAAGCTTCAGCTAATAGTTTTAGATTATTGTGATAAATGTATGATACGATAAATATAATTAATGGATGCGACTGTTGGCTGATTCGTGTCGCTATATTGTAAATGCTTGCTATACAAATTTTCCGGGGTTCCATTTCCAAAACACGCTTGATAAAACCATCCAAGGAATTTTTAGTAGGTACAATGAATACAGGATTCATACTTCTTCAGAGTGGCATGCGATGATACGGATAAGATTGCTACACGCCTTTTCCATACATATGTGCTCATATTTCCAAAATGTAGGCACTGAATCTGATAACATCGCTCGTGGAGATGCCTCCTTAACAAAATCCTACTCATATCAAAATACTGACAGTTTGACAAGCCGTTTGAATTGGAATCCCGGCTGAGCTCGTTGATGATGTTATATTTTAGGATACGATGCATTTTGTGCTGTTTATTTGTTTTCTTTCAGCGTTTTCATTTCTTTTCCCACTGTCGTACAGGGTTATCAAGAACTGATGTACGAAGCCGAAAGGAAGTGATTCAAACTATCATTACGAACAACTTTTACTATGGGACCGACCCGAAATTCGAGAAAACATATCAGCTTTTTAATACATTTTGTCAATAGCGAGTTGATAATTTTGTATGAAATAATTGGAATAATTTTGTATGGATCTGTTCCATACAAAATTATTCCAATTATTCCATACAAATTTTCTCGTGAATTCTGGGTTGTTCCCATAGTAAAAGTTGTTCCTAATGATAATATTAATCACCCGCTTTCAGTTTAGTACAAAGCAAGTAGATAACCCAGTAGATACATTATGATTTCGCTTGCCATTGCTCGTTCGTAGAACCGTTGTTATTTTTCCGAATTTGCATCTCATTGTGTGTTCATGACTTCATGTTCTATCGAGTGCAACGCTTCTTTTGTGTTATTTAATATTTTTAAACTCATTTACATCGCTATTCACGTCGATGATATGAAATGAACAATGAAACAGTTGTGTGTACAAATGCATTAATATTTTTACAGAATTACATCTAGGTCAAACAAAGGTTATACCTACTCGTATTTTGTAAGCTACGTTTTATTTTCTAAAAGAGTAATAACATTATATGAGATGTGCCTGTACTGTACTGTGCCAGCCTTTTTTTTTAATAGTCCACTGCAGGGCGTAGGCCTACCCACGAAGGGTGTTTGGGCCATATACACCACGCTGGCCCAGTGCGGGTTGGTGGACTCACATACGCCATCGAATTTCTTCTACGGACGTATGCAGGTTGCCTCACGATGTTTTCCTTCACCGAAAAGCCAGTGGTGTGAAATTTCGTACATAAATTCCAAAGAACTCATTGGTACGGGACCGGGGATTTGAACCCACGACCTTACGATTGTAAGGCGGGTATCACTACCTCTAGACCACCACGGCTATATACGGCCTAGAGATGTGCCTACGATATATGTAATTACATTATATAGATGTGCTTTATTTGCATCCGAACACCAGAAAAATACTTTAGACTTATTAAAAACATTAGTCTACATTAAAAAATATACGAACTTAGACTTTACAACACAAACTTTGACTTTACAAAAAATACATAGTTCAAAAATACTAAAACTTCATACTTACTTATTGAGCAGTTGAGCACGTCATTAAAACTTTTCTCGTTATTTAATAAAGCTGAAAATATTTAATTTATTAGTTCATAATTTACGCATATTTCATTCAGGGTTTTTCAAGACCACAAATAATTAACTCGATAGACGTAAACAAAAGAAATAAAACAAGTATGTATTAGCAGTAATAAATACGTAGTAAGCATAGTGCTCACTTGCACTGGCGATTGCATGTTTCTGTTTCTTATTTTGAATGCAATAGTACGTAAATAATTGTATAATTCTTTTGAAAGTTGTAGAAGTATTTTATTGCTTATTATTACATTATCTTTATCTATATCACTCATTTTATTGATTTCGCATCACTAAACGCCTATCGCAAGGCAATATCGTTTTAGCTAAGTTAACAAAATTAGAGTAGGACTCATAGCGTAGTTTGACTAGGTGTTCGTTAGCGATCATCGAAGTTAAGCAACGTTCAGCACGGTCAGTTTTCGGAAGGGTGACCGGCTGACCGCGGGTGTCATTTACAACTGAGCACTAACGTGGCTCGGATGACACAGCAAATTGTAGGCCCCCGTTGATTTAACCGTTTAGCCATGCCAGGGGCATTCGGGCGGCTTAAAAACTCTGACACCAGGGCTATACGAACTTACTTATTACAAAATTAGAAAATCTAAAGCTTCAATTTGACGTAAAATGTTACGTCGTGTGTTTTACAATTCTGTTACTTCTTTGACTGATCTGTTTGAAAGAAAAGAGGAAGGAAACGGATGCCAGCCGGCAATATTTTAAAAACGTATCTATCATGATTTAATTTCTGCATGTTCACGTACTCGTATAGGCAATCATTAACTTTATTACTACTTATGTTTTGCGTGTTTTTATTGTTATTTTATTTCTGTTATGTTTGTATTATGCACGTATATTTAATATTAAAAACATAGTGTTAATGTTGTAATGTAAAATTGTTTAACTTTTTTTTGCAAATACGAATAAAAGGTTTCATCGTGGCTAATGTAACACAAAAATTTCCTTTGTAAATAAAGATAACTATTTATTTTTAGACTATCAAATAATAAATTAGTATGTACCTAACCTATTCAATAGGACAGGTTCATTGGGTACCTATATTGTTTATTACACTAGTAAATGTAAAACGAGGAAACCTTATGTTCTTCAAATTGGCTGCCATTGTTGTATGTTAGTAGCTTGATTGTTCTTTTGACAGCCAATCAACACAGCTAAGTGTTCTCTAACAACGCTTACCACCCTGCGTGACGTCAGTCTTACTTACCGTATTTATTTGTTCACGCTGCCGGACTCAGATGGCTGACGGCGCGGGCAACAAAGGAAACAATATCGATCACTTCACGGCGAGTACAGGATTCCTAAACGCCGCGAGCAGTGACGCGCTCATCGACTTATTCTCAAACAGCGACACCGCTCAGCAGAACATCGAAAACAACAACAATCTGCGGTCGTCCCCGTACAGCATGTCCCCAGCACCGGAGATAGTGATCGGCAACTCCGCGCCGTGTTTCGGTGGAATGTCCAACGAAGAGCTCCAGAACTACCTGATCTCTAAATTCCAAAACATGGGAGGCTTCTCCGAAGACACGACGCCTAAAAAGTTTAACGCGAACCAACAGTTTTACCAGAACAGCAACGCGTTCCCCAACATACCGCCGCTGACGAACCATTTCAGCGCGGCCGATTTGGCGACTCTTCTAGGTCATAGCGTGTACGCGGCAGAGCCAGCGCCGATGGCGCAGGCGATGAGCGTCGGTTACTCGGAGACTTCTTTGTTCAGTCCGAGCCGAGAGTCGTCATCGAAGGACTCGACGGAGAGCAGTTCGGACGAGGGTGGGATCCCGTTTATAATGCCGCTGTCGCACAACGGAACGCTGACGGCGACGGGATCGGACGGGCGCGTGCGGCTCATCGTGCCCGTGAGCCCGTCGGAGAGCACGGCCGAGATGCGCGCGCCCGCGCCACCCGCGCCACCCGCGATCCCCCCGATCCCCACGCCGCCCCCGCCGTCTCCCTGCTTCCTCACCGTGCCCGCGGCCGCGCCCATCACCCGCACCACCAGCGAGAAGGTCCCCAACCGCAGCGAGATGATGACCGCGCTCCGATCGCAGTGGACCCGCCACACCACCAAGTAGACTAAAACTTCCTACTCATTCTAGTCTGACTAAGTTACCTTTATTATTATTGTCTATAGAAATAAGCTGTAGTTTAAAGAACATTTTTATATTCGCGGACAGGAACGATTTATGTATGTCGCGTTTAAATGAAATATCTCAGTGGAAGCAGAAATATTTTATGATGACATTTATTTTAACCACGTGAATATGTATAAATAGTTTTGCGATTATGACGCACATTTGATGTGTGTTTACTGCTCTCGTCGCGATCTATCCCGAATATCACGAAGTACCGACATATCCTTTATCATATCGACATTAAATAGGGTTTAGTTTTATGAGCTCGGTTATGGTTATAAAGTGTAAGCAACAGTAATATTTATGCTTTGAATGAGCTATAAAAAGTCTAATAATATCATATTTATGTATCACGGAGCGGAAAATCTTTTATACCTGGGCTTTCTTAGCGAGAAACTATATGTACCTATTATTATTATGTATTACGGGACTAATCGCACACTAAAATTACGAGATAAATAAATACCAGTCTACCCGTGACCACGATCGATGCAACTCGGTCGAAACGTCAGGATGATGAGGTATTTATTTATCTCGTAATTTTAGTGCGCGACTAGTCCCGTAGTAGGTACATGATAATAATGTGCTTAAATCGCGAAAGTTTAAAAACAACATATATGTACCTAGTTGTATTGTATCTAGTCATTGTGATAACTGTCTGTTAAAACTGTTAGAAAATACATTTAAGATGTGTATTTTTTTAAAAATTCTATTACTTTAAGAATTGTTATTTGAAAATGCTGAAGTCCACTAGACACTGAAAAGGTTTCGGCATTTAACATTTATGCTATAAATTGAAAATGTTTGCTCGATTCGGTTACAAGAACTTTTAAAACCACAAATAACTACTTATACGTAGCATAATTATAGTACTGTTAGCACTAAGAAAAAGAACTTAATTATAATTAGTAAATGTTGATATTCTTATATAAAGATGTAAGTAGATTTATTGAGCTTTTAGAGAAATTTTAGATACTGTTTACCAATTAGATAGGTACTCGTATAATAAAAAGAACCTTTTTATGTACCTACCTAATAAATGGGTGCCAAAATGTTTGTATGTAAATAAGAATTTATATTTCTATGGACCAAAGAAAATGGTACCAAAGTGCTATCTGTAGCTTAATATTAAAATGTAATCTCGTTTCTATCGAACGATAGATTTCTCATCAAATCCGTCTTCAAACAAATCAAAGTCGTTCTCATTACGTACTTTTCATATCATTAAAAATATTTAATGCAGGAAGGAGACAGAGAGATAAATAGAGAAATGTAGATAGATATTATTATGATTACATTTATTTTAAGTCTGATCCCCAGAAATTAAACATTAGAGAGACATTACTCTCGGATACTAGAGCGTCGACTAAACTACACAGCTCTCTTAAAAATTATATTAAAGTTTACGATTTGTTTATGGGACTAAGCTGAAATCGAGAAAAATAAATAATTTGCCGTGTATTTTGTCGAAATTCGAGAAACTTTTCGTATGATATGCCATTTTTTTCTCGATTTCAAAGTTAACATTAGGTTAGTAAGAGTTGTCAATAATGACGAACGTAACTACATCTCTGAGCCACAAAGTAAAACAGTAATTTATTCAGTAATAGTTTATAATATTAATTTATCTATTATTGTATCAAAATAGTTAAGATAAGCCATCATTACAGATTCGATTTTTAAAGTAAATGAGGAAATTAATTAAATAATATTTTTAGATTTAGAAACAAGCTTTTATTTAATTGCACACCGTCCAAAGTACCTACCAAAACCAGCATGACACGTTCCGCGCATCTGAAGTACAATGCGAACACCGAGGGGCGTGCGCAGTCATTAATACTGTACACTGAAACAATGGATATTGTTAACTTTTATCTCAAAAAATTAATCAGGCGTTACATAGCGGCAGTTCATCTTCAAATCTTGTTTTCAATAAACACTTAGCGCATTTTCACCCTGTTGTGATTGGCCGAGCAAAGCGAAACCGTTTTAACGGTGATTTTGTTTTCGTCCAGATGTTGGTTTTCTTCTACAGGTCGAATTTTCCAACGAATCTCGATAAAACTTGATATACAGGTACTATGTACCAATTAATGCTAATTTTGTCTTCTTTGATTTTTGATAAGAGCATTTCTCTAAATAAGGGGAAAATTGCTGTCGCACTATTTATCAGCTGATTTCGATAATATTTGGCAAAATTGTTTAGTATTAGCCCGGGAGGTAAGCGCAAAAAATGCAACTACTTTCTAAAAGCTTTGGTATTAGGTATTCATGGTGGTTTTACAACAATACCCCGGAGTCAGTCAGCTGGGATGCTTAGCGTTTAGTGGGGATACTAGTTTTTTTTTTTTAATTAAATGGGTATCTTGCTACTACTTTTAAAAGCTGAAAATTAGCGTGCGGTTTGAAAAATTACTAAACAAAAGGTTAACCGCAGCAAATTACCTGAAATAAGTAATAAGGCCTGTCAGTCAGGTTTTAAAAAAACGCCGCTTAAAAGCCTGATTGAAAAGCTCTGTTACATGTTTAGGATGATTGGCTGTAGTTAAACTCACTTTGTTGTCCGTCTGTCCGTTTGTGTGTACGTCAAGACTCTTTATCTCTAGAACGCGTAAAGATATCGATTTACAATTTAAATTGTATACGTATATCTATGGTTTCTTGCAGTTGTGTAAAAGAAAAACTCAATTATCGTTCAAAAAAGTTAGAACCGTTTATGTTGTAAAAAACCGCATATTTCGACACTCACCAAATCAAAACCTACAGGGTACTTTCCGTTAACATAGAACTATGAAATTTGGCGAGAAGCATTGTCTCAGAGTACGTATACAAGAATAAATCTGAAAACTGTACATTTTTATTTAACTCACAAAAAATAGGCCCTCAAAATTCACAAAATATGGGTTCAAAATTCAAAGTGAGTAAATCGTATCATGTAAGGTATCATATAAAAGAACTTCATTAGCACATGCTAAAACAGGTTTTTAATTATTTTAACAACGTGTTTGTACGGAACCCTCGATGTGCGAGCCAGACTCGCACTTGTCCGGTTTTTTTTTAATTACTTATCTACCCGCAAACCAATTTTTAGTTTTTAGAAGTAATTGCAAAATACTCATATACATTATTAAAAATTCAAACTAGTATCCCCACCAAACCTAAAACAATGACTACCTAATACAAAAAAATCAGCTTTTAGAAAGTAGTTGCATTTTTTACGCTTACCTCCCGAGCCATATCTAAACCCAAACAAGATTTGCGTGTATGAACCAAATCGATTCTCTCTAGACTCGAGATTTATGAATATTCAGATAAAGAAACGTGTCGCGAAGTCAACTGCTCAAAGAACTACTGGTTTAAGCATAATAAGTTTAAGGATCCTTTATTAATAATTTATTTACATATATATATACAAGGCTTAGAGAGTAAAGTTTGTTAACTATGAATAATAACAATAACAGAAAATAAAATATATACACCAACTTAAAAAAATAATCAAATAACCCGCCCCTTATCGTTCCTGGTGCAAAGGTGCCCATAACGCTTGCTGCATTGCCGCGTTGGATGGCGATGGACATTCTTTGCACCAGAGACGAGGTAGAACGGGAGTCACCTCCTCTTTCCCGAATCCTGCGCCCTATTTAGGATCCTTTTGAACTTAGAATAAAATAGTGTTGTTAAATCTGTAAAAAAATTAATAATTAGTCCTGAAACTATTATTTAAGATATTATTAACCTCCTAGTTGAGTAGTTTTCCGAACAGTAGACATCGCGTCTATTTAACGGAATCTGCATAAGCCTTATTCGACTTCCTTTTGAACAATGTTATCTATACCTACTCGCAATTTTTGTTAAGATTTAAAAACTAAACAGTCTTGCCAAATATTATTATCAATATTGATTGATAAATTCAAAAACTCTGTTAAAAACTGTCGAGAACTAAAAATTCGAAACATATATAGAACCCGTGTACAAGGTTTCGTCAAGATTCGTTGAAAAATGTGACCTGTGGAGAAGATTAAACGTCCGGAGCGATGAAAGCAAAAATTGTCTAGTCAAATACAGGGTTATCTGCTCGCCCTGTACTAAACCAAAAGGGAGTGATGCGGCCCTTATTATGAACAACTTCTACTATGGGGCCAACCCAGATTTCGGGTTAAAAACTCTACTGTTAGATACAAAATCGCACCTCAGAATCGACAAAATATATAAAACAGCTGTTTTAGGGTTCCATACCTCAAACGGCAAAAACGGAACCCTTATAGGATCACTTTGTTGTCCGTCTGTCCGTCTGTGTGTATTTCAAGACTCTTTATCACGGGAACGCGTAAAGATATCGAGTTGAAATTTAAACTGTTTACGTATATCTATGGTCTCTTGCAGTTGTGTAAAAGAAAAACTTCTAAGTTATCCTACAGGGTACTTCCCGTTGACATAGAACTATGAAATTTGGCGAGAAGCATTGTCTCAGAATACACTTATAGGAATAAATCTGAAAACTGTACATTTTTATTTAAATCACAAAAAATAGGGACTCTAAATTCACAAAATATGGGTTCAAAATTCAAAGTAAGTAAATCGTATCATGTAAGGTATCATATAAAAGAACTTCATTAGCACATGCTAAAACAGGTTTTTAATTGTTTTAATAACTTGTTTGTACGGGACCCTCGATGTGCGAGCCTGACTCGCACTTGTCCGGTTTATTTTTCTCGAATACATAAAAAAATTAGAGTAAAAATTCCCAGTAAAAATTGTTCATAACGATGATCTGTATCACCTCCATTCGGCTTATTACACCTATCCTAGATAACTCTAAAAGCTGGCTGCGTGCGCTCGGTCAAATATTTGCAAATGAGAAACTGAAGCAACAGAGTGGAAATACACAAAAGATTTATTCAAAAACAAAGTTTTAATACATTTTGCCGAACGAATGTTATTAAAAATCAACCAGCTGGAAACAGCAGATTATGCGTAAACAGAATTGGTCCCATTCGATGGAAAATCTGGTCATATTGATGACTGCAGTGATATTTTAGGACACGTCCGTCGTCTAGAGGAACCTGCTGAAAACAGCTAGTGCTAAGTAGTAGGTAGGTACCTAAAGCTTGCACAAAAGCGATTATTAGATGATTGGATACGTCAATGATGACTTGCTAAAAAAAGTCATTATTATAATAATTAGCCCGTTAAAAATTGTCAAAGTATTGGACACGTATTTTTTTCTTTTGTCTGTGAAACTTAAACGACAACAAGATTGTTTTTTTTCAAAAATTTGCATGACTGACTTCACCCGTGTACAGAATTCGCGAATATTTCGCAAGGATCGATGTAACATTTTTCACATTATTGTTGAGTTATCAAAAATGGCTCAGCTGATTTCGATAAAATTTAAGTGGGACCAATTTCGAAGTATACTCTTTCTAATAAAAAAAGAGTTATTGAAATCGGACTACTAAAAAAAAAGTTATGCGTGGTTATACATAAAAATATATATGTGCGCCGAATTGTATACCTCCTCCGGTGGTTCGTCGGTCAAAAATAAACCTTATTCGGGAGTGGGTGTTCGTGACGTCACTTCTCTAGGAAATGAATGAAATGAAATGAAATATCTTTATTCGACACATAACACGTACAAAAAAAAAACTTATATAACTAATGAGAAAAAAAAAAACAAAAGTGTCGAAAGGGACTCACCTCAGCTATATAATGTTGAGTGCTGGAAGGACCCAACACTCAACGCTGGTATTCTGATGAGCCCCTTATTGAAGGGTATGTGTAACTATAAAATATATAAATACTAAACAGACAAAAATAACTAACCCGTGACAAAGCGCTTAGATATCAAAAAACATCAATAGAAAATGTATAAAAGCAATGACAAAAAGATCTACAATCAATCAATAATATGTAAAATTATTATAAATAAACTACACATATACATACACATATAATACAATATACATAAATATACTTATCTTTCTATCAGAAGTCTATACTTTTATATCCATAGTATCTAAGAGTCTAGTTGTGACGTTACGTGGATCTTTCAGGATGTCTCATCCTCGTCAATTTTGTTTAATTAAAATTAAATAATAAATATATCTGACGGACTAAATATTTTTTTAGTCGCCTAGTCTATTAAGGTAGCGCTCGCACAATTTGACGTTATTAAACATTAAAATCACAATAAATTAATTTCCAAAACTAAATATATGGTAATTTGTAAGTGTAAAGTAGCGACTGCGCATTGTTTACATTTCCATTATGGCGGCGCGTTTGCTAATGATACGAAGCAGTAAAGTTGAAATTCAAAAATAGCACATCAAAATCGACAGGTAAAATAGGTATAGCCCATTTTCAAAACTCCCAGGAAGCTTTCCAGGCAACACTGTTATATGACTGGGGTAACTAACATTTAAATGCATAACATATTATTAAACTCGATCAGTGCACTTTTGAGATTTAACCCAAACATGCAAACTTTGCAGGTTAAATAAAAGCTTGTTTAAATAAATCTAATGATTCGAGTCGAGAAAAAGACCGATATATTGTAT
This sequence comes from Hypomecis punctinalis, assembly GCA_949316475.1. Taxonomy (NCBI): domain Eukaryota; kingdom Metazoa; phylum Arthropoda; class Insecta; order Lepidoptera; family Geometridae; genus Hypomecis; species Hypomecis punctinalis. The sequence continues at coordinate 8,786,049 of OX438794.1, read as the reverse complement.
GAACTGTACCAGCCATTTTAATAGTCCACTGCAGGACGTAGGCCTACCCACGAAGGGTGATTGGGCCATATCCACCACGCTGGCCCAGTGCGGGTTGGTGGATTCATACGCCATCGAATTTCTTTTACGGACGTATGCAGGTTGCCTCACGATGTTTTCCTTCACCGAAAAGCCAGTGGTGTGAAATTCCGTACATAAATTCCAAAGAACTCATTGGTACGGGACCGGGGATTTGAACCCACGACCTCACGATTGTAAGGCGGGTGTCACTACCTCTAGACCACCACGACTTCGATTGTATGAACAGCTGTGTTTAATATTCTCTATATTTTTACTAAGCTTTGCTTAGTTTGGGGTCAGAGATTTTGTGTAAGAGGTCCTCTAATATTTATTTATTCTATTTCTTGCCAGCCGTGATGGTCTAGTACGAAAATTCTCGTCTTAGAATTGTGAGATTCGAGGTTCCAACTTCTATCCTAACTTTTGATGTGCAAATTTTTACACCACTGACTTTTAGGTGAAGTAAAAGTTCAGGATATAAGGTTTGGAAAAGAATTTCAAAAGCTTATGTGGATCTCCTCATCTACGGATCCCGCAATCGGGCAAGCACGGTGAATGTAGCCTAATCTCAATTCGAGTGTTAGCCTATGTTCAACAGTGGATTCTATAATTAAAGATTGAACCTTAGTTTAATATTTGTACTTATACCTATCGATAAGCATCGACTGAAGCGTAAAACATCCACCAACAAGATGGACACAAGAGCGGGTTAATAGTGCCTAGTATAAGGAATACGCTGGATGCAAATCTTTACTATGTAAATCTTATTGATTCTGTAAATAAAATCTTATTTAGTTATGTGATTAAAAATATATTTTCTCAGCAAAATTTCTGCTAATAGATATGTATTTTTCATTGTTACATTCACTTTAGAAGGAAAACTAAAATACTTTTTAATAAAATTTAATGCAAGCTGATTACATCTGGCTTTAGATTACCTATAGCTGTTTACAAAATAACAATATCCATACACACATACATAGACACTGTTTCATTGTTTATATCAGGTTTAAAAAATAAAACGATAATGGATTAAATTGAGTGGTAATTATAATTTTCCCCTGTGTTTATACTTTGATTCAATTTTTGATCCTAATTTCCCAATTTTTCTTCAAACAACAGAGATGTAGAACCATCTACGTTACTGGATGTTTCTGGCAAAAAATGAATTTATTGAATTAAAAAGTTTTCCCGTCTCTCGTCCCGGCTTTGCGCAGGTGCATTATACATATAAACCTTCCTCTCAAATAGATAGAGTTATCTATTAAAAAACCGCATCAAAATCGGTTTAGGAGTAACAATAAAGTAAGAACAGTTTTACAAACTGTACAATGAAGATGTCATCCCATTATACAGGTAATGCACCAACTATGACCGTGGCAGGAACGTATCAGATACCAAAAAAACTGGACAAGTGCGAGTCAGGCTCGCACATCGAGAGTTCCGTACAAATCCAGAAAATTTCACATAATTGGGAAGTAAGTTGTTAAAATCTCTATACTACGAGTATAACAATCGACAAAAAAGTTTTTTTTTTTCACTTTTTTCATCGTACATCGAAAATTACACATTGTTAAAATACTTAATTAAAACCTGTGTTAATGAAGTTCTTTTATATGATACCTTACATGATACGATTAACTCACTTTGAATTTTCAACCCATATTTTGTGAAATTTGAGGCCCAATTTTTGTGATTTAAATAAAATGTACAGTTTTCAGATTTATTCCTATATGTGTACTCTGAGAACATGCTTCTTGCCAAATTTCATAGTACTATGTCAACGGGATGTACCCTGTAGGTTTTGATTTTTGTGAGTGTCGAAATATGCGGTTTTTTACAACATAAACGGTTCTAACTTTTTTAAACGATAACTGAGAAGCTTTTCTTTTACACACCTGCAAGAAACTATAGGTATACGTATACAGTTTAAATTTCAACTCGATACCTTTACGCGTTCCCGAGATAAAGAGTCTTGACATACACACAGACGGACAGACGGACAACAAAGTGATCTTATAAGGGTTCCGTTTTTTCCGTTTGAGGTACGAGACCCTAAAAAAACACGATACTATTCTCACTCTATTATGTCCAATTAATACGAAAGTGTGTTTGTTGGTTTGTTACTATTTCACACAGTAACAGAGCAACAGGTTGCCTTGATTTTTGTAATGAATATAGTTCAGAAGTCGGAGAATAACATAGACTACTTTTAATCTCGGAAAAATAAAAGGTTCTTGTGGAAAAGCCATGGCACAAAAGTCAAAATATCACGCAGGCAAAGCCACGGGAAAAGCTTTTTCCAAGAAGTTCAATTCCTAATAAATTGTTAAGGTGCCGAACACTTTTGGCCAAGGCTGAAGACATATAAACTTTTAACTAGGCACACTGGCACCTTTTAGGTAAGCTAGCTACACAATTTAGAGATTCTAGAGTATAGTAAAATGTGGTAAAACAGAGATTTGGAGAGTTTAACTTTGTAGTGTTAAGCTTTGTAAAGCTACCTTTGTAGAAATTTCATCAGATTACTAACTTTTTGACATGAGCTTATGAAGTTATGATTCTGAGTAACTTATTTTTAACCGATGAGAAAACGAAGGAGGTTTTCAAGTCAACGCGTATATGTATATTTTTTATCCATGATCACGCTTAACTTTCTCCAGAGTAGTTTAAGATAATCATTTTTTTACTGGAAAAAAAAGCCCCGAAGTTAGTTGGTTTGTAAAAAAATCAACAATAATCTTAAAAGATCGAATTATTTGATTTTTGTATGTAGAATGTAATATAGAGTCGGTTGTGCTATGTTTAGCGAAAATAATAATTATATCCTACATGTTTAAAAATTGGTCCCACCCGCCCCTTTCTTCTATCGTACGGCTAGACAGACCCGACCAAAGCGCCAACCTTTTATGGTGGACATACTGGACATCCCGCGCGTTAGAACCAAACGTTTTGACTCCACATTCCTCATACGAACCCCAGAATATGAAACGCTTTGCCTGAGTCTGCCTTCCTGCTAAAGTCTAATGTAGGAGTCTTCAAATCTCGAGTAAATAGGTATCTTCTTTAAATTAGACCGCATATCTGTTTAACATGTGTACTAGTGAAACGCAAACCTATATGAAATAAAATAAAAATATGTAGAATAAGGAATAAAGAATAGTATATGAATATTCTTTACGATTCCATACAAAAAACTATTGCTGCGTACAAGAGTAGACAAACTAATAGACACAGTCTTGGTTTTATAATATTTTAGTGAGCTTTAGTGTCTAAAGAAAGAGCTAACAACACAAATTTTGAGCTTGGCACTAAATTACCTTAGTATAATACAATTGAAAAGTAAAACAATTGGTCAGTACTGCTGACACAACTTTACGTCAGTAGTACTAATAATAGTAATACAATTATTTTTTCCCGTATTTACCCGCTGAAGTACCAAATATGGCACCATTGGTAAGTACACTAACACATCTTAGCGACACTGGAATCATTAAATAAAATACGATTGACTTGTATCAGATGTACAGAACGCGTTAGAATGTAATTTTTATCCTGATTAATGTTATATATGTTTGCTCAACATTTTCCATCCTGAAAAAATAATGAAATTGAATGAGAGTTTCGAAACTAATATTTTTTGGTTGTTCGTAAACATTTTTTCTGGATTCTGTTGGAAATTTCCCAAGTTGCTTCGTCGAAGTTTGAGCAAGCCATTGTTCATGTTTTAACTTTGGAAAACGATGCGGGGCTTCACCTACGTAAAACTTTTCGTCTTTAACAGTGTTACAATGGCTTCATTCTAACCTCCTTCAATTTGTGTTGAAAGCAAGATCTTTCGGTCTACAGGGTCGGATTTAGCGTTGTGGGGGGCAGCAAAGGAGTGGAAGCCCCCTAGGTCACAAATAGAAGGATAAACTCCTTCAAGATATCTTGAAGGTATCCTGATAAGTAGGTGGCTAGGTGCATGTCAGGACGATTAGGAATTTTAATATTTGAAAGCTTGCTTAAATTAAAGAGAACAAATATAGATTAATCGTTCTTGTCAATAATTAAAAATAAGACAATATTTTTTTCTACTTTTCTTTTCTTACTACATCTGCTGTAGGTAAAGATAAAACGGTGAAAAATACTCAAAAGGAAAGTTGTTTGCTAGTGTTTACTAGTTGGAACTTGAAAGATTTTTTTTCGAAATCTATTTGGAGGCCTCTAATGTGGTGGCTCCGAAGCTGTAGCCCCGGTTGCTCTCCCCTACATCCGGCCCTGTCTGTGTAGGTGTCTAATATGGAGAGTTTTGTTGTTACTGTATATTGCTACTCGTAGGAATTCGTGCTTCTTGTTCAGAGTAACCAGAGGGATATTGCCTTAATGGATGAGATCAGATTTTTCGATGAAAAACGTCACTTTCACATAATTCAGGCCAGATCCGATCTGACAACAGTTGAACAAAGCCAACAGTTGTGAACTTGAAATATTATGCAATTTTAAGCGTTATTAATATTAAAACACAAGGCATTATATGAGTTCGTGTGTAAAGTTTATTTTTAAAAAGCAAGTGCCTTTATTAACTACCACTAAATATAAGACTTACATAATTTAAAACTACATAAACTACTACTACATAACAAGCAATTGGATCATCCATAGACTCTTGAAAGTCTAAAGATAATCCAAATGCTCAAGCCCACTGCCAGTTAGCAGCGTACCCAGCATGCTGGCAGCATTGCCACGCTGAATGGCAAAAGATCTTGTTTTCAAGTCTTTCTGAGCAAAGACATATTTAACCATGGTTCTACGAGCAAGCATATTATAGCATAATAATATGCTACACAATATTATAGGTATTTTTGATCTTTTTCTACTGATTGGTGACAGTGGCGGCGTAAAGGGGGGGCGGCGGGGGCGGTCCGCCCCGGGTGCCAAGTACCAAGGGGTGACAACGGGGTGACCACTCACTCGCGCAGATTAGTGTACAATCGCGGAAGTTGGTGCCTAGTTATTTAAGAAAATCTTTCTATGAATGGTTTGCCTCCGCCTACCTTTTTGTTTCTGTTGTGTTGCAATATTTATCGATCTTAATATATATAAATCTCGTGTCACAATGTTTGTCCTCAATGGACTCCTAAACCACTTAACCGATTATAATAAAATTCGCACACCATGTGCAGTTCGATCCAACTTGAGAGATAGGATAGTTTAAATCTCAAATTATAGTCGCAATTTTAATTTATTTAGCCACAGCAACGCGTGGCCGGGTCAGCTAGTAGTGCTATAAGTTTTCTTTTTATATAAATGGTACGAGTAAGTAAAAAAATAAAGGTCAAAGCCAGTTATAAAATCTGTTACAATTCTGGCACCATTGGTGCATCTGCACGACGAAGACGGCGAGGGCGGAAGGAGCAAGTAATTTCGGGCTTTCACCCCACCCGCGTCGTCTCCGCCCGCGCCGCGCCCCGCACAATGTGTCAGTCAAAATTTGGTCAAAATAATCATAGTTGGTCAGTCAGTGCAATTGTTTATAATCGACGCGTCGCGTCACAAAAGTCAATAAGTACTAAATTAGCTAAATAAAGGACTGAGTATTTGGCGGATGGCGGATAGTAGATCGAGGTCAAAAGGATTCTTCTTGATGAAACAGATGATGTAGAAAGACGGTGGCAAAATGAGTTGGATGGAGGAGACACTGGAAAGACTGGAAAGAGAGCCTGACATACAAGAAGAAAGACAATGTGGAGAAGATCTGCATCAAGAAGAATATGACCAAGAAAAAGGACGGAATAGCGACAATGAAGAAGAATCACAGCAAATTGCAACCGATGAAGAAGACCTGCATAAAGCCGGAAACATACTATCGGACGCGGCTGACGGACGCGACTGACAGGTGCGACTTAGCAATGTGCACAGTCTTAAAACATCCGGTGTGCCAGATCGCTCTCGGACGTCCGAACGCTCAAGGTCGTCCGAAGGTGACGTCCGCGACTTATATCCGATAGTGTGCACGGCTCAGTGTACTTTCAGTCTAGGTCGCGGCTGTCAGTCGCGTCCGTAAGCCGCGTCCGATAGTATGTTTCGAGCTTAACACGTTAACGTTAACGTTTCGATGTTGCTACTTGGCCAACACCAATGCCTGATGATTTGAGAGTTGAAATTGTTAAGACGGGAAGTGAATTCTATCAAAACAGAAATGGCCCATTTTTAGATACTGTGCAAAGATCTGGAGACAAAAGTAAAGGAAAGAGCCGACATTTCAATTCAGAATGTTTTTATAAAGCGTTACCAAATGGAGAAAAAGTACCTACTCAGAAAATGGATGGTATACGCTCCAACAAAAAACAGTTTATACTGTTTTTGCTGCAAACTGTTTATGCACCATGAAAATAAATGAGAGTTTTGCCAACGGATTTAATTCATGGTGAAAACTAAATCCTAAAGTGTCTGAACACGAGAATTCTGAGAGCCTTCTGAGATTCTGAAAAAATGGAAAATCTTGGAAAATGGATTGAGGCTGCAAAAAACTATCAACCATGAACATCAAATGGTCTTAGACCAAGAAAAGAAGAAGTGGTGTGACGTTTCGCCTTTTGGATGTTATTCTTTTTCTGGCACGCCAAAATCTTCCTCTTAGAGGATTTCATCAGACAATACAGGGTATCTTTTGAATTAGTTAATCTATTGTCGAGAAATATGACCCAGTGCTAAAAGAGCATATGCTAAGAATTGACGTGCCACCGCCTGTACAAAAAGTAAACGGGTAGATTTTTATTTGTCCAAAGACATTGTCGTTCATATATTGAACGCGATGATGTTATAGTGATGGAATCTTTTCTAAGTTTCTTCCCTATAGCTGGAAAGACTGCAGTCGAACTTATTGAAAATATCCTTACGCAGTCAGAGAGTGATAAATGTATCTATGTCGGGCACAAGAATACGATAACGCTGCAACCATGGCAGGAGTTCATGGTGGTGTGCAAGCAATAATCAAAAAACACAATCCGAAAGTGTTGTTTATGCCTTGTTCTAATCATTCGCTAAATCTGTGAGGAGTGCAGTCTTTCGGGAATGTTAGTTCAAGTGTACATTTTTCGGAACAGAAGAAAGAGTTTACGCGTTCTTTTCGTCGTCCACACATCGATGGGAAATTTTAATGGAAAGTGTAGGCGTATCGGTCAAAAGACTAGTAGAGACAAGATGGAGTGCTCATCACGACGCTGTTAAATCACTGAATAATAATTTTGAGAAACTTGTATCAACACTCGAAGACATGTGTGATCCCAGCAGCAGCAGAGAAAACGTCGATACAAGAGAAGCAGCATCCACATTCTTACCAGCTTTGTGTGACTTCAGTTTTTTATCTTCCCTCTCTTTTTGGTGTGTAGTCCTCGAAGAAGTTAACCAGACACAAAAGTATATGCTTATAATACCTAGAATATCGCTTGAAAAGTGTGTCATAAAAATCCAAGCCCTAAAAAATTTTCTTCTAAGGCAACGTATCAACATAGTGGAAAGAACTATTTCCTACGCAACTAAAAAATGTGAGGACTTGGATATTTTAATTGAAAGAAGAGGAAGAAGGAGATTTCGAAAACGTATGCCAAGAGAAATGGCCAGGGACGCTGGACTAACATTACCAGAAGAGTTGCAGAGAGCATGTTAGAATGTCTTGATAGATTTTACGAAGAACTAGAGCATCGTTACAAAGCGATGGATGACATTCTTATAACATTTGGTGTCGTTCAACCTAAAACTCTGCTTACTTCAACAGAAGAAGATCTTCGTGATATAGTTCCAAATTTGACGAAAATCTATGATGAACTTTGAGCAGAGGACATTATTTTGGAGATTTTACGACTGAGGTGCCTCTTGGAAGCCGCATTTCTCTTCAAGAAGCGGTCCAATGGACTACCCTGGTGCTTCTGAGATTCATAGTAAAATGGGACTATTCTGAGTCAGTTCCAAGTCTAATGCTGTGTATAAGATTTTTTTTTAATTTTTCAAAATTAAAGTTAATAAAATCTTACTTAAGATCTACAATGAGCCAAACGCGACTTAGTAGTCTTTCCATATTGTCTATTGAAAAGACCAGGAAAGTAAATTTTGATAATGTGATCGAACATTTTAGCATAGATGTTAGTAAAAAAAAAATTACGTAGTTAAGCATGTTTAGTATTTGTCGTTTTATTTTGGGAGTGCTCAGTAGAAAGCCGCCCCGGGTGCCAACCTATGCTACGCCGCCACTGATTGGTGATGGGATGTGAAAGCAATATTTAGTAAACAAGACAACTTATAACTAGTAATACGTTGTTTTGAAAATGTTCATGTCCCAGTGTTTTGCTCTCACCGAAGGTTGTGCGGACTGTCTGGCTTCCAAGCTGCATCTTTAGACGCCAAACATATTTTCGAATACTGACATAGATATCTGTAAATATAAGAACAACTCAACTTCGAAATCCCGAAAAAACTTTCTGTTCACAAACACAACACGTCACTGAACATTTTGTATGAGACCGCGATTTCGCGTTTCTATACCTATAGTAAAATCTGATGATAATAATGAATACAATACAATGATATGCTACAACATACTCTTCAATAGATGCACTATCTACTCACTTTAATTAGTTCCATAAACCTCGGTGACAGGAAAACAGTGGAATATTATAAAGTTCATCGAATCTCCCTTTTCTTTTGTTTAAAGGTTTATCACAAAACATTTCAAAAACTGACGCGTTCGCAGGATTTGAACCTGCATCTCTCTGGGATTTTGACCCAGATGCTTTGTCCAATTAAGCTAAAACGCTGTCTGCAAAGACGTCGAATTAGTGAAAGTGTTCATCGTTTTACCAACTACTACATAGTTGGAAGCGCCATCTGTGAGAACTGCTTTAAACCAGTCAGTCACTTAATGTGAAATTATTAGAACTAGAAACCCAGAGAGATGCAAGTTCAAATCCTGCGAACGCGTCATTTTTCGAAATGATTATCACAAAAAGAAAAGTTTCTATACACCTAGTGTGTGAAGCACGATAAAAACATTTCAATTATATCTCCCGTTTATCTATGGAGTGACAATGGCTGCCCACCATGACCGAGTCAGGCAAAAAAATATTAATTGTATTGAAAAGCATAAAACTCAGCCCACTAGACCGTTCCGCCGACCGTCGATTGCCATGCATGGAGCATTTCAGCAACGGCAAAATATTTGCGAGGACTATTGTTACGTTGACAGTACGTTTTTAGTGGGCGTAGTGAAGCGTGTTATTTTCCGGCCCTGATTCGTTCCTAGCACAGTACGTTACTTTACAAGATTATTTGCTTACCATGTACTCGTACTAAGCCAAAAAGAAGTGATTCAGACCATCATTATGAACACCTTTTAATATGGGGTCAACCCAGAATTAGAGAAAAAAATCAGCTATTCCGAACAAAATTGCAACTCGGATGTATGGAAATGGTGATTTTATTTCACGAATTCCGGGTTGGCCCCATAGTAAAGGTTGTTTATAATGATGGTCTGAATCACCTCCTTTCGGCTTAGTACACCAGTTCTGTATGACGGGAAGTCACGGTACATTAAGCTTTTCTGCTATTCTGCTAACAGTTGTCATCGAGTGCAAAGATAGACCGGTGGTTCTCTCTGCTGCCGACCACGCCGGCGCTGTCACGGCCTGAGAGCGGCTTCGTCTCCGGAGTGGACGACACAGCCGACGCAGCCACCCTCGCCGAGGCGCGCAGCCTGCTCCTCCAACTGGGTGCCAAGAAGAAACGACGACTGATCCCTATACGCTTCACGAGAAAAAAGATATTAGCTAATAAACATACGCTACTTTAACATTTGGTGACTGATGCGCGTTATTCGAGAATTTGTCGGATTATTGACTAGAGAATACTTGTGTATAGATGAGCCATGTTCAACAAAAAAGTCCACCAATAGATCAGGGGATCTTTCGATCGACTAGGACGTAGGTTTACGAAACTTCACGGAAACTCCATACAATCTGCCTAATTTCCAATAAGTTCTTCAAACTCTCGTTTACGTCCAATTAGATCCTCAAGCTTTTATAATCGCTTGCTATGCTATCTCGTTCGCACTAACATATAATTTTAATATTCCTGATTGTACTTAATTACTCAGTGTTGTAATTATTGATATGTCCTAGCGGACTATCGGTTCAAAGTCGTGCCCCGGGAGGGGTCGTGACTTGTGACCTAGTGGGAGCAAGAGCGAACACTAGACATATGAAGGTATATGTTATTGCGAAAAGGACAGCATATACCATAGTGTGCTATTCTGAATACGTAGTATTTACTATTCTTGCAAAAATTGATCAGAAGGAAAACCAGCAGATACATAACGCGTGTTGGTTGAAAGCTTTTCTCTTTACAATAACTCATTGCTTGTTGTGTCACAAAATGTCAAAAGTGTACAAAAATGTGTGTTATAGTCACAAAACTATACTAGGCACACCTATTTTGAAAGAAAGAAACTAACCGCGTCCCTTTCTAATTCGTGCCGTAGCAAATCAATGCGTCTTTTTAGGGTCTTTTTAGCTCTCTTTTTTATCTTGATCGACAGAGTAGTACCTCTAATTATGACCGATAAATTTATACGAAACCTTACATGAAGTGATTCTATTGGTGGAGTTTTACCTCATACATCACACATCTACACTTTAAATATCTTCTCTAGTTGACACGTAGCCTTAAGTATGATGGGAAGAGAGTAGATTATTCATAAAGATTCAGTAAGATTCAGTTAAATTATACTTACAGTACGACCTTCGTATCACACCAATATCTTACGTCTACGCGGCTTACAATCACAATAATATCCTAAACGCGTACGCGTCCGCGCCGTAGGAGCCTCACTGACTGAAAACGGTGAATAATTTGATGACTATCAAATACTGCAGGTTATATTAATATAATAAATATGAGTCGTGCGGACTGTTGGGGTGCGCAACGTTGCATAAGAGTTTTCTTACGCCTTGGACCGTGCCCATCCATTTAAAAGTTTTCTATTGAAAACTTTTAAGGTCCGGTCCGCTAAATTATTGTTTAGTCTTCGACTTGAGTTTTTTTGTTTACATATGCATGAATTTTGTTGACAAGCATACTGATTCTTTATGAATAGACAGCTAGATTTTAAGTATGAATTAAGAAACTAAATAAGCAATTGAATTCGAAAAACGAAAGATCTAGTTTACTAAGTAAATGGTATAGATAGTACTTAACAAGAAACATGTGTTTATTGGTGCATAAGTAGAAAATGTAGAGTTGTAGCAATGAGAAATGACTTTATGATCTCTCTATTAGTTTTAGAAGTAACGACTATAATTATTTTAATTATTACTTACGCTTAAAATATGGTCGCTTGTTTTTTAAGCATGTGTCTTTAATAACTACAACGAAACACATTCTACTTTCCGAAAGTTCTCACTAAATAATTACTAGCAGTTCAGTTCTCACTGGGAAAATAAGTACGACCTAATTCCCTATCCCTAATTGTAGGGGTGGTAAAATAAAACTTTGCTGTTATGAGTGGACTGTATATAATGTTGTAACGCAGATTAAATACATTAATCGAGTGTCAAAGCGAGTAGTAAATATACTTGTAGGCAGGCTGTAGCGTCGCTGTGGTCGCAGGGAAAAGAGAGCGAGCGGGCGCTCGCATGCCCTTATAAACTAGCCAAGGGTACGAAGCGGCGCGCGGGGGCGACGATGCCGCGGTGGCGGCCAGCGGGCGGGCTTCGATGTTGCGTTGATGCGTAGACACTCACACCTTTTTAGCTGAATTTTCCATGACTACATCTCAACACGCGCTTGACCGATCTAATTCTTACTCGTAATATTTGTTAGAATTCAGATATTTAACGATCTTACCAAATATTATCAAAATTTGCTGATAAATAGCGCTTCAGCAACTGCAACTGCAACTCCCGAACTTCGACTCGCTTTATCTTAGATATTTTTTGTTTGATTGACAAGATAAAAAATATCTGATAGGATTTTGATAATATTTGATAGGGTCGTTTGGTATTTAAATCCTAAAATAATTTGCGAATACGAACGAAATCGATCAAGAACGACTCGATATACCTATACCTAGACTTATGAAGCCTCCGTTAAGCAGATGCGAGGTCTATTGTTCGGAGAACTCCTAGTAAAATAGAACTGCAATATCCTGACAAGGCTTTGAAGCCCGCTCGGTTTCGTATTGAAGTATCCCATAATCGCCAACAAATTTGTTATTCGCACTATTAATAATCTCCCAAATAATAATACATTTAAATATACAGGGTTATTGGTAATCAATTAGCATCCTTTTTGAAGATCATTCTGTACATCAAACTAACAACGTTTATTCTGCGACTTTTGTTAAAACTAAAAAAATACAGTTGATCCATACATTTTGTCGCAGGCGAACCATATTTTTCTATGGAACAGCATATTTTTTTTTAGATTTGACTAAAGTTGTTGAATAAAAGTTGTTAGTTTTGAGGTACAGAATATACCCCTAAAAGGATGCTCATTGATTACCACTATTACCAGTAACCCTGTATACATTAAATATTCACGTTCTACGAAATAAAATTTCAAATACAATGTTTTTGTGAAATTCGAAAACAAAGTAAAAGGAACAATGGCCTGTTTGAAGCTTGTATGGCTTGGAGTACGAAAGTATGATGAAAGGGGAAATTTGGATTTCATAAAGCTTGAACTTCGACATTAAAAACAAATTTACAAAAACCTATTGTCACAATATCGCAGGAAAAAGCCTGTGAAAATCTATTCACCAACTTTTTTTTTGAAACTCCAAACTTAAGTAAAATTTGTAAAGACAAATTTCCCGTTTTCAACTGGATGCAAAAAGAAAAGAGCAACTTTTTGCCGAAATTACAAACTGGACATATTTGGTAAACAATCATCTAAGGAGTTTTCTTAGAATTGAAATTTCCTGTTCGCAAGTGGTTACTTTTGAACGTTGCTAAGATACCTACACGAAATAAAGGTTGCTTTGCCATTTCGAAACAGATTTTGTTTACTTTGTGACTATTTCACAAAAAGGTACACATTTTGAAAAACAATTTACGAATAAGTTAGAAGGTGTCTCGAAACCTAGTTAGTTTAAAATATAATGCATTTAATTTTATTTTATGGGAGCGCGTTAATCGATAAGATAAAGACTGAAGTCGGCTTAATGGTGTTCTCGAACAACGTGCATATGCTTAATAGGTATTTCGTGCAATTTACGTTAGTTGTAAATTGAAAGTAGATAGTTGAAAGTATTATATCTGAGTTATCACGGTATAAATATTTTAATATTATACTTAATTTAAGTATCTATGTATTATTATCTACAACCATGGTGAGCTATGCAATGTTATCAGAGTAAATTAATTATTTTTATCTGCCCTTTGTGTCCCACTAGTAGACAAGAGTGGAGTTACTTTTATATTAAAACAAGAGACAATTTAATTCACTAAGTGTGAATTTACATTTTTTTGGTGCATTGAACTCAGTAAAGGCTGCGTTGTAACAAATCAAACTTTTTCTTAGAGCATGCTGTCTGAAACGATTTTGAAAAACATAATGACATCGAACACAATTACACGATTTTCTTGTAGGTACTTATTCGTCAAAATATAAAATACACATTTTGTTTTTGAACTACAAATTTCATCTAAGCTATTTTATATCCTCATTTTGTCTTAAGTTATATACTGCATAACTTAAAATTATAATAAACTGGGATCAAAATTTAAATACTCAGGTATAGGTAGCACTTAAACTCCTAAGTATTGTTAAAAGGCGCGATCTTAAGAACCTGAGTGCAGGAAGCAGGCTCTTTCTTGTTTTTAGAATCAAATTTTCAGATCAGGCACATCGTAGGTACCTACTACTCCTTAACAAAATCGTGTAATAAATCACTACGCAAAATGATTACATACCACGTCACGGTGAAAGACAGCTTTCGTCCTGATATATTAAAGGGCCAAAATACCGCAGAAATCGTTTTCTTTAAGGCGTTTTTTACAAATTTTGATATTTGTTACGACAATAATTTAAAGAATTCTTGTCGAATAGTGCAACAATTGTGGGTAATACAATATCCAAGAGAGTAAGTAACCACCAATTTATTATCATTCAATCATACAAGCAAATGCTCTTAACTATCTCTGAAAATTTCAACGTTCTCTCGTAGCTATCACGATTCATGAGATACAGGCTGGTAACAGACACACGGACAAACGGACGGCGGAGTCTAGTAATAGGGCCCCGTTTTTACCCTTTAAGTACGGAATCCTAAAAACGTATAAACGTGATGAAGGTATGTAGTGAGATTTTATCGCGCTTGTTGTAAAGCTTTTTGTGGCTGTTTCTTTCTATAGATATCTCTCGAGTAACTCTCAGAACGGGTATGATAAAAACGTTTTTCGTGTCGCTTTTTCTGCGCGCGTCACATTAGCAAAATAAAGCAATCTTTAGGGATAATGTTAATCCTACACTTAACGCAGTCCTTACCATCACACCACGTATTTTCATTTTCAGGATGACGTATTTCTGCTTTCGCTATAAAAAAAAAACTAAAAACAGAAAAACAAACAAATTTCTTGCCGTAAAATGTTTTTCATCCCCCCATCTCGGAAAGAGAGACTCTTCGAAATCTAAGTGCAAAAGCCGTTTTTATCAGCTAGAGGGTAAAGTAAAATTGAATTTAGAACATCGTGTGCACTAAGTTCGTGAATACAAAACATTATTAAACCTATTTACTTCTACCTCTATGGTGCCGAATTTATCATACAACCTTTTTTAAATTGTTCAAAACTCAGACACGGAACCTTCTTGCTGTACTTTTTTTATTTGATTTGCGTGAGCCATTTTTTATATGCATGATATTTTTAAAAGTTTAAAAAATAAGAAACTTGAAAACTAGTGAAAAACCTAAAACCTAAATTCTAGAGACGAGGAAGTTTATTTGATGCCAAAAGAATTTACTGAAACTGTTAATAGTGCGCAAATGAGCTTTCTCCTTTTAACAATCACGCAAGAAGTATTTAAAACAGTGCGGTATGTAGACGACTTTAGTCATTTCCTCGCTGAAGTGGGATGATAAATTACGTGTTGCACGCGAGTGCAAAGATTTTTACCTTGTGCTCTTTTGGTTCCCTCGGTAACTCCCAGGATTCTAAAATTTTAGAATCCTTCGCTTGCTCGGTCATCAAAAATGAGCACGTGGTTAAAAAAATCAACTTTGCATTCTTGTACAACAAATAACTATTTCATACCACCTGCTCAAAAGTTACTCATTATATGTCGTACAATCTCAACGCAAAATAAGTCATTATTATCTTACCACAATCTCGAGGGCTATGCAGGTCGATAATGTTGTATGAAACTCCCTAGGGAGTAAAGTGATTTAAATTTGGAACGTCTAATTCAAAAATTTCTTAACTTAGAACATTTAAGGACATCGTAAAGAGATTTATTTTGTTAGTTAATTAAACCTCTTTGCATTGCACAGCAACGGGCATTGTAAGGAGAATTTATTAGATTTTATAGAATATAACCTCTTTGGTGCCTGTATCAGTTCAATTTTATTGTATAAAACCTTTTTGCAATGCCTGTGTTAGGCCGTGATAATCGAGCTTGCCATGGTCTTATGTTTTTCATGTTTAACATTCTGTTTTATCAAGGGTTTGTGATCTTTTCTATGAAAATTTATAGGTACCATCCATGGTCAATTGTAAAATTTTTGCATGAGGATGGTTTGAATCACACCCTTTCCGCTTAGTACACTCTGAATAACCCTGTATATAAGTTTCCATTCAGCACAATTCACGGAATTTTCTCTACCATTATACAATTACCTTTGGAACAAATTATAAGAAATACGTTTTGTTGTGTGAGTATCTAAAATGTTGTACCCATGACTTATCAAAGATTTTTTTTGTCTATAGGTACGTAATTGGAGAAAAACATTTAGCTTTGGTCTACACTCTAGACAGATTCAGCTAAGAACATTTTTATGAACATTATTTGCCTTCGGGCACAGGAAAACCTAGGAGGATTTTCGCACTCAAACAGAGAAAACTCAAAATCTACTCTAAAGTAGAGTAATTTTACCGCGTGCGATCAGCTTATCATTTTAAGCATATTGAAAAGTGTTGTCGATGTCAGTTTTGGACTCAACGCATTTCATTCAAATAGCAGCTAGAGAAGTTTTTTTCCACGTACGATTCATTACATCAATTTTATTGTAGAAGTTAATTTATTTACTAGATATTATTTCTAGTGCATTTGATTCATATTATTAACGACATTAACACAATCGTGGGAAATGGCCACAATAATTTTGGAACGAACAATTAAATTTAGTTTAGCATTTGGTCAGCAAAATAGTAAACTATAAAATTGATAATGAAGTAGCTAAGAGACTTATTGTATTTTATGTGATCTCAAAAATCGATCAGTGAAATTATAAGTAATATAATGTATTTAAATTTCACAATGAAGTGTGCTATAAATAACAACTGCTTAGGTATACTTTTAATTAGGTGATCTATATGTACCTACGTACAACAATCTACATAGGTACACCCTATTTGGTGTTTAATCAGGTATTTTACCTAGTGTACCAGAGTACAGCCAACTCTGCATTGGGTTTTTATTTTTCGTCTAAATTTCTTAAATATTTGATTGATATTTTTCACTGATATTACAGAATTGTTTTGCAAAACAAATAATGTTTAGGTACAGCTGCACAAGGTTATGGCCTAAGTTTCATAGATTATTGCAATGTCTCCTTTAATGGAACTAATGCTTGTTTAATGAGCTCTATTCTATCTATATAAATATTGAAACATGCATACTATAACTTATTTATGGGTATGATTCATTAGTTGTGCATAAACGTCTCTATAATTAAGGATGTGGCAAGTCGGATAAAAAACATGTTTTATAAACAAATGTCTATACAATGTGTTTGTCTACAGGTGTCGGAGTCTTAAGTGGTGACATCTATGGCAAATTTTGAACAACTTTTACTATGAGACCAACAGTAAGGCCGGGTTCCCACTATGCCCGACCGGCAGATTTACCGGCTCGGTAAAGCTGCCGGGATAGCTAATGGTTAAAGAATATATATGAAGCTGTTCACATTATGCCGGATCCGGCAAAAATACCGAGCTCGCATTTTGGCCGAGCGTTTTGTCACTGCGAAGCGCCGGTAAAACACCCGGGCCCGAGTAATGTGAACCAGTTTGCCCCGGATCTATGTCCCCCGCTCACCCCGCCCGTGCTCCCCTCACGTCATTCGGCTCCCATTCCAAATTCGACTGAAGTGAGTACTTGACTGTCTGATTTTCTTCTGGGATCCGGTGTAATGTAAACATTCTGTCCGGTGTCCGGTTTCCGTCAGATCTACCGGTCCGGCATAGTGGGAAACCGGCATAATACTCTGATTTCTGAAAACGTAAAAAAAACTGCTGTTCCATACGATACAGAGTTGATCCCACAGTAAAAGTTATTCAAAATTTGCCATATATGTCACCGCTTAAGGCCCCGACATCGGTAGACAAACACATTGTTTAATCATGAATGATCGTTAATGAATGTTCGTTAACGATCATCGAAGTTATGCAACGTTCAGCACGGTTAGTCTTTGGATGGGTGATTTCGGGTGGTATTTAGAACTGAGCGCTATTGTGGCTCGAATGACACGTTAAATTGTAGGTCCCGGTTGTTCACCGTTTCACTATGTCAGACGCTTTGAAGCGACTTAAAAACTCTGACACCAGGGCTAGCCACACGGCCTGGTACTTGGTAACAGAATGTTCTAGGTATCATTATAAAATCACGCGTGCAAGTATTTGCTGACAAATATTTTTAGAGTAGCTTCTGAACCACTATTAAGGAAACTGACACGTTTGCTTACACATTGCAATTTTGTTTCGTTTGCAATAAATTGCAATTTTGTTTTGTTTGCAGTCACTGTCATATTCCACTTTTAAAGAATACTAGCTGACTAGAGAATACTTCGGCAAAGTTCGTTTCACTGCCGGGCTGAATTGTGAATCTAAACTAAACCCTCCAGGGCGCCATCGCCACCCAAACGCATACAAAAAATATCATTCACATCGGTCCAATCGTTTAGGAGGAGTACAGTGTCATACACACGTACAGTAGAATTATATAACTAATAAATAATCAATTGCTTCAATTTTGCAACGTTCAAATAAAATACCAAGTAAATTTCTAAAGCCTACATAGAAAATATTGAAAATCTTTTAAGCCTTCTAGTACCATACTATCTCAAACTAAATACTTCTTACTTGGTCTGAGGATACTATTGAAAACGCCATGTCGATATTGTAAGTTGGTGCATTTTTAGATAAGTTTTATAACTTTAGCTGTAGATTATAATATCTATACATACGAGTAGATTCGATCAAAACTTGTTACAGCAACCAAATATTGAATAGTGAGTAGTTAGTACGGCAAATTCAAGTTGAGATCGCATCATCACTATCAAAAGATATAAATTAACAGACTCGACAAGGAGATTGTCGGGTCATGATGTCACCCAATAATATTCCTAGTAGGAGTCCATAAGATAATAATCGTAGCTCGCTCTATTTAACAACATAAATGAAATCGAATTCAAGAAAAATGTATTTGAAAATGTATCGATTTCGGGAATTCAACGTTTTTCCTAAAAATAACACAATCTTTGGTATATATTTTATAAATAAAAAATTAAGCTTAAAAAATATTCATGTGATTTTTTTATTATCCTTTAGTGTGAAATTGCACGAGACGAAATTTGGCGTATAAAATCCCTTAAAGGAACTATCTCGGAGTTTTATAGATAGCATTGGACATTGTGTGCTCCAATTACTGACTTTGACCTCCAATCGAATTAATGGAGTGACGCGTGGGTGATGAAATCTCACTCTGCTCTATTAAACAGATCGGTTGAGCGTGGACTTCTGCACGTTATACCTCTAAATATAGGCTAAATCAAAATTCTTGGCGGCAGTTATATAAGCTACAAGCTGCGCAAAATCCAATCCCGAAGATTGGGTTTCGCGCAGTTTGTAGATAACTTTACCGCCGCCGAGAACTTTGGTCCGGCCTATAGGACTAAACTTTTATAAACTTTAAAAATTTTTTTTTTTAATCCGTCCTCCTCCACCTATTCCCCTGATGTATAAATATTTCAGGATCCTTTTATAATTATTATTTAAATCGTTACTACAAACATTATATCTCAATGTTACAAATGATCAAGTTACAATTTTTACCCTGATTTTAATTTTATACATTTAGGTATTTTTGTTATCTTAATTTGTCATAAAGTAAATACTTCAATAGTTCCCAACTTCAAGTAATTTTATAGTTATTTTTACATTTATACGTATCAATCTTTATATTTATATATATTGCAAATATAAATAAAATTAGCTATACAGTGTGTCAGTCATGAGAAATAATTATACGCGTGTATAATAGTCTTATGTGCATATAATTATACAGTGATCTAAAGCGGGTCTCAGTCAGATTTTATAGTTATCGAATAAAATATGTTTTGTAAGAATACGTATCAAGGGTGCCTGGTTAAACATTTTAGGACATTACTAGCTGACCCCGTGAACTTCTCTCACCATCTGTCGACTGTCAATGACAACGTTAACACGCAGGAACATTTTGTATGGGAAAATATAATTAATGTTTTTGTTATTTTAATTGCTACATTTTTATATTTTCTCACCATATAAACCTTCCCTGGACTTCCATAAATATTTCAACACTAAAATTAGCCAAATCGGTTCAGCCGTTCTCGAGATTAAGCGAGACTAACAACAACCACAATTCATTTTTATATTTCATTTTTATATATAAGAAGATTGTATTCATCCTTATGTTATCATCTTAATACTTTTATACTGTGGGTTTGGATTTGAAATTGAACAGATTGAAAATTATAAGAAAAAACGTATAAAACACAATACTGTTTTTCTGTGGAATAGCTTTTTTTGTTCTAATTTTATTAAGTGTTGTTAATGTATGGTGAAAAGAACGGGAACATTCTGGAAAATGCTAAAGCTTGCTAGCTAGCTTTTTTACACACACTTTGTGTAAAAAAGCTAATCTAAAGCATTAGCAAAAATCACAAGTACCTAACCTTTTCGTAAAATAGGACCTTCGGACGACCTTGAGCGTTCGGACGTCCGAGAGCGATCTGGCGCGCCGGATGTTTTAAGACTGTGCACACTGCTAAGTCGTGGCTGTCAGTCGCGTCCGTCAGCCGCGTCCGATAGTATGTTTCCGACTTTATAACTATGTATCTATCCATAGTATTTAATTCTAGAAAAAGTACCCTCATACCTCTGGCCAACCTAAGTTTAAGTACTTACTCTGGTAGTAGGTTAAATACGATATAAATGATATAGATAATAACTTATAGCCAATATTAGGATTAATAACTATAGCTAATTTTCTATATAATTACCCAGTTATTTATAGATAAAAATGAATGTATTGTAAATTTATTAGTAATGAATGTGAAGATTTTACACGAAGGCAAACATCATGAAGTACCGGTTTATTCAGAAAAGGTGTGCTTAGTCAAATGAACAACTTTTACTACGGGGTCAAACCAGAATTCAAGAAAAAATATTTTTTCTTTAGATATCATATTCATATCTTTTGTCGATTCCGAGTTGCAATTCTAGTATTGGACAGCCAATTTTACAGTCGAATCCCGGGTTGGCGCCATATTAAACGTTGTTCGTGACAATCATCTGAATTATCCCCATTCAGTTTAGTGCACTTTTTCTGAATGCAATAAAATAGAGCAGGTGCCTTTATTAATAATACAATAAACCTACTACACAAGAAGCAATCAGATTATCCACATACCACAGACGATCTAGCTAGAGATAATCCAAATATTCACTACCTGTTGGCAGCTTATCCAACATGCTGGCAGCATGAACTCGCTGAATGGCAATGTGTATAGAAATAAAAGTAAACTTGACTATCATTCCAACTAAAAAATAAATTATAACTACTAAACTACTATATGTTTAAACAAAAACATGTTAATAAAAAACTTAAAAGTAGAAATGAATATTATTATAATTATAGAAGATGATGAAAACCTGAATATAAAATCCCACTGCCATGCCAGCGGGCTCAGTTCCCAAAATGCTGTGCTGGCCCCATAGCCACGTCGGATGGCGATTCTAATCCTCTGGGCATAGTAGATGCCAGCATTTTGGTCACTTGACTTCTATTTTATTTTTTTCTATATACATATTTCTCTGATACTCTACATAGGTATTCTACCTGAGTATAAAGTAAATATAACTCATAGTTAATACTAACTATATTATGGTATCCAGTGCCATAATCCTTCTATTTTGGATACCATTGTAACCGTAACTATATCTAAAAAATCTTTGGAGATAGCTGAATTTTAATTTTAACATTTATACTTCATATTTTAAAAGGTCAAGGAAAATATCCATTAACTACGTCTAATTGCTTTCCAAAATGGATACAAAGTAAGAATACTTTTATTTTTATTTAATTATCGGTAAATAAGTATTTATGTAACATTGAAGTATTGTATGTTAGTTTTTAAGATTTAAATACGTTTATTTCGACTACTAATATTAAAGAATGTTTGATTGTTTTGACTGATACGTAGCTTAGTTTAAAGTTTGTGTTCTGATTTTTAGTTTTTAAATACGAATAAAAATAATAAGTCAGAAAAAATCCACACAATAAGTGGGGGGCTACTTCAAATTTAAACAACGAATGATTCAAAATACGAATCACTTTCGAGGTCGCAGTTAGACGCGTTTGAATGCTTGGTTTAAATTCAGAATGAGAGCATGGTTTGGTCGAGAAATGTTCGTTTGGACACAATATTAGGACCCCCACCCACTTGACACGACTATTTTCGGATTCATTAATGCAGTTACATTTCCTGACTTATCATTTATTCGTGGACGTATAATGTTTTGTTTATAAGTTATTTTAATATGAATAGTTTGTACCGAGTAATAAATGCCTACTTTACTTGATCTTTGCCGTATTATTGGCCTTGTCCCGCAGATGTGACCTCTACACACTTACATAGGTAATTTTATTCTCGTAATTGCATTGAATTACATCTTATACTGAACTTCGATGTTAAATCGAGATAAATGTAGTGTTATACAGGGAGTGACTAAGTTGAAGGGGGTGATACAGACCATCATTATGAACCACATTTACTGCGGGACCAACCCAGTATTTCCCATCTGTGTAACTTTTGCCCATGCCAACAAATCTTATTGAAAATTCATATATAAAAGTTTGTTTAGTACTAGATGCCATCCAGCTGAAATGATGATGATTTCTTCGAATTAAGGATCTATCTACAGCGTTACTTCAACAATAGCCTCACAGAAAACAATTACTTACGTTAAATTTAAAAGACGGGTGATCGCGACTGGCATTTACAACTAAGCGCTGCTGTGACTCGGATGACGTGTGTAGGCCCTGTTTTTTTTTACCTTTAAACCATGTTAGAGGCCTTTGAGCTCCATACATTTTACAGAGTTACCCTTGAACCATATAATTGTCTTAAGGCGGCTTTAAAACTATGACACCAAGGCTCGCCACCCAGCCTATATGAACTTACTTACGTGATTTACTCGTAGTATAGGGGCTGAAAGGGCATAATATCTAGTCTTCAGTATAAGTAGGTACGTACGTAGGTATTCTAAGATAAAGGCTAAATGCCTGAGGTGCGAGAGGTGGTATATTGGTTAATACTAGCGCACCGCGGCATCTACCGCATTGATATGTTTTCGATACCTAACATAGATAGGTATGACTAAAAGGGCTTATTAGATTACTTAATCTGATTAATATCGTTGCTCAGTACAAAGGAGTCTCGTTGTAACTATGTATTATCGAATCTGCCAGTCTCTCTATGCGTCTTTGATGAAGTCTCAGTAAGACACTGCATCTAGATTAATCTAATAAGCCTTTAATGCTACGAGTACAATGGTCTTTAGTATTGATAGCACAGTTAATATGTACATTTTAGTAATGATCAATTTTTCTTGACTAAATCCGAAATCGCTAAAAAATCAGCTGTACAATACGTCGAGTCCCTTTTTAGGGTTCCGTACCTCAAAGGAAAAAACGGAACCCTTATAGGATCACTTTGTTGTCTGTCTGTCCGTCTGTTCGTCTGTCAGTCTGTCCGTCTGTCCGTCTATGTGTATGTCAAGACTCTTTATGTCAAGAACGCGTAAAGATATCGAGTTGAAATTTAAAACAGTTTAAATTTCAACTCGATATCTTTACGCGTTCTTGAGATAAAGAGTCTTGACATACACACAGACGGACAGACGGACAGACTGACAGACGAACAGACGGACAGACGGACAACAAAGTGATCCTATAAGGGTTCCGTTTTTTCCTTTGAAGTACGGAACCCTACGGTTTTTACGACATAAACGGCTCTAACTTCTTTATATGATAACTGAGAAGTTTTTTCTTTACACAACTGTAAGAGTCTTACAGTTGTGTAAAGAAAAAACTTATACGTATCTGTATACGTATATATATATGATCTCTTACAGTTGTGTAAAGAAAAAACTTCTCAGTTATCATATAAAGAAGTTAGAGCCGTTTATGTCGTAAAAACCGCATATTTTGACACTCACAAAAATCAAAACCTACAGGGTACTTCCCGTTGACATAGAACTATGAAATTTGGCGAAAAGCATTGTCTCAGAGTACACATATAGGAATAAATCTGAAAAATGAACATTTTTATTTAAATCACAAAAAAATAGGGCTTCAAAATTCACATATGGGTTTAAAATTCAAAGTGCGTAAATCGTATCATGTGAGGTATCATATAAAAGAGCTTCATTAGCACATGCTAAAACAGGTTTTTAATTATTTTAACAATTTTAACAAAGTACTTCTATATTTTGTGAAATTTTCTTAATTTGTACGAAACCCTCGGTGTGCGAGCTTGACTTGAACTTGTCCGGTTTTTTTTAGTGGTAAGTAGCAAAATATATATCAGCCGTACCTACACGCAAGTAGCCGTACCAATAAGTTTTTTTGAAACTTATGTACGGAATTTCACACCATTGGCTTTTCGGTGAAGGAAAAACATCGCAACCTGCATACGTCCGTAGAAGAAATTTGGCATGGTTTTGGTTTATGGTTTATGTATAGCAAAACATGGTCATTATGATAAGTAAAATTATATCTTAAAATATGACCATCGTCTAAAGAAACACCTAGTACATCCACGCTACATTATTTTGTATGATTTCATTTAATAGCAATTTGTCGAGCTCGTGTCTGTGGCGTGTCCTTCTGCGTTTATTACAAAAATACCTTTGTTTACTAATAGGCAGTCTCTACGTAGAATGACAGATGTGTAGGCTAATCGTATAGATACATTGTCACGCTAATTCACCATGACGCGACGCTACAATGGATGTAGAGTCGACATTTTCTGTATTTGCTTCTGTTCGGTAAGTATCAACTGTTTTACTACCTATTCAAAGTTTCAGTGAGCAAGCAAGAGCGCGGTACAAGCAATAGAAAGGCACGATCTGCCTAATGATCTGCCTTGTTTTAGTAGCTGATTCAACAATGTTTTCTTAAGACGTTGTCACGTAAAACTATCGTCCGTAAACCGACCTTACAGACAACACATTTTATGAATAAAAAAAACCGGACAATACATCAATTTCTCGTAATACATCAAAAAAACACAATGTTAAAATAATTAAAAACCTGTTTTAGCATGTGCTAATGAAGTTCTTTTATATGATACCTTACATGATACGATATACTCATTTTGAATTTTTTACCCATATTTTGTGAATTTTAAGGCCCTTTTTTGTGATTTTAATCAAAATGTACAGTTTTCGGATTTATTCCTATATGTGTACTCTGAGATATTGCTTTTTGCCAAATTTCATAGTTCTATGTAAACGGGAAGTACCCTGTAGGTTTTGATTTTTGTGAGTGTCGAAATATGCAGTTTTTTACGACATAAACGGCTTAACTTTTTTAAACGATAACTGAGAAGTTTTTATTTTACACAACTGCAAGAGACCATAGATATACGTAAACAGTTTAAATTTCAACTCGATATCTTTACGCGTTCCCGAGATAACGAGTATTGACATACACACAGACGGACAGACAGACAACAAAGTGATCCTATAAGGGTTCCGTTTTTCCGTTTGAGGTACGGAACCCTAAAAAACGAATAGATAGTAGAGCAGTGGGTAGAATACGACCACTGCTAGGCATAAGCGGCATTAGCCTTCCCTATGGATCTTCAATAAGACCGATTAGAAGCGGTTTGCACCCAACTTGGGACTACGATCTTAATTAGGTCGTCGGTTCACGTTGTGGGAGGATGTCCTACGCTGCACTTGACGGTACGTGGTCTCGATAACATTTTGACCCCATCGGTAATCAGTTCTCCGTGCTGTGCCTTGCTCACAGCCATCTTGATTTGCTTACCCGCTGGGCTATTTCGGTTACTTTGGATCTTCTACGGATCTCTGCAACCTGAATCGACCTATCAGAGAGAGAAAGAGTAATACTTATGTACCCTCAATATCCCGCCCCTATACGTGTATGAGCCATAAACGATAGAATATCTGCCCAAAACTACACCCTACGTGGTCGCAGGGGCCAAATATTAAGATAATATATTGACACGATGAATAAGAAGAAACAAGATAGCTAGGTACCTAAGTATTATCGTAATGATAATCATTTCGGTGATATAGAGTCGCACACAAAATCCGACTCTATCTTTCCACCTTGTAGATGGACAATTTTCAATTACAATAGGTTGTACCTATTGTAATTGAAAAGTGTGTAATAAATATTCAAAGAAAAATATTTTTTTCTACAATATGATTTAGGTATTATTATTTACTGGTTTAGTTTTTTTCATTATAACTTTAGAAAATCTGTTGGAAATTGAAGTAACTTACTTGAAACTGCTGCAATTAGTTAGGTTAACTATTTCGCGTAGAGCAAGTATATAAATAGGTTATGAGACCAGTTAACTACCGGCACAACACTGTAAGACAAACTCTTTATAATTCCGAAAGTACGCCGTTTAGTATATAAACTGTAGTTAAGTAGAATCGTGCATAATATGAGGTGACTACATGATTAGGCTACAGTCAAACAATACGCAACGCCGCGCACCTTAGAGTCACCTTGTGGCCGCTCAATCGCAGATTGTACGAGAATAAGATACTCGTACTCGTAAGTTTATACATAATATATTTTATCAATATATTTAGAGACATATTTATTATTTATTATTATTTATTTATTTATTTATTATGCGCTAGCCCGTACCGGACCAGAGCGTGTAGAACAACAGGCAATCGCCCTTCTTGGGTCAGGCCAAGACCTAGGTCTAGGGACCTTTCTTCAGCAGTCGACTATTAAAATTTTACAGTTATTAATGGATTTTTGTATTATTTGCAATATTATCAGCGAATTAAGAAATAACGCGATTATCAAGCGATGTTTACAAACCGCACGGAACGGAACGTCTTTGCGATGAGCACGCGTTGTGCTTGCAAACAATTTCGTATCAAATTAACACACTCTAAACGCCAGTGCTCGTCCCTCTCTTCTCAATGTCGACGCAGCAGCATCGCTCGGGCGCCGCGTTGTTACCGCACCGCACCGTCTGGACCAGTCTTTACAGTGTTCATTGCTGTGACCAGAGGTCCACATACAAGAAAAAGTATCTGGTTATTTCGTCACGTAGCCATTGTCCAGCGTCTACGAATCCTGCTGCGCGATGTGAATTATTAAACAGGAGTAAGCTGCTTGTGCCGACTCGGCCGGATATCATATCACTTAGGCAAATGGATGGATGGCCCTTTCAAGGTATCTTCAGGCTTACAGCGACGATTGCCAGCTTCCATTTTGCAATATTCCGTATGATATTCTAAAATATAGGTCATTTTCTTTTATTGGTATTAAAAGAGATACATCCCAAATGTCGATCAGAAATATTAACACTCGCATATGAAAATAATATAAATGATTGTCAATACCTACATATACATACATATACTACAATATTACATTGTATGAAAACAAATAATTTATGATAATTAAAAGGTAGAGATCGTGGAAAAATGACCCTGAAATTATAAAATAAAATCAGCTGTCTAATCCATTTTTCCGGAATTCAAAGAACATTTTGGGATTAATCTCGATGTACAAATCACCACCTTGTATGTCTGTAGGTATTAAAATGGTTACCTTTCCATATAGGGGGAGAGACGTGGAAGAACGACCATCACTCATCTGATAACCAGATGAGACATACTTTTTATGAAATATTATTTACGTACAAATAGGCATATTATGATAGCTTGCCTATAAAAAAGTGATCATGACAATATTTAAATGGCATTTTTTTACCTTCACTCTTTTGATAGTCGGTATTTTTTTATTCCAACTAATAGTTTTCAATGTAGAAAATATGAAATATTTAATTTGGTTGATACTACTGGAAGAAACTATGAAGAAGTACGTCAATACATATAAGTACGAAAGCGATCTATAACCAGTCAAAATTGATATCATAAGAAAGATTCACCTTCGATAACTCGTTCGTGAAATATTTTTTTTTTTTTTTTTTTATTGGAAAATTACAAACCACAGACTCCAGGGTCTGTGCCTTTTGTTAACTAAAATATTCAATTATTCGATTTTACTATACAAAAAGAGTTAGTACAATAGAGATGGGTTAGTTTAAGTTTTAGCCTAAGTTAGTAGTTTCAGTGCATTGCGTGAATGCCACGAGCAAACCGGCGACCCGCATGCAGCACCCGATCACGAGTGTGACGCATGTGCCAGCCATTCGTGAAATATTTAAAACTTAATAAAAAAGCCATTAACACTTTTCGATAGGCAAGCTATCATTAAATGATAGCTTGCCGCAAATTTTGCGTGTTTGTAAATAAATAATAATTGTTAAAAAAAGGCTCATCTGGTTATCACGTCGGTGAAGGTTGATCTCCAGCGGCTCTTAGACCATTACTTACTTACCGTGTTAAAATGATTAGTCTGGCTTCAGCTTTGTGAGTTTTCACATCAACTCATACAAATCTAATCTGAAACAAAATAGATTGTATATCTATAATGTATAGGTACCTATAGTTAGTTCTTGTGTTCTCAAAATTGGTATATTACTGTACGAAGTAGAATATCTCAGAGTTACTAAACTAAACGCAAAGTTCTGCGAGTGGCAACAAGGCCTTTGATGAATATTCACATGTTCATTGACAACCTCGAATGGATATATATATTGTAATCTATAAGTAAATCTTCACTTAGATTCATATTATATCACAATTAGACGTTTCAATTCAGTTTTAAGTTGTTTTGAATTTCAAATTCTCATTTATAACTTAGTATAGGTATTATCGATTATGTATGTAGGTACATTAAAGCCCAGGAAACGCTCTAACGACTTGTATCAGAATTGGTAGTAACAGTACAGTACAAGGTATTTCTTGTTAATTTAATTTCTCTAGACGGTTTTTGTTATTTTTACACTGAAAAAAATGAATTTACTGAACAGTTTAGCTATTTTTCATTTAGCTAAACTTTAGTAGTTGCCACCTAAAGTTTAGCTTAATCAACAAAATAATTTGGTTACCAGTAGCTCATTAAGTATAGTAAAACATTTTTTCAGTTAATAAGTACAACATTTTCGGTAATAATCTACTAAACGAATTTACTAAATGCATTTTTACATAACTGCTCGGCTATTATAGCTAACCGATTAGCTATAAGTAGCTTAATAATATTGTAGAATAATAATATAGTGTTTTGTAGATTTTTACTTAACTGTTGTGGAGATTTCGGTTCAGTAGATTTTTACCATTTTATTTTACTAAACAGGTTCATTACTTTTTTACATAACTTTTCATTTCTCGAGTCCTTCGGTAGCTAAACAGTTGTGTAAAATTTTACGTGAAATTCGGTAAATAACTTACAACTATTTTTCTCAGTGTACGCTCTATATGAGCGTTCGAGCATAATGTATAGGTATATAGGTCGAATCAAACTTCTTGGCGGCTATGATGTTTGCTACAAGCTGCGGATAATTAACCCAATCCTGACTAAAACTCACTTAACAGCTGGGCGAGGATTGGATTCGCACAGGTCGTAGCTGATTTCACGGCCGCCAAGAACATTGATTCGGCCTATACAAGTACCTAGCTACCTACTGAACATAATATCGTTTTCTCAGGTGATGGTTCGCAGTAGTTCGCCAGGGCCAGGAACAAATTGCTCGTCGTGACCGGTTAATAAATATCAATTGCCACTTAATACCACGTTTTGTGCGGACCCATGTTAAGTGGGGGACAATCGACGGTGCTAATAAGTGGAACATTATAACATATCCGTAGGTCAGATGGTCTTTTGTAGTAGGCACGAATAATGAGGTAGTTTTTTTCCCTTGGATAGATAACAACAGTTTTTGTTTTGGTCGCTAACTCGTCGACCATAATAAAATTATTGCGATCTTAGAGTAAGGTTGTGGTATAGAGACTGTACAAGGTTATCCAGAACTGATGTACTAAGTTGAAACATGATGATTCAGACTATCATTTTGAATAAATTTTTTTGTTGATTCCGACTTGCTATTGAACAGCTGATTTTTTTTCTCGTTTTTTTGCGTTGGTCTCATAGTAAAAGTTGTTCATAACGACGGTCCTACCATCGTTATAAACTTCTCTTTCGACTTAGTACAGTGTAGGCAGATAACCCTGTATAATGACCTTAACTACATCTGTACCGTATCGTGTATCCAATTCGCCTTTACTACTTCATTGTTGAAAATAGGCCTTCCTTTGAGGGGTGATATGGCTATATCCACCACATTGTCCCAGTCGTGTGTTACTATAATCACAATAAGTGATCCATTTTAATTGACAAAAAGATTGTTTCCATATACTCTAGCTAGGTCTTTGTGGTTCTCACAAGCAGAATGTAAATCCTAAGCATGTACAACTTACTGATCTGAGCATCAGTAAAGTTACCGTGACGACGATACCAAAGATGTTAAACTTATATCTAGCCAGCCATAGGAAGCGGTTCTCAACCGAAACCTAGAGTAGACTCTACGCATAAAATTGACACATATTTATATTCATATTCCTTTATTCATACAACAGTATACGTCAAAAATCAAGTACAATACAATAGTAAAGAATCTAAAAACAAATTCAGCGAGACCCCGTTTCTGGCTTCGCGTCACAAAACTGCACGATTTCATGTTGTCAACCAAATCCATCAATTATTCTTTCAGACATATGACAAAATTTTAGGTAGGTACCATTAAATTTTTTGTCGTCCCGCCCACACATTATACTGGACAGTGAACTCAGATTTAGGACCATGTCTTTGTAAAATATTTTCTTCCGTAATAGAATAGTGTTTGGAAAAAATTAAAAATTGACTAAGACAAAGATTCACTGTTACCTACCTGACTAAAATAAAGGAGAAAAATGTATAATATAATGAAGAACCAGAACGGGTCTGAGTCAGATCACTTCTGACCTCTGGATGCTGTCCTCATACTAACATGGTCATTATTATCGTTTAAGAATGACGTAAGTAAAATTCTTGATTATTATTCGCTATTGCGAAAGTTTATCGTACAAAACCGGAATATAGTAGTGTGTGGTCTGCGAAGTTGTGTGCTCTATTGGACGGTGATACCATCGCTTCGAGATAATACAATTTGCGTATTTTTTAATTGTAAGCGATATGAATAGTAACATATTTTATTTACACACTCATTGTATTTGGTAACTGAACTGAACGCATTTTGTATTTTTGTCATTGTTAGCAAAGATAGATATCCGTACTAAAGTTAAACTTTTTTTTTATAATCTATTTTTCCCTCGACGTGATTAGGGAGCAGATGTACATGTTCAGTCATATAAGTATCCGAAAAACTGTAAAGTTATGATTTAGCCTTATGCTTTCAAATTATCAGCGTATTTTCTTTGAATGAACATGCTTATGAGTCAACTATAGTAATTGTACATTCACTATAGTTAAACTTGGAAGTATATGATATTTTAAATCATAGCGAATCATCATATAAGCATGACGTCATTAATATTAATACAATTTACTAATTTAGGAAAGTATTATTGATTCGGTAGACTTTTGACTTAAGAAGGCACCTAAACAAACATGACTTGTTCCTACTTCTAGTTTCAGCTGAAAGCTTATCTAATGTAAATTAAAGTCTGCATTTAACACATTCCTTGCCAAGTACACGGCGCCGTGTAGAGGCGGGGGGGCCGGGTACACGGCGCCGTGGTTTGCTACGGAACATTTTCAAAGCGTCAGTGCGCCGTCGGCTCTCGTGGCACAGGCACGATTCGCACGTGGCCACACGGACAATTTAACGAAGTTTTTTAAACAGTGATTGGTTTTAAGTTCGCGCGCTCAGTTTGCCTTGTGCATCGAACTGAACAGGACGCTTATTTTTTGTCACAATGAACGAGAAGCCTGGACCTTCAAAGCGCTATATTAGTGTAAATATGACGAGTTCCTATTCTAAAAAAAGGCGCAGGACGTTGGAAAACGATAGTTTTGAAGATGACGAGTGTTCCAGTGAAGAAGCTGCTTACTCCCAGTGCTGTGATGAAGAAGACGAGGACTCGGAGCAGAGCGACGGCTCTGTCTGTAGTATATTTGATACTCGTAAGAAAAATACATTTACGCAGCAGCAGCTACTTTTATCACCGCAATACACCCATGAGCCACTGGATCCACGTATACCGAAGTCACCTTCTATTATGCAAGATTATGGCATTCTACCTGACATACCCGACAGTTGGTTAAACGCTTCTACTTCACCTTCTATTTCTCTGCTCAGGTCAAATGCTCCAAGCCCTAACTTTTCTTTGGAAACACCTGTTGCACCATCAAAGGATGGCGCTGCAGCCATTTTACCTGCGCCCTACCAATCGCAAAATCATCCCACTACTAGCAATGAGGATCTCATAGAAAATAATAGAGAACAGCTTTCACAGGAAGGAGGAACATCGACTTGGAGCAGCAACCGCTCTATGAAAATTATAAATTTTACCAAAAAGCAAGAGTTATTAGTTCCTGTACCAGCTGACCCTTTAGAAGCTTTTCGACTGTTTTTCGACGACGACATATTGGACTTGATAGTACAAGAGACAAATTTGAATGCAGTAAGAGTTTTCCAGGAACCTGGCGTAACAGAAAATTCCCGAATAACCAGTTGGAAAGATTTGACACGACAAGAACTTTTAACTTTTCTTGGACTAGTGCTTCACACAGGAACCATTCGATTAAACAGGTTGAACGACTATTGGAAAAAACATTGGCTTTTTAACGTTCCTTCCTTTGCCAAATACATGTCTCGAAATCGTTTTTTATTGATCATGCGATGCCTTCATTTTTCGTCAGAACCAAGTGATGAAGATCGATTAGCGAAAATTCGACCAATCATAGATCACTTCAATGATGTTATGAACAACATATACTATCCTGGAAAACAGTTGTCTCTCGATGAGTCGATGATCCTTTGGCGTGGTCGCCTTCAGTTTAGACAATATATAAAAAACAAACGCCACAAGTATGGCATCAAGTTGTACGTCCTTGCAGAACCTGAAGGTCTTGTGTTGAAATTCCAAGTATACACCGGTGCAGGAGATGTGACTTCAGGAGCAGGACATACACAAAAAATTGTCATGAAGTTACTAGAAGAAAAATTGGACTCTGGGCACAGTGTGTATATGGACAATTATTATAATTCATATGAATTAGCAATAAAATTGTTAGATCGCCAGACGTACTCCACTGGCACGCTGGGTAAGAACAGAAGAGGTAACCCCACAGAAATTGGCGCTGTAACACTTCAAAAAGGCGAAAACAAATCGTTGTTTTTGAACGGTGTCCATATTGGAAAATGGAAGGATAAACGATACGTGCTTTATATATCCACCGAGCATGACGATGAAATGCTGGAAATAAATAACAAACGAGGCCAAGCACTTATCAAACCGTCAGCAATAGTTCATTATAACAATTTTATGTCGGGTGTGGATCTGCAGGACCAGGTGTTGTCTTATTATCCTTGTGAAAGAAAAACTTTGCGATGGTATAAGAAGGTTTTTATACACATTATGCAAATGAGCTTGAGCAACGCTCATTTATTGTATAACAAGTATGGTGCGGACAGAAAAATGAATCTTTACGATTTTAGGCTATCTATTTTGGAGAAGTTACTACCAAACATGGAACAATCCGTGCCTAAAACGATTTTGAGTGTTGAACATCACTTAAGTAAAATTGAAAAGATGAAGGTTCGCGAAAAAAAAGAAGGTAACCGTACAAGAACCATCAAGGAAATTGTCAGAAAAGAATGTAAAGGCTGCAGACAACAGAAAAAGAGGGTAGCGACACTCTATGAGTGTAGGGGATGTGACGGTTCTCCTGGATATTGCCTTGATTGTTTTTATAAAGAGCATAAGTAAATAAAATTAAGTATATTCTTTATTTGGTGTTTTATTTGCCAAAAATAGTAAAAGTAGCTAAATGTTTTCGCGGCTCTTGTAAAACAGATATACCTATAATTATTTGTCTTCATTCTTTATTAATATATTTTAAGATAACGAATTAAAATGCATAGTTACTCTTCTGATCTACCAACACACGGCGCCGTGTATTTGGCCACACATTAGTCCATATGCCGACTACACGGCGCCGTGTTTTGTTTTTTTTTAATCAAAATATGTTCGTATCATCAATTTTATTGGTACCAGTCACTATGTATATAATAATACTACAATACTAACAATTTAAATGGTTTGGCTACTGGAGTGCATCCAGAAAATTATGCGGCAGTGAATGTGTTAAATAAGTTCATTTTTTCTCGTAATCGTATATACAAATAAAATAAAAAATGTACTCCTAAAATTATGGTGAGCAATTGAGCATCAAATTCAACATAATGGATGGCACAACTTCCAATATCAAACTGTGCAACCTCCAAGAATTGCAAGATGACGTGACATCGACTCAGCCGCATACCAAAAGCTTTAATAAGCTCTAAGACCTACCTACTTGATATAATATTTCATTGATTCATCGCACCAAAGGTGGCATCTACGGCAAGTTGTGACTAGCAACACACACAGTCCATCGCGCGGTCGACTGCGCGCACGCACGAATACGGGCTGATCCATACCATGCATCTGTGTACCGTTAACTTTCTCAAGCAATATTAATTTATGTACACGTGGATTGAGTGACAGTGCTGTGTTTGGCCAGAGATTAAAAAGTGAGTGCATATTATTAAACTTATACCTATACTCTCGTGCATTGAAAATAAATTGCAACGGTCGAATTGTATAATATTCATAGATATTATTTGATCGGTGATCGGCGAACTAGCTCTGCAGATGGATGGAAGATATGTATTTTATATGTCCTAGATATATCAACGAGGTTCTTATTTGCTAGCTAGAAATATTTGACTTCATGCGAAAGTGATTTAGAAATTCCTATAGTTGTAATTATAGCGCTGTATAGATGCGTGTACTGTGTATAGTTAAGTAGTTTAAGTACTCGTAGAACTAGCAATAGTTTTTGTTCCAATTATGATGTTACATTACTAGTACAATGAACTTTTTATATGGTCTATAGCTTTACTATAATTATGTTGAAGTACCTACCTACCAAGATATACCTTTTAACTAGGTGGTATATATCTATGATACGAAATAGATTTTTTTCAGAAGATATATAGTTATAAATGATCACCAAGTTGGTTTTCAGGGTATTTTTCTGTAATCGAAGTTAGTGCCGTCAGTAAACTCCCCAAATTTTGGGCTTACATGTTTTTAGAACTTTACCAACAATTAAGAAATATGAAAAATAAGACATCATTTATAAGATTTTGACTGTAAGGGATAGAAACTATTGCAGATGACTGAACTATAAAACGAAGCATTTGTAAATATTGTACATATTAATATGTAGATATATTACGTACCTATTATCGCACTGCTGAGCAAAGGTCTCCCCCAATTCCTTCCATTCCTTTCTGTTCTGTGCTACCTCCATCCAATCCATTTTAAACTCTCGATTTCGTATGTACGATGGCGCCATAATTGGACCTATTAAGTAAATTCGTATAGGCCTATTCATCTAGCCTTGGTGTCAAAGTTTTTAAGCCGCCTGAAAGTCTCTAACATGGCTAAACGGTTAAAACAATCGGGACCTACTATTTAGCGTGTCATCCGAGCCACGGTAACGCCATCATGTAAATGCCATCCCGCGGTTACCCATCCGAAGACTGGCCGTGCTGAACATTGCTAAAGGGGGCGCCTAATGCCAAAATCAAGCGAAAAGTGTATTTTTAAAGACGTGGTGTAAAGGTAACGACCATAAATATCCATATTAAAAATACTACAGGAAAGGAAAAAACTTATAGTAGCAGAGTAATCGAGTAGAATTTTGGAAAATAATATGGTTACTTCAGAAAAAAATTAAAACTTCGCATCATTAAAAAAACTTTTTTTTAAGTGCTCGAAATTATCAGCGACAACCCCACATTAATTTTGACTAATTACGTAGCCAGACTGATGTTCTAGTAGAGTCGATTAGTTTTTTATTACATGCTTAAATTTTTTATATAATAATTTCATTAGGCGCATTCTTAACTTCGATGATCGCTAACGAACACCTAGTCAAACTATGCTATGAGCGCTACGGTAGATTAAAAGAAATAATCGGATAAACAGACATAATCACAAATAGGCGACATTGTTTTATAATATGTGGCGATGATGAAACAACCTTAATGACATACAAATATCAATTTGATGATAAGTTAAAACACGATATTTAGTATTCACCTACAGGAAAAATTAATATTTATTTACTGATGTATCGTGGTTTTGCATTTAGCTAAAGTGTCAAGTTAGATTTTATTTTTATCAGCGACCTGGCGATTCCTCTCGCTTGACGATTCATCAGTTTATTCATCCATCAGCCCAACTAGGACGTCCACAGGGGAACACAGGCCTCATCTACGGATTTCCAATAAGACAGGTTGGAAGCGGCTCGCATCCATCGCGGTCCAGTGGTTTTTATGAGATCAACCGTCTTTTCTCTCGACTTAAAGCCCAATTACAGAGGCGCCAGCGTAACTATATTAGCTACGAGTAAATAGCATAGTTCTGTTTCTTTTTTACTTTAGGCATTCGATAGAGAGAACGCTTTTTACGTAGCTATTTAATTTACGCTGGCGCCTCTGTAATCGGGCTTTAAGTCGAGAGAAAGGAATTAAGACCGTCATTGTAAACAATTTCCACAATACATAGATCCAAAAATTGCAACATGAAATCTACAAAACGTATGAAACAGTTGTTTCTTTTTCTCAAGTTGGTATCAGATTGACCCCATAGTAAATGATGTTCTTACTGATGGACTGAATCATCTCATTTCGGCTTAGTAGGTACACTAGTTCTGGATAACCCTGTATAATACTCGTAAGTATCCAACTAATATTATAAACGCGAAAGTTTGTGAGTATGTATTAATGTTTGCTACTATTTCACGCACAAACGCCTGAACCGATTTGGATGAAACTCGGTACGGAGGTAGCTTGAACCTTAGATTAACATATACGCTACTTTTTATCTCGAGCTGACGCGGGTAACACCGCAGCGGGGCGCAGCTAGTATACCATATAAGCGATTCGACTTTCATTCCATTTTCCGAGATAATTGCTTTTCCGGACGACTTAGAGCCGGTTTCTACTCCATGCTAGATTTGTTTACTGTCATCGGTCGAACTCTCTCTTGACGCGGTCAGCTGTGGTCAAATACCTACCTACTTAGATAATGGGAAAACTGTATTTAACATTAGAAATATTTAGTATATCGTCACTACCCTACAAATATTATAGACACGAAAGTTTGTATGTATTGATGCTTGCTACGCGCAATATCTACTGAACGGATTGAGATGAAACTTTGCAATAGTAATAAGAACTTATACATCAGAATAACACAAAGGCTATAATTTATAAAGATATTGCGTGAAACGAAGTTTTCCTGGTCAGCTAGTAGTTAAGTAGAAACTCTATAAATAGTACTGTACTGTATCAGCCTTTGAATAGTCCACTACAGGACATAGGCCTACCCACGAAGGGTGATTGGGCCATATCCACCACGCTGGCCCAGTGCGGGTTGGTGGATTCACATATTCCGTCGAATTTCTTCTACGGACATATGCAGGTTGCTTCACGATGTTTTCCTTCACCGAAAAGCCAGTGGTGTGAAATTCCGTAAATAAATTCCAAAGAACTTATTGGTACGGGACCGGGATTTGAACCCGTCGTGGGTTCATCCCGATTGTAAGACGATTGTAAGGCGGGTGTCACTACCTCTAGGCCACCACTGCTTCTGCTTTTTTCTTTATAAATAGTGCAGACTGAAGAAACAATTAAATAAACAACAAAATAATCGAGTGCCACAAGAGGCTGTCTTATCGCTAGTGTATATCTAGTAAATAGTCAATCAGTAGTCAAAATAACTCATTTGATGAAGGAAAACATCGCGAGAATTCGCAGGAAAACTTCGATGCCTTACCTAATGTACCTACTCCACTCCTTAAATCCACCAACCTCCACAGAGCAAGCATAGTAGATATCATCCAATCGCTCTTCGTGGGCAGGCCTATTTTCAGTATTGGTACAGTATAGTATAGTAAAAATAACAAATCTAATTCTACTTATAAACTCGACTATTTCATAATAATAATTCGACTCTGATGACTATCAACTATCGAAGAATACCCACGAATATTTTCAATATTTTTGTGATTTTCCTACGTAATACATAAAGTTATTATAATTTTGTTTTAATTACTTTCCCTGTCGGTCATCTTTTAGAAACAAGTCTGAAAAATCATATACTCGTATCTATCTACAAAAGAAAGGTTCACTTACTGTATCTTAAGTCTTAAGTTCTACTTGCTTAATGTATAAAAATATAGGTATAAGTAGGTCTATAAGGGTTTGCTTTGCAAAGTGTATGGACTTACAGAGGTATATACAAATAGGTATTGTTTTGCTAAGTACAGAGACTTTCATATGTGTGCTTATAATTATGCTTATCAATATCTTTATGAACAACTTTTAATATAGGATCAACTACAAAGGCAGGAAAAAATAATCAACTGCTCGCTGCCTATATTTTGTCGAGTCAATGACTTTACGGTGTAGAACAGCTGATTTTTACTCGGATCCGCAGTAGGTCCCATAGTGAACTGTTCATAAGGAGGAGCATTTTTTTACACTTCTAAAAGTCCTTGCACTTTGGAAAGCAACACCTCGTAAACAAAAAGAAAGTCTAATGAAGCCAAAGCGAATAAATATTTTTAGAACTCTTTATCATCAGGAAAGATTACTATCTTATCTATCTATCTATCTATCTATCTATCTATCTACTATCGTCTGATTTGATTTCGAGGCCAAGATAAAACCTCTAAGTGCCTATTTAATTAAACACGTCATCATCATTTTATTGTCAAGGTAATTTATCAAAATTATTCATCATTCACAAAGTAGGTATGCCTATCATCATTAGTGTGATTGCCATACTAATACTTCATTAAAACTAGCGTGAGGATTCATTATTAAAATTTATATGAACACCGGATACAACTCACGATTATTTATTCATTCTATTCTATTTCTTCTATTCACGATTTGAACGGTCGAGCCGCTATGCGTCCGACCGGTTTCAGAGTAGTTAGTACTCCTTCATCAGGGAATACGCGCGCCCCCGACAACGAACGCCCGCGCACTCACGGAAATCATAGCGGCTCGACCGTTCAAATAATCGTGAGTTGTATCCGGTGTTCATATAAGCTATACTAATAGCTTAGGCAATTTTAAATGCTATTGAGTAGGTCAGATTTACTTTATTCTTGTCGGCTTTACAACCAGACAAAGTTGTCTCATTCACATTTGCAAGTTTGAGTTCAGAGGCAAGGTACCGTGGCTCGGGTGATACGTTAAATGGAAGGTTCCGTATAATGGTCTAACCATTTCAGATGCGTTCAGGCGGCTTAAAAACTCTAACACCAGGGCTAGACAAACCTACTTGTCTACAATACTTTTATATACGAGCTATAGGTAGGTACATAAAATAAATTATTTACCTTTAATTGCTTTTTGCGATGGCTAAATAATAAGGTATCTATTATTATGTTTATGTGTTTAAGTGTACCTACTGCGTTATTTTGTTATTAGCACGAACAAAGTGTCATACCTATGATCGTAAGCCTTGTAGCCTTTGAAAATATGCACAGAGGAAGTTTCTATAACTAAAGCTCTCGTCACACAGAGGCGGGAAGTGCGGGAAAGCGATCCGGGACGGGATTATTTTTAATATTCGAATTTGTATGCAAACTATTGTTATGTGTCATAACAAGCGCGATCGGCCGCTATCGCTTTGCACTGGATCGCTATCGGATCGCTTTCTCGCGGCTCCCACCTCTGTGTGACCCGAGTTTAAGTAGATACCTACGCTCCATGCTAGAAGCTATCATCACATCGTACTTCCCTGCTACTGTAGGTACTGGTCATTTTTGTGCTTCTCTAAGGTCTGCATCTAAAACCCCTAGTACGAATTTGTCCAGCTATTTACGGTCTCGATAGTTATTTTTTTAACCTATACTGTCTCACTCCTGGCCAAGGGTCTCCCTTATTTCCTTATTTGAGTCGCGATGCAACGCAACTCGTCTCTCGTCTCGAATGAGTCAAGATAAATTACTCTATATAATACTAGCGACCCGCCCCGTCTTCGCAAACGTGTATTATACATATACATCATCCTCTTGAATTACTCTATCTATTAAAAATAAACTCATCAAAATTCGTTGCGTAGTTTTAAAGATATAAGCATACATAGGGACAGACAGACAGGGAAGCAACTTTGTTTTATAGTATGTAGTGATGATACTCCTAGTCTAAACCACAATTTTCTATAGAATTTGTACAGCGCCAGTTGTTGACATAAAGTTTTCGCAGTTTCATTTTCATAAAAAATGTTTTTTACTATGACGATAAAAGTAGACATACTCATACTCGGGGGACTTGCTTGTCATTTTTGTGGTCATCTAATGTTTGGGCCTATACAGTAGGTAATATTTACATATGTATGGACGTATTGTACGGTAGATGTGATCTTTTTTATGGTTCCGTACCTCAAACGGAAAAAACAGAACCCTCATAGGATCACTTTGTTGTCCGTCTGTCCGTCTGTCCGTCTGTTCGTCTGTCCGTCTGTCCGTCTCTCCGTCTGTGTGTATGTCAAGACTCTTTATGTAGGGAACGCGTAAAGATATCGAGTTGAAATTTAAACTGTATACGTATATCTATAGTATCTTGCAGTTGTGTAAAAGAAAAACTTCTCAGTTATCGTTTAAAAAAGTTAGAGCCGTTTATATCGTAAAAACCTCATATTTCAACGCTCACAAAAATCAAAACCTACAGGGTACTTCCCGTTGACATAGAACTCTGAAATTTGGCGAGAAGCATTGTCTCAGAGTACACATATAGGAATAAATCTGAAAACTGTACATTTTTATTTAAATCACAAAAAACTAGGACCTCAAAATTCACAAAATATGGGTGCAAAATTCAAAGTGAGTTAATCGTATCTTGTACGGTATCATGTAAAATAACTTCATTAGTACATGCTAAAACAGGTTTCAACAATGTATAATTTTCGATGTATGACGAGAAAAGTAAAAAAAAAACATTTTTGTCGATAGTTATGGTATAGAGATGATTAAGACAACTGATTTCCCAATTTTGTGCGCCTCGGTGCGCGAGCCTGACTCGCACTTGTCCGGTTTTTTAACTAAAGGATACTACCGGTACTCTACTAAAGTTTAGTAGGTACAACCCTAGTTAAGGCTCTCGCGAAAATACTATAATATAAAACCTATAATATTCAATGCACCGTGCTTTTCCAGTTCTTATTTACAAATGACCGATGTATCACTATATTATTATTTCAGGCAACAACCTGGCCCCCATCCCAAAAAAGTCGGCTGGCTCCACTGGAAAAAGTGGGGCCAGTCTACTGGGAAAAGCTCCCGGTGGGAAGTCAGGTTTCGGCTCATCAGGGAGTAAAGCTACATTTGGATCGTCGAGCAAGTCAAGCAACCTTGGTTCAGCTAGTAAGACGAGCGCCTTTGGCTCATCGGCCAGCAAAACGAGCAACTTTGGCTCATCGGTCAGCAAAACGAGTAACTTTGGCTCATCGGTCAGCAAAACGAGCAACTTTGAGTCGTCGCCCAGTAAAGCGAGTAGTTTTTCCTCAACACCTAGTAAGAGCACGTTCGGATCAACAGCGAGCAAAACCAGCACATTTGGTGCTCTCGCACCTAAAGACACAAGCTCGACGAGAGGCCCATCATTTTTAACAGGGGGTGGGAAGATCTCCAGCGGCCTCACACCGAGCACCTCCAGAAAGTCCTACGAAACATCGTATAATCCAAAAACAGGAAAGTCATCCACTAGTTTCGGGATAATATGGCTGCCAGGAAGAAAACGAAATAAGAAGAAGGACACGGCTTTTAGTGCTATTAATTATGAAAGGAGTAAAAATGAAAGGTCTCCGGCTATGTACAATTTGTAAGTATAATAAGCCCGATTACAGAGGCGCCATCGTAATTATAATAGCTAAATTTACATATAATAAAAAGCCCAGCGGATTGGCAAGTTGAAGTGGCAATGGGCAGGGCACATAGCGCGGAGGACTGATGACCGATGGGGTCTAAAAGTTCTCGAATGGAGACCACGCACCGGCAAGCGCAGCGTAGGACGTCCACCCACAAGGTGGACGGATAACCTCGTTAAGACCGCAGGATCGCGCTGGATGCAAGCCGCTACTAACCGGACTTATTGGAGATCTATAGGGGAGGCCTATGTCCAGCAGTGGACGCCCTGTGGCTGATAGATGGATGGATGGATGCAAAACCTGTACCTACTAAAGGCTCGTCACAGTAGTTGGTATTATACACTACAAAATAATTAATAATTACTAGGTATCTGTGTGATGACTATGATGATTTGATTTAGTACCTATGTACATACCTAAGCAGATTTGCCTTTGCTAAGTGACGCCAAATGAATGCCAGTCCAGCTAGCCGCTAGCCTACCATGCGCACCACGATATCATTTTTTGTCGAAATGTGAAAAAGTGTCAGATGTATACAGGTACTTTGCCATTTAACTCTGC
Source organism: Hypomecis punctinalis (assembly GCA_949316475.1). Taxonomy (NCBI): domain Eukaryota; kingdom Metazoa; phylum Arthropoda; class Insecta; order Lepidoptera; family Geometridae; genus Hypomecis; species Hypomecis punctinalis. The sequence continues at coordinate 8,743,561 of OX438794.1, read as the reverse complement.
CTCGTTCTGACACGTCGATAAAAATGTCGTGGTGTCTAGGCTAACCAGGAAGGCCCGTGCAATGCAAGTTGCCCGGATTGTAAACCAGTAAAATGCAAGTTACACATATCTGGAAAAATATCGAGTTTTAAGAAAAGTGTAAATCATAATCAGACCACGATTATTTGAACTTCGCGCCAAAATGTTTATAATTATTGTTTTCATAACTTTAAGCAAGCGCTATCTAGCGACAACTAACGAAAACCTATTTTTATAATAGACGTGACTGGAAGCGCTCTAAATGTTCTATTCAACTTTGAAAAATATCTCCGCAAATGAGTGAAAAAAACAATTACAAAAATGTTAATTTTATCAAAATGACTTCAATCTTGCGTCATCTAGCGACGGCGAACAAAAACATATTATAGAAAATAAAACAGCAGCGTTCAACTTTGAATTACCTCCAAACAAAATAAGTAAAAAAATCTGTGAAAATTCATTGGAAAATTAAGTTATGAAACACTAAATGCATTATATAAAATTTACCTACATAATTATGTAGCCAATATATTTTACTGCTCTACTGGCTAAATAAACTTATAAGTAGAACCCAAAAGAAGTCAAACTCAAAAAAGTAAAATGACAGTAGAGATGAGATGAGTCAGACGAGCGATGTTTCGTTGATGGAACTCACCGACATGTATCGATAGGTACACTAAAATGTAAAAATTATAATCGAACAGCAAAAACAGTACAATACATCGTAAAAAGTACACTATTCATCCTTATGATTAAGGTTAATAGTATTCATTTAATCGTATTTTTTTCGCTATTAATATCTTGTAAACGATAAAACGAAATAATCGTTTGTAGCATGGTCTATTATAACTCTTCCAAGGTTTGTAGTCACAGTTTGCCGCTGCTACCATGATGATAAGTTAATCGGATATCTTCACTTGAAATGAAAGTAACTCCATGATCTCATCCCTATTGCCAATTTACAAATTACAAAACACAAACAAAGTACAAAGAGATTGTATTTTATTATAAATAGTTTCTTAATTTTTTAGTAGCTTACTAGATATTATTATTGTCAGTATTAACCACATTCCTCATGTTAATATTAGGGCACATAAATAGACTGAGTTTTTAATTTAAAATCGTATAAATTACCGAGTGTAAACTTTTTGCTTTGTTAACTTTTTTCTTAACTTATTTGTCAATTGGGGACAGCTATCGGTCAAAATGCAAGAAAACAATAATTTTGAAACAATCATCAGCACTTGGCGTCGAATGTCTGCAGAGCAAGGAGAATCTGTCGTAAGGTAAATTATCCAATTTGCCGAAGTCGGCAATATTTTGATTGGTATCCAATTTACACCCTATTGTTGCGACGTGGTCTTGTAATTCAATACTCCGTCGCCACTCGAACCTAACAGAGCATAGTATCTTTATATCTCGTAAAACTTACTTTCTCGTACCTTCCAGCATGTCTGGGGATTCTCCTGACTACCAACTTCAAAAGAAAAGAGATGAGGAAGCAAATCTACTAGTGCCTGAAAAAGTGAAAGGCCCCATTGCTACTGCGGCGAGTGCGGGGGCCATGGCAGTTATTTCTGAGGCCCCTTCTAACTTGCCCACTGACCCTGAAGAAAAACTTCTTAGTCATGACAAAGAGGAAACTAAGGTGAGCGATTTTCATTGTATATTATGTTAGTGTACACAATAGTCTGTGCGTAAAGTTCATCTACAATAATATGGTATATTGAAGCCTCTTAAGCTGCCTGCCATCTTGTGAAGTGTTTTTGTTGTGATACTACTGCGTTTATTCAAATAAAAATTTCATTTCATCAGTCATAAGGTGTCTTGTGCCACCAAACCCTACCAAAACATTACCTCCAGCATTGTTGCACTGAAGTTTTCTTCATGTTCTTTGATCAAAATAAATATCACTGTGACCCTGTACTAAATTCATTCTGTCTAAGTTTAGACACAAACTACTGAAAATTGTTATCCAATTACCCGATGATGTTGAAAGACAGGCTTTTCATTATAAGTGTTAATGTGGCAATGGTCCTAACTTCTGTTATAATTTGATAGTTTCTTACATAACTTTATTCTACCATTCCAATTTTACTATAAGACCAGTAATAGGTAGCCTCATTACAACTCCTACAATGTTGATTTATCCTTTGATACATGCAGGGGCCGGATCTATCATATGGCTTTATGGGCTTCAGCCCAGGAGCCTTATTGTGTAAGCGCTCTGATGTTCGGCTTCGCTTTTTCTCCCGCTCACTCAGAGTGAGCGGGAGAAAAAGCGAAGCCGAACATCAGAGCGCTTACACAATAAGGCCCCAGAACCCTGTGGATTCTAAGGGCCCCCAGCTACCTAAGAAATTCTAAAATAGATGAACTACTGCGCTATAATTTTATAAAATTAAACAGATCGGAAGATTTGCTGCCCTACAAATACTGAGATTAATCAAACCCATTTAATTCAAGACTACCTTTATGTGTTGATACTTCGAGCTGACAGTTAAATTACACATTCATATGAACTCGATCATGTTCCGCTGTTTCCATCTCAAACTAGGTGTCTTTCTATCTTATACTTTGAGTAGGTAATTAGGGAGGCCCCTATGTAATAATAGCCCAGAACCCCCTCAATTCACCGACCTGTCCTGGATACATAAAGCAATTTGAATCTAAATTTCTGATCTGTATGGCCTGGATCTAGAACTAACTGCCTTACCAAATATAATCAGAAGATTTTCTAGGTTAAATTCACTAAGTATTTTCTAAGTGTTCCAATTACCTTTGTTCTTATCTTAATGCTGTACAATCAAGCAAACAGTGGAGTAACACACACTTATTCTTAGGGTCAGAGCTTAAAAGTATCTCGCTTGTTTGCAATTTACTTTCTAAAGTCACTTGTCATTGAGTGAAAATCTTTACTATTATTATAAATCTGAAAGGTTATTTTTGTTTTATCGGTTTGTTCTTCTTTCATTCAGCAGCAGAGCAACGGATTGACTTGATTTTTGGCATGGATATAGTTTAAAAGACTGAAAAGACGTAGACTACTTTTTATCCCGGAAAAATAATATCCATGTGATAACACAAAAATCAAAATATTACACGTGAGACGCCGCGAACAAAGCTAGTAGTTAAAATAAATATTTCCATAATTATCACTTTTATTATATTAGTTTAGCTACACATTCATCACTCAGGTACAGCATTCAGGTTCATGCACTTCTGTACATAGACTGATCACTATTTTGATTTTTTGGTATATTTGTCTCATTAGCCTGTTCATGATTGCAAAATCAGCTTTCGTAAACTCATGACTAGCAGTTCAACTGTAAATGGTAAAAAATCCAAGCAAATTTGAATTTCGCAGCCATTAACCCAAACGGAATTGAACTGATTTTAAAATATGTGTTATAATATATTTCCAGGAGGCAGCAGGTGATGGTGCCATCAAAGAAAAACCAGACACAGACTACCTCGAAAACAATGATGTGTTAATTAAGTCACCGGAAATGAAACCCAAGTCCTTTGACAAAGTGGACAGTGTATTCATAAGTCCAACGTCGGGGATAAAGTCCCCTCCACAATCTTCCACTTCAAACCCAGAGGAGGATGACTGCATCGTCAAATGCCTTTATTATACTCTCCAGTGCTGTGATTGCTCTATCATGTAAGATGCCATAATAATATAGCTCTCATTTTTGTTCTATAGGCATTTGCTGGCATTTTACTGACACCTTTCTAGATACTTACAAAGCTTTGAGCATATTAGTTTAAAGCTCAAAGCTTCACATCACTGTTAAGTATAGGCCTCTCTCTTGTAGTTACATCGTCACAATCCTATGCCTATTGTGTCCAGGCTTAATCTTTAAGTTTAGGTGCTTGTACTACTTAGCTAGTAGTTATTGTAAATTAAAATGTAATTGTGTCTTTGTTCCACTAAAAAAAACGAAGGGAAGAATTTGTCTTTGTTAGACTTTTCGTTATTCACAGTCATAATCAGTCCATATATGAAATGTGTCTACAAAGGCTGTTATTTATTTGAAAAAGATTTCTGTGATTTCATGGATCTGGGATGTTAAAAATATTGATTTAACTATATATTTCTGTGACCTAGAGTTTGACCAATGACAGTGGCCGAAATGGTCCACCAAAATCTGTGATTTCCAAGTCGCAGACTCTTCTATCTTTGGAATTGACCAATGTATTTACTGTGCTAATGTCAGCAAATGCCTGTGAATTGGATGATACTTTTTGCCAAACTTCCATACTCAAACAAGACAGCTATTAACTGATTAGTTTAATAAGTTAACTGGTAAGTAATTCCTACATTGTGTAGGTGTAAACCATATTCCTAGATAGTAAATTAGTTGCCACATTTGGTTATTATTTTATCTCTTGACTTTTATACTAGTTTGTTTACTTGTAGTTTTTAATTCTATTATTATTTTATAAATAGTATTTTAAGGCGAGTCTCATGAAAAACAGAATGAATTTATTGTATTGGAATATTTTGCTCAAAATATTTGTTATTTTTATGAGAGAGAAAACGATTGTAACTGAAACAGCATAGCGTTAGATATTGTATAGCACATCTGTAGTACTCGGCGCTAATTTAAATTTTCCTATCTGTTATGAATATTATGATCACTCTCCAAAGTCAGATAGGATATTATCATAATAGCAGGTCGTCGGCCAATCCTCATAGTTATTATACAAGATTATTTTTTGCAAAAAATAGCATGACCGACTTCACCCGTGTACAGAATTCGCGAATATTACGCACGGTTCGATGTAGCATTTTACACATTATTGTTGATCTATCAAAAATGGCTCAGTCGATTTCGATAAAATTTAAGTGGGACCAGCTTCGAAGAACTTTCCAATAAAAAAAGAATTATTGAAATCGGACTAACTATGAAAAAAGTTATGCGTGGTTATACATTTTTTATGTATTTTATGTGTTTATGTTTTTATATACGCGTCGAATTGAGTATCTCTTGCGGTGTTTCGTCGGTCAAAAATGAAGCAATATTACTGATAAAATAATTAGATAAATTTTCAATAAATGGCCTACCATCAATCATATTAGGTCCTCAATGTACGAATCTTGCTTTAGGGTAAATTCATTAGGTCAGCGCGCGAAATATTTTTTTTTGTATTCTAGCATTTACAGATTAACTGCTAATATACATAGAAACCAAAATTGTGGTTTTTAAAAGTATGTAACTCGGAAACGTTGCCTATTCATGGGCATATTCTAAATGAGTTTTCGTAAACTTAAATTGAGAAGTTTATCAGTAAAAGACAAAAAAAACCGCGATCTAAGCGAGACGATCAGCCATAGATAGAATCTGGTAAGAATGTATGTAAGAGATATTATGGCTAATATTTGAAAGTAAATGGTCATCAAACTCTTTTTGGGATGCAACATGTGATACTTATATGACTGATATCATTTTTACTGTTATGATATATTTTGAGGGTGTTGCAGTCTTTCCACAACTATCTCACTCGTGACAAAGTCATGAATTTTAATCGATTTTAACAATTTTTAAAGTCATGAATTTTAATAGATTTTTAATTTGAAAGTAAATGGTCATCAAACTCTTTTTGGGATGCAACATGTGATACTTATATGACTGATATAATTTTTACTGTTATGATATATTTTGAGGGTGTTGTAGTCTTTCCACAACTATCTCACTCGTCACAAAGTCATGAATTTTAATAGATTTTAATCGAACTAAAGAGATAAAAGCCTATTTAGTTCAAGTCCTTTAAATGAAAATAATAATTTGTTGTTACTATGAACAAAAATCATTATGTTGTTGTTTGTTTATAAAGTAGATATCTCATTTTATAGGTGGGCTAAAACTAAAAATTGTGAAACTTGAAATTGTTCTACGGAGTGTTTTAGCTCTTGACGTGGATAATAAATCGAAACTTTTATAGTATCTTGATGAAACTGGGGTTAGTATGAGATTGTTTGTAAATGAGAACTGTAGTGGTTTCCTTTTGGCTCCATACATTTTTGTACAGTGCCCGTAGCGCGATAAAAAAGGGAGATCTGATAAAAATTTAAAAATTAATGAATATATGGAGTGCAACGGACCCATTACGGTCTCCCTTAACTCGCAGCGCTAAAATTCATACAAGTGCTTCCAATGTAAAAGACTTGAGTTGTATTAATTTTGACGTCATGAGTAAGGAATGATTTAAAGTAGACCGGGTCGTATCCGGACGTGGCACATTCCATACATTTTGTGTAGTGTACCGTTCGTCTCCCGTCCCTGACACGATCCGGTCTATTATAAATCACCCTTAAAATGAGTCCGTAATGCAACTGTCCGAAAGTGGGCATAAATTTTCTTTTACAATACAAACCTATAAGCCTCTAATAACTATTATTTTGTCGTAAGTTTCTGTCTTATTGATCGTATTTGTAAAATTAGAGAGAGAAAGTTGCGGATGCAACCTTGCTGCAACGTGCTAAGCTGTTATCAGATAATAATCACCGATAACAAATCGGCTGATAATGATATTGAGACGTAGATAAGACATTCCTTTGAATTCCGCCAACAAATGAATTTCAATCATCTTTGAATTCATGTGATAGAGAAATTAATATATTTTTGTATTCTCTTTATTGTAACGTTTTGATACCTTTATATAGGTTATATGGAGAGTGAAATTACACTAAATATTTTCTTAAGATATGTGTAATTCTAAGTACTTTGTATTCAAGTACGAACACTGTATTAAAATAATTTAGGACTAGTTCTAAATTAACTTATGTATCTTTGTGAATGTATGTTTTAACGCGTAAGATAAAATTTAGAGAATACAATACCTAATAAACTGTATAAAATAGTTTTCTATTTTCTTTTATAATAAAACCTTATAATAAAGTATAGTACAAGCCGAATTAAAGTTCTTGGCGTCTATGACGAAGCGAGTCATAGTGCAATAGCAGATTCGTTGTGTCATCTTCGCCAGAACGCCAAGAAATTTGATTAGACCTATAAGAACCTGGGGCCGTGTTGTGGAGGAGTTGCTCGTGGGCCAACTGCTTTCGCACAACTAGGTACGCGTTCTGACGTTTGGTTTCGCTTTTTCTTCTACTTGCGCCAGTTGCTCGCGCCACGACAGCAAGCAGGAGGAAAAGCGAAGCCTCAACATCAGAACGCGTACACAAGGCCACTATTAGGCCATTTACGCGTGTTTGACTCTCATACGAGATGTAAACGCGCGACTCATCGACACTGCTGTTTGCGCTTCGAGCAAATATCTTTAGTGACAATCGTGCAAAGTGTCCGATTCAAAACCCTGCCTAAGCGAAGTGGGCAGGCTTTAATGTGATTGCAAGCCAACTACAACGCCGCGCGATGCCAAAGTGCTCGGCTACAAGCACTAATTAGGTGACATAAATTCGAGAGAAAGGGTTGGTAGGTATGTGTGACGGCGCTCGGACATTTTTTACTACTTTCACTTAGGGACTGTGGCTCGAAGACTGCTTGGCACGACTAGTAGAGTGAAGGGAAATTTTATAAATTCTTCTCCATTCGACGCTTCTCAGGGTCATGTCTGTCCGAAATTTGCACTGCCGGCGCAGCGCGGTGCCGACCTACCACAGTTACAAAACGCCGCCACCACCGCTTTTCATACAATAGGGTAGTTGACTAGTACTGGATTAATTAAAAGTATTAAGAGTGCGCCTAATGCCATGAAAAAACAGATTTCACCCGCGCTTCTTGCGTCGCCCGCTATCATCTATGCTGCTTTGTTTAGAGTCGATAATCGCATGACACAGTTCACGATGATTTTGGCTTCGAGTGCCAGGTTACATTTTTAGGTGACATTATATTTATTTATTCAAAATTTAAGCATATATTAAAAAAACTAACTGATTACTTGACTAGAACATTAGTCTGGCTACGTAATTTGTCAAAAATAATGTGGTGTTGTCGCTGATAATTTCGAGCATTTGAAAAAAAAAGTTGTTTTTATGATGCGAAGTTTTATTTTTTTTCTAAGGTAACCAAATTATTTTCAAAAATTCTACGCGATTACTCTGCTACTGTAGGTTCTTTCCTTTCCTATAGTATTTTTAATATGGATATTTATGTTCGTTATCTTTTTCACCACGTCTTTAAAAAGTCGATTTTGGCATTAGGCGCCCCCTTAAGTTTAGTGAAGCCGTGGTGGTCTAGTGGTAGTAACACCCGACCTGCAATCGTGAGATTGTGGGCTCAAATCCCGATCCCGTACCAATGAGTTTCTTTGGAACTTATGTACGGAATTTCACATCATTGGCTTTTCGGTGAAGGAAAACATCGTGAGGCAACCTGCGTAGAAGAAATTCGATGGCGTATGTGAATGCACCAACCCGCACTGGGCCAGCGTGGTGGATATGGCCCAATCACCCTTCGTGGGTAGGCCTACGTCCTGCAGTGGACTATTAAAAAGGCTGGTACAGTACAGTACAGTACACATTAAGATTAGTGAATCCTACAATTAATTATGATTCGTAAACCGAAAAATGACTAAAATTGGCTAATCCAGTTCAGAGATATACACTTAAGATTTTGGTAGGGATTTAGAGGGGATGCATCATTGTCCATTTCTCACAAAGCATAACATAGTAAGAATGTACGATACTTACGGGCTGTGACTATATTCTGCTATAGAGCGCTCTTTGTCTAGCAAGAAAATAAAATGCTTATAACTTCTTCATTTCTAAGTTGATTTTATTTTTGTTTTCGTTAATCGGCTCTGTTTATGGTTAGCTGTTACAAGAGATCAAAAAAATTGTCGACTAGCCTATTTCACAATTTTCACACAACCATCAGAAGCTCGGTGCACGACGATCTAAGGAGCAAAGAAAGAAACTACAACATAAGTTTACATCATTTTATTGAAAATTTATTACAACATCCATTTTCCAGTAACAGTAAATGCAATTTATTACAAACATCCATAAAAAATTGGCGTTGCATGATTTTCATTCTGTGAAAATATGTGGACTGTGGTGTGCAGTGATTGAAGGCGAATAAAGGCATGTATTCACGAGACTGCAACAACGTTTCAACAATGGAATTACAACAAAAAGTTTGCGTCTTCTTTATAGTGACGACGCAAAACTTTATAGCACATAAATGCTATAGCAATATGTTGTTGCCTAATGAATACATGACATAAGCCAGAGCATTCTTGAGAACATTTATTTATTCTTGCGATCTCAGATTTCTTCATTAAACGCAAACATCGAGTAAGCCTCTTGAGTGACAGTGGTGTGAACCCGGCTTTAGGAAGTTCTCAAGTCAATGCTTAGCTTTGTATACACCTACATTATTGAAACACTAGGTATACTCCATATGAACATTAAAAATATCTACTTACATTCAGGGTTACATGCTAAGTCGACCTATCCCCGTTAAGCGTGTGTAGTTTACTACGTTTCTGACTGATTTGACAATGAAACACCATATCCTAAAATCTCACAGTTTTCGAGATATTTGAATTCAAATACTTTTTATAAAAGGTTAATTTTACGGACAATATTGGGTAGTGAGGTCATGAAACATTATGTTACATGTAAAAATCAAATAAAAATAATAACACGACTTACACGTTTCAAAATATCTGAGCTGATAGCCGAAAATTGGGAATTTTATAAATACCAATTTCAAATATCTGTTTTTTTTTTTAAATTTAGGATAGGATATTTCATAGTCAAATTAGTCAGAAACAAAGTAAACTATCCCTTAACGGGAATAGGTCGACTTACCCTGTAACCCTGTATAAAAAAGAATTTAAGTTCAGACCTCAGAAACGAGCCCTGTTTTTACAATTTTGCCGAACTAGTTTCTTGGTAACTAATTAATTTACAAAGAAATTGACTAATAAAATCAGATATTTATTTCTACGTTGACCAACGTTTTTCTTTAAGCCAAATATAATAATTAAATTAAAAATCAAGTCGAATATATTTTTGGTATTAATAAGGACTTAATTTCTAGTGCAGATTTGATTCTAAGAATAATTATGTTTGTATGAAAGTTTTATTAAATACACGGACATATAAAATGTTCACTTAAATAAGTTATGGAGTTTTGAAATATACAAAGGGTAATAGTAAATAATGACTATTGTGCACCCTGTAATTACAGTCCTTTGCTGCATATATAACTAAAATTGCCTACTTAGACTAACCCAAATAATAATAAATAAAAATATAGGTACATAAAAATCTTATAAACTAAACATATTTTATTCATGGGCGTAGCATGGGGCACGGGTTGGAATGGCCCTAGAAACTTTGCCACCCCAGAAAAAAAGTCAATAAAATACATTCTGTTTCTAGAGTGGCTAAAAAGAGGCAGCTGCCCCAAAAGTAAATCTACGTCAATGATATAACATAAAAACATATAGTATAACAAATAAATCAATCCAAACATTACCTACCTCAAAAAATCTCTAACAGTGCACATCATATGCTAAAAAATGATGTTATAGATTAAGAAATTTCCTAAGTTAAATTAGAAAGCTCTGTTGCAGTTTTCTAACAATTTGTTAGGATCGTGACGCAGATATACAGGTGTTTCTCTAGACGATGGACATACTCATATTCATCATTATTCTTACATTCTCATCATCATTACTAACTTTTATCATGGGCCCTATCGCGAAAACATTTAAAAAGTTTAGCACATTGATAACTTAAAAGTTAAACAACTTTTATGCGCTTATATGAAAATATGACAAGTATAAAAATAAAGATTTTCCGATGTAACACCGTATTTTCATCATACTTCGTAATTATGTCAGAGTACGAAATGTTACAAAAAATGCGTTTTAGAAAACCGTGGTATAATCCGCGCCACACAAGTCGGCGGATGAGAAGTTAGCAGCAGTAATTTCGCTGTAATTACGCCGCGTGGCGTAGTGGTGAGTACGGGCGCAGGGAGCGCGCGGGAGGCATAAGGTTGGCGGGCGGGTGTGCCCCGGCGCGAGTCTCTCTGGCTTCGGCGCATACCTATATTTTGCCTTTTGCGCAGCGTTCTGCGTCTAACTTCCCATCCGCCACTTGTGTGGCGCAGACTGTATTCTCACTGCTCTACAGAGAATTGCTACCAAGTTATTTATTTAGAGATTGGTGAAAAGTTACTCATAGCGACGTTGTAGTATGTTCGCCATAGCTTAAGATGTGATGTATTTCAAAAACCTTAACTAAGTACAAAAGACGTGACATTTCAAAAAATAATTTATGCTATAAACAGTTTCGAAAACAATTACATAATTTATCTATTCTAATGATGTTCAATATCAATATTGGATACTACGCACTTTATACACATACAGCATAGTGCGCATCAAGTTCGATTTTACCGATATACATTTAAATATTTTAAATATAAACGAATAATCAGATTCATATACACAATATGCGTGTCACAGCCATTTCGGTCTGTAAATATCAAACAAATATAAAGCTCAGCCATATAGTAAAACTTCTAGAATTCTCACTTCTAAAAAGCGCCAAATCTAGTTTAGGTCTCCTTTGTGGCGAAGATTGTTTCGTGACTGAGGCGAACAGCAGGGATGCCCTTGCATCTTGGGTTGGGCGTGAGCTGTACGCACGCGAATTCAGTCGTACCTACACACAACACTTTACCCTTTTTTTAGTAATGTGATTTTGAAAAAATGATTTGTATTAGTTGCTAATGAAGCGACCACTCAGTTGTTTTTAAGCGACCTCTTTTTTGGTACTAGTATAACTTGCGTCAAAAAAACATTTTAAAATTAATTTGCCCTTGCTCGCACTTATTTAGTTGTGCAAGCGAGAGAGCACGAACCTAAATGTTTCTTGACAAAAGACAGAGACAGATAATGATGTATTATTATATACTACGGGTAAATACACTCATTGGACGGGTGACAGTCTACCCGTGACCACGGTCGATGCAACTCGGCCGAAACGTCGGGACGAGGAGGTATTTATTTATCTCGTAATTTTAGTGCGCGATTAGTCCCGTAGTATATAATAATAATGTGTTCAAATCGCGAAAGCTTATAAACAACAGAAAATGATGTATATTTCTATAGAAGATTATTATGAAACAGTTAATACTGAGTAACAAGGAAATTGAAGATTAAAACATACTTAAATAAACTGGCTGTGTTCTTATGGACTTCCTATTGGCTTAGAAAGAAATGTCAATTATGAACAAAGACAGAGAAGAGTAGTGAAAAACTGTTTTGAAAAACAAGAATAGATCGAAATAGGCATGATAACAGGCTAAAAAAATTATATGTATTATATTAGTCCGTTATTACGTGGCACGTATGTTTCTCTTTTGTCAATTAAACAATAAATTACAAAGATAAACCTTGTCAAAGTTCATGAGTAATGGGGGCTCGTGACGTCACGTCTACGAGAAAAGTGCTATATATATTTCACGCAGAAGTGACGGTACGCGGAACTGTAATGGGCTATATCTTTATCAAGTTTTGCTTAATTGACAAAATAAATTGGTAATCTGTCTGATGGACTAATTGTATTTGTTTAGTCATCTAGCCTGTTAAAGGTAAATAAAATTAGAATATTATTTCGGAAAACGCAGCTCGTAATAATTAAATGTAATTTAATATTAGCCGTATAGCACATACAAATGTGCGTATGGTGTAATTACTCGTCATCGACAAAATACTATGAACACACACCTTTATAATATTGCTTGTATAGGCCGAATGGCCAAGTCGGTGGATGCGAAGTTAGCTACAAGCGCGCGAAACTCAATCGACGCGAAGCGTTATATGAGCTTTAGGGAGCTCTGCACCGCCGCTGCACCGAGGCGGCATCGCGGCGGCACCATGGTGTCTAAGTCGCTGACAGCAACACTGGTCGCCGCGGTGCAGCCTCGGTGCAGCGGCAGCAACGCCCGTGTGGCACCAGCACCAGTCTGGATTGGAAATTACGCAGCTTGTAGCAAACTTCAAATCCGCTGACTTATATAATTCGGCCTACACAGTATACGCTTTATAAACATTATCGTTTTTCATTATTACTATACACTGGCATATATTATTATTTATATACAGTTCAGTTGATATACACAAAGACACGTTAAATGTAATAAGTACTTTATAATGTTTACTACGTTATACATTGAGATAATTAATTGAAAACTATTTCACTAATGTTATTATAAAAATGTATCTATTACAGTATTTAAAATTGTACTAATAACTATGGAAAACTTGCAAGTGTGTATAACAAATTTTTTGGCGTGATAACGCTTTATCAATCGAGGAACGCCGGCTGCATGCACGAAAAAGCATGACTCATTATCACGTTCCGCCTGAGCCGAGCGTGCAAGCGAGAGCGCGGAACGAGCGATAGAGAGGCACGATCAGTTGTTGATTCAACAATGTTTTCTTATGACGTTAACACGTAAAATTAACTATCGTCTATAAACCGACCTATCTACCAATATTTTTTTTGAGGAGCACATCGCGACGTATGTTTAATTTAAAATTTTTATCTATGAGACTTTTAAGTCTATGTATCATTTCACTGTATATTTTCAAAAGAGGGCTCAGTTTAGTTTTTTGGCGATTGAAATTTGGCCGTTTTTCCAATACAATACTGGAAGCTCCTTAAAACACTTCTTTTACGAATTATCATTAATCTCCCGAATACAACCTCTACAATGTAAATCATAACAGAAATTTATCATTACAATCATTTTTAGTAACTTGTCCAAAAGTTTTATTAATCGCTACTATTATATACGAAAAAAATAAAATTATATGAAAAACAAAGAAAAAGAACAGAAACCAAGAAGTCGCTATTTTTGCAATGATTTAATAAAATCAAAGGCAAAGACCTTTATACATTTAGGGCCTTCGCTAAGTTAAGCGTGCACACGCGGCGGGTGCCCGCCTCGCGTGTATGTATTGGAAGATAAGATGGAGCAGCGCTCTCTGGCGCGGTCGCGTGCGACGGGTTTGGACACGCGCGGCGGGTGGCGGGGCGGGGTGCGCGACGCGGGCGCATGTGGCAGGTGAACATTGTTCTAGCCCCACTAGATGCAGCGTCGGGCGCCCGCCGCACCCGACGCATACGTAGCGAAGGCCCTCAGAGTCTGTTTAAAAAATCAAAAATTTTACAAAGTTTAAACTATTATTTCTGTTATTTGCTTTCATAATTAAAGAAAAATTTACCGTTCTTGTTACAAAACATTAGGCCAAGTATTAAAAATGTTGACCCCATAATTATACTATTTACATTAATTAAGATCTACATGAATTTCTTTCCAAAATCACTAACTTTTTATGACATCACATGATTACTTTCCATTAACTAGTCACATATTTAGATGCTTAAATTTACTCGTACTGATTCAGGTCTCATGCGGTTGAGATTTCCTATCTCTATCGCTCTTATCACTCATGTATGCAGAATGAAAGAGATCGGCATCTCAATCGCTACACTAATACAAATTAAATATTACCTCAATTTTTATTTAACATTCAACGTGATGCAATCAAACATATCACACGAGTTTTACTGTTATTATCAAAATATCAAATTCTAATATATTAATCATTTATACCAGTGACTCATGACAAAATACAGTAAAAATCTCTTGAAGTATGAAAAAACATTAAAGGGCATGTCCACAAAATGTACGAAGGCTGGTATAATAATAATCAAAAATTCGAACCACAACACTCGTTACATTCCGAGAAACTTCATATTTTTCTGAGTCTATTACATCAGTTAAAAATATAAAAGAGCCCTCTGATTTTTTCAAAATTAATTTTGAATTTATTAAGATAAATAAATATATTTGGCTCAATAGGTACTTTATCTCTATCAACCATGATTAAGTAACCTCCAAATTGTTAAATAAAAGCATTTTTACCAATTAGACACACTTTTTAAGTGTTTTTTTGTCACATTGTACCTACTAACTGGTCACACTGGTAGGTTATAATTTTTAATTTTAGCAAATTCAGAGATGAATTTGGAAGAATTAGCTACGAATGGAAGTAAAATAACAATAGAAGCACTTCATTATTGCGAAACTAGTTAAAATAAAAAGCTGTATTGTTATTTTTCATAAAATTTAGTTTTCACATTTAAAAAAAAATGGAGGGATGAAAAAATCTAAATTAAACAATTTTGAAAAGCCCATAAAACAAGCTTTCAAATGATGTACATATCATCTTGGTTCTATTTTTTTCTGAATAAGATACCAATTGTGGACGTCACCTTTAACTATTATCGTACACGTTACTAAATGAGATTGATTAAAAAATAACTGTCTTTTTGGGCTAAGTTACACAAAATATTATTTAACACCATTTGACAGAAAATATCAGTTTGTCTCTATTTTTCGTACGAATACTTTATGTACTATGATAAATAACTAATTATATGATTCCGAGTTGAATATGGTACCTAGCTTTTTTTTTAGTTTATACTTTAACGGATACTGTTTTTTTACTAACCACAATTAAATCCAAGATGTTTTAGTAATTACTTATCGTTAATATATTTATTATTATCTTGCACAGAATATTGCTGGTTTTTATCGCACTAACACCGTGCACTCTAATATACAAAACATGTGAAAAATAACGGTTCAGACTCATGTTTAATATAATAGGGATGTTAACAAATTTTCGAAATTGCTGTCATTTTGAAGATCGACTCTATTTTACCATAAAAAAATATTAGATTTAAAAAATGTTAGTATTTTCGATGAGAAAATATACAAAAATAGAGTTAGTATGAATTTTCCCGCTAAAACACTAACAACTGTCACGTGACTGAAATTACGTCACTAACCGCAAAACATAAGTTACTCTATGGCCAACTATATTAGAAAATTCAGAGAAGTAACAGTCTTTGACAGCTTGTTTTGTGGTTAGTGACGTAATAAGCCAATATCGGTCTTTGAACTCACGTGACAACAGCATGCTGAGTGTGAGTTTTGTCGTAAACATGACGCGCTCTTCGGCGAGCGCGTAAGCATGTAATTTGTATGAAGAAATGTACAGCGCCACTAGCGGCACGTTTTTGTAACACAATAAGTTCATACAAATTACATGCTCGCCGAAGAGCGCGTCATGTTTACGACAAAACTCACTCTCAGCATAATGATTACAAATATGGCATTTAAAACCATTATTAATAAATTTATTAAGTTATATTAAATTATAAAAATGTGATTTTTCGATATTCTAATATTACAAATTATCACAAAATTAAAACTAAACATTAGTTTGTGATTAGTGTTAACATCCCTTTATATTTAGAATAGTATTTACAAGTTAGTGCGTCGAAGTATCAGGGACCGAACACAGATAACTATAAAAATAAGTAAAGAAAAAAAAAAGTAAATAAGGGCAACACCATTTATTGCAAATATTATTAATCTTGACTGTTGTCAAACTCTACTGGCTGTAGTTTAGCAAAGGACTGAACCCACTAAATGTTATTTTTGAGTTATGGACATTCGATTACCTAACATGTAGTTTGAGTCTGCTAAATGAAAATAAACCTGTAATATCAATATGATTGTTTTTTGAAAAAATGTTTTTATAAGAAAGACCTCCCTTCATGGGCCACTTTGGTATCGTTGACTCATTTTTAACCAAAGTATGTTTTAAATCCTTTGCTAACTACGTCCTACTATTCTTAATATTTGGTTGATACTTTGCTACTAATTTTGGTGAATAGGCAAAGGGTGTGCTTCAGTATTCACAACGTATTTGCTTAAGTCTATGAGATATCTGTCATCGCTGAACAGGAGGTATATATATTTGAGAGTCTCCGATAGGAAAAATGACTCCATCATGTCGCGGTAAGCTGATTTTTCAGATTTCACATTCGCCAGCGACGAGTATCCGTATTCCACTTTTGTGTATTTCTCGAACGCCTGAAAGGATATTTTGGTACAGGTTATTTCATAGAAAAACAATAGATACATTTATACAAAGTACAGGAATTTAGAGATGTGTATCGTCGTCGTTTCAGCCATAGGAATCCCACTGCTGGACATAGGCCTCCCCTAATGATCTCCAATAAGACCGGTTCGTAGTGGCTTGCATCCAGCGCGATCCTGCGGTTTTAATGAGGTCATCCGTCCACCTTGTGGGTGGACGTCCTACGATGCGCTTGCCGGTACATGGTCTCCACTCGAGAATTTTCGACCCCATCGGTCATCAGTTCTCCGTGCTATGTGCCCCGCCTATTGCCATTTCAACTTGCCAATCTGCCGGGCAATGTTGGTAACTTTGGTTCTTCTACGGATCTCCTCATTCCTGATTCGATCTCGCAGAGACTCCGAGCATAGCCCTCTCCATAGTTCGTTGGGCTACTTGGAGCTTACTAATAAGGCACATAGTGAGAGACCACGTTTCTATGCCATAAGTCATCACTGGCAACACCCACTGGTCGAAAACTAAGGTACTGAGGTATGTCGGACGACATGACGTTACGCAATTTTCCAAACGCTGCCCAGCCGAGTTGGATTCGGCGATTGCCCTTTTTCTTGAAGTTGGACCTACCTAACTGGGCAACTTGTCCTAGGTAGACGTACGAGTCAACGACTTCAAGAACCGAGCTCTCAACAGAAATTCGGGTGGGTACAACATGGGAATTACACATTATCCTCGTCTTGTCCATGTTCATTTTAAGACCCTCTTGTTGAGAGACCCGATTAAGGCCTTCGAGCATCGTGCTGAGTTCCTCCATCGACCCTGCCATGACCACGATATCGTCGCCAAACTGAAGGTAAGTGATGTATTCGCCGTTGTTATTGATGCCGAATCCTTTCCATTCTTGAAGGCGTTCTGTAGAGTAGCAGTAAACAGTTTCGGAGATATTACATCTCCCTGTCTTACGCCTCTCTTCAAAGGGATCGCCTTGGAGCTTTCTTCCTGTACTCGGACTGACATAGTGGCGTTGTTATACAAACACTTCAACACTTCGATATACCGATAGTCAATACGGCATCGTTGAAGAGACTCAAGCAGAGCCCATGTCTCGACCGAATCAAAGGCTTTCTCATAGTCCATAAACGCCAGGCAAAGTGGCAGGTTATACTCCTCGGTCTTCTGTATAACCTGCCGCAGCATATGTATGTGGTACATGGTGCTAAAGCCCTTTCGGAAACCGGCTGTTTACAGGGTTTGCTACCGAGGCGTATAACTGTCCGTAGACCCTTTCGATCTCCTCCAATACTTCTGCCTTGGTCGACGCTATACTGCCATTTTCTCTCTTCAACTTTGTCAACTGGCTTTGTCCAATGGACAAATGCCTCGCGAACACTTTGGAGCCTTTGTTCCGCGATGAGAGATGTGTAAAATAATATTATATTATGCTTATCGGAGTCGTGGTAGTAACCCTTGACTGACAATCGTGAAGTTTAAAATCATGGTCCTGTAACACAGAGTTCGTTAAGGCTTGTGCAAGGATTTTGACACCACTAGTTTTTTCAGTGAAGGAAAACATAGTGACGTAAACATAGCGATGTCTAGGGATCGCATGTAATGCACCAACCCACACTGGACTAGCGCGGTGGATATGGCTCAGTTACCCTTCTTGGAATATTCATGAGTGAACATAAAAATATTAAAAATTCGGTACATTACTATATTATAACGCCTTTTAATTATCTACTGCGAAACATGCGACATGCCATGAAATGCGATAAAAATACCAAATACCTGAAATATTTGCCAGCCCCAGTCTTGATATGTGGTGTTGCCAGTTATTTGGTACATATACCAGAGACTCTCAACGAATTCAGGCCGAAGCAGGTTGTGGGCGTCCGCTGTTTTCGTATACATGTCGTCGGTGGCGCTTGCCTGTAAAAAAATAGTTAAACAAATAAATATATTAGGGGCATACTTACACGCTTCTCTGACCCTAAGGGCCTTCGCTAAGTTAAGCGTGCGCACGCGGCGGGTGCCCGCCTCGCGTGTATGTATTGGAAGATAAGTTGGAGCAGCGCTCTCTGGCGCGGTCGCGTGCGACGGATTTGGACACGCGCGGCGGGTGGCGGGGCGGGGTGCGCGGCGCGGGCGCATGCGGCGGGTGTACATTGTTCTAGCACCACTAGATGCAGCGTCGGCCGCCCGCCGCGCCGCGATTCCCAGGGCCGCGTCGGAAGCCCGCACCGTGCACCCACCGCGTGCGTACGCTTAACTTAGCGAAGGCCATCGTTTTGACCGTATCATGGAGGGATGAGGAAATTCGGTTTGAAATTAGGAATCGAAATATTATATTATCGATTGATTCTGGCCGTCTGGATCTTCTCCAACCAGATGGAGAAAATCCAGGCGGCTAAGCTTGGGTGGTGATCCAAGGTTTGGTAAGGTTTAACTGCGGTTTACAAGGGTCAGGTATAAGCAGGTGTGCTTATATGCTCACAGTATCAGACCCCTGTACGAAAATATGCTCAAGGCTCACCCTGAGAGGTCGCAGGGACCAAACACTGGGACAAAATATTTCTTGAACCATTGACACGATGAAGAAGATACTCACAGCGTCATTTTTTTACAATTTGAGCACAAATAATATCAAGTCTTGGATCACAAATTTCAAACACATCTCAGCAAAGACAACATTTTAGATATTTGCACCAACTTTTACAAAAATCTTTACTCGGACCCGTTAAATACCCAAATCGCCCCTTGAAAGAATACTTATTCCCTGATGCCATTCCACTCCTAACCGAATATTTGACTCCTATCGCTCTTAGCAATATAAAATATAGCAAAATGTCTGCCGAAGATGAAGTCACCATAAAAATTTTAAATTTTTAGTGTGTTTTTTTATCTCTGCAGACACAGTCATGGGACCAATTTTAAACAACGATCACTCGGTATGATTACAATGCAACTGGGCTACTTTTTATTTTACTGGTTGAAACTTCATTCAAATTCTTTTATTGACCTTTTGATAATGAGTGAGTGTCGGATGGCAGATCATCTGACCGTCTATTAACTTTTAACTGACCTCGTAAAGAAGTGATTAGATTTAACATCTTGTTAAAAGAATTAACAAAACATTTAAAGGTGGCACAAAACTTTAACAGTCTATAAATAGATTCAACAGGTCATTAAATATGGTGAAATCAGACCAAAAGGTAGATATATAATTTACCATGATACCAACCTAGTAGCCCGTTCATATAGCCCAGCGCCAACGTGCCAGGTAAGGCACGGTACACATTGTACAGCAGTTAATATTGTACATTAAAGGTACACAGCACAAATATATTTACCATGTTGAAGTGTGTGATCTCTGGAGCCAGGAAGGTCGGATGCGCAGCGTAGGTGAGGTAGCAAGTGTAGGCCAGTTCTTCCGCCATCTTCATATGCCAATCTGGCAGTCCGTTCATATGGCCCAGGGCCAATGTGCCGGGTAAGAAGCAAGTAAGGTGATCCATTTTAGGGTTGAAAGTCTGGAAATTAAAAGCATACAAATTATATAACTTATAGTTTCTTACTGCAGGCTTTATTGATAAGGTATAAGTAGTCTATCGAACTATCGAAAAGGCTCTACGAAATTTGGTTAAAATTGAGGAGATCCGTAGAAGAACTAAAGTAACCGAGTATAGCTCAGAGGATTAGTAATTTGATATTGTAGTAAGCAGGGAACGACGGAGGACTGATAACCGCCGGGTCCGAAAAGTTCTCGAATGGAAACCACGTACCGGAAAGCGCAGCGCAGGTGCCACTAAGTGGACTGACGACTTTATTAAGATAGGATCGCACTTCCTAACGGTCTTATTAGACATTCATAGAAGAGGCCTATGTCTAATAGTAGACGTGCTTTATAGCTGATATTATCTATCACATAATCCGTCTACCAATGTATTGCAAAATATGTTAGGTATTTTTTAGAATACCGGGCGTCATTAGGCAATATCTATAATTTACAAAAAAACCGTGGTAGTCTAGTGGTAGTAACACTCGCCTATCATGTGTGAGGTCGTGGGTTCAAATCCACACACACCATTGGCTTACGATGAAGGAAAACATCGTGAGGCAACTTACATACGTTCGTAGAAGAAATTCGAAGGCGTATGTCCACCATCCGCTCTGGGCCAGCGTGGTGGATAAGGCACAATCACCCTTAGTGGGCAGGCGTACGTCCTGCAGTGGACTATTAAAAGGCTGGTACAGTACAAAATAATTTACAAGAAAAATAAACAAATGTATATACCTCAGAGCTCGCCCCCAATTCGCCGATGAAGAGCCGTTTGTTCGGCGACGACCGTTTCGCCAGGAACTCCCTGACGCCCTCTATGGCTGTCAGGTAGTCGTCCAGCAAACTGTCGACAAAATATCAAAAAAACTACAGTTTCTTTAGACGACGGACATATTATGCAGGGTTATGTAGCAACAGTACAGTGAGTACATAACTGGTGTACTAAGCTAAGGAGGTGATTCAGACTATCATTTTATGACAAACAACTTTTACTATGGGACGACCCTGGAATTCGACAAATAAATCATTTGTTTCATACATTTTGCCGATACCGAGTTGCTATTTTGTATGGAACAGTTAATTTTTTTCTCGTATTCCGAGTCAACTCCTTAGTAAAACTTATTCATGATGGTCTTACTTGTTTTAACCGTTTAGCCATGTCAGAGGCCTTCAGGCGGCCTAAAAACTCTGACACCAGGGCTAGCCACCCGGCCTATACGAACTTACTTACTTACTTACTTGTTACGTGATGGTCTTACTTGTTGTGCGTCTTGGACTCTGTATTATATTATTTTAGAACATCAAGGGTTCATTATGACTAAATTTTAAATGGCATAGAAAGCATCAGCAAATGCGTTACATAGTTTGAAAAAAAAATTACAGCACCTACTCGCTTTTGCTATATGTCGCTAGCAATGTTTTCTGCCAGCATGATTTTTGATGACTAAATGGGCTTGCGTTTTGGCCATACCTCACACAACGCAGCTGAATTTATTATCTCTCAGTTTTGGGATCGCACATTTTTAGAATAGAGACCACATTCCGGCAAGCGCAACTTAGGACTTGTGCTCACAAGGTCGGCAGTTGACCTGATAAAAACCGCAGGATAGCGGTGGATGCAAACCGCTTACGAGTCCTATTGGGATTCTACTCAGCCTATGTCCAGCAGTGGACGTCTTACGGCTGAAATATTGATGCTAATGACTTCTATACATCGAAAATAAACCTTTTTAATGTCAGACAGAATAGGTATTTTCTAAATCTGTGTATCAAACACAGACTTATTCGCAATCATCATCATCTAAAACAGCTTACTTTGGCCTACTGCGGGGTATAAGCTTACTCTTTCTTTTGCCATTCTTGCTTGTGCGCCATTCCTATCTAGGTCAGGATTGGGTTGTCCGCGGATTGTAGCTAACATCACAGCCGCCTAGACATTTGACTCGGCCTGTACTATGCTTTTGGATATCGTCCGTTATAGCTAGGAAGGATTAATCTCAACAAACGCCATGCGCCAGTTAAAAAATAACAAATGACTGTCGCCGACAGTCGCTAATGCAGAGAATTACAATTTAACTGATGATTCACAGTCACACATGCCACTGGGCAATTTAGATATCGCAGCAGCTAATCAGCTCTGATTGGTTCAATTTACTAGCTACTGCTCCAGTTGTGTTATATATCGATTAGCTGTGTTTACGTGTTAACCTCGATTTCCCTTTTTTGCTTTGCCTTTGTTCGATTTCAACAATCCGCTGTTTGCGAAACACCATGTACCTGCGCGTAATTTTTTTTCGGCTTCGGCCGTAAAGGAAACCGGGTTCATATCTCCCGTGTTAAAACCGGTAATACCCCCCCAAAAGGGGTAAAATTTGATGTCGCACTATTTATTAGCCGATTTTGATATTTGGTATTGTTTAGTATCTGAATCTCAGACGCAAACTATAATGTCGTCAATCGTAACTGAGGCTTTAGGTCATTATTCAAGGTCAAAAATAGTGCTCTTTAAGGGTTACAATTTTCATAAAAGTCGAAAATTACTGTAGTCAGAGGCATTTATTTCAAAATAAGTGAAACAGTTTTAAAGAATATCAGACTCTTATCCGTAGTACTTATATTTGCTTAAATTACTAAATTTTATCCAAGAAATATAAGGATCCTGTGGAAAACCGCGGGCAAAGTTAGTAAGCAATTAAAAAGAATATAATTTTATTGGTTGTAGTTATTGCCTCAAATTTTAGTGGTACATACTACAGACTTCCACTTAAAAACAAAGTTTACTAATTGGCAATTGACAACATTTTTCACAACAATGGAGTTGTTTTGAAGAGCGTAGAATAATACAACGTGGTTACGTGAGGTGTGGTAATGAGTACACCACTCATCAGATACATAACTAAGAAGAACTTTTACTATAGAACCTGAGGTGAAAATTTTCAAAATTCATCTGCCCTGTATAAAAAGTTCGCTGAATTTCGTCAAGATGGACTGGCATTATTTGCAATTTCAGAGTTGTTTCAAGAGTAAAAGTTGTTTTCATCCCCCCATTTCGAAAAAAATATTTTTACTCTTCGAAATCTGAGTGCAAAAGCCGTTTTTATCCGCTAGAGGGTAAAGTAAAATTGAATTTAGAACATCGTGTGCACTAAGTGTGTGCACCTTTTTTAATTTGTTCAAAACTCAGACTCGGAATTTTCATGCTGTACTTTTTTTAATTTGCTTTGCGCGCGCCATTTTCTTATCATGCATGTCGTATTGTTAAGTTTTAAAAATAAGAAACATGAAAACAAGTGATAAAAAACCTAAAATGAGTGATTCTAGCGACGAGGAAGTTTATTTGATGCCAACAGAATTGACTGAAACTGTCAATAGTGCGCAAATGAGCTTTCTCCCTTTAACAATCACGCGAGAAGTATTTGAAACAGTGCGAAATGTAGACGACTTTAGTAATTTCCTCGCTTAGGTGGGATGAAAAGTTACGTATTGCACTCGAGTGTAAAGATTTTTTACCTTGTGCTCTTTTGATTCCCTCGCTATATAACGCTCAGGATTCTAATTTTCAACAACATTTTAGAATCCTTTATTTGCTCGGTCATCAAAATGGAGCACGCTGTTAAAAATCAACTTTTCACTCTTGTATAACAAATAACTACTATTATGTATATAATCAAGACCCATTAAGCCCATTACAGAGGCGCCATCGTAATTATATTAGCTAAATAGCATAGCTCTGTTTCGTTTTCACTTTAGGCATTCGATAGAGAGAACGATTTTTACTTACGTAGCTATTAAATGTACGCTGGCGCCTCATTAATCGGGCGCTCCGACCTCTCTACGATACTACATAAACATTTTGTATCTGTAATTTGATTTCAAAATGTGTTGTTTTGACCCATTTTCAACAACTGCGTAGTTTTCCAAAACATTTCCATTTTTGCGGTGTAATGGTATTTGTTTGCTATATGTAATTGTATCTCTAGGCTACTACATAAACATATTGTATCTGTAATTTGATTGCATAATGTGTTGTTTTGACCCATTTACAATAACTGCGTAGTTTTCCAGAACATTGCCATTTTCTAGACATTGAGCTGAATCCGCATCCCAGCCGGGCCAGTATACGCACCACGATATAATTATTTCAACGTGTCAGAACGAGACAAAGTTATGGTGAAGTAACTTTAAAAGCCCTTATTCACCGGACAACGAACCGTCAATAAATAAATTCCTACATTTCGCCGGATGAATGTCCGGTGCATCAACTGTACTGTACTGTACCAGGCTTTTTAATAGTCCACTGCAGGACGTAGGCCTACCCACGAAGGGTGATAGGGTCATATCCACAACGCTGGCCCAGTGCGGAATGGTGGATTCACATACGCCATCGAATTCCTTCTACGGACGTATGCAGGTTGCCTCACGATGTTTTTCCTTCACCGAAAAGCCTGTGGTGTGAAATTCCGTACATAAATTCCGATGAACTCATTGGTACGGGACCGGGGATTTGGACCCACGACCTCACGATTGTAAGGCGGGTGTCACTACCTCTTGACCACCACGGCTTCTTGGTGCATCAACACACGTTCATTATTAACCATACATCACCGTGAATCCGGTATAAAAAATAAAAACATTCAATAGGTATGATCCAAGCAGCAAATATTATACAGTTTTTTCAGCAACTTTAAAATATATCCTACTAATATTATAAACGCGAAAGTTTGTGAGGATAGATGGATGGATGGATGGATGGATGTATGGATGTTTGTTACTCTTTCACGCAAAAACTACTGAACGGATTGAGATGAAACTTTGCAATAATATAGCTTATATATCAGAATAACACATAAGCTATAAATTATAATGATATATTGCGTATGCGGGCGAGGCCGCGGGTAAAAACTAGTATGAGAATAAAAGAGCAGTGTACCGCTATTAGACGCAAATGCAGCGAATGCCAATTTTTTTTAAATGCGGGAATAGCAGGCTAGAAAATTCTTATGTATCTATGAAGTTGAAAGCCATAAAACCATCGTCAGTCAAAAAACCGACATGGCCCTGTGACCCGCCGTTAGAAACACGCCTTTAGAGCGCTAAAGTATTGAGTTTGAAATATTCTTGTCGATATTTTGTTAGTAAAAGTTAGTTAAAGAAAAGTATTGAACATTTAAACAGCGTGAGCGACCTCCTTCATGGATCCGCGACTGCTGTTAGTTC
This sequence comes from Hypomecis punctinalis, assembly GCA_949316475.1. Taxonomy (NCBI): domain Eukaryota; kingdom Metazoa; phylum Arthropoda; class Insecta; order Lepidoptera; family Geometridae; genus Hypomecis; species Hypomecis punctinalis. The sequence goes on along the minus strand of OX438794.1, from coordinate 8,717,811 downwards.
GAAGTGCCAACATCTGAACGTAGACTTGAATTAAATGGGTTCGATCAATTGCAGGATTGCCAAGGCTGCAAACCTTACGATCTGTTTAATGTAGTAAAATTATCATTTTTTATCATGCATCGTCTATTTTTCACTTTGACTTAGATGGGGGGTTTTAATCCACGGGGCCTGGGCTGGGCCACCTTCATAATTGGGCCTAATATCTATTCAGTTATACACATACGAGGTCTACTGTTCGGAGGACTACTAGTATTTTTTTGGAAACAATTACCTATAATATATACCTGGTGTACGTATTATATAAGTTTTTTGGAAATAATTATACCTGCTTATGTAGATATTATGATTTATTTGCGGGAGCGAGCCGTAATTTTTCGAGAATCATCACGCTCAAGTAGTGCACGGCTATTTCGCTAGATGTCGCTGTACGGTCTTAAAACGCGCACAGTTTGGTTTCCTATGTCGAGTGACTCCGTTTATTTCTAAAAATTAAAAGTTTAAAACCGAGACCGGATATGATGAGATGAGACAAGAAACCCAAAATCTTCAAAGTATTTTTGAACGGTGATCTGTTATCTAATTTCAGATAGCAATGGCACTATTGTAAGAATTTGAATATCTTTTGATAATGCGAATTCATATATACCGACTTCCAAACAGGAGGAGGTACTATGTTCGTCCGTACATTTTTTTGTACCTATATGTTTATCGATATTTTCGCCAAAAGGGAACCGATGTAAAAAAACCGGACAGGTGCGAATCAGGCTCGCACATCGAGGGTTCCGTACAAACACGTTGTTAAAATAATTAAAACCTGTTTAAGCATGTGCTAATGAAGTACTTTTATATGATACCTTACATGATGTAAAAAAAAACCGGACAAGTGCGAGTCAGGCTCGCACATCGAGGGTTCCATACAAACACGTTGTTAAAATAATTAAACCTGTTTAAGCATGTGCTAATGAAGTTCTTTTATACAATACCTTACATGATACGATATACTCACTTTGAATATTGAACCCATATTTTGTTAATTTTGTTTTAAGTCGTAAAAAACCGCATATTTCGCACTCACAAAAATCAAAACCTACAGGTTACTTCCTGTTGACATAGAAATATGAAATTTGACGAGAAGCATTGTCCTAGATTACACATATAGGAATAAATCTGAAAACTGTACATTTTTATTCAAATCAAAAAAATAGGGCCCTATTTTTTTGGTTTGAAACAATGCTTCTCGTCAAATTTCATATTTCTATGTCAACGGGAAGTACCCTGTAGGTTTTGATTTTTGTGAGTGCGAAATATGCGGTTTTTTACGACTTAAACAGCTCTAACTTTTTTAAACGACAACTGAGAAGTTTTTCTTTTACACGACTGCAAGAGACTATAAATATACGTATACAGATTAAATTTCAACTTGATATCATTACTTATAAGTTCCTGAGATAAAGAGTCTTGACATACACACAGACGGACAGACGGACAACAAAGTGAACCTATAAGGGTTCCGTTTTTTCCGTTTGAGGCACAGAACCCTAAAAAACGGTCCGTTGTCCGATGAAACCAATTGCCGTGAACAAGCGCTCTGAATTTGTCACTTTTTTGACGACAAAACTCTTTTCATGGTCGTATGCTAAGCTAGCAGGTGTTTTATTACGAAATACGCAAATGATATCCTATTTCGGAGGTTTGTTTACAGAATGTTCCATTGTGATTTTGAGTCGTGTAAAATTGTTGCTTCCTGTGGTTGCGCTTTCTACTTTGAAACAGTGGCTGATTCTTTTACCGATTACATCGTAGTTACTGACATAGCCCATGAGATTGGCAAGTTGCAACGGCAGTGGATAGGGCACATAATGGAAGACTGATGAGTGAAAACCGATGGGTTGGAAAAATTCACGAGTGGAGACCGCACGTACTGGCATGTGCAGCGTAGGATGTCCAGCTACGAGGTGGACAGTTGATCTTACTAAGACGGCAGGATCGCGCTGGATCGGTCTTAATGGAGATCTACAGGTGAGGTCTATGTCCAGCAATGGACGTCAATGTATGGCTGATGGATAAATGGATGAATATCGTAGTTTGTGGACAGTAAGCCCGATTACAGAGGCGCCAGCGTAAAAAGTGTTCTCTCTATCGAATGCCTAAAGTGAAATAGAAACAGAACTATGCTATTTAGCTAATATAGTTACGCTGGCGCCTCTGTAATCGGGCTTAGTGTACGTTTATGGACTGGGGATATATGTATTTAATACCAGCTTTAGTTCATGGCGTAGCCCGCGAGTTTCTTTTTTGGTTTTTCTACCAATCCATAGATTTTCGAAACAAAAATTAGCCTATGACATGATATGATTCATTTAATTTTTCAAAATAATAATTATTTTTCGCAAAAAATGGCATGACCGACTTCAACTCTGTAGAGAATTCGCGAATAGTACGCACCGATCGATATACCTTTTTCACATTATTATTGATTTATCAAAAATGGCTCAGCCGCTTTTGATAAAAAAGTAGAGCGTCCACAAGTGGTATATTATTCAGAGAAAAATCGAACCAAGATGATATATACATCATTTGAAAGCTTGTTTTATGGGCTTCCCAAAAATATTTAATTTAGATTTTATCGCCCCTCCGATTTTTTTTAAATGTGAAAAATAAATTGTATGAAAAATAACAATACAGCTTATTACTTTTTCTAGTTTAGCAATGATAAAGTGCTTATATCGTTATTTAACTTGTATTCGTAGCTGATTCTTTCAAATTCGTCACTTAATTTGCTAAAATTAAAAATTATAACCTACCAGTGTGACCAGTTAGTAGGTACAATGTGACAAAAAACCACTTTAAAAGTGTGTCTAATTGGTAACAATCCTTCCATTTAACAATTTGGAGGTTACTTAATCAGGGTTTCTAGAGATAAACTACCTATTGAGCCAAATATATTTATTTATCCTAATAAATTCAAAATTATTTTTTAAAAAATCGGAGGGCTCTTTTTTGGTTTTAATTGATGTAATCAAAGGTCTATTTGAATATGAAAAAAAATGAGAATGAAAAATATGACCTTTATCGAAATGTAACTAGTGTTGTGGTTCGAATTTTTTATTATTATTATACCAGCCTTCATACATTTTGTGGACATGTCCTTTAAATGGAACCAACTAGAAGTATACTCTTTCCAATAAAAAAAGAATTATCAGAATCGAACCACTACGAACAAAGTTATGCGTGGATACTTAAAAAAAAAACAAATATAATACGCGTCGAATAGAGCACCTCTTCCGTTTCGTCGGTCAAAAATTAGCCTATAACACTCTCAGAACTTAAAGTAAAGGATTTATATTAATAAAGCTAATAATATAAACATTATAAGCGAGTTCAATCGTTAACGTCCAAAAGTAATTAAATACCCAATTTATTTTTTATTTAAGTAATAAAATAGTAGTTGGCGAGATCGTGAACGTGGTGTAAAGCAGTAGATAACAATTCTTATAATGTTAGCGCGTGTTAAGGCGACTTGGTATCAGCGTTGAGCGGTTTTTGAGGGGGTGAAGCAGGGGCAGGTCCCCGCGCGGCTAGGGAGGTCTGACCAGCTTAGCTAAACGCGCGCGATCTCGATTACTTCGTAGTAATCTGTGTAAGGGCAAGTCGTGCCTATGAAGATAATATTATAAATACATTCGCAAATGATTTCTAGCTCAGGCGCGTTCATGCGCTTTGTTCCGTATAATATTTTTGTAATAAGTATAGGTTATTCCAAAATAACGATAAATAACAATATTTGCTTATTATAATTTTATAACCAAAATAATGAAATTATAGACTAAATTTGATAAAAACCAATTATTTACCACCCATATCGGACAAGAGAAAATAAATAACGATATTATGCCAATTTTTTACCAACCTGAAAAATATCATACCAATAAATGCAATAAATATGAATATCACGGCACTTGAATGTTCCGCGTACCAAACTATATTAAATTATACAACATAAAATAAAACGCCATTTTTTATTTTTTATTACACAATAAATAAATACATAATACTGTCTAAACTTGATAAAAACCAATTATTTACCACCCATATCGGCCAAGAGAAAATAAATAACGATATTATGCCAATTTTTTACCAACCTGAAAAATATCATACTAATAAATGCAATAAATAAACAAATTCGTTGTTATAATTATAATTGACGACTTCCAATTTGCCCCACCAACCCACCCCATTAGAGGGGCACAATCTTCTATTTTCTCTTTTGAGAGGAATCTGCCCCATTCGTTCCACCTTAGTGGGCCAGATTCTACACATATTTTTGATTGGTGGAATCTGCCCCATTTATATTACTATTTATAAACATTTTTTTCATTCTTCACGCATGTAGATACCTACATACAAATTAAGGCGTATTTTTAACCTCTATAAGAGAGAGAAGCCACTTTTGAAACAGGATAAGTGAGAAACCTGGATTAGTGAAAAACTGTGAGTGAACCGCGAAATAAGCGAAAATAAGATAGTGGTCCTTTCAACTCTCTCTTATCCAGGTTTGACTGTATATTGTGTACTCAAAGGCAATGTTATTTGCCAAATATCATAGTTTTAGATCAAGATAAAGTACCCTGTAGGTTATGATTCCCTTGTAAGTGTCGATAGCCCATCTTTATACCATCGAAACGTTCGTGGGGAATTACCAAGAGGACGCATCGAATGATATGAGGGGAATTACATCTACATGATCTGTCACTGTCAAAATTATGTCACACAATTGTCGGTAGCCCTACCTGTGGACCTGTCCACAGGCAGGGCTTCAGAATGGGAAAAAGACACGATGACTAATAAATATAATTAGTCTGTCAGATAGATTATTTATCAAAAAGTATCAGACACGTATTTTTTTGTGTCAATAAAACTAAAATGATTACATTTTTGAGTAAGTAATATAGGAAAGTTTGAATGTTTAAGCTTGCACACAGCCCAGATTATTGACCTTAGAAACATATTTATTGACAAGTTTTTTACCGGGTAGACAACCATCTAATAAAATGATAATAAATATTTTTTGCAAAAAATGGCATGACCTACTTCAACCGCGTACAGAATTCGCAAATAGTTCACACGGATTGATGTAGCATTTTTCACATTATTGTTGATTTATCAAAAATGGCACAGCCGATTCAAATTTAGAAGTATACTCTTTCCAATAAAAAAAAAACAAATTCGGCCTACTATGTAAAAAGTTATACGTGGTTATACATAACAAATATATATTATATATCTACGCTTTGAATTGAGTACTTCCTCCGTTTCGTCGATCAAAAATTGGTTTTAACCATCACTGTAATCATCGTCATCATCTACGGAAGCCTATAATACGAGAATGTTGTCGCACACTTGGGGTCACACGTGGGGTGTTGTAATGCTTAAAATGTTGCAGTCTTTGCATTACTAATTTTATTCAAAATCGCGCGACACGTCTGGTGGGGAAGAACCCATTGGTTTAAAATATGTATGTGTAAAATCTGCCCCACCAATATGTGACGAGTGGGGCAGATTCCACTTCAAAATGAATCAGTGGACTATGCCCCACCCGTGAGGCAGCTTGGTGGGGCAAATTGGAAATCATCATATTTATATTCAATGTTGCTTAGATAAATATTAAATTCTCATTTATTATGTACCTTTCCAAAATTATCTCGTTTCTCAAGGGCATGTCACGTTTATGTCATGAATCCAAAAACTATGACTGTAATTATTTTTGCCAATAACCGATTTCAATCGTCTACAAAATTCAAATAGTTTTCTAGAATCGATATATATATATATATTGAATATTTTTGAATTTTCCGATGAGCTCGCCCGATTTCGATAAAATTTAAAATCCTGGAGTGTTGATCTACCAAACACAGAAATAAAATCATCAAAATCGGTTGATTATTGGCGGAGTAATCGCGTAACATGCATACAAAAACATACTTACATACGAATTGATAACCTCCTTATTTGAAGTCGGTTAAAAATATTTACCATCCCTATAATTTGCCTAAGAAAAATATACATATAAAATATATGTACATATAAACATCTGATACTACGATACCGTATAAATTAAAATTCACACGTGCGTGTTAGTAGCTAGGTATGCACTAAAAGTGAATGAAATAAGTACGTAGGTACAGGTAGACCGACACTAAGTATACCCATCATAATATACGTGTAATATAAATATTATTCTTCGAATTCGACAATCTGGTACGGGCGAGATGATTTTTTGGGGTGTTTATTACCAATTTTGATAATTGATTGACCCAAAAGTCTTACGACAGGATGTACTGGAGTTTCCGAAAAAGTTGTACACGTCTGCTCTCGACAACGCGCTGCGGCAGACTGGCGGGGGTCGGGCGTCATGGTAACGCCTGGTTTCTCAGCGTGCGCGCTTCCAAACATAGTGAATATTGATTTTAAATTAGATTTTTTCGAAACTGGTACATTTTTGGTGAAAACTAATTCCAGGATTTTTTTCGTATACTTGTTGAGATAACGTGCATTTATTTTTGTAACCATGTCTTTACTCGTTACTGAATAAAGTTGACTCATTTCACCCACGGGAACGTTAAAATGAGCGTTTTTTGGGAACTTCATGATTTTTTTCTATCGAGCCGAATTTATTTAATTGTGTTTCTGCTCCCGACATTTACTATAATATTTTGTGAACATTCTAATTACATAAAAATATTTCATTTATGAATCGTTTATAAAGGTTAAGTTTTGAAAATTCGAAACGACGAATCACCAAATTTGGAACGTATTTCATCTTAAGGTTCGCCAACGCCATCTAGTCATCAGATAAGTAAGTTGATAACTTTGTAGAGAAAGAACTCCTATTGATAGATGAAAACATTACATTAGACTGGGTGCACATTATCGTACGTAACACTAGCAGTGATATATTATGATGCGTAACTTCTACACATAACTTGTTATATCGCATAAGGAAGGTACGTAACGTCTAACAGAGCTATATTTTATTGTAATATAATAGTGGATTCGCCGGGCTGCGTGAAATGGATAATTTAAATGATGGCAACACAAGCAAAAGGTAAATTCGTCCGTAAAGTTTCGTATACGTCCAAGCTGTTCGAAAGTCAATTATAGATTCCCTGATTCAAGCGGTGACTTTTGACGAATATGAAATATAAACGTATTATTTGTTTCGTTGTTTGTTTGTTTGTATTATAAAACTTTACTTATAACAATGAATAACAGCGTTGTACAAGTAAAGAAATCATTATTTAGAGTATATATATAATTAATACATTCTTTGTTATGACAACAGGTATTTATGCATAGCAAGCTTAAAATCAAAGGGTTTAAGAAGGTTAATTCCTTATTTGATTTTATACGATTTGTTTTAAACTAAAATAAATATTACTCTGAAGCCGTGGTGGTCTAGAGGTAGTGACACCCGCCTTACAATCGTGAGGCGTGTGTTCAAATCCCCGATCCCGTACCAATGAGTCCTTTGGAATATATGTACGGAATTTCACACCACAGGCTTTTCGGTGAAGGAAAACATCGTGAGGCAACCTGCATACATCCGTAGAATAAATTCGATGGCATATGTGAATCCACCAACCCGCACGGGGCCAGCGTGGTGGATATGGCTCAAACACCCTTCGTGGGTAGGCCTACGTCCTGCAGTGGACTATTAAAAAGGCTGGTACAAAAATATTACTCTCGCATTTGCTCGAAATTCGCTTCTACTCACTCGCTTCGCCACATGATTAAAAAAATTCGCAATTTCACTGTTTGTGACGAAAATGACGCATAAGGTAGTTAGTTTTTAATCCGATATTATACAGGGTTATCCAGAACTGGTGTAATAAGCCGAAAAATCGTTATCCAGACCAACATTAAAACTTTTTCTATGTGGCCAACCCTAAATTCGAAAAGAAAAATCTTTCATACATTTTCTAGATTCCTAGTATGGATCTGCTGTCTTTTTTCTGGAATTCCAGGTTGTCCCCATAAGTTAAAGTTGTTCATAATGATGGTCATAATCAAGCTTTTAGCCCTTCTAGCCCTTAAGCTAGCTAGCTTAGTACAGGGCTAGTAGATAACCCTGTAGAGTAAAAAAAAAATATATACCTAATCCTGTGTTTTATTTCGTCCAATAAATTAATGAATTAAATCTAATGTTTATAATAAAAGTAAGGTATAAAAAGACTTACTAGTTAACAGTCTTTCCAGTCTGTAGCCACTGCTTCAGCAAATATTCGTAGTAGCTGTCTCCACGAGCGCCTAGAGTTATGGTAGCGTGCGGCAAGAAATGGCCACTGTTCGGGTTGATGAAGATCGGAACTAGGCCGTGTTTCTTCGGCAGCGAGTGGATTTTTTCAGAGACAGCGGCGGCTGCGTCCTATGTAATAAAAATATCGTTTTTATAAATGGTGCCTTAATTAATGTTGGCATTTATTTTAGTCACTGTGTAAGCATTAAATTATATTAATTATGAATTGTACCATCAATTGTACTATATGTACTGATCAATAGTACTAGCGACGTAGGTGATGTAATTCTACGTCGTCTAGTTCCATTTTTATTGAAAATGAAGGCTTTCTAAATAACGCATACAACAACAGCTTGAATTTATGTTATAGTAAGAGGGATTTTTACTCGCCCGCATGGGCTACTAGATTTAAAGTTCGCATCGGAGTAAGGAATACTGGACGAGGAGAATCCTACTATAATGTAATCTTCTTTATCTCTTACCTCATAGTTAGGGTTTTGCTTGCCCGCAACAATTCCCTGAACTCCAATTGGACCGTAGTGACTTTTATATAATTCGACCGTGGTGCTGTAATGTGACCACTCTGGCGCGTGGGCCACTCTCGTGCTGAGGTTCACATCGGAGTAAGGCATATCGAACAAAGATAATACTGCTATAACATAATCTCTATTTCTTACCTCATAGGTAGGGTTATTGCTTGCCCGCGACAATTTATTGAACTCCAATTGGACCGTAGGGACTTCGACCGTGGTGCTGTAATGTGACCACTCCGGCGCGTGGGCCACTCTTGTGCTAAGGTTCACATCGGAGTAAGGAATATCGAACGAAGATAATACTGCTATAATAACTATAATCTCCTCTATTTCTTACTTCATAGGTAGGGTTTTTGCTTGCTCGTGACAGCTCTCTAAACTCCAACTGGACGGTAGTGACTTCGGCCGTGGTACTGTAATGTGACCACTCCGGCGCGTGGGCCACTCTCGTGCTGAGGTTCACATCGGAGTAAGGAATACCGGACGGGGAAGAGAATGCCGCCATAAGTCGATCGCCTAAATCCACCTGCAAAACAATGGGGATTTACCTGGTAAGCTCTGGGGCTCTATTTTTGAACCTATTTCAACAAAGGTTTTCAATTCGACTGTATATTTATTTATTGTATGTAGGAATGTTACGCGATTTCTCCGCCAATTACAAACCGATTTTGATAATTATTATTTTTTTGTTTGCTAGATCGTCCTTCAGAAGTGGTCCCATTTACATTTTATCGAAATCGGCTGATTAATTTTTGAAATATCAACAATAATGTGAAAATAACTAAATCGATGATACATTGATCCGTGCCAACTATTCGAATTCTGTACACAGTTTTTTTTTTTTTATTTCATATAGGTTTGCGTTTGACTACACACTGCCTGATGTTAAGCAGATATGCGGTCTAGGATGTAGCACGCTTACCTAGAAGATACCTATTTACTCGAGATTTGAAGACACCTACATTGTACTTTAACGGAAAGACAGACTCAGGCAAAGCGTTCCACATTCTGGCAGTTCGTATGAGAAATGACGTGGACTCAAAACGCTTTGTTCTAACGCGTGGGATGTCCACCATAAAAGGGTGGCGCTATGGTCGCGTCTGTCTAGCCGTACGATAGAAGAAAGGGGCAGGTGGGACCAGATTGTGCAACTCCTGGGCGCACTCACCGAAGTGTATCCGATAGTAGGCAGACAGACACGCCACCCTACGTCGATGCTCGAGACTTTGCAGCTTCGACTCAGTCAAGGTTTCGTTGCCTATCAGCCCCCTGGCTCGTCTTTCAATGGACTCCAAAGCCTCCAACTGGTATTTGGCAGCGCCATCCCAAAGGTGAGAGCAGTATTCTATGCAAGACCTGACTTGCGCTTTATAAAGACTAAGCAGTTGCTCAGGTGTGAAATACCGTCTCACCTTAGAGAGAACACCAAGTTTTTTTGAGGCTAATTGGGCTTTTGACTATATAAGACCCAAAGTTGAGAGTCGATGATAGCGTAACGCCTAATAGTTCCAGACTGTTAGTTACCGGAACGGACACACCACGGAAAACAGGAGACAGTTGGAAGGGCCTCTTTTTGGCCGTAAACAAACAGCTTTGAGTTTTCGTGGCATTAAACTTGACCAGGTTAGCATCACCCCAGTCAGATACCGCCTCCAGACTCAAGTTGAGCCATTCGACCATAGCCTCTCTGAGTGACTCGATCTGTGGCCCGCTCGTTCTTGCTTCGGATGTGTAGCTTTCCATGACTGTACTGTCTGCGTACCCAAAAATACCAGGCTTTAGCAAGTCGTTAATATGCAATAGGAAAAGCGTCGCAGAAAGCACTGACCCTTGAGAAACACCGGCATTGATAGCCATTTGGTCTGACGAGAAGCCATCTACAACCACTCGTATCGACCGATTCTTCAAGAAATCTGATATCCTTGCGCAGAAATCAGCAGGCAGGCCGTAAGTTGGAAGCTTGCCAATAAGGCTCTCATGCCAGACCCTGTCAAAAGCTTTCGAGATGTCCAAGGAGACAGCCAGCGCCTCCCCGTGCTTCTCAATGACCTCACACCAAATGTGTGTGGCGTACGCCAGAAGGTTCCCAGTAGACCGGTTTCGGCGAAAGCCGTACTGGCGGTCACTGAGTAGGTCATTTGCTTCCAGGTAGGCCAGGAGCCTATTGTTAAGAACACGTTCCATACTCTTACACTCTCGTGAGTTGAACTAGTTATGCCATTTTTGGCGAAAAATAATTATAAATCTATACGTATGCGTACATGGTCATTAGACTGAGTAAGAGCAAGAAGGAATATTGAAAATCTGTGTTAGTGCAAAAGGGATATCGAAGTAAGCAATTTGAAAAGACAGTTACTATCTGTTCAAATATTGAATTCCTGATTAACGCAAGTGCAATTTTTAGCAAACTGAAGCTTTCCGACCTCAAAATTTTACATAAACTAAATGAAACTAAATCTTTATAAATTTTAAATAAACTAAATGATTAAAACATACAAGTTAAAAGCAAAAAACAAGAGTTGATTTCGCCGAAAAGTCAACAGGATTAATCAGGAATAAATCATAGCTTTCCAGGCATCATAGACACTAAAAAATAATTGATATGGAAATGCAGCCAAAGATATTATTATGTAGGTAGGTATCTACTTATCTTACTATTTATCTGAATATAAGCGGAATTTGTAAAGATGTTAACGGGAAAATTAAATAGTTAATAGTTATTTGGAAAGGTCAAGACGATAACCTCTTCGGCTGCTCAAATTTCTTATTAAAAAGAGTACAGGTTAAGTAAATATAGGCACAGAGATAAATATAAGGAAAATATCGAGAAAAAATGATCTCATATAGGATCAGAAATCAGTTACAAGTTCATTATAATAGTCAAGTAAAAACACACACAGTGGCACATTCAGTTTCCTACCTTTTAAATGGCTGTGCTAAGAACCGAGGTATATAGTAATGTGTAGTATAGGTCGTATCTAATGCGGATAACCCAATCCTCGGGAGCTGTTAAGAGACCTTCAGTCAGGGTTGGGTTATCTCCAGCTTGTAGCCAACATCACAGCCGCCAAAATGTTTGATTCTGCCTATACCTACAGATATACTATTCAAAATTGGTACTCACAGCTTTGTTAAGAAACATCTCGTCTAAAGTAAAATGGTAGACACTTAGCAAGCCTCCGAGCACACGGATGGAAACTTCAAAGAAATTCACATCCTTATTCTTGGTGAATACCAGCTCGTTCTTAATCCATTCTTTTCCTTCTTCGAATTCTGTAAAAGGAAACATACACCAAATGTCTGAATCAGGCAAGATGACGAAAATGTATTATCAGTAAAACATTACTACAATAGAATGAGGTAGATAAAAGTGGTATTGGTGACAGGACGGGCAGTGAGTGCCCCTTATACTAAGTAAATTTAAGTTATTGTGGTTGCTCTAAAACAACACGCGAAAATCACTTTTTGGGCATTTTCAGATAAACCGTCCATTGAAAATTTACAAAAACTGATTTAGCGGATGTGAACAGGCAGTGTTAACGAGATATAGAGACCTAAATAAATAAATAAAATAGTGCTCAATCTATGGACAAAAGTGTTAAAACTAATGTGAAATTCAGTTGATGCACTCTTTTACATACAGACTGTTGTGACTAACCAATATTTTGTTTTTTTAGTGTATATACCTTGTTAACATTACCTATTCATGGTCGCTAAAAGAGTTTTTGTAAACTTACAATACGTGTCTTGTGTAAATGCAAAAAAAATACGCGCACTGACCTAGTCAAACCACCTAAAAAGTTTAGAATATGTTTTTATTTCTGTAACCAATAATTCCTTAAATTACTGTAGATTGGGGCATTCTATTAGGTATAAAAAAACTTGCGTAAAAAAAACCCCGCTCTTCAATATCCATACTATGGTAACATCTGGGTTATTTTTAAGAAAAAACATTTTTTTACTCTAAACTTACAAAGTTTCCAAATTATATCTTATTTTAATATTTGTGTTTGTGTTTGTGTTTGTGTGTGTGCGTGTTCGTGTGCGTGTGCGTGTGCATGTGCGTGTGCGAGTGTGTGTGTGTGTGTGTGTGTGTGTGTTTGTCTAAGATGAAAATGAAGTGAAAAGGGCTAATAGTTACCTTCCTTTAATCCCATAATATAGGCGGTATCCAACCCGTCGACGATAGTGAGGCCAAGGGAGAACCAGTCGTAGGCCATTCCGGAGATCGGCTTCAGATTATCGTGGCCCCATGCGTGCTCCTTGTACCCCTTCCACGCGAATTTGAAACTGTCTACGACAGCTTGCTGTCGCGCATTTGTGGGACCTTACAACCAGAATAAAGTAAGTAGATATAAAAGGCCCAATTTTAAAGGCGCCTTTGTAAATTTAATAGCAACGTAAAATAGAGTCCTCTCCATCAAATGCATATAGTGAAAAAGAAATAGGACTACTATAAATAGCTATTATAATCACGATGGCGCATCTAAAATTGCGCCTATTATGTAAATTCTAATAGGCCGAGTGGCTAGCCTTGCTGTCAGAGTTTTTAAGACGTTTGAAGGGCTCTGACATGACTAAACAGTTAAAACAACCGGGACCTACAGTTTAACATGTCATTCGAGCGCTCAGTTGTAAAAGCCACCCGCGGTCACCCATCCGAAGACTGACCTTGCTGAACGTTGCTTAACTTCGATGATCGCTTACGAACAACTAGTCAAATACGCTATAAGCGCTACCAAAATACATCATCACTTCGCTACATATTAATAAAGTAAAGTCGCTTCCTTTGTGTGTCTGTATATGTACTCCCTTAGACCTTCTAAGTTACACAACAGCTTGTAATGCGGTTTATAATACAATTCATGCGTATCCCGAGCGAAGACGGGACAAACAGCTAGTTTTTAATAAAATGCTTGAGTTGTTTAGAGCAAAGTTTAGAAAAACACAACAGAGACTTTACACTGAGGTTTATAATTATGGAGAACTGTTCAATACACAATTTAACTTAAATACAAAATTTTAAAGCTATAGTTCAATATACATCTTACTTACTGTAATGGGTTGTATGTAATACTTTATCAGTCATACAGTGTGTTTGGGTTCAAACTAACGATATTCTAGGATGTCATTGAACTCATTATTGTTAGCAACTTTTACTAAGGGACCAACCTCGAAATTGCAAAAAAAAATCTGCTGTTCCATAAAAAAAGTTCATCGACTCTCGACAAAATGTATGGAACAGCTGTTTTTTTTGCGATTTCGAGGTTGGTCCCTTAGTAAAAGTTGCTTACAATGATGAGTACAATGACATCCTAGAATATCGCTAGTTCGAACTCAAACATCCTGTATATGATAGACAAATCAAAAAGTATGTTGTGTTTATTTTATAATTCTAATTTAGAAACAACTAATCACACGTTTTTTCTATTGCAACGCAACACTTACGGAGACTTAAAGTTTAGGTGTAGTCGCAAGTTTTACTTTCGATAGAAAGCTATTTTTGACCGACGAACCGGAGGAGGTACTCAATTCCAAGCGTATTTTTTATGTATAACCATGCATAACTTGGCCCTTTTTAAATTTTATCGAAATCGGCTGAGCCATTTTTGATATATGAATAAAGTGAAAAATTCTACGTCGATCTGTGCGAAATATTCGCGAATTAAATACGCGGGTGAAGTCGGTCATGCTATTTTTTGTGAAAAATAATTATTATTTCAAATCTTACCTGGGAATACTTTTGGACTTTTTGGTTCATGTTCGCTCTCAACGTCGACGACAGTCTTCTTGGGTTTTTTGAGCGTCTCCTCGGCTATTGGCTCAATGACTAGAGACACATTTCTCAACGCTTCCTAAAATATTAAAACATATACATATTTTACGTTCTATAGACATAGATTTACACCGAGAGGTACAACGCCGGATATTATGGTATTAACTTCGAGCAAATATATACAGAGCCATAATTCTTAAGTGAAATCGTCACCATCCTGCCCTTATCCTACTAGGTGGGGTCGGCACAGCAAGCTTCTTTTCGCCACTTCACTCTATCATACTTTATCTCTCTTTTTATGACGATGCAGATACCTATTATATTGTTTTTATTTTAATACTTTTTTTTAGTTTATTTTATGTTAGGGTGTTCTAATTTGTAATAGATTATTTTATGTACCTAATTAATTCAACTGTAATTAGTAATTATGTTATCGAAAACCTTTGTAAAAAGACGATTCTAAACGCATTTTCATATGTCTAAAGAATAAAGCAAATTTTGGTTTTGATCTCATCATCAACTCCTTTCTCTCGCATATCATCTTTCACACAATTAGTCCAGACTATAGCATACACTCCCTAAGTGAAAGTAGTAAAAAAATGTCCGAGGTCATACTTACCTACTTAGATATGTATATACTTATACATTAAATAATTCACAATAACTCATTTTCTGAAATCTCGACGTTATGTCACCTAATTAGTGGTTGTAACCGAGCACTTTGGCATCGCGCGGCATTGTAGTCGGCTTGCAATCACCTTATGACTAATTAAAAAGTCTGCCCACTACGTAGCTGTTCAAGGTTTTGGCTCGGACACATTTTTGCAAGATTGTGACTCTATAGATACTTACTCGATGGGTGATAATTATATTTTATATTAGCTTAAAGCCCTATTACCCACAGGGTGAAATATGCCATCAGCTGTCCCATATATGGAACAACATTTTTTTTTTAGTTTTGACACAAGTCGCAGAACAAAAGTTGTTAGTTTTGATGGACAGAATAAAAAATAAACGTGAGTACAATTCCGTGATATAAAACATTAAAACGTGTTAAAACTACATTAGTTTCCATAATAAAAAAGACTATTAAAAGGCTGGTACAGTACAATATAACCTACTATTACTGTCAATTTGAAACTTATTACATGATTACTCAACCAAGGCCCCAAAATATTAAATAATAAAACTTGACAATTTTTCATTCCCCTACTCTTTATGTGATACTTAGCTCTGAAATTGGTCTTTTTAATCATTTTTTTAAATATATATAAATGAAAAATCATGTTATTTAATATGCATACAAAAATATTTTTATTTTTCCATAAAATTATAAAGTTATACTACATTGGAATTTGACTCGAACGAGCGTGTGACGTGACAATGTTACACTATACTGTTCGAGTCAATTTTTGAATGTAGTAAATAAAAAATAGAAAATACATTTCCAAAGATTTTTTAGAAAAGAAAATATTTAAATACCAATTACGGTGAATAATAAAATCCACATGTTGTTTTTAAACTTTCGCGATTTGTACACATTATTGTTACATATTTATCTCGTAATTTTAGTGCACGATTAGTCCCGTAGAATATAATAATAAAGTCCACGGCTTGTTATCAAAGCAAAATAATATCAGCAATTTTTCTAACAAACTAAATATTTCTGTAATAGATAACAATGACGCCGTAACAACCAACCAACCATGTATGAATAATTATTATCTACCTACTGTAATTATATCTGGCGGCTTCCGTTCCTGATTTTACATGACTCAAATAGGTATAGCTGCTAACAATATTTGCAGATAAAATGAGTTATGAATAATTTATTATTAGAATTATTTGTATTTGTTTTTTTCAATTTCAAATTGAAACTATTATTAGAGTATTGTCAACCTTTTAAAAGCCACACCTATTGCTATTACGTAATAACGTCTTATATATTGATGATTGCCAACTGCACGCACGAATGTGTCACGTTTCGCCTAAGCCAATATTTAATCATTTGCATAACTTTAATTAATAAGATTGATGGTAAGATGGTAATTATCTACCAACCCGCACCGGGCCAGCGTGGTGGATATGGCCCAATCACCCTTCGTGGGTAGGCCTACGGCCTGCAGTGGACTATTAAAAAAGGCTGATACATACATAACTTTAATTTAAATTTAGTTTAATTTATTTTTGATACTTTGTAAAAAATATTGCATGTGGTGCTTTCTTAGAAAGATGACCCATTTAGTCTAAGCTAGTATATAATTGATTGAAGGTTGTGTCGATACAGTTATCAATGTGAAATCTAATAAATAAAATATACAGGGTTATTTCTTATCAATTAGCATACTTTTAGGGGCTTATTCTGTGCAGAAACCCTAACAACTTTTGTCAAAACTAAAAAAAAAATGTTGCTCCATAGAAAAATATCGTTCATCCGCGACAAAATGTATGGAACAGCTGATTTTTATTTGAATTCTGACAAAAGTCGCCGAACAAAAGTTGTTTCTTTTGATGTACAAAATAAGCCCCTAAAAGGATGTTAATTGTTTAGGTATAACCCTGTAAAAAGATTATTTCGTTAAAGACATACCTGTACTTGTACAGGTTCACTCCGCTTAGACTTGTGATTCGCATCAGCAGCTGGTGATTTCGTAGCGTAGAATAATATAACAATAGTAGCAATTATTAAGATAACTGCATACACTATGGACCGTTGCAGTCTCGAAAGTCGGTTCCATCTCTGCAACAAATCAAAGAAAATTATAACAATGAAAGTTTGTACAGACCGAATCGGCGGATGTTAAGAGTGCGCCTAATGCCATGAAAAAACAGATTTCACCCGCGCTTCTTGCGTCGCCCGCTATCATCTATGCTGCTTTGTTTAGAGTCGATAATCGCATGACACAGTTCACGATGATTTTGGCTTCGAGTGCCAGGTTACATTTTTAGGTGACATTATATTTATTCATTCAAAATTTAAGCATATATTAAAAAAACTAACTGATTACTTGACTAGAACATTAGTCTGGCTACGTAATTTGTCAAAAATAATGTGGTGTTGTCGCTGATAATTTCGAGCATTTGAAAAAAAAAGTTGTTTTTATGATGCGAAGTTTTATTTTTTTTCTAAGGTAACCAAATTATTTTCAAAAATTCTACGCGATTACTCTGCTACTGTAGGTTCTTTCCTTTCCTATAGTATTTTTAATATGGATATTTATGTTCGTTATCTTTTTCACCACGTCTTTAAAAAGTCGATTTTGGCATTAGGCGCCCCCTTAAGTTATACAAGTTGCGCGAAACCCAATCAACGCGCAAATTTATTTGAGCTTCAGTCAGGATTGGATTGCGCAGCTTGTAGCTAACTTCACATCCGCCGACTTGTATGATTCACCCTATTAGTAGACCAAATTTAAGTACCTATACTGAAGTAAATTCGAGCTTTCAACTGGCCACAGCTGTCTTATTCGCACATTAAAAGGACATGTCCACAAAATGTATGGAGGCTGGTATAATAATAATCAAAAATTCTAACCACAACACCCGTTACATTTCGAGACAGTTCATATTTTTCTGAGTCTATTACATCAGTTAAAAACAAAAAAAGCCCTCCGTTTTTTTTAAATTAGTTTTGAATTTATCAAGATGAATAAATATATTTGGCTCAATATGTAGTTTATCTCTATCAATCCTGGTTAAGTAACCTCCAAATTGTTAAATAAAAGCAGTTTTACCAATTAGACACACTTTTTAAGTGATTTTTTGGCACATTGTACCTACTAACTGGTCACATTGATAGGTTATAATTTTTAATTTTAGCAATTTAAAAGATGAATGTGGAAGAATCAGCTACGAATGCTAGTAAATTAACGATAGAAGCACTTTATTATTGTTAAACTAGAAAAAATATAAAGCTATATTATTACTTTACACACATTTTTTTTTTTCATTTAAAAAAATGGAGGGATGAAAAAATCTAAATTATATATTTTTGAGAAGCCCATAAGACAAGCTTTCAAATGACGTATATATCACCTTGGTTCGATTTTTCTCTGAATAATATACCACTTGTGGACGTCTCCTTTGCAAGTTTGAGTATATGCCCAATTAGCTACAAGCTGCCCGAAATATAAATCCTCGCGCAGCTGTGAAGTGAGCTTCAGTCAGGATTGGCTTTGCACGGCTGACTTCACAGCCGCCAAGAAGTTTGATTCGGCCTGTAAATAGGCTTCGAATTTCTAAAAACCCGGTGTACCTAGCATCTATCAATCTCAACACGTATACTGTATTAATCTTATGATTTCATAGAAGAGATCGAAAAAAAATACTTTCTTTAATTTAAAGATATTAAATAAAATATAAATAAAAATATAATAAGCCGTGGTGGTCTAGTGGTAATGACACCCGCCTTACAATCGTGAGTTCGTGGGTTTAAATCCCGGTCCCGTACCAATGAATTCCTTGGAATTTATGTACGGAATTTCACACCACGGGCTTTTCAGTGAAGGAAAACATCGTGAGGCAACCTGCATACGTCCGTAGAAGAAATTCGATGGCGTATGTGAATCCACCAACCCGCACTGGGCCAGCGTGGTGGATATGGCCCAATCACCCTTCGTGGGTAGGCTTACGTCCTGCAGTGGACTATTAAAAAAAAAGGCTGGTACAGATTTAATATATTAATTTTATTACATTGAATATTATTTTTTTAATTCTGGTCTTATTGGAGATCTATAGGCCTATGTCCAGCAGTAGACATCCAATGGCTGATGGATGGATGGAATATTAATTTTATTTAATTTAATTATTATTTAGATTTAAAAAATAACAACGGTGAATTAGATCTAATGCAACAAATTAATGCAACAGCATTACTTAAAAGGCGTCAACATTAACGATAGCTTAATGCCTCCAGAAAAATACGAAAATAAACATATTATTTATTCTAACTTAATAGCTTTAAAAACAACCACCCTAATAATTGGCACCCTACCACACAGACACAGCCTGTGTTTCGATTTTTAGACACTATTTTTATTTTGTATACGTATAGATAGGTTTTATGTTATGTCCGTGTATATATTATGTAGTTTAGAATAATCATTGAATGTTATATGTTATGTAAGTAAAAGTATGACTTTAAGGTAAAGTTAAAATAATAATAAAAAATTATACAGCACTAGTTCAAAATATGAAATAAAATATTCAGGTTAATGTTACATACCAAATCAAACATTTATAAATATGTGTTTGCTCTTTGGTCGATTACACGTGAATGATTATACACTGCCGAAAACTGAATGTTAATAAATGCGAAAATTAAACAACAACGAATGAATATTATTATTAGTTAAATTACTTATCTACACAAGCACAAAAGTAAACACATCTCTGTATTTTCCCTATTCGTCAGCATTATCAGCCGTAGGACGTTCTCTGCTGGACATTATAATAGGCATGATGACTGTGAGTTTGTACCAGTCTTTTTTAACCCGGCGAGAATGTGGTACAAAAGGTATACGTCGAGGATGAGGAGGGTCATAATGACACTGTAATAAAATTTTTTTTTTTTTAAATAATTGTGTTATTTTTTACATTATAGACCTTGAGTATATGTTATGAGGCTATTGTTTTACATGATTAATTATAAAATGTCTTGTTTTAATTAATATTTGTATATATTATATTAATTTTAAAAGTTCTCCTACCAAAAAAATCATTTTCGCGGTACAATGGGTTATAAACGTTATAAAACCAACAAATCTATATTTTTTTATTTTAAAATATAAAAAAAAAAAAAAAAAACCGCTGACAGCCCAGACGTCTTTTTGCTCTTATTTTCTGAAAATTGTATTTTTTTGGTTTTTCGATCGTTTTTCTGCAACATTTCAACACAAGAACAATAACCAAATTATTTTCCACTTTATTTAGATATTTTCTGCAATGAAATTTCGACAAAATAGGAAGAAAAGTAAAAACCCAATATTTGACGATTTATGTCAAAATGACGTTCAAGAAAATATTGGAGTACTGAATAAATTACAGGAATGCTAACAAGATCAAAGACGAAATTAACAGCGGATTCGAAAGGCGCACGACCACCACCATCGCCCGCCTCGTCGTCAGCTCCGAGCGCATCGTCGGGTGATGATTTCTATGCCACTCGCGAGACGAGCGGCTCGTCGAGCGACACGAGCGGGCCACGGACGCCGCCGCCGCCACCACCACTAGCGCGACGACGTGGCCGTCCACCGCTGCCGGCACGCTTGGGGCCTGTGGGGCATCCTGCCCCGCCATCCGCTCCCGCTACCGGCTTCATAGTGCGTCGCATGCGATGGACTCAAACCATTAATGAGAATTGCATGCGTGCGTACTTTGGGGCTACAGAGGGGGGAACCAACATGACAGCGTACTGCGCCAGAATGCTGCCCTTGTTTCAGGCCCTTTAACCGACTGTGGCCGTGACTGCCCAACGGCTATCGGACCAAGTGCGGGCTATCCACCGGTGCAAACTGCTGGATCAGTCCGTAATTGATCGGAAAAACCGCATTCGTCGCTACAGAGAGCGTGTAGATCGATATTGGCTAAATCGCTTCTTCCAAAGTGACCAAAGGAAGGTGTACAGAAGCTGGGAGAGAACCGACCAACGTGTGAGCAATGGGCAGTTGCCGGATGCTAGCGCCATGAATGACTTCTGGCGCGGCATCTGGTCGGTGCCCGTCGAACACACGGAGGGTGACTGGATGCGTGTGGTTGAGCGGGAATGCGAGAATATCGAACCTATGGGATCTGTTTTAATAGATCCCGTAGACGTTAGTTGTGCAATCCGTACGGCTCAGAACTGGAAAAGTCCTGGGCCGGACGGGCTCCACAAGTTTTGGATAAAATGGTTTCGATGCTCGCATGACCGCTTAGCCACACAATTCCAGGAAGTTCTTAAGGTTGGTTCTCTGCCTAGCTTTTTCACCACCGGTGTCACTTTCCTGCTCCATAAGTCCGGTAAGTAGTACCACGGAAGCAAAGAACTATCGACCCATAACGTGCTTGCCTACCATCTACAAGCTCCTCACATCCATTCTGAGCATCAAAATTAACGCTCACTTCGTTGCGCAAAACGTTTTGGCTTTCGCTCAGAATGAATGTAGGGTTGGGTCCCGTGGTACTAAGGAGCTCCTCCTCATAGACATGATCATAAGCCAGCAAGTCTGGCGGAACAAGGGAGCCCTCTCTGCCGCCTGGATTGACTATAAGAAGGCCTATGACTCAGTGCCTCATTCGTGGCTCGAGAGGATTTTAGAGTTGTATAAAATCGATACAACTCTAAAATCATTCTTAGTGTCATCAGTCAGTCAGTCCTTCGTCAACCAGGTGGTGGAGACGGCTCCGTTGGCCCGCAAGACTTGATAAGGATTGAGCGGGGAATATTCCAGGGTGACAGTCTGAGTCCATTGTGGTTTTGCCTGGCCCTGAATCCTCTCAGCACTTTGCTGAGGAATTCAGAGCTAGGCTATCGGCTTCGCAGACAGGGTGAAGTTATCTCTCACCTGCTGTACATGGATGATCTAAAGCTGTTTGCACCGAAATACCAAGACCTGGTGGAGCTGCTAAAAACCACTGAAGATTTTAGCAGGGCCATCAGGATGGAGTTCGGTGTAGATAAGTGTGCGGTCATGCATGTACAGCGAGGGAAAGTTGTGGATTCGGAGAATCTACAACTTTCTGAGACGATGACTATCAGGTCTCTCTCCGAAGCCGAGACCTACAAGTATCTCGGTAT
Organism: Hypomecis punctinalis; assembly: GCA_949316475.1. Classification (NCBI taxonomy): domain Eukaryota; kingdom Metazoa; phylum Arthropoda; class Insecta; order Lepidoptera; family Geometridae; genus Hypomecis; species Hypomecis punctinalis. Next base: position 8,695,429 of record OX438794.1, on the reverse strand, counting down.
GTCAGAGTCGTTGGGTATATCGGCAGTGGACATCATTTTGAACATGTATTTTTTCTTTTGTCACTCAAACAATAAATGACAACTAAAGCTAAACCTTGTCAAAGTTTAAAGGGGTTGTGACGTTACCTCTCTTACAGAAGTATATACATTTGCATGGCACTTATGACGTCACGCGGAACTTTAACGGGCTATAAATTCATCATTTTTTGTTTAATTGACTTAAGAAAAAATATGTTTCTAATATTTTTGATAGTCTATCTGACGGGCTTATTATATTTTTTAGTCATTTATCTAAAATAAACATTGGAAAAGTATAATAGGCATTATTATAATTTTCCAATGTTTATTTTAATATCGTATTATTTTATTTGATTATTCTACTTTGATTAACCTATTGTTTGACGAAACCCCTTTACAGCTGACATTTTTACATTATTTTTATTTATTAAAGTAAAAGTCAATGTATAATCGTATACGTATATTTCGAGACTGAATTTCATGACTATTATTTTATTGTGTTTATAATTTAACGATGCCCTTGCACAGTTGAATCATTTTGATTTTATTTTATTATTATATAGTGAATTGATGTACATATATTTGTTATGAGTGTTTAACAGTTATTACAAAATAACAATTGTATTATTAAAATCTATATTGTTGAATTATGGAAGTTAAAACGTATTTTACAAGCTTTTATTTAACTTGCAATGTATGTACATACGAGTATGTATGTAAGTTCGGGTGGAATCTTGCAAGACCAACTTCCCGGTTTTAGATTAAGCTGAAATTTTATACGCATATGTATATCGCGTGACAATGCAATATTATGGTACCATGGAGCTGATATTATGATAGAGTCGGAAGGTGGCCATAGGAACACCTGTACTAAACAAGCCAGACCCGTCGTGTTTGGGCTGGTTTTACTTGTCTTGGCTAGCACTCTGCTGCTACGAGTACACTAATCCAGGATCTCAAAAGCTTGTATAATAAAAGTTATATTTTTATAATAATTTATTTTGTTCAAAGTTTTTTGCTGTTGTCGTAGTCTGATGCAATCCAAGGTATAAACTACTGTACCTAAGTGTTCCGACGAGTCCATGGTAGAACCATTTATATTTTAATATTTATTTTATTAAGTAAGAATGTATAAATGTTCTACTATGACAATAAATGATATTCACTCCTATTCTTAGTACATATACATTTCCAATAAACCCGGTCGGAAGTGGCTTGCAGCCAGCGCGTTCCTTCCTGCCACTCGGTAGACGTATTACACTGCGCTTACCGGTAAGGAAGTTCGTATAGGCCTCGTCGCAAGCCCTGGAGTCAGAGTTTTTAAACCGCCTGAACGCCTCTGACATGGTTAAACGGTTAAAACAACAGACTACAATTTAACGTGTCATCCGAGCCACGGCAGCGCTCAGTTGTAAATGCCACTCGCGGTCACCCATCCGAAGACTGATCGTGCTGAATGTTGCTTAACTTCGACGATCGATAACGAACACCTAGTAAAACTTACGCTATGAGCACTTACCGGTACCTAGATTTCCGTGCCATATACACTGCCATTTTAACTTTTTGCTTTATTTTACCTATTATGATGTAGATACTCTATAATCGGTTTTGTATCCAAGGTTAATGAGCCATTATAGTATTTGAACAATCGTCGACTGTTGTTTAATAAAGGTGGAATGTAATTTATGGATCTTTATGAAACCGACATTTAGCAGAATTGTGACAATAAAATTGGAGAGACTAAAAATTGAAAAGTTGGATCAAGAAAATAGTCAATACACCGGAATACTTCTAGGAATAAAGTACCTAGCTCTATGGTGACGCTGATAGTCGCAATAGACTTAAGCAGTGCTAGCTATTAGCAGTGCCGACACATAACGGCCCTAATATTACAGACGCTATAATAATATTACCGAGGTTATTAGGTACTTCACTCACCCTTTAGGCAGTCAATTAATGCTTTCTAGAAAACCGCGCTTTTTTGTGTGTTGCCAGTTTTACTGATGTCATTTACACGGCCGCTATATGACGGGCGCCGTCATCATAGAAAAACAAAGGTTTAGTAGTAAATAATCATCCATCAGCTATAGGACGTCAACTGCTGAACATAGGTCTTCCCTATGAATTTCCAATAAGACCGATTATTAACAGCTTCCATCCAGCGCAATCTTACGGTCTTACTGAGGTCATCCGTCCACCTTGTAGGTGGAAGTCTTACGCTGCGCTTACTGGTACGTGATCTCCACTCGAGAATGTTTGAACCCGAGGTAAATAATTATTAAAACAAGTTAATTCCTGTCAAGAACTTAACAACCGACTTTAAGCAATCAAGTTACAGCAATATTAGCAATATAATCATCGAAATTGTTTGAATATTTGTATTGAGTCTCTATATGTTTCTTAAATTTTTTAGAGCTGCTTCAAATCTAGTGAAACTAAACTCCCTCAAAAGTGAAACACAACAATAACATAGAAATTTCCTACTAAAATTAAAATACAAATGGATAGGTATTAAAAGAGATAATGAATGATTGAACCACAGTAACTATTTCATCAATGCACAAATCCTTGAATTTTTTCCCACCCATCTTCATAATAGCTCGGCGATCATAGCATAGCTTGACTAGGAATTTCTTAGTGATCACTGAAGTTTGTAAACATTCAATTACGTCAGTCTTCGGATGAGTGACCGTGGGTAGCATTTACAACATAGCACTGCTGTGGCTCAGATGAGACGATTAAACTAGGACGACATTGAGGGTTTCAATTGTTTGCCACGTTTTGCTGAGACAAAGGCATACACTTGGCTAAAAAAATATGACGCTAGGACTAGCCACTCAGCCTACATGAATTTACTTACTTTTCAGCTTATACATGCATCTATCCATCAGCTGTAGGACGTCTACTGCCGGACATAGCCTTCCCCTATAAATTTCCAATAAAGCCGGTTGGAAGCAGCCTCTGCGATCTTTATTATCATAGGTATAGGTATAGTCAGTCCACCTAGTTAGTGGACGTTCTCAGATGCGTTTGCTGGTCTATTATCTCTATTCTTCGAACTATGTGCCCTGCTCATTGCCAGTTTAATTTGCTAATCGCCTACATTCCTTAGCTTATACATGGTGTAAATGCTATGTTTTAAGGCTTCCATAGCAAGGTTTTACAAATGTCTAGCACATTTGGTAGCACCTATGCCTTTGATTCTAAGACACAAAGGATCGACACCCCTGTGCAGATATTCGAATTTATTTAAAGGCAAGCAGCACAATGCTGATGTGCTTATATCAATCAGTATCATATAATTAGTATTTATCTGTCAAGACAATTTATTCATTCCTTATCCAAAGTTCCAATAACTGCTGTCGTATAAGCGAAAGTGAACTACTAACACTTTTGTCAAAATTGTCTTTATTACATTTTAAAAAAGTTTCAAATAGGCTGTATATTTTGATCTCACTCCCGCGCTAATATCTATATTCGTTCCAAAATATTTGAAAAACATTACATTTGTCACAGAATGAACATTAATTTTATAAAACAAAATGTTTAAATTGTGTTGAAGAAATGCACAACTAACCAATAAATGAGTAATTTCCTAAATTCACCCTTTTGTTTCAGTGATTCCTCAACATTAAATTTGAATTTGACAAAAAGAACAGTGTTCATTATCATTTTTTATTTTGTAACAAATTGGGTAAAACATATTGTTGAATGATAATAAAATTATGTATACACCTTAACATACAATATTATTAATTTTGTCCACAACTCAAATAAAATAAAATGTATGATTATTGACGGCTGTGAAGAATACCATATCCATTCCACCATATTATTATTATTTTTATAGGTTAGGAACAAGAACAGTGCAGAGCTATATAGGTATTATTTTTTATACATATTTATAGACTGGATCATACAAGTAAGTGGACGTGAAGTTAGTTTCAAGCTGCGCGATACCTAATCAACGCACAGCTTTATGTGACTTTCAGTTAGGATAGGTAGTTAGGATTGGATTTTACACAGCTTGTAGCTATCTCACATCCAAGGACTTGTATGTTCTGGCCAATACTGGACGATATATGCCTTTGGTTACTTGAATGGTTTGATTTTTTAATGAAAACATGGTTAATAAATCTTTACTCAATAGAAAAGTTTAGCAAACAGAGGGCAATTTTTATTTTTTTCTTGGTATCGTGGATAACTTTTTAAGCTGATTTATTTTTGTGTATACTCTTTGGTGACTAACTCTGTTTGCAGTGTGGCTAGAGACCCAAGAGGCAAAGTGACCCGACACTTCACCTAAGGTATCCCGGACATATTATTAACCCGAGATTGGAATGATCCGGAATCAAATTTAAAATAACAAAGCACCAGATGACGCAATTATTTTAGGGCTTTTGAAAGCAAGTGGAATATTGGTACTTAAACGGTAGACCTTCTTGAAGACTTACAGATCCATCTCGCTTCTAATTCATGTTTATAAGCTGTTTTTAAGGGTCATTGCGAACCGTCTAGAGTTCAGGCTCGATGATTTCTAGTCTTCTTAATAAGCCGGTTTCTGAAAAGGCTGCAGCACTATAAGCCACTTCTACATGCTGCGGAAAATTATACAGAATACTGATATCGAATGGCTTTTTCCCTAAAAATGGTTTTGTTATTTATCTAAATTTACTTCTATGGCAGCAATAATTTAAAATTTGTTTATAGTCCTTCTAATTCTAATTCTAATTTGAATTGGGGGCGATAAGTCCCGCACCGACGTCCCGCATGGGGTGTTTTGTGCGTTTCCCCCTCCAGCGTTTACCCGAGCCAGCCCAGCTCCTTAAAGTAACGGAGCGTGGCTCTGGGCCGCTGGCATAACTGCTCCAGTAGCTTAGACGGTGAATAAGATGATGATAATGCAGAGGCATCATGCAATCCGTTAGCTGTTCTAGTGTCTTCTGTGGCTTTGCAGTGCCACAGAACATGCTCTACAGTTTCGTTATCCTGCAAACAGCCGCGACATAGTGGGCTGTCAGTGCCTCCTTGGTTTATAGTCCTTGCCGAGATTACTTTTTGCAACCTGTTCCAATTGTAGACCACTTTATTGCTGAGGGTGTGGTGTGCAGTGTTGGTTTGAGATGGTACAGAATATAAGAGGGCTTTATGACCTAACTATGGCATTTAAAAAGTATTTATTTAATCTGGGACTGGTAAATAGTAATTTTCTAGTGAGAGCTGTGAGCGGCATGAGTTAGATACGAACAAAAATTTTAGATTCGGTTGCAATATTTATAGCTACTAAAAGAAAATAGACAAGTAAGACCGATGGGGTCATAAAGTTCTTGGGTGGTAGCCACTCATTGGCAAGCACAGCGTAGGATGTCTTCATCAAGAACTCAAGATTGTGCTGGATGCAAGCAGTAACCAGTCTTATTGCAGATCTATAGGGGAGAGCTATGTCCAGCAGTGGACGTCCTAAGGCAGCAACAATGACGACAAAAAGAAAATAACTGAATGCACCAAAACCTACGATAAGAAGAAAAATAATAATCAACCACAGAACTTCTTCATTTGTTTAAGCAATTTAGATAATTTTGATCAAGATGTAAAATTAACAGAGGCATGCTAAACAGTTTGTATAGAATATATATAAAGTATTATTTAATTTCAATATGCGCAGTAGCTAAAATTTAGTAATTTCCAGAAGCTCGCTAAAAATAATCCTAGTCTGGTGAAACATTATACAGGAAACAGCATCTAAACAGGACTGATAATTTTTTTGCCAGTGCATGTGTTTTAATTCGGGATAGATGCTGTAAACATATATAGTTTCATATCTTTACAGCTATATTACATGATTAGTTATGTGTACTAATTTGCCATATTGGTTTATTGAATTAAAGGTAAAATATAAAATTATGATAGTATGTTACCACAATTACTATGAGTAAAGACTTTTTGACTTAAGTTGACACTAGACTGCTTTGGTCACTCGGTGGTTAGTGACTGACGCCTGGCTATTGGGTCATAGAGCATGGGTTTGATTTACACCCAGGACAAGCCTTTGTGATGGACTTGTGACTAGTGTTTGCTCTGTATATGTATATAATTGTCTACAATTGGAAAAGGTTGCCAGAGGATGTAATCTCAGCAAGAACTATAAACACATTTAAGAATAGACTGGACCTTTGGATAAAGAAGGAAAAAATTTCCTAGACAGATAAATACTAATTTTATTCGACTCTGCTTGATTTATGCACATCAGTATACACTGCTTGCCTATAAACAAATAAATAAATCTGGGTGTTATTAGTTGTTGTCTATAATAAGTATGTATTTCAAAATATGTATATTATGTAGTAGGTATATCAGCCTCTGGCAGGCATATCACAAGCTATGTTTAGTTTGGGGTTAGAGATTGTGTGTAAGACATCCTCTAATTTTATTATTATTTTTTACTTACCCTAATAAATTTCCTGTGCGAAATGACTTGGTCGGCGAGGTCCAGAGATGAGTCAGCTCTCCGATGCCATTTATTGATGATACTCTCAGGAACTGTTGTATCACTTTCATCTTCACTGAGCTCAAGATGAGCTTCCAAATTGGGGTTCATAATAGTAACTTATGACTGACTGGCCAGATCTTACAGCATTATAATCACTGAAAATATTTCGATGTTTATTTCATATTCTAACAGCTATTTTCAATTATCAGAACCGCCTAATGTAGGTAATTGTACCTACACAAGAACGTTGTGTAATTCATTATTTAGGTCATGTCAAAATTGCATTAGGAATAATAACTTACTTATGAAGAATACACAGAGCATGAACACACTTGAAATAATATTATCATTACAGCGTTTTAGAGATTATAAATCACTTCCACGTCTGCAATTACTGCATCGCGAATTTCCTGCAATTGTTTTACATGTGTATTTTTTCTCTGATCACTTTTAATTATTATCGCCTAGAATGGTGTTATAAAAACGAATCTTCTTCAATTTTTTGAGGCTATAATTAATTCAGGAATTTACATGTGCAAATTGAGACAAGTCTCTGAAACTAAAATCGAAAGATTTGCTCAAATTGCAGAATTTTGTACAGAACTTCCCTCTATAATCTAAGTACAGAACTAAAGAGTCAAATAAAATGTCAATGTCATTAGTGTCAAAAGTAGGCATGTATCATGGATGTATGAATAATAGTTAAAGTAAAGTAGACCCACATCACAACCATGAAATAAAAATGGATAATAGTTAAAAACATAATTATGTAATCACTAGAGTTGCCACGAATAGTGTTTATAGCAAATAGTCGAATACCGATTAATCGCCATTCACTTTGGCGAATAGTCGAATAACTCGACATTACTATTCGGCATAAAAAAAACATTAAACACATTAAAAATATTTCTAATTTCTTCTAAGGTTGTGAGAAAAGAAAACAATGAAGTTAAAGAAATCTGTTTCATGTTATAGCACTGTTTCATTAATCAGATACCTAATGAAAGATGTGCTGATTCAACAAACTGCACACGTTGATGATTTTAGAAAGGCGTTGATAGAAAATATGGAAGCCCGTTTTATCTTGGGTGATCTATACCTACTTTACGAAGACATATTACTTACTTGTCGACATTTTTAGACCCCCGCTACAAGAACTTTTACTTTGACGCTACCCAAGTTGAACGGATCCGTAGAAAAGCTCAGAGATGGTCTTAGGCTTTCTTTAGATGACGAAAATGATGATTCGGATCCAGAAACGGCATCCAAAAGGTCTCGTTTAGACAATGAAAGTGAGCATGATTCGGAAACTCATAAACTGTTTTGGGCATGTTTTGAAGAATCATCTATAGAGCAACCTACTGAAGAGCAACCCAAGAATGCCACTGCTGAAGAAATCGCCAACTACTCGTACATCGCATTAGCAAAGGCTGACAGAAAAATAAACCCATATGAATGGTGGGCTTTTTGAGTACCAATAAGAATAGATTTCTTATTTTAAGTAAGCTTGCCAAACGATACTTAATCACACCAGAAATACTATTTTCCGAGGCAGGTTTAATTTACGAGGAAAAACGAAACCGACTTGCTCCAGAACGTGCAGAAAAAATTGTTTATTTTGCACCACAATCTGCCTCTGTTGGATTTTAAATATTAATTAAAAAGCCTTACTAATTTAATTTCATGAATATGATAGGCACAGGCACAGATTACAGATAATAATTGATATTGTGTATTGTTTTAATAAGGAAAATAATTTAAAAAAAAGATTATTTTTAACTCATTAGTTCTTTTGTTCGTTAAAAGTTTATTTTCGTCGACTATTCGACGAATGCCGAATAATACTAGCTATTATTCGGTATTTGACGAATATCAAAAAAATTACGAGTAGTGCCGAATACCGAATAATAGCGAGTAGGTATTCGTAGCAACTCTAGTAATCACAGAACAGCAGAACCTCTCTCTTCTGCGTATGTAATGATAAAATTAAAATTAGGTAAATTAATTTTAATGACACAGTCTTATTTTCGATTTTTAGGCGTTGTTTTTGTAAATAATTTTAGATACTACCTAGGTATTATATTATGTACTTAGTATTTTATTTTAGATAGAATGACAATGTTTCATAATGTGAATTGGTCGAGTTTTATTACGCGCTTGACAGAATTGGTCTATCCACAGAAGGGAGAAAGAAACTGACGGTAAGCGCGCGAAATTCAATATTTTTGGGAATTTTGCCATTTACAACTGAACTACTCATCATGAGTATTGTATTATAGTATAGTACATGACCTACCTAGACCTATTATAAAGAATACAATGGCTAGGGGCACAGAGATATCTGTAGATATTGTACACCGAAATAGGGCCTATTCTGTGATATTGTAATATATATCTGTGTGATTCAGAGTACCTACATTAAATTAAAGAGGTACATTCTCTTTGCTTTGGCCTGTTTTCTTTTATCAAAAGAGACCTACAAAGTTACCTTTTATCCAATTATCCATGATCGACCATATTTGTGTACTTTTTTAATCATATTATTGTGAATAAATTAATAATTTTACTATTTATTTGCACATTGAATCTAATAGCAACAAAAAATGCCTCAGTCAGAGTTTTGGCCATTTACAAAATTCAAGTCGGAAGACAGAATGGGCGTCGAAGGGAAATCTATACTGCTGGTAATTTTTGAAATTAACTTGGTCATCATCATAATCTCATTATCAGCCGTAGGTCGTCCACTGCTGGACATAGGCCTCCCCTGTGGATTTCCAGTAGGTAAGCCGTTAGCTTGGTCTTAGCCACGAAAATGGGTGTTATTGTCATTGACAGTATCGAAAATATTGTACTTATTGTAAAATGTACCTAAAGGGAATATAAACCCTGGTAGCCTAGTGGTAGTAACGCTAGCATGTAATCGTGACGCCGTAGGTTCAAATTCTGGTCCCGTATCAAAGAGTTCTTTAGAAAATTAGAACTTATAAAAATGGAGACATTAGAATATTCATACCACTGGGTTTTCGGTGATGAAAAGCATCGCGGCGTATAGGCTGGATCAGATGGCCCAAACCTACCTGAAGCTCAGTGCGAGTATACTCGTATTTATAGGGTTATACTCAGCATTTAAGTAACATCACAGCCGCGATGGATTGGTGACTGTTGGATGGGTGACCGCGGGTGGCATTATCCGACTGAGCGTTACCGTGGCTCGGATGACACGTTAAATTGTAGGTCCCGGTTATTTTAACCGTTTAGCCATGCCAGAGGCCTTCAGGCGGCCTAAAAGCTCTAACACCAGGGCTAGTCATCCGGCCTACACGAACTTACTTATTTATCACGGCCGCCAAGTTGTATGGCTCGGCCTGAGTAAGTGCGGTAAAGAAACTGGATAATGTATGTTAGTCTACAGAATCTATCAACCCTTGCTGGACTGGTGAAGTAGATACCACATGTGCGCAAGCGTTCCCACTATACCGACGCAGATGCGCAGAGGAACACCCCGGGGTTTTTAGGGGGTACACCGCCTCAGGTGGGATTCCCACATGCCTCTCCCGGGGTGGGTGGTATCCATAAAGGATTTTCTTATTGATAAAGAATGAGTGTTATACTTACCTACTATCACGTATCCTGTGGGTGAATTGAAGTCGTGGGAAAAGTTGATGATGTCGATAATAATTATGTACCAATATTTTTCAGCAAAAACAGTTAGGAGACATGGAAGGCGAAGTGAAAGAAATTCAAATGGAGTTGGCGGCGATCCGGCGAAACCGACAAGATGTGAGACTGAGCTCGCTTTGCACTGTGGTGGTGTGTTCAAATTTCTTTAAATATTTTTACTACCTATACAAACTATGTATACCTATTTTTTAATGGAATTGATAAAAAAGGGGTGAGCCAGTGGTGGTGGGCTATATATTCCGTGTGGTGTCGTTGGAGAAGTCGCATAGATCTCACCAAATGGGGAACTCGGCAAATATCACGATTAAGTATTAGTGATTTTTACTACTTTTTCGCAAGAAACAAAAAGTTTTATTCGATACAGGGTAAATTGCTCGTCCGGTCTTATGCTCCATCCACACTCTCGCGAGCGCCTCAGTGAGGCCCACTTGCAAGGCGACGACGGAAACGCGAAGAAAAGGCGAGACGAGGCGACACGAGCGCCTCATCCACACTCTCGTGCTCGCGTTCCCTCGTGTCGCCTCGTGAAGAGTGTGGGCGGGGTATTAAGGTCGATCCACACTGTCGCGAGGCGACACGAGCATTGCAACTTGTAGCTAACTTCACAATTGCCGATTTGTAAAATAACTGCTATACAAGTCGGCGTAAGTGAAGTTAGCTACCAGCTGCGCTGCTCGTGTCGCCTCATGGAGAGTGTGGTGTGGATAGTCCTTTAGAGGTGCGAGGGCCAAGTCCCTTAGAATAAGTGTAATGGTGCGTCCTCACTCTTCACGAGGCAACACGAGAACCGCTTCTGTCGTGTCTTCACATCGCCGACTTGTATATGATTGAAGTTAGCTACAGCTGCGGTGCTCGTGTCACCTCGTGGAGAGTGTAGCCGCATAAGAACAAGAAGGATTTTATTGATATAGAGGCGGGAGGCCGTAGGTGGTGGCCTATGTCGCCCACGCCTAGCTACTCCACTGATGAAAAACTTCGTTAGTAACGTGACAAGCTCGGTTGCTCTATTCCAGTTTCTGTTTTTAGGAATCTGAAGAAGGTCAAAAAGAGTCCATCTCTTATTCCAAATACGACGATGAAAAATTCCACATGGACGATAATGAGGTGAGCATTGTTTCTCTGCCAGCACCCGTAGCAAAGGGATAAAACCATGTTATCGACAAAATCGCGGAAAGATTTGGCCATATGCCATGCTAAGGGTACTGGTCTCCTTACATGGGGTTGGTACAGCATATTCGTCATCCGTCATCGTTCTTCCATTCATTTGTATCATCCGTCAGTGATCCTCTCGAAGTAGTACCAGAAAAAATATCATAATTGCAGTGCCTATAAAAGAATTATAGCAAAAATGTCTTCCCTTGCGAACGCAGTTCGGAAAGGCTTGTAGTCGATTGAAATAGTATTATGAAGTCGATCAATTTTATTATATGTAAACAAATAATAAAATTATCTATTATATTCGGTAACCTACCAACATTATTATTCTTTCGGGAGGTACTAGGTAGTTAAAATACATTAAAATTGTTGTACCTAGTCTTTAAAATTATTATTTATCAAATTTTCTTTTTAAACATTTTCTTTCGCAACTTTGATGGATACTAGGTATTTCTATCTACTTATTTTTAATGTGAACAAAAAGCTTGGTTCCATGTTAGTAATTTACCAAAAATCGTCATCAGAAACCATAATCACAATTTCGTTTAAATGCGTGCCAACTACTTTAGTAAGTAGCTATATAATTTATATTAATTTTATAAAATGAAACAGACCAAGATCTTTTTTGCTTCTTTTCGGCACTATACTGGTCCGTAATAGTAGTTCTCATTCTTTTTCGCCAGGCGCTTTACAAATGACGTCATCAGGGAATTTGTAATTTTACAAATTAAATACAAATTCCTTGGATGCCATAATCTTTATTGCTTCTTTTCGGTTCCATACTAGTCCATAATTTTTTGAGAACTTTTTGATTTCATCGTACATCAGGCCTCAGTGATATGTGCTCTGCCCACTGCCATTTCAACTTGCTAATCCGTTAACCCGCCAATCCAAGCCAAATACAAAGTAAAATATTTATGTTCAGCGCCATCTAACGAACTAAAGACCCGAAAATTCGAATCCTCTTTCATTCGATCGCAACGTTATCTCTCAATACATTGGGAAAACGTGGGCAACATTTTAAAGCTATAAAAAAATAAAATAGATTTAAGACTAACTTTACAGATCTAAAAAATACTTTAAGACTTTAAGACACAAATTGCATCATAGTAATCTATTTTAATCTATGCTCTGTATCACAATACATATTCACAAGGACATTTAATAGCGCCATCTACAAATAATACATATTTTCGAGCTTTTTGCGACGTACGCTCAATTGTTCTGAGATTGCGCTACTTGAGTAGGTTTGTCTATGCTATAGTCATTGGTTTACGTTTAGGTATACTTACAGGGTTATCTGCTTGTCCTATAGGTACTAAGCCGAAAGTAGGTGATTCAGAATTTCAGACCATCATTATGATCAACTTTTCCATTCAGCTTTTGAGCAAAACATCAATTGTTTTTCAATCATTCTTGTGTCATCATAATTCTGTTGATTGAAAAACAATTGATGTTTTGCTCGAATTCCGAGTTCGCTCATAGTAAAAGTTGTTCATAATGATGGTCTGAATCATCTCCTTTCGGCTTATTACAATATGTGTAAGAGAGGTTCGGTTAAACTTATAGGATGCCTCTGATTCCAGGTCAGTAAGCTCCGAGATGATCTCATTCGAGCCAAGAGCACCGCAGAAGAAGAAAGGTTTCAGAGAATAAAATACGAGGCCAGACTGAAAGATCTAGAACTGAAACTCAATGATATATGTGCCGCTGGGAAAACTTCTGATCTGAAGGTAGAGTAGGTAGTCTCTTCAACGTCAAGAGAAAAGTCTGATTCATCATCGTCGTCGTTTCAGCCACAGAATACCCTTTGCTGAACATAGGCCTCCCCTGATTTCCAATTAAACATGTTGGAAGCAGTTTCCATCCATCGCGATCCTGTGGGGTTATCCGTCACCTTGCGAGTGGACATCCTATGCTGCGCTTGCCGATAAGTACGTGGTCTCCGCTTGATAATTTTTCGACCCCATCGGTCATCAGGCCTACGTACTATGCGCCCTGCGCACTGCCATTTCAACTTGCCAATCCGATTCAGAAGTCTGAGTCAGTTGAAAAGTAAAGAAAGCGAAATACTTATATCTACTTACGTGAGGAAGTAAGTGAACAAGATAAACAACTTACGTACTTACTAACTTACAAACACTTTACGCTTACTTTTATCAACGGTACTTACGTGATAATATTTTACTCCAGTAGGTAATATTTTATTTTACCCAAAAAAATACATTAACCAAATTCAATCGTGTATAAAATTCGAATAGTTCGCACGGATCAATGTAGTAACTTTCACATTACTATTGATTTATCGAAATGGCTCAGCCGATTTCGATAAAAATTTAAATGGGACCACTTTTGGAGTTTGATCTACCAAACAACAAAAAATATTAACAAAATTGGACCACTTTGTAAAAAGTTATGCGTGGTCAAACATAAAAAAATATACGCGTCGAAATGTAAAACTTCTCCGTTTCGTCGGTTAAAAAATATAAAATTAGAAATTTTATATTTTTAGGATGGAGGAGAGAGAAGGAGAGTTTAGGAATTACCTATTTTATTTCTCATCGAGCTGTATTTTTTGCTTGCAAAAAGTGTAACGTGCCCTACGAAAATGTTTTGAGAATATACTTAAGTGTGATGTATTTTCCCCTGAGTACGGTAAAGACTACTTAGTAATTATTATTTGATGGTGATGATTACAGATAAATCTAGATTTTTCATTACACGAGTACAGTCACCTAATAGTACACAATGATAGCGGAAAAATTACGAAACATATGACCAATAAAGCCGCGTTAGTTAAAACAATAAAGTTAATTGGTCTATTATAGCTGCAACCAATTACCTCTCTCACAATAGGAGTCGCGGAAAATCACGGAGGATGAGGTCGTTGGCTTGAAGAACCAGGTCCGAGACTTAAGGGAGCAGGTCGAGGAGATGAAGATCGGCAACGATGAGAAGACGGAACAGCTCCAGGAGTATCGGGCTAAGGTTGGAAGAAAATCATTGACATGAAATTTTGTTTTTGGTTGTTATCAACAAATATCAAAGAAATGTTGTAAGGGTGATGTTAGACCCGATTTTCTCTAGAAACGGCTTTCTTGTGGTACCTAATCTCAGTACTTAACTACTTACAACCCACACTTATTCATGAAGATATCTAATAATAACGAGCGTCGCTGTCGATGTACCAGTCATAGGTGCTCCCATAAATACTTAGTATTGCAATACAATGGTTACTCAATGGTTTAGGAACCACATTTACCACGAGGCCAACCCGGAATTCAAGAAAAAAAATTACTTTTTTCATACAAAATTCGGGCAACTTGAAATCTAAAATAATCTGATATATTTTTCTTGTATTCCGGTTTGGTAAAAGTTGTTCATAACGATGGTGATGGTTATTTTATTACCCTATTCGGCTTAGTTCAGGGCGATCAGATAACCTTGAAAACAAGACCAAAATTGTTTGCCTAGGCTGGGAATATGCTAGTTCTCAATTTTTAGGTTTCCGTACCTCAAACGGAAAAAACGGTACCAGTCTGTGTGTATGTCAAGACTCTTTATCTCGGAAACGCGTAAAGGTATCGAGTTGAAATTTAAACTGTATACGTATAAGTATCTAAGTTCTCTTGCAGTTGAGTAAAAGAAAATCTTCTCGGTTATCGTTTAAAAAAGTTAGAACCGTTTATGTCGTAAAAACTGCATATTTCGACACTCACAAAAATCAAAACCTACAGGATACTTTCCGTTGACATAGAACTATGACATTTGGTGAGTAGCATTGTCTCAGAGTACAGATATAGGAATAAATCAGAAAACTGTACATTTTTATTTAAATCACATAAAATACTGCCTCAAAATTCACATAATATGAGTTCAAAATTCAAAGTGAGTAATCGAAAAATCGTATCATGTAAGGTATCATATAAAAGAACTTCATTAGCACATGCTAAAACAGGTTTTTTAATTATTTTAAGAATGTGTAATTTTCGATGAATGACGAGAAAAGTGATAAAAAAAAACTTAGTAAAGAGATTTTAACGACTTACTTCCCAATTTTGTGAAATTTTCTGGATTTGTATGGAACCCTTGGTGTACGAGCCTGGCACGCACTTGTCCGGTTTTTTATGTTCTCTTGTTTTTACAAGAGAATATAAAACAGAAACCATACCATACTATAAACAGAGAATATTAACGAAAATAAAAATATATTCAACAACAACAGCATATTTATTTGCTTGCTAGACAGAGAGCGCACTATAGCTTAAGACTTCACGGACCTAAAGTGTCATCATCATTCGCCGTACTATGTTATACTTTGTGGGAAAGGGAGAAAGCATCCCCTCTTAATCCCTACCAAAATCTTTACAAGCATAGATCTCTGTACTGTGTTAGCCAATTTTCGAATCATAATTAATTGCAAAGGACATGTCCACAAAATGTATGGAGGCTGGTATAATAATAATCAAAAATTCTAACCACAATACTCGTTACATTTCGAGAAAGTTCATATTTTTCTGAGTCTATTACATCAGTTAAAAACAAAAAAGAGCCCTCTGATTTTTTTAAAATTAATATTGAATTTATTAGGAAAAATAAATATATTTGGCTCAATAGGTAGTTTATCTCTAGCAACCCTGATTAAGAAACCTCCAAATTGTTAAATAAAAGCATTTTTACCAATCAGACACACTTTTAAAGTGTTTTTTTGTCACATTGTACCTACTAACTGGTCACACTGGTAGGTTATAATTTTGAATTTTAGCAAATTAAGTGATGAATGTGGAAGAATCAGTTACGAATGCAAGTAAAATAACTATAGAAGTACTTTATCATCGCTAAACTAGAAAAAGTAATAAGCTGTATTGTTATTTTTCATACAATTTATTTTTCACATATAAAAAAAATGGAGGGGTGAAAAAATCTAAATTAAATAATTTTGGGAAGCCCATAAAACAAGCTTTCTAATGATGTATATATCATCTTGATTCGATTTTCCTCTGTATAATATACCACTTGTGGACGTCACCTTTACTCTCTCTCTCTCTCTTCCTGGCTATGTATCCCACATGGTGATGGGGTCAGCCTTCCTCACTTTCCTCCTCCACTTCGCTCGATCTTCGACATCGTCTTCGGAAACACTACACTCTCTCATGTCCCTCAGCACTACATCCCTCCATCTTGTCTTCGGTCTGCCTCTGGTTCTTCGACCGGGGATAGAAAGCTGCAGAGCCAAGTTACCTACGTAGTCAGGTGGTCTTCTCTTAACGTGGCCATACCATCTCAGCCTACTCTCTTGCATCTTGTCGGCAATGTCGCGTACCCCCAGACTGCCTCGCACGTACTCGTTGCGGATTTTGTCGAGTCTGGTGATGCCGCACATCCACCTCAGCATCTTCATTTCGGCAACTTGGATAGTATGGACGTTTCTTTGAATGGCAGCCCATGTTTCACTGCCGTACAAGAGAACTGGTCTTATCATGGTCTTATAAATCAAGCCTTTCAGCTTGACCGGCATCTTTTTGTCACAAGTAACACCAGTTACTTCCCTCCATTTTAGCCACGCTGCGGCAATTCGGTGCTGAATGTTGACTTCCAGATTTCCAGAGCAGTGCATTAAGTTTCCCAGATACTTGTATTCGTCACATGAGGTGACGATTTGTCCGTCGATAGAGATTGCATTGTTGTTGTTTGGGTCAGATTCGTTAAAGGACATAAACTGGGTCTTCGCAACACTCAGCACCAGGCCGCCTGCCTGTAACTGATGTTTCCACGACTGAAGCGCTTCTTGTAGCTCAGTGCGACTTTCGGTGCAGATAGCAACATCATCAGCGTATATAAATGTCCACATTGCTGAAGTCTGCGCTGCTTCAGTGAGTGCATCCAAAACCAGGCAGAACAGAAAGGGACTCAGGACAGATCCTTGATGTACCCCTTCCGTGACCGCTATTGATTTTGTTTCACCCACTACCGTCCTCACCATTGATCTTGCGTTTTTGTACATGTCGGCAATGATATTGATATATTGTTCGGGGACATTTTTCTTACGAAGGCTCCACCAGATCGTATCTCTTGGTACGCGATCGAACGCCTTTTCCATGTCTAGGAACGCAACATACAATGGCAGATTTTTGGCGCGATATTCTTCAGCAATAACGTTTATTGCGAACATTGGGTCTGTGGTGGATAGGCCAGGTACGAAGCCATAGTGATTCTTGGACAAGGAGCACTCGGATCTTAGACGGCTGTCGATCACTCTCTCATATAGCTTCATGGTGTGACTCAGGAGCTTGATTCCGCGATAGTTGTTGCACTCGTATTTGCTGCCTTTCCCTTTATATATCGGAACTATAGTGCTAAGTCTCCATTCTTCTGGCATTTTAGCAGACAACAGCATACAGTTGAAGAAATTGGTAAGCAATACAAGCCCTCGCTCCCGAAGGCATTTCCAAACTTCCACTGGTATACCGTCAGGTCCAATGGCTTTCTTGTTAGACATCTTTTGTAAAGCTTTTTTGACCTCGTCGGGATGTATTGGTGGTATAAGTCCTAAATTTATTTTAATTTCCGGGAGCTGTGTGTTAGCCGGAGTTGGGTTCAATAGCTGTTGATAGTACTGATGCCATGCTTTTATGACGTCTTCGTTTTTGTATAACAAGTCACCATTCGGACCTTTTACGGTCTTGCACCTGGCAGGATCTTTTGCACTCTGACTACGCTGTTTTGCGAGTTTATATATGTGTTTTTGGCCTTCTTTTGTGTCCAACTTCTCATAAAGATTTTTTTGGGAGTTTGCTTGAGCTATAGCTATTACTTTTTTGGTTTCTTTTCTTACTTTTCTATATGTTACCAGGTCTTCCGGAGTTTGTGTGGCCTGCCATAACTTAAAAGCTGATTTTTTATCCTGAACTGCTTTCTGGACCTCGTTTGTCCACCACCATGTTTCTTTGTCGTTCTTTCTTCCCCCTTTTGTGCGACCAAGGGTTTTGTTAGCAGCAGTTATTATAGATTTGCGAAGATGTTCCCATATTGTGTCAACGTCTGAATCTACATTGATTTCTAAATCAGCAAGATGTCCACAAAATTCTGAAATTTTTTCACCTTTTAAGTTCCACCACTTGGTTATTTCTGGAGTTGGAGGAGGTTTTTTGTTAGATATTTGTTTGAATCTCATATCCATCACAACAATGCGATGTTGGGGTGTAACGCATTCTCCCGGAATCACTTTACAGTTAGTTACACGACTAATGTTAGCTTTGTTTACCAGAATGTAGTCTATCTGCGATGAAGTTTTGCCGCTTTTGTATGTGATTATGTGTTCTGGCTTCTTAGCAAAGAAAGAATTCACAATGGCAAGATCAAACGCAGCGGCAGTAGAGAGAATGACCCTACCAGCTTCATTTAGTGTGCCATATCCGTAACCTCCGTGCACTCTTTTGAAAGCATCGCTTGATTTGCCAATGTGACCGTTTAGATCGCCTCCTATCAAGATTGCCTCTTTTGTAGGTATTAATTGAAGCGTACTTTCAAGGTTGGTCCAAAAATTGTCCTTTTCACATTGGCTACAACCTACCTGGGGAGCATATGCTGAGATAATATTAAGGACTTCCCCTTCTACTACGACTTTCAGAGACATGATTCTGTCGTTGATCCGATTTACCTCTAGGATGTTCTCGAGATGTTCTTCTTTGACAGCGATCGCTACACCATTTTTTCCATGCTTTGCCCCTACATACATGAGTTTGTAGCCCTCTCCGATGTTTCGGGCTTTCGAACCAGTCCATTGAGTTTCTTGTAAACAGATGAAATCTATGTTTCTACGCTTAAAGAGAGAGGCAAGTTCCTTTGTCTTCCCTGTTAGTGTTCCAACATTCAATGTAGCGAAGCGGACTTTAAGGTTACAATTTGGGACTAACGTCGTTAGCCGAGCCCGTCCATGACTCGGTAGCCCTCGCACACTGTTCGCAGATGTAGGGCGATGTGTCTGCGCGTCGTTTCGCGGCGACGCTCTATCCGTTATATTCACCGTGTTTTGTAACCTTCCCATATTTCATTCCTAAAATTTGGCAGTTTGGGTTTATTAGCACTGTGCCGATTGCCATCTGACGCACAAAAACCTTCTCGTTTAGAGCAGGAAAACCATGGAATACAAGTTGTTAAATCCATATACAGGTATTTCCTCCTGTATGAGGTGATGCCTAGTTATACCGCCAAGGCGTCGGTCGCCAGAGCCTCGTTCGTTAATCAGCAGGGTGTACCACGAGCAGGTGAGGCTGACATTTTGGTTGGTTAAGATGTTGGTTCCAACTTACACACCCCGGACGTCACCTTTACTAATCTTACTAATACTTTTAACTAATTCAATACCAGTCAACTACCCTAATAAAGCCACTCCTCTTTGGATACTAACCACTGGGCGTCGGCAGTCATCGGCAGCCTCGGCGGCCTGGGGTCAAATATTAAATGTTAGTGGCACAGGATAGGGAATGCACAGCTTGTAGCCATCTTCACCGACGCCAAGATTTTTGATTCTGCCTATACACTACAAGTTATCTTTTCTACTTTCTCTGGCGTTATTTTCCAGTATTTGCAAGCGCAGCAAAATGTGGAAGAGCTGCAGCGGCAAATCGACGTGATGGAGTACGACAGCAAACAAGCCTCGGACCAGATACAAATGGAGCTGCATAAGATGAAGGTGAACTATCAAAGCGCTTATTTACGGCCGTTTTTAGGGTTTCGTACCTCAAACGGCAAAAACGGAACCCTTATAGGATCACTTTGTTGTCCGTCTGTCCGTCTGTCCGTCTGTGTGTATGTCAAGATACACACAGACGGACAGACTGTCTTATATATAGTCTTTATCTCGGGAACGCGTAAAGATATCGAGTTGAAATTTAAACTGTATACGTATAAGTATATCTATGGTTTCTTGCAGTTGTGTTAAAGAAAAACTTCTCAGTCATCTTTTAAAAAAGTTAGAGCCGTTCATGTCGTAAAAAACCGCATATTTCGCACTCACAAAAATCAAAACCTACAGGGTACTTCCCGTTGATATAGAACTATGAAATTTGGCGAGAAGCATGGTCTCAGAGTACACATATAGGAATAAATCTGAAAACTGTACATTTTTATTTGAATCACAAAAAAATAGGGCCTCTAAATTCACAAAATATGGGTTAAAATTCAAAGTGAGTAAATCGTATCATGTCATGTAAGATATCATATAAAAGAACTTCATTAGCACATGCTAAAACAGGTTTTTAATTATTTTAATAGCGTGTTTGTACGGAACCCTCGATGTGCGAGCCTGACTCGCACTTGTCCGGTTTTTTTTTTCACCGGACAACGGACCATTTATTTCACCGGATACGCGGTGGTGTATGGTTTATAATGAATGTGTGTAGACGCACCGGACATCGATCCGGCGAACAAATCAAACAATGCCACTTTCCGTCTTTCAAACTTAAGTCAGTGCCAAAAATCAAGACAATCAGTTGCTCCGATGCAGTAGGTACCGCGTGAAAGAGGAACAAACCAATAAACAAATATACTTTCGGATTTATAATGTAACTTTGACTATTTTCAAAAGTCTTTGATTATACTCTATAAAATTTAACTTGATCTCTGCGACAGTAGAAGATTGACATTTTTAGAGTTGGGATAGTGGTGGAAAAAATCGATTTTCAAACAATGTTGTAATGAAATCGAATGAGTAGTTGAAGGTGAGAAATTGGATTTCATTTACTTACTATTGTTCAGTGCCGGATTTGCCTAAAGGCCGACAAGGCCCGGGCCTAGAGCGGCCAGATTTAGGGGCGGCCAAAACATATGTGTACCATAGTAAAAAGTTTTTAATTATAAAAATAACACTAACTAAACTGTCACATTACTGCAAAATATATTTGTTTCATCTATCCCATCCTTTGAAAAATATTCCACAAAAACAGTGGAGTTGATTTAGTCGCCCTATCAGCGGGCGGTCAGTGAAGATTGTTAACTCCAACATATTGAAATGCAAAAATGTTCTTTAAGGCAAGTCTTACAGACTACGCATTCTAGCTCGATGCTCAATGCTGTAGTTGGGGACACCCGTGTGCGGAAATAATTTTCTGTATGTTTTAACACAAGAAATAAAGCTTTATAATTTTTGGGGTGCTTCGTTGCACAATACCCAAAGTTGGCAATACGTAATTGTTTTACCATAATTTACGATTGGAGAGCCATATAACAATAAAAGTTGCTAACAATTGCCTTAAATCTTTCACTTTGTGAATTTTATGAGGGTTTTACAATATTTTGTATTTTTAAAAGAGGACAGTTATAACTCGCACTTGTTCTTCAGCACGTGTCTAACATTTGCTTTACCTAAATACGTTATCATAAATTAAGCTTTAAGATTCTAGAAATAAAGCCGAAAATGAAAGATAGGCTGGCCTAGGGCGGCTCAGACTACTAGTCCGCCTCTGCTATTGTTTAAGATCAAGTATGTACACATGTAAATAATGTTATGATATTAATTATATACTCATAATAATGTAACGATAGTGATAATAATAATAATGTAAAGATAGTTCACTATTATCGATGCTAATGTAACATATTGGGTTTAATTTCATTACACATGTACAAAATGTTATGATATTAAAATATACAATAAAATTAATGATAAATAAAGTTTTATTTAAAATATCGTCAGTATAAACTATCGATATTTTAATTAAAACTCTAGGTAGGGTGAAATGGCCAGTTTGCCGACCACCACCGGTTCACGACCACTTTTTCATAAAACCACTATAAATAGTTAAATAAAAGCGCGCCAACGTTTGTTTTGGTTTTTTAACGATACTTTAGTCTATCGCTTCCCCTCCGCGACACTGTGATTTGTCTTCTGATACGTGATGCACTTCAATGAGCCTGTGAACCAGGCCCATAGTGGACGTGTCGGAATTGGTTGCACAAATTTACGAAAAAAATAGTGAGAGGACACTTTTTCAACCGCAAGTAAAACAAGTTTTTGTCGAGATTCACGCATCCAAATGTAGCTTGGAATGTTATCTAAAACTCTGTGGTCACGATCATTCGTCGCCCATCACTAATCGGCATGTCCATAAAGTATGACATTGACAGGTACTGTCTGTACTATTAAGAAATTCAGGACTTCATAGGCGTGATTTTTCTGACAGCTGTCGCAGAGATCAAGTTAAATTTTATAGAGTAGGTATAGTAAAGATTTTTACCATTTAACCAAATGTTTGTCAGGGTCTCAGACCATATTAAATATCAAGACAGAACGTCGTGAACAGACAAATGAGGCCGGTTTTTAGGGTTCCGTATCCAAAGGGTAAAAACGGGACATCTGTAGAAATTTCAACGTTCTAGCTATCACCGTTCCTGAGATACAGCCTGGTGACAGACAGACGGACAGTGGAGTCTTAATAATAGGGTCAAGTTTTTACCCTTTAGCATTTCATAAAATTAATCTATGCCTTTGAGCGTAGTATTATTATATCTTCTTTGCTTTAGGTACGAAACCAAAGAAGATATACTTAATAATACTACGAAACTCTAAAAATGCGACTACAGCGCCACCTGTGACGTCGCGGTAATACCCACGAGTCTTACCATGAGCCTATTTTGGGCTGTTTGATGGTAAAATTTGAGAGGTGGCACAAAGCTGTGATCATCAGAACCTTTTGTTTTCTTAGTAACTGATATTTTATACAGATGGCGCATATAGATATTATGTAATTGTATAGGTATTATTATGATAATGATTGTTACAGAATTCTCGTATGAGTTAATAATTTTTCGCAAAAAATGGCAAATCCGACGTCCTACGCTGCGCTTGCGGATACTTATAGGTATAAATTGCCTAAAAGTGAAAATCGAATTCTTTACTTAATAGTGTCTCTCTGTGTGTGTTTTATAAACTAACAAGGCGAATAACAATACACGGATTTGCTACTAAAATTAAAAAGAGATAGCGCTATAACAACAAGAGCTTGTGCGCATGTGATAAATGATAACACTGAGTCACCCCATTTATTCTACATCTCTAAATCGGAATGTAAATAAACATAATATAGTCAGTTCTTAACTTCCAACTTAATCAGCCAACGTAGCCACGGCTGTTTAGTAAGGTATTCTACATATTTGGCTTAAATACTTTTTCGTATGTCTGTACTATGTAAGTGCGAGCGACTTAACGACACAAAAATAGGTAAAATGAATGGCGGTAACTCGCGTGAGGCAGTTTCCCTCGAGCAAATCACTGAATAAGTCAACACATGCGAGGTCTACTGTTCGGAGGACTACTAGTATTTTTTGGAAGTATTATACGTACTTACCCATTTTAAGTAAGTAAGTATTAAGTAAGTTTTTTGGAAATAATTATAGGTAGCTCACCCTTTTATGGTGGACATTTTGCGCGTTAGAACCAAACGTTTCGAATCATCTTGCCTGATACCTTCGAACAGCCAGAATGTGGAACGCTTGGGCTGGGTCTGTCTTCCCACTAAAGTACTACGTGGTTGTCTTCAAATCCCGAGTTCATAGGTATCTTATAAGTAAGCGTGCTACACCCTAGACCGCATTGATAGGTAGGTATTAAATTGCGGGAGCGAGCCAAAAATTAAGTAGGTATACTTACGTACAAATTTTTTTTTGAGTTTTGACAAAAGTTGCAGAAATAAAGTTGTTAGTTTTGATGTTTAGAATAAGCCCCTAAAAGGATGCTAATTGATTAGAAATAACCCTGTAGATCGGTCACATGCGAACATCCGTAAGGGTGCGAAAATCATGAAACCGCCCAAATTAAAAAACATCAGAAAATGGCTGACAATCTAACTTCTCTATAAAAATGTAATAATTTGTGAATACTACTTATTTAGTCGGTTAATACCACGAATAGGAATTAACTGTTTAATAATATTTTAGAGTGCTATAGAACATAATGAATATGCCGTATGCACCTCAGTCATGAATTTATATACAATTTAAAGTAAAAATTACAAATTAACGGTTAGGTTTTCGAATTTCAGCTTACTACGACTTTTGCAGCCTAAGATATGACATATCACCATTATCGCACGATAGATTATGTCTAAAAGTCTCTAATTTCACCACTGAAATCACTGTTGGTCGTGCAATATAATTAATTTTACGTGTCATCAACTGTGACTCGCGTGCTTGTCACATTTAAACGTGACCAACAGAAAATACGACAAAGACAAAAAAAACCCTCGTCCTTCTGTCTGTTTTTCACCAGGCTTTATCTCATGAACCGTAATAGCTAAAAGGTTTAAATTTTCACTGATGACGTATTTCTGTTGCCGCTATATCAGCAAATACTACATAATAATAACAAGGTGGCTCCCTTATCTTGAATTTTTAATTTTCACTTTAAAAACTAATAAATTAAAAATGTTTAAGGGGGGCTCCCATATAAGCAACGTGATTTTTTTTGCTCGATATTAATAACGGCAATAAGTAGATGCTTGAATTATTAAGTGGTATATTCCTTTCAAAAATAATTAATTAAATATAAAATATAATATGGGGCGGGGCTTCCATACGGTGCGGAGCCATTCGCGCGCGAGTCCGGCTCGCCCTTTTTATTCATTAATATAAAATGATTTTGATTGTAAGTTGTAACAGTAATGCAATTGAATACCTACCTAGATGCAATTCCAAGAGAAGCTTCTGGAACTGGCGCCACTACCGGACTTGCTGAAAGGTTCGCAAATCCAGCTGCAAGAAGCCAAGCAGCTGCAGAAGTTAGCCGAGGACAATTCGCACCAGATCTCCAACGAACTGCACCGAATCAAAGAGAAGGTAACTACTGAGACCAACGTTTATAAAACTTATAAAAACAAATTATAAAAAAACCTCGACTGCCGTACCGGCACTTTCAAATTGCCGTATTTGGGCCAATTGGGGGAAAAATTGCTGTATAGTTACGCTCGCCAAAATCGCAAATCCTGGGTAGGGTCAGTAGGTCCCCCCCGAGTGGGTTCCCGCCTTGTCGTGCCGCCTCTCCGGGTCTTGGCCCTCGACAAACAAGAATGGAGGCTGGCCAGTAGGTCGGCCTGCCGACTGAGGTGGACTGCGGTGTCGCGCTTGTCGCGATGCTGCGGCCGAGCCCATCGAGGCGGAGGCGGCCACGGGATGGACGGGCGGCGAGGAAGCCACTGCCTATCCATCCTGTCAGCGGCTCTAACGGGTGCCGCCAAAGTGTTGGCGGAGGCGGAGGGGCTGCAAGGGAAGAGGAGTGTCGGTATCTCGTCGGCCGCTCTCCCTATCCTCTGCAGCCGTAGAGGCAAGCGCGGAGCCACTTTAATTGACCCGTTGTATTAGGACCAGAGCTGGCGGATACGGGTGCTGTCCAACGCCCTGTGCTGGTTGGTCCGAGGTGGTGGATGAGGACGTGTCTGGTGTTGGACACTTTGTCATTCTGGCAGGAGCCGAAGCTGCATGGTGGGGCCCGAGTTGGGCCAGCGCTGTCGGGTGCCGCGGTAGCGTGCCCGTAGCACCGATACCAGGCGCAGCGGTTGAACACCCAGGGGTTTTGGTGGGTATGCCATCCAGCAATGGGCGGGAACTCCCACATAACCACCCGCCTGCCCTCGAGGTGTCCCTATCTATAAAAGATTTCCCTTGGTAAAAAAACAGGGGTCAGTAGGTGCTACGACAGTATGAAATTGCCGTACTATATACGGCAATTACGGCAAACACAACTTGAATAGCTGTATCAATAATAACACTAATTCTTTTGACGTTTAGGTTGTCGCATGATTTTTTGATGAATCAGGCTGAACTTCTCGTCATGACTTTACGAAGACAAATTTTGAGACCACGATCGAGTAGGAATAAAACCATAACAGTGGATAGTGAGTGTATAGGTACAAAATTGCGTCAACCAAAAACTATGATGACAATCATAGTATGAATTTTGAATATTGTGCGATAATAAAATTTTGCTTCTTATAAATAATGTTACTTCTCAGCTCCTTGTAGCCGTGAACAACCTAAACCAAGAGAAAATAGAGAAAAGCAAGCTGGTAGATGACAACGACTTGTACAAGGCTGAGATGGACGAGAAACTGAAGGAAATTGATGATCTCACGAAATATATCGAAGATTACAAGTAAGTTACAGTAGCAGTCATTACGACTATAATACAACTCGCGACCAAAATGCTGGAATCTTATTTTTTTATTTATATATTTGCCGTAGGCTAGTATGGTGGTGCCACTCGCCTTAGAATCATAAGGTCATTGGTTCAAATCCCGGTCCCGTACCAATTAATTCCTTGGAATTGTTGTACGAAATTTCACACCACAGGCTTTTCGGTGAAGGAAAACATCGTGGGGAAACCTGCATACGTCCGTGAAAGAAATTCGATGGCGTATGTGAATCTACTAACCTGCACTGGGCCAGCGTGGTGGATATGACCCAATCATCCTTCGTGGGCAGGCCTACGACCTGCACTGGACTATTAAAAAGGCCGGTACAGTACAGCAGTTTTCCCAAAGGATCAGCATTGCCATCCAACGCTATGGGGTAAGAATTTTGGGCGACCGCTGTGCCTGCTGGCGGTGGGCTTTTTTACATTAGGGTTTTCATAATCAAAGGAAATTTTATTTAAAACGAAAGGTACAGTTTTTGTTTAATTTGTTATTATCTATTTTTTTTTTGTTTGTAAATAATAGTGTAGTAGTTGCTGTTATTATTATGACGACATTCAAACTTTTGGCGGTATAGTAAGAGTCACTTGGATGAGATTGGCTCAAATTACTTTTGTATAATGCTGCTTTAACTGAGCGCGGTGTCGCCACTCACCGACGGCTCGCCACAAAGCCGCCCCTGCGCGTGATCATAATATTATTATTATGATATTTAATAGTAATTCACCGAACAGTAAGCCCGATTACAGAGGCGCCATCGTAATTATATTAGCTAAATAGCATAGTTCTGTTTCGTTTTCACTTTGGGAATTCGATAGAGATAACGCTTTTTACGTTGCTATTTAATTTACGCTGGCGCTTCTATAATCGGGCTTAGTAAGTATATATGTGTAGTTATATTTCGGGAATGCGAGAGATTGTTTTTATAAACTAAATTTAAACTAAGGCGTTGCCGATGCAAAGGCAATATAATAAATGATTAATTTACACTAAGAAATGTTACAGGCTAACTTAGGCATCTAGATGGTCTTATCCGCAGACGCTTATTCAGCTCTACCGATATGACTGATCCCCTGTTCGCTAGTACTCAAGTTACGTGGGAACATGCATTGCTTAGTTTGAGTACTAGTTAGATACATATACCTACTTGATTCGCTTCTGTATAACCGAATCTCCATAAGCCTATATCTACTTACCTCAAGAATATGCTCAAGATAGCCCAACGTGCTATGGAGAGGGCTATGCTCGGTGTCTCTCGGTGGGATCGAATCAGAAATGAGGAAATCCGCAGACGACCCAAAGTTACCGACATAGCCCAGCGGATTAGTAAATTAAAGTGGCAATGGGCAGGGCACATAGTTTGAAGAACGGATGGCGGCAGCAAGCGCAGCGTAGAACGTCCACCGACTAGGTGGACTGACGATATAATAAAGATCGCAGGAACGCGCTGGATGCAGTGGATGCATTGGAAATCCATGGAGGAGGCCTATGTCCAGCAGTTGTCGTCCTACGGCTGATAGATAGATCGATATCTACCTACCCATCTCGTTCGTTGAAATATTCAACCTATTGAGGAGAACCAACATCCAGCCAGATGCAAAAGAGCCAACCCGGATCAGAGAAGTTTCGCTCGGTCAACTAATTTCAGACTGCAATGATAGATACGAGTAAAACTAGTTTTTCTACACAACTGTTCGGAGCTTTGTGTGTTACTAGGGCTACATGAATGGTTACTAGTTGCTAAGAGCCTAATAACACCTTGATTTCGATTATGGTATTCTAAATTTATTACCGTCGTTGTTTGCTCCGCCTCCTTCTAATTTATTAGACCGATATTATTGCAATTAATATAAAGTGGATAATTACCTACATGAATATCTTATTTAAAATCATACGTATTATAGACAATTACAGTCAAGTTGAAAGACTAAAAAATTGGATTCTAAGTGACCAAAGCAATCAGCTGATTTTGAATGATGAGATTGATGGGGCTTCGTTGTTTCAGTTTTAGATAAATGCAATTTCAAATGCATGGGCGTCAGAGACACGCTTTTGGCCGACGAAAAATGGAAGAGTTCGACGCGTATTTTTTATGTTTAACAACGCATAACTTTTGCAGAGTGGTTCGATTTCTATAATTCTTTTTTTTTGGAAAGTGTATTCTTCCTAATTACATAGTTCCATTTAAATTTTATCGTAACCAGCCGCGCCATTTTTTAATAAAGCGCGGGCTGGAAATCTTTTATGCTTGTGTTGTTTTTAAACTTTCGCGATTTGAACACATTATTATTTTATACTACGGGACTAATCGCGCACTAAAATTACGAGATAAATAAATACCTCCTCATCCCGACGTTTCGGCCGAGTTTCATCGACCGTGGTCACGGGTAGACTCTACGGGGGTCTCGTAATTTTAGTGCGCGATTAGTCCCGTAGTATAAAATAATAATCTTTTATGCTTCTCTGTTTGTATTTATGCTTCTTTTCTCTTCTGGCTTAAAGTTTTCTGCGGGATCTTGAAATAGATTTCCAAATGTGGTCGACACTATAGTACACTTTTTACAGGTACTTAATGTAACAAAAACTAATGTTATATTATTACTACCTACTTAGTTGACCCGGACAGGAACGGTATAGAGCAGAACATAATGAATTTGCTGTGGGGCCAACCCGGAAAGTATCTAAATAAAAAATAAGAAGGCCCATACAAAATTGTAACTCAAAATCAGCAAAATGGGTGGAACAACCGATATTTTTTCTTGAATTAAAGGTTGACCCCATAGTCACAGTTAAAATATACAAAACCCTCTATAATTAAAATTGTAACATTAAGTATTACCTCCCCTTTCTGGGAGCCTGGATCCTACGACATCCTAGTGTGGGATCCAGAGCACTGTGAGTATTAGAATAAGTTTTTTGTGTAAATTATGTAATTTTGAATTTTAAGGCGCTGCCCAATGACAAAATTCCGTAAACCGTCATGTTTTTCGTCGCACAGTTAGGCGTAACTGTCACTGATACAAACTTGGAAAAAATACAGAGCACACAATAATAGTTAACAAGAGAGACTTTTACAATAATATTGCAAAAAAATTATCTGGTATCTTGAAAAAAATTCACAAAAAAAGCTTTAGAAAAAAATCTTATCAATATTTAGATCGATAACTACTATATTTTATGTAACCATGAAATAGGAAATTCACTAAACTAAAGACATATTTTTATATTTTATTGCAAACACGGCTTCATTTCTTTTTAAGCGAACTAAAACTGCGAAAAAATTATTGAATTCTCATCTCGGGTTTCGTCTAAAAACAAATGACACGCGATTTTAGACTCTATTTGTATACTGCAAGACATAATTGTAAAATTCCTAAAAGTTTACTGTTGGGCAGTTATTAGTAATGTACCTACACAAGAAACACATATTATTATATTAAAAATAATACATCAAAAAAGTTTAAAACTAATACAATGCAAAAAGCTAGAGTTTCTAAGCTTACAAATAATCAAGTACAGATCAGCAATAATTTCAATAAAAAGCTAGACGGCGAGCCCCAAACTAAGCACAGGCTTGTATCTTGGGGCTCATATGCGACGTTACCACGATGCCAGGAATTGTTACAGATTATAAATTAGAATTCTAGATCAAATTTACGAAGACCAAAGACCAAAACATGTTCCTATATAAGTACACCCCTTCTGTATGACCCTGTGTATGTTATAGACGGTAGGTATTCAGGTGATATTAGGCATTTTGCGGTTTTGCTGAACTTTAACTACAGGGTAGGTAATAAAATATTAACTTAATTAAAATCTTACAATAAAATTGTGTATACAGACACAATACACCTTACCTTAATACATTTGCGTGTACGATAGCATCTTATCGTTTCGAAAACATTGTTAGTCCTTGACTAATATAATTATTTTGATAGATAATTTAGGTAAATTATGCGTGCACATCCGAAAGTTGTAACATTTATAATAATTTAAATACTCGATGGAAAATTATACTCTATAAAATATAGCTTGATGTCTGCGACAGCTGTTAGAGAAATCACGCCTATAAAGTCCTGATTTTCTTAATAGTACAGACAGTACCTGTCAATGTCATACTTTATGGGCATGACCGATTAGTGATGGGCGACGAATGATCGTGACCACAGAGTTTTAGATACCTAGAGTTTTAATTAAAATATCGATAGTTTATACTGACGATATTTTAAATAAAACTTTATTTATCATTAATTTTATTGTATATTTTAATATCATAACATTTTGTACATGTGTAATTAAATTAAACCCAATTATATGTTACATCAGCATCGATAATAGTGAAAAATGTCGATAAATACTACCGTAACATTATTACATTTTATTATAATTTATTTAATTAATATCATAACATTATTTACATGGGTACATTTTATTTAAGCCTTTATTGCCAAACTCAACATAATATGAAACTTAACCTAATACTAATCTAACACATCGGAATTTCGGGTTTAGTGGTCGGCGTGTCTCTTGACACATGGGGTACATACTTGATCTTAAATAATAGTTATTAAATAAAATCCAATTTCTCACCTACAACTACTCATTCGATTTAATTACAACATTGTTTGATAATCGATGTTTTCCACCACTATCCCAACTCGAAAATGACAATCTTCTATGTCAATGTCACTGTCGCAGAGATCAAGCTATCTTTTATGCAGTATATTGTTTGGTTTTGTGATACAATTTATCAACCAGTAGTAGAATGTAGATATTACGAGTAGGTTTAGAACAGCGGTCCTCGGCTTCGTAAGTATCAGAATGTCTATCAGTGAAAATCACGCAGTTTGCTGAACATAGGACAATTAGGCATGTTAAAACGTTTACAACGTGTCTATATCTTCAGGACGACGTAGGTACTAGTAAAAACTAAAAACGTCCAAAATGTACTTAAATCAACAACAGTCGACAATATCAAAACGAGAGGGACAGTCATCCACCAGCCACTCCACCAGTTTTTTAATAGTCCACTTCTCGACTGTCCAATCACCCTTCGTGGGGTACCCTTCGTAAGTACCCCACGAAGGGTGATTGGGCTATATCCACCACGCTGGCACAGGGCGGCTAGTTGGACTCTATACGCCATCGAATTTCTTTTGAAGACGTTTTTTTTTATCGCGAATAAGTCATCGCTTGACCACCATCTCGCCTGATGGTAAGCGACGTTGTGGTGGAAGATGGAGGACGCAGACCTAGAAGATACCTCTTTACTCTAATCTTGAAAAGTTTTTCATTATATCTCTTAGGAAACTGGAAAGCAAGAAGACTGTTCCACTCCCTGGCGGTACGAATCAGAAATGTTGAGGCAAACCTAATGTACGTGTCGAAGGAAAAACGACTGTGTAGGGGTGGTGAAGAGGCGGTATACCTAAACTTGTACATCTTCTGCTCAGGTGTCAAGTCCTTCGGCTAGAAGAGAAGTTGATCCAACTGGACGCCAGATACAACGAGAAAGCAGCCGAGTACTCCGCACTGGCCAAGAGTTTCGAAGAGATTAAAGATGAGAATGCGAGGGCTATGAGCAGAGTGAAAGAGAGATCGGAAACCACGAGGCATTACTTACAAGCTCAGATAGCAGACCTGGAGCGGCAGATGGTATCGTGTCGGGCTCAGTGTCGGAGCTACCAGAAGGAGAGAGATGAGGTATTTTCTATCTTTACCCGACTGCCAAGAAAAGGTATTGTAGGTGTAGTGTTTGTGAAGTTTGGGGAGAGTCAGAGCGTGTAGAGTTATAATTTTGGCTCTACATGAGATCTGCTCAGACCAAATAAAAAAATCAAGACCGAATTTTGAAAAAAAAAACAAGTGAGGCCGCCAAAACTACACCTCACCTTGTACAGACACAATTGCA
This sequence comes from Hypomecis punctinalis, assembly GCA_949316475.1. Classification (NCBI taxonomy): domain Eukaryota; kingdom Metazoa; phylum Arthropoda; class Insecta; order Lepidoptera; family Geometridae; genus Hypomecis; species Hypomecis punctinalis. The sequence goes on along the minus strand of OX438794.1, from coordinate 8,662,989 downwards.
TACACAAACAGGTACAAGGAAACTACGCCTTAGCTCGTCAGTCGAACCATGGAGGCGCAGCACCGAAACACTCACCACATGTTTAAAAAACTGGCCTCATATGTCTGTTCACGACGTTCTGTCTTGATTTTTTTATTTGATCTGAGGAGATCTGACAACTTTTTGATAGTTTAACAAAAATGGTGCAACATTTTTAAACGATGTCAAAAAAAATGTTCTCAATAAGACGGGTTTTTTGTCTGTATGTTACTCGATTACTCTATGAACCGATTATGATTTGTTTTGTTTGATAGATCATTCTTTAGAAGTATTCCCATTAAAATTTTATCAAAATTAGCCGTCGTTTTAGAAAAATCAACATTAATGTGTAAATTAAAACGTAGATGATACATCAATCCATCATGATACATCATCAATTGAAATTGGTTATATCATATATGTACCATTTTTGGCGAATTGTTGTTAGTATCGCCTCTGCAACATATTATAGTAAAACTAGCTGACCAAGTGAACTTCGTTTCACGCATTATAAAATATAGCCTTTTTTTTCTTTTAAACGGGCAAATGTGCCTTTACAAAATACAATGCTACTTTATCTGCTAAAACTACATACACTAGTACTACTGTATTATTTTGATGTATAAACATTACTATTGCAAAGTTTAATATCAATGCGTTCAGTAGTGTTGGCGTGAAAGAGGAAAAAACATTCATACATACAACCTTTCGCGTTTATAATATTATTAGGAGTTTTAGGTGAGGTTGGCTTATCTTTCTTTATAGATCCGACAAAGGACACAAATCCAAATCACAAGTTTGAAAGAAAACTTTGACATGGTGGAGGTGCGTCTACGAGGCCTGCAAAGGCAGGTGATGCTGCTCAAGCATTGCTACTCCATCGCTCTCCCTGAAGCCGCTGAAGACATGCCAGATTCTGACTTCTCGTCTTATGTTCAGTCGTTGTAAACAGTAGGAAAAAATTAAAATTTTGTGATTTGATCTCAATAACTCCTACCTACCTTTCTGTAATAGTCCACTGTAGGACGTAGGCCGACCCACGAAGGGTGATTGGGTCATATTCACCACGCTAGCCAGCGCAGATCGGATTTACAAACCTACGCCAATGAATTAGCCCAGTGCGTGTTGTTGGAATCAGAATACACACGATCCTATTGGTAGTTGTTTAATTGAAATGTATATAATGTATACGGGCTTTGACTGATCAATCTAAACCGTGTGTGCGAGCATTATGTATGTGGGTCACCATGACGGCTTTCTGCTTTCCTGAAATTTTGACGCAAGCTACCATAGGTAGGTATTTTTTTGCAAAATTAAATGCATTTAACTTTATACGGGGATATTTGCTTGTACCCTGTACTAAACCAATAGGGGTGATCAAGACCATTATTGTGAACAACTTTTACTATGAGGCCAATCCAAAATAAGAGAAAAATAATCAGCTGTTCCATGCAAAACTGCAACTCAGAATCGACAAATTGTATGGAACAGCTGATTTTGTTTTTTTAATTCCGGGTTCCCGTTGTAAAATTTGTTCATGGTGATGGTCTGAATCACTTGATTACGGCTTAGTACACCAGGTCTGTATAACCCTGTATACATATATGTACTTTATTAAAGCTTTTACAGCGTTACCGCATAAGATTTAAACACCCTTAAACACTGATTAACCGTGCAATGTGTGTACTGTTAAATAGGTTCTAAAGCGTGCGTAAAAGTTTTGTGGTAAGACGGCTTAAGTTCATAAACACGCAATTAGTAAGAACTTGAGTATGACAAAGCGTTTTTAAATCTTCACAGTCTATGTTTACCAATTACATTTATTTTTAGCACTAGAAAAACGATTACGAATTAGAGTTATTGAGATCAAGCCTTTAGCCGACCATTGTTTTTGCTAGTTTCTCGAAATTTTCCACTTTTTGTGACATTAAAGTTTACTTTTTGCTCTACACTTGCTGTTTTTGTCGTTTGATTGTAGAAAAAAACTTGGGCGCTGTCAATGACAATAATTTCGTCACGATAAAATTGTTCTCGAATATTAGGAACTTTGATAATTATAGCTAATTACTGGGTACAATTATTTAATTGTGTTAGCAAGGATCGATTATTATATGAACCTTAGGAAAACCTGATAGCGTCCTGATTGCCTGTCGACATAATGTAACGAACTTAGGTATTTTTTAACATTTTTTTTTGTATCATCTTATAAGGACATTGATGTAAGATATAAATACAAATATTTTTTAAATATTATAGTCAAACGCATCCCTACATTTAAAAAAAATAGTTGTGTCCTCAATTTATTTGATAAAGATTTTTATCTTACTTTATCGGATCAACAATATCAAGGATCAAACATGAGTCGTAAAGGTGCCCGTATATCTCTAAGGGATCAAAGAAGCTTAAGTGGCGTACTTATCTAAGCTTTGAAATGAAATTCTTTCTGCTATAGGCCGAATCAAACTACTTGTCGGCTGTGAAATGCCTATGTGAGTTTTGTCTTCTTCGACAGTTTGACTTTACTATACCGGCTTTCTTCTGAACATAAGCCTACCCAATTTTGTTATTATGAAAGACGATAGTTGGTAGCGAATTTTGTAACCGCAATTTCCGCAAAAGCTATTGGTTTGAAAATCTGTACTTAGTTCCAAAAAACTCATTGGTACCTTCGAGCCCAGGATTAAAACTAACGACCAGATAATGACGATTACTTACAAAACGAACGGTACACTAGGTACTACGCTATCACAACTCCTCAGTAGTTAGTTTGCTTATGCTTTCTCTCTAGACATCAAGTGGATAGAACACATAAGATTGCGATATAAAATAATGTAATGAAATATTGTGCACTAAGTACTTTATCTTTCTGAAGTTGGGATATAATGAAAATAGTATGCGTCTGCAGTACTCATAAATAAATAATATATACCGTCAGAGTAATAATAGCTTCAGTTATTGATCTGATTATACATATACCCAGGTTCTTAGTGTGGGCATTAGGTATGACATAATTATGAGCAATAAAATACAAATAATGCGCGTACGCATGGATGTACTACACTGAGATAAAAAGGAATAATGTGGCCGATCGAGAAAATCTGATAAAGGTGCATCGATTGAATGTGGCACGAGTAAAAATGAAACAGAAAATCTCGATTCGGTGGATTAGTTCCGAATTTTTGTGGTTGAGAATTGCATTATGACAACAGCATTATCAATCTGTTATTATTAGATATGTGGTATACTTCCTAAACTAGTACATATCTACCAACCATGCGCGTAGGTACGTCACCAGTGTGAGGACACTAGTGACGTAATGACATCCAGGAATCCGATGTTTGTTCCGTATTTTCCTGAATTTAAAAGTAAACAACCTATTTCATTGTTCAAAGGACCTTCCTTGATTAGTTTAGTTTAGGTGTTTTAAATGACCTAAAACTAATAACTTGATTAGTAGTTTAGCTTTTGTCTATAGAAGATCTTGCAAAATCGTCCCAGACTTAGTTCAGTAGCCCAAAAAGGCTTTAAAATATGGTAAACATAATCGCAGAAAAAAACAACGGTATTTAATGCTTAATTATTGTGGAATTTCATATTTTCTAATTAGATTTTTGTTCAAGGTTATGATGCCGCCATATTTTACAAGCAATGTCAAAAGATAATAAGAACCGAAGATATGAAATTCCTATAAATGGACATTGTTATTTAGGAAAATAATAGGATAACTATTTTCCAAAACAAAGGAAAGTTTTAAGGTTTTAACTTTAACTATCTACTTAATTCATGGTTTCTCGAGATTCCCGTGATTTGTGCCGGTGCTGTAATAAATTAAAACTAGCAGTTCTCTCGAGCCTCTCGACTCGCTCTTCACCGATTTTGTTGATATTGGCAAATATTGTTACTTAATATTTAACGATCTTGCCAAATATTATCAAAATTGGTTCATAAATAGCGCCATTGAAAATTTCCCCTTTTTTGAAGGAAAATTAAAATTAAGCAAATTGAAAATCGCCGACGACAAAATAATAAACAAAAACAGGTAGAATATAGATTAATGTAGATGTAGAACCTTTGTACTTAGCAAGTTTCGACAAAAATCCTGGAAAAATACGACCGGTAGAAGAGAACCACGTTCCGGGTGGATGAAAGAAAATTTTGTCGATCTCGAAAACGAGACGCATCGCTCGCTCGACAATGAACTGCAGGATTTTTTTCGCGTATTCGCTTGCTTTTTCCTTTGCAAGACAACACCATATAGGTTCATCTTGAAGTACGTTATTAAAATCCCTTTTTGAGGTTATGGGTATAAGCCCTGTATAATTATCCTGAACTGTATATCCTTTGTAGCTTTGTGATTTGTGCACTTTGAAAAATAACACCTTGCATTGTAACTTTATCATTGTCATATATATATATATATATATATTACTCGATCGTACCTACTAGCGTTTTTAGGGTTCCATACCTCAAAAGGAAAAAACGGAACCCTTATAGGATCACTTTGTTGTCCGTCTGTCCGTCTGTGTGTATGTCAAGACTCTTTATCTCTGGAACGCGTAAAGATATCGAGTTGAAATTTAAACTGTATACGTAAACCTATATACGTATGCAGTTGTGTAACAGAAAAGCTTCTCAAATACCGTATAAAAAAGTTAGAGCCGTTTATGTCGTAAAAAACGCATATTTCAACGCTCACAAAAATCAAAACCTACTTGTACTTCCCGTTGACATAGAACTATGACATTTGGCGAAGAACATTGTCTCAGAGTACACATATACGAGTAGGAATAAATCTGTAAACTGTACATTTTTATTTAAATCACATAAAAATAGGGCCTCAAAATTCACATAATATGGGTTCAAAATTCAAAGTGAGTAAATCGTATCATGTAAGGTATCATATAAAATAACTTCATTAGCACATGCTAAAACAGATTTTTAATTATTTTAACACTATGTTTGTACGGAACCCTCGATGTGCGAGCCTGACTCGCACTTGTCCGGTTTTTTGAATACAAATTTCTACACTTCCACAGACAAATAAGGAATATGAATATTCCTCATACAAACATCCAGAATGAGGAACACTTTACCTGTGTCTGTCTTTCCGCTAAATTAAAACAAAGGTTTCTTCTAATTCAGTAAATTGGTAGGTATCATACTAATAAAATTAGAAGTCCGAAAAGTTTGTTGGTTTGTTCCTCTTTCACGCAGCAACGGAGCCACGGATCGACTTAATTTTCGGAATGGATATAGTTCAAGCGTGGTGGCTTAGAGGTAGTGACACCCGCCTTGCAATCGTGAGGTCGTGGATTCAAATCCCGGTCCCGTACCAATGAGTTGTTTGGAATTTATGTACGGAATTTCACACCACTGGCTTTTCGGTGAAGGAAAACATCGTGAGGCAACCTGCATACTTCTGTAGAAGAAATTCGATGGCGTTTGCGAATCCACCAACCCGCACTGGGCCAGCGTGGTGGATACGGTCCAATCATCCTTCGTGAGTAGGCCTACGTCCTGCAGTGGACTACTAAAAAAAAGGCTGATACAGTATAGTTCAAGGGCTTACTTTTTATTCCGAAAAAATAAAAGGTTCCTGAGGGATAGCACTAAAGTCAAATTCCTCGCGGGCGGAGCCGCGGACAAAAGCTAGTCTTCTATAAGCAGATTAATCTTCTATAAGCTTAAGCAGATATGCGGTCTAGTCAAACGCAAACTTATATAAAATTTAAAAAAATACTAAGCATGTTACCCCAGTAGTAAGCACAAACTCAATACAATATTGACGTTAAAATATCTACCCCGAGCGTCGTTAAAAATGAAACCTTAGTACCTACTATTATTAGCTATGGTATTACAAATAGTGATTTCTGTAGGCTATTAGGTAAAGTACACACTGGCAAGACGCGGGTAGTATAGTGTAGTACACCTATTACGTGGACATTATTGCGTATGTAACTTCGGTACAGGCAGTTTAAAGCCTCGATCAAATTTATCGAAGCGTAACGCAACGTAACCTAAAATAAACGATGAAGTTCAAGGGTCCGCTTTTGTGTTGACTTAAGTAATTTGAAGAGTGCTTTAGAGATAAACATAAAAAAAGTAAGTATTAGTGACTTACATAGATTTAAGGCATGCGTTTTATAATTATTCTCAATGAATAATAATTTTATTTGTTCTCTTGGTAATAAATAATCAATTTATTATTTATAACTTTTAAATTATAGTCTCGAACAGAATTATATTTTAAACTGGAGCCGATTTTTATTGTCGTTCCATGCGTGTGCCACAAAAAATACAATATTTAAGTAAAGACCAAACCTTTTACTAAGGTAGTAACAAAATTTTAATATCGCTTGAAGTTGAATGTAAATTTTATGAGCCGTTGATGTAAAACACCCTAGACTTACGGTAAAAATGCCAATGTACAGACAAAGTCAAGCACTTGCTTGTGGCGAAAAATACCTTCCTTATTTCCTTTTGATACCTTCTAAGTAAGCGTGCTACATTTTAAACCGCACATCTGCTTAACATCAGGTAAGATGTGGTCAAATATGAACTTTTCTTCAGTAAAACAGCTTGCTGTTTTGTTTAAGATTTTGCTCTAAAACATAACGTTACGTCGCGTCGTCGGTCGCGTCGCTACGGTGTACTACGACCAATTAGATCCGACCCTCAGCTGTCCGAGTGGCGCGCGCCCTTGCCCGACTTGAGATCATGCCTCTCGATTCGCCGATCGCTTAATGTCAACCGATCTTTTTATTATTTTATTCTCATTTTTAGGGTTCCAAACCTATAAAGACAATCATTATTTTTCGCGAAAAAATGCCACCATCCATTCATCCATCAGCCGTAGGACGTCCACTGCTGGACATGGGCCTGCTCTATGGATTTCCAATAAGGCCGGTTGGAAGCGGACTGCGTCCAGCGCGTTCTTTTGATCTTAATTATATCGTCAGTCGCCACCTGGTCGGTGGACGTCCTACGCTGCGCTTGCAGGTCCATGGTCTCTTCTCGAGAACTTTACGGCCCTTCCAGCTACCCGTTCTGCGGACTATGTGCCCTGCCCACTGCCATTTTAACCTGCTGATTCGCTGGGCTATGTCGGTTACTTTGGTTCGTCTGTGAATCTCCTCATTCCTGATTCGATCCCGCAAAAATACCTACTCCGAGCATAGCCCTCTCCATAGCACGTTGGACTATCTTGAGCTTATTAAGAAGGCCCACAGTAAAAGACCACGTTTCAGTTGCATAATATAGCATCACTGGTAAAACACAACTGTCGAAGACTCTCGACTTGAGGCACTGCGATATGTTGGATGAAATGACGTCACGTAGCTTTCTGAACGCTGCGCAGCCGAGTTGGATTCGGCGATTGACCTCTTTCTTGAAGTTGGACTTACCTAGCTGGACTAGATAAACGTACGAGTCCACGACTTCAAGAACTGAGCTCTCAACAGATACCTACTGGAGTAAGTACAACATGGGCATTACACAAAAAATGGAACAACCAACTTCAATCCAGTACAAAGCGCTCGAAACTACAATTTTTACATAAGTGTTGATTATTAAAAACGGCTCAGCCGATTTTGATATACTTGAAATGGGACTACCTCGAGGTTTTACCCTTTGAATTTAAAAAAGAATCGGTTCACAATTGGTGAAAATATCGATGCACAATATGCACTTATACAGGGTTACAGGGTAAGTCGACCTATTACCGTTAAGGGTGTGTAGTTTACTTCGTTTCTGACTAATTTGACTATGAAATTCACTATCTTAAATTTAAAAAAAAACAGATATTTGAAATTCGTATTTATAAAATTCCTAATTTTCGGCTATTTTGAAACGTGTAAGTAGTATTATTTGTATTTGATTTTTACATGTAAAATAATGTTTTATGACTTCACTACCCAATATTGTCCGTAAAATTAACCTTTTATAAAAAGTATTTGAATTCAAATATCTCGAAAACTGTGAGATTTAGGATATGGTGTTTCAGAGTCAAATCAGTCAGAAACGTAGTAAACTGCACACGCTTAACGGGAATAGGTCGACTTAGCCTGTAACCTTGTATACTTACACAAAAAATAAATTATTATAAAAATATTACTTTTTAAGAGGAGTTCCTCGTGGACCAACTGCTTTCGCGCAACTAGTTGAACATCCCAAATACGTATTCCTAATGGCACAACTATGTACATAGGTACATACATCCATTGCAAGTCAATTAAAAGCTCGTAAAATACACACAGACGAATATAGAACCTCCTTCTTTCTTGAAGTAGGTTAAAAAAGGGAAGCGTTCTTTTTTTACATGACGGGTTAAGGCATGGGCTTACGTTATATTAAGAACTGTATACGACTTTGTATGGTGTACACGATTACGTACTTATGTATAAACAAACACAAGATCTTGAGTCTGGAATATTTGTATTGCGTCTATCCCCCGTGGCCCGTGGCTCTACTGCTTGGCTCAACAAGGGAAATTTTACTACCCCGTGACACCACTAGTAGTGCTACGGGTAAAAGTATGACCTATGACACTAACTACTCGTTTCCAGTAATACCTTTAAATAATTTAGGTTTGATAATTTGATTGTTCGTCTGTCTCTAAATATGTCTGTCAAGACCTTTTTTCAGAAACGTGTTTATGTTATTTTTTTAATTGCATTACTTGAAATTAGAATGGAATACTCGAATTACATGAGCTCAAATCAATGCTAGAATATCTCTTGATGTACTCTTGTGTCAGCGGTTCCAGATTGATCAGAATCTTAAGTGACATGAGTTCGTGATTATATAAAAAAAAGAAACACAAACTAACCTTCAAAATATAAACAATGTAACTCTTTGCAATAATTTTATCATACAAAATTATAAAAGTTAGGACTAAAAGACCAGTACATAAAAACTAGATGGCGCTGTCAGACCTTAAAACGCGATCGAACAAGCATTTGTATTTAGCTGGTATTTAATATTTTCGGCGTGACATCCACAATCCCTAAAATTAATATATATTTATTAGTACCTATTGATATATGATGTATCGATGTTAAAATCATCATCGTCTTATTAACGGAACCCTAAAGTACTAGTGTCGAGCCGAGACACGCTCTTGCTGACTTTTATTTTTTATCCCAACTAGCAGGTTCTTTGCTGCGCATATTCTGGATCTTAACCAGCGCAACCTGTTATTGTTTGCACCCATTTTAAACATAGGTGCATTAATTGATTGTGCTTTTAAGGGTCTGCCCACTATAACGTAGCATATCCTGAACGTGTCAGGCTAAACATATTCTTTGTATTAAAAAGTATGAGGCTCACGATCCCGACATGACCGTCGCGTGCAATGCATCGAGCGTTTCGGTACCGGCAAACTATTCTACTACTACTATACTACGACCACTGTTGACGTTTGTTGATGTTACGGGTGCGTTGTAGAGGGAGCGTATCGTGTTGCTTCTGTGCCTGATACATTCCTGGCACGGTTATAGTATGGTATATTGTTAGGTAGTGGGCAGCTACCCTAAGTTTTGCAATTTGAGAGCAACGACTTGCGTCATTTACGCTGCATAAGATTATTTGCTGTGATAAATTAGATACAATAAAATTAGTCATACTTAAGGTTGTGGTCCTGAAAGTAAAGGGCAAGAATAATTGCTTTAACAGTGCCCGTTCTTGAAACAGAACCACTTTCAAGCCGTTCTTTTACTCGGATAAAAGTGTTCTTTGTTCTCCGAGCTGATCCTACCATTGTTTTATCTCGGTATGAGAACTGAAATGAAAGTATTTTAGAGAAGTTAAATAATTAGGTATTCAGTTAATACATCCGGTAGTGTATTATTAATACTTAGGGGCACAGAGTTCTTACTAATTGATATAGTAAATCCGAAAGTGCATTTGTTGGTTTGTTTGATATTTTTTTCACACAGCAAAGGACAACGATTCGAATCGACATTGTTTTTTGCATGTTTGATTATTTCGCGGGCACATATTCGGGTAAAAGCTAGTATATAATGGTACTGATTAGATCAGGGGGTAATAAATTGCGTCAGATTGTATTGTTTTGATGCGGATTTTATTGTGATAATTGCTCACTAGCAATTTTATAACCAAGTATGTAGTTATTTAGTATGGCGAATGTGCTGCTTTGGTTCCTGATAGATATTCTTGGAGTTTTCATGAGAGTTGATAGCAAGGACTCGATGGTTAGTTTTTAAATAAATTGTCTCCAAGACTTGTAAATCTAACCTAACCTATCGTAGACAAAAATATGGTAGTAAAATACTGGTAATATGCAGGCTTATATTTAAAATTAAAAAAGGTCACTTGTTGTTTTTTCATAAATTCTTTTTATATTATAGAAGTGATGATAACGCAACGGCAAAGCCATAAATTTTGATTTTGTAAAGGGCTTTAAGGGCTTGTAGTATTAGAAGCTGGGCTCTATGTCGATCTAGAAATATCTTTCATTGCGAGCCATATACTGTGCACGTTAAACACTTTACTTGAAAATGTTTTGGAGGGATTTTGCTGCTTTTTGTAATTTACTAATGACGATATTTTTCAATTTGGTTCATTGTATATTCGATTTATGTAAATTGACGCTCAAATTGACGATATACCCGTCTATTGACAACTTAATTGATTTCCTCTACGTCTACTTCATACATAAAGGGCTCGTTACCAAAAGACTAAGCTAATAATTCCTGAAGTGATGCTAAAAAAATCAAAATTAAATACCTACCTGCATAGATAGGATTAACTGGGCAATAAACACGAGTATTATTTAGGCTGGAAAATAGGTATTGACTGAAGTAAGTACATTTCTTATCTAAATTTTATTTATGGACCCAATTTACAAGTATTTGTTAATTAATTATTGTACTTTTTAGGGCTCCGTAGTAAAACGAGGAACCCTTATAACATGTGTCCGTCCGTTTGTTCGTCCCTATAATACAAAGTCTTATAAGTTCCAAATTTATCAACCAAATTGCATGAAATTTGATATTATGATAGTTTAAGTATATATCTCAATTATAAATGGGTACTAAAAAAATCAAAACTCTGTGTTAAAGGAGTATTAGCTGTACATGTAAAGTGGAGATAAAAAAAAAATTTAACCCCAGCCCCTCATATGGAGTACTGTTGAATAGGGTTTCTAATATTAATGTAAAGTTTCCTAAACAATTTTTTGTCATATGTACCATTAGTGAGATATATGTCAACAAAGTTGAAAAAAGAGTGTGCCCACCCTTAATTTCTAAAGTATGCTAAAATAGACTGTTCAAACTTTCTGAGTTTATTTACCACATCAAAAACTTTCACTGAAAATTATTTGAAGCATTGTGGGATTATAACTTTTTGAGTTATAAAGGAAAATTGAAATTTTTAAACATGGACATAGCTCAAAGGCCATTGACCTCACCAACATATTTTATACTCAGTTACGTTTTTCTAGTAGTCAACCATCTAATGATAAAAATTGTTTTTTATTATCATCATCACAATCATAGTCACCATCTGCGGAAGCCTATGATACGCGTGTCTCGATGCGCACTCGACAACTTAAGTTTGAATGCAGCTTTTCCTTATACACCGAAAACTGATACAGCCGGTGGGTTCTCGTGAGAAATAACAGGCAAACCTAATATCATTATGTAGGACAATCTGCAGCCAAGTAGATTGACATAGTGAATAAAACACCAGACAAAAACATGACGCAAAGACATCTGATCATAATGACCCATAATGCGTAAGATTTAAGGCTTTAATAATAGCCCGTTACTTGCCTATACAATTTAACCATTTGATACTAAGTTTAAGTAAACACAAAGACGGCCCTTGTCAATACATTGAATCGCTTAACGTTCACTACGTAATAAACGATAAGTAATTAAGTTCGAAGCGTGGCTAATTGGTAGGTATCTATGTTACCGACTCAAGTTATAACCAAATTAATAGCCGTTGCAAGTAGGAAGTCCACTAGGTATAACCTTATAGGCGACCGGAGAGTATTAAATTCAATGTCGCTTTGAACTAAACTTGCTATGACGATGAATTTAGTTTTTGACGTAAACGGTGCAACCAGCTTTATATAAGCTCTCTGGATACTGCCTCAATGAAAGATTTGATGTTCGATTATAATTGCAAGCAGTTTTTCAGATCTTTATGAACTATCTGCTTTATAAACAAACAAACTAAAAGCAATAAGAATTTATAAAAAACGCGATAATTTGGTCCTCAAATACCAGCCGAATCAGGTAACATCGGAACAAAATAAAAATCTAAGGATGAATTAAGGATCTCTTCCTTTAAAAAGTTAATAGAAAATATGCTACACTTTACGGTCTAAGTACAGACTCGATATAAAAGCGATTTTCATTTTCACAATCGGATTAGGAATCGATCACGTGCCCCCGAGACCGTGCGATCTTATTACAGGTGCGTCTCAAGACAATTCTGCAGATTTCATTTTGAATTCTCGTCTTTGCCTACTCTTGAAATGAAAAGCCTGGTACTTACGAGTATTATATGTACCTATTGTGACGTAAAATAGAACTAGTTTTTGTTTGTCGCATAATAAAGGCTCATGAATAATTAATTAAAGGATATTGTACTGCTAAATAGAGTAGGACGTAAGTGCTAAGTGTTTTATGAATTTAGATCTGTTTTATAATGTGTACAAAAAGCTTTTATTACTTTTTGTAAATATGTAACGTTCCGGCCTAGTTGTGCGTGTGTCGGACAGGTTTCGGAACGGGTGAGCACAGTACAGCACTCAGGCAGTAATCAATCACCCCACTGAAGAGGTCGAATCATGTTCAGCTATAATTATGAAGATTTTTATTACCAGTTATTCAAGCGCCTAAATTTAAAGGTCAACGCAACAGGTGGCAGAATAAAACATAGCATTCCACTCAAACACATTATATTTTTATTGTTTGATTTTTATATTTTTGGTGCTCCATTTTTGTTTGTGTATTTAAATTATAAATTAATACTAATAATAGGACTCGCGAAACGCGCACAGCCTCCTTTAAATGGGCAATCGGGAGCTCCGTGCGCTTTGCGAGGCCCGGGCAATGAGCTCGGCATAATAAATAATACAGTAAGGTACAAAAAAAGGAATTCAACGAAGTACCATCGGATGGTTTCACACTCGCTCACTCACGCTCCACACAGGCGAACAACAGTCTTACATCTATGATATCACTAGCTATACAGAATACGGCGAGGCCGCATGCACTGAACCATGTTGATGTGTACTAAGTCGGTAGGGTATTCATTCAAAATGAGAGCCCTTAAGCTTCTTGACGGCGTTGGTGAGGTGCAGCATCTCGGTGTTGAGCTGCCAGATGAGGGTTTCCAGCGCTTCTACGGTGTCCAGCACCTCCACGCGCTCCGTGTGCGGGTTGAAACGGACCTCGAACGGCCGGGACATGGTCGACACCCAGCGTCTGCGCAAACAATACAACACGTTAACATCTTCAACAACTCTCTATACGATCTTGAATCGAACTATAAATACCATTTAGTTTACTGGAACCATTACATCCATCCGTTATTGACTATGTATGCTGAGTCATTGCTGAGCACAGGCCTTTTTTTTATGAGAATTGTAGGTCATAGTTAATTATGCTGGCCAAATGCCGAATGAAAAACTTCTTCGAGAACTTATGAATCTCAGGGGCTTGCAAGTTTCCTTACAATATTGCCATACTGTGTGAAGTTTATTTATGTACTTATCTAATATCTTACCTGAACTTTTCTTTGGCATCTTCGAAGCTTTCAGCTACGTAATAGATAGGTTGGTATTCTTGGTCTTGGTAGGGCTGCACGGAGGTGCTCGCGGGCTCGAAAGGCCTCAGCTCCGGTTTGTCACTGAGGGCGTGTAACAGCTCGCCGATGGAGGACAGGAGAGCGGCTCCGTACGCCTTCAGCTGATGGTTCTCCTTGCAGAGACCGAATTCAACCGTGAACCAGTATACCTGTGTAAAGAAAAATAAGTTTCACTATCTCTGCCGCCAACAGGCTGACAAATCAGATATTTCGCAATGGCTTAGGCCCAATTACTACAAATGTATTCGCACATGCTGTTTTACAATTGTTCATAACAGTAGTAACGTGAACTTACAGTAGACAGTTTTTCGATTTCCGGGTCAGAAGCGCCAAGAGAAGCCAGACCAATTTCTTGAGAGAATTGCGCAAAACTGGGATCGGCCAGAAGAGGAATGTGTCCAAGAAGCTCATGAATGCAGTCACTGAAACAAAGGAACGAAATTTAAATGCTAAAGAACAAGAATAGGCATCGCTATAAAAGTCAGTCATATTGAAGATGGAAGCTCATTCAATTTCATGACTAATTTGATGAAGTTATCAAACCCACTTTATCAAAGTAGTTCGCTATAAAATGTCGCTATCGAAGAGTAAAAGTTTGAAGGGAGTCGAGCTCAACTGTAACCGAATTAGGAGTGAGCCATGTAACTAGGTTAGAGTTCCATCACGGCGGCGTCCTCGTCGCGCATAACCGGAAAATCATTTGCAGGCCGGCTCTACGCTCTCAAGGATCTACATCTCTAGTTCCTCACCTAGATCTCCAAATAAAAACTACATTGAAACTACTTGTGTATCTAATTACCTTGTCCGGTCTACAGCCGATCCAATTTACATTACGCTAACAAGGACTAATTACGTAATATTTATTTCCGTAAAAATATTCGTCAAGGCAAATTCCTACTTTCCGCTTGCGGTAGACATTGAATTTTTGGACAGGTATAGTGATTGACAAAACTGGTCAACCTACATTTACGATGCACGATCCATCTTCTCGTAAATTTTGATATAACAGGCACTGTTACTACCCGATAATGAGGTTATAATTTATAGCCTTCGGAATATTTTTAATACGAGAAAAATTTGAGATTAAATTTATTATTTAAGAAATCTGATATTGTGATTCTTGGTAATTATTGTACATGCACCTGTTTATACTCAGTTTGTAGGTATCATATTATTACATCTAATGTGTCGAGGTGATTAAGAATCTGTAAATCATTTATAGCTACTAATCATCTTCTGTAATAAGGAAATACCATAATGCGAGTGGGATGCAATTGATGATTACGCAACTTAAAATGTTGAACATGAGTTTTTCAGTGAGGTACTTACGGTTCAGGTGTGTGGAAAGGCGAGTTTGCATGACGGACGTATTGGGTAGACTGGAAGACTCTGAAGGCGAGAGAGGCGAGGAAGTCACGAGCGGTGAGCAGGCCGGCGGCGGGACGCAGCGTGAATCCGGTGTGCTTGCGGAGGAAGTTGCTCACATCCTCTAGCTGAGGAATACGGTGAGGGACGAAGATATCCGCCTCTTGCAGCTTCTCAAAGGCAGCCTTGTACTCGCGGCACGCGTGCTTGGGCATCAGGTCGAGGACGGTGTTGAATACTCGCATCCAGGTGGCGTTCTCGCTCTCAGTGTACACGGTGGAGGGGATCGGGTCTCCGTATTTGAATGCGAACGCGATCTCGGCGATCTGTTTCCTGCGCTCTCTGTACTCCTTGTCGGCGAATCCAGGATGGTTCATGTCCAGCTCGGGCTCGTATTTGGTCATGAGGTGGTTGCAGCTGTCGAGGTCGGAAGCATGTCGGGGGAACCACGGGGTCTTGCTGGAGATGTTTTCAGTCACTAGGTTGACGCCGGCGAAGGAGCTCGATTGACGGAGGGTTCTGATGAGCTGGAGCAAGTTGGCGCGAGACATGGCAACTTTCACAAGAGCATCGAACTGGATGCCTTCGACTTGAGAAGGGCGAGTCTCGAGGTGCTCGACGCAGCCGTTGTAGTTGTCGATGGTTTTGAGGATGCGAGCGAGGGTGCCCATTCCGTCACGCATGCGCAGCAGAAGGGCGGCTTGCTGGACCGCCTGTTCGGCTTCCGGTGATTCAGCGGCAGCATTTTGTAGAATCACCTCTTCCTCGGTCAGGGTATAATCTGTTTACAACAAACTTATATTGAGGACACGTTCTAATCGCACTTACACTGAATATCTTAAGACTTCGTTTTATAGCTATAGTTAGGTACGTAGTGATTTATAGATTTATACTGACCGTCATCTAACTTTGTAGCGTCGTCCCCTATATCTGCGTCGGCTAAAAATAAAGAAAATAAAAAGGTAAAATAAAAATAAAGAAACCAAAACAAATAATAAACTCATTCAAATTAAAATAAACATTTACCAAGGTGACCATTCTTGGTCTCGTCTTGCTGAGTACCATCTTCCACAGTAGGGGAAGTGTCGCCATTGCCGTAATGGAATTCGTCTTGGATGTAATCGGAGTCCAAGCCAGAGTCTAAATGAAATAAAATAAAAGGAATATAAATCATAAAGCAATATAAAAAACATAACAAAAAGATAAATTCATAAAATTCGAAATTCAAAATAAAGAAAAATGCTGAAGTGATGCGGTTGCCTCTCCGGTTTAGGTAAATCACGTGGTTTTATCATATGTGCAAAACCGGAAGATTTTGGGAGAAAAATGTGATTCCAATGATCTTTTAAGTTTTAGCAAACAGTTTACCTTATCGATGTTTTATGTCGGCGTGACATTTAAGCCAACTTATACATTTATATTATTCTATACCACCGACGATATCCAACCGTAGTAGATATACAGTGAGAAAATTCTTGTTTCACTTCCTAAATGGATAGGTATCATTCACTGTTTGAAATCACACATCCATAAGCTATTTTTGGGTTCTATCAATAATTAAAAACATTCAATTTGGCAATTCTAAATATTTTGCTCCACGTGTAAGTAATAATATTATTAAAATCCAACCAGTTTTTAATAAGAAACCCTTTGCTTAAAACTATCAAACTATTGAATCCAAATTGCACATTTTCTGGTAGCAAATAAATAACGGAATATTTGGCAGGAAATAATTCTAATGATGATAATATTTCCGCTAAAGCCCAGACAACTATTGGAATACGCTGGACGGAAGCCTTTTTTGAAGGTTCTTTCGAAAATATTTAGGAGCCAATGTCTGTGAACATCATTTGCCGCTCGTCCGAAAGTTTATTTCCGAAATGTACAGGCGTAGTACAAATCCGTGGACAATAGGCTCATTGATTAAAAAAAATATAATTAGTTCGTCAGAAAGAATATCAAAAAATATTAAACACGTATTTATTCTTACGGCAATTAAGCAAAAAATTATGAATATATAGCCCGTTAGAGTTCTACTTAAAGTCACGACTAGACTACAAAAGTATAGATTTTTGTCGAAGAAGAGAGCTCATGAGCCGACTCCCGAAATTTGACAAGGCTTATCTTTGTCATTTATTGTTTGATAGACAAAAGAAAAAAATACTTTTCTAATGTTTTTTTTACCCAGTCATCATGGCTATTGAACATCCTTTGCTATAAGATGAGGTACTAACCATTGGCGCGGGCGCGGGCCTCCTCGAGCACGCTTTGTTTGGTCTGTTTGACAACCAGGGTCTCAAAGCGAGCGTCGTCCACGAGAGAGCGACGGCGGGATGGATAGCCATTCTGGAACAAAACAATCGACGTTACCACATCATTTTATAAAACGCTTTTAAACTGATATAAATAACCTTTACAACAGTAAGATAGAAAAGACGAGACCCCAGCAGTGGGTCTTAAGAAGATAGACTATAAGATGAAAATGTAAAAATATTTTGTTGCTTTCAGTTAACAACCTGAAGTATGTAGCCATGGTCTTCACACTAGGTGTAAGGCAGCTGTATTTTGATGGATAGCTTTCCTAATTATTGGATTATTATTAATTGTACAACAATTTACATTAGGACATACAGGTTTAAACAGTACAAGACTATGACTTGTACTGTTTCAATAGCTAGAAAAATTGAACTGAGAACCTAGATTGTATGTTAAGCTAGGCACAAGATTGTATCTTAAACTTCGAGTGCGTGTTACCAAGTTGTTTTGTTATCTTATAAATGAGACAAGAATTAAAATTAACAATGTTCTTCATTCTACATCCTATAGGTATTTCATCGGTACATTGATATGTTCCTCATATGTCTAAGTAGGTATTTAACATTATTAATATTTAGGTACGTTATTTTCAATATAGGATAATATTTAGTGCAGGACATTTCCTCTCTTAACAATGAGTTACTACGTAGGTATACCTGTGTAGAGTATAAAACATTTGTTAGGTCTATTCTCTTCATATTAACGAAATATTTACGTTATTTTCAATATAGGATAATATTTACTGCAGGACTTTTCCTCTCTAAACAATGAGTTACTACGTAGGTAAACCTGTGTAGAGTATAAAACATTTGTTAGATCTATTCTCTTCATATTAACGATTAAACATGATTCATAGTTAATGTATCTAAGTTTACGCAACATATTTCTAACAGCTTCCTCATACTGAAATAGATTACACACTGAAACAAAAGAATACCTCAGACGCACAAAAGAACGTTGTTAAGACGGTTTTTATCTTTGAAATCCTTATAGAGCGGTCACATCGCATTATATTTCATGTGAGAGCAGGAATTGCTTTTACCAAGTTCCTAAGCTTATTTCCCGCGCGTGTCCGGGCGTAAAGTGGTCCATTATTCCCACCCCCGCACTCTGTCGCCGGATGCGAGCTCGCGATTGAAATCTCTCAAAAGGTCCTGAACTTTCTGGACCACTGGGCCGCAATGGAGCCAATTACGATCGTGGCGCTCTTAAGTGCAACCCGTCTTTATGCCTTTTGACTGAAACACTGTACTCGTATTTAAGTCACGGCAACTTTTAGCAACTTTGGACAATAGTCTCTACCATTAGCGTGTTCGTGCTTGAACATATTAACTTTTGTGTTGTAATTATGTCTCATTTTAAGAGTTAACAGTCGTTTTTGTAAGTGTAACGTTAAGCACCCACTCACCTTGGTTACGGTCAAACGCGGTACGTGAGTGTCAATGTTAATTTTGACGTTTGTATGTACAATACAGTTCCTTGTGATTTTGGACTGATTCAATGTTAACTGTTTATATTAAAGATTATGTAACATGAATATTTATTATAATGCATAATGACGTCGAAGACGTCTCTAAAATAGTCTACTCTGTGCAGATCTAATCTATTAGATGAATTTATGTTTTAATTTCCATGTCATTGGAGATTTATCTCTACTAAGTTATGTATTAAGTTAGCTCACTGACAGCATGATTTCCATCGAGCAAGGCAAGGAGCGGCGCGCGCAGTGAGACCTAGCATTTTCCAGTAGAGTGGTCGTGCGGACCTAACTATGTGTGTCAAGGGTCGCGCTAAATTACACTCTATTGTTACTTGAGCCCCTGAAATGCACTAAGTCGGTAATTACTCGACCTGAAACTTATTTTATTAATCTTTAAGATTACATGGATATCTATAAAAATTGATCCAGTTTTGAGAAACAAAGCGATTAAGTTGCGCTGTTGAGTCAGCGCGGATTGTTTACATAGCGTACGTGCGAGTAAGGCAAGATTGCGGAAACTCCGACTGAAGTTAAAGGTCTGCCTAACTGGAGCGGGCAGGATTTGGAATCCGGTTAGCATAGCCTTGGTGTGGCCGAGTGTCCACTTCACCATTCCAATCGGCAGGCGGGTAATTAAGCCGGAGCGACCTGTGCTCCGTCCGGCACCCTCGCCACTCTATCGCGCCTCGATGGCTCGCAACGCCTCTCATTACTCACGTGTCTACTACTATGACGATGGGTTTAATTATCTCGTCCGTTGTCGAATCTTTAACATCAATCTGGCAACCGATTTGTTTATTATCTCCTTCTACTATATGATTCATATTACGACTGACTTTAATTAAACGGTCAGTTTTATTATTATTACCAACACGGGAAAACAATACAATGACGCGAGATCACAATAGGAAATTTAACTCGGAATTAGTTTATTCGCGCTAATCAGAACAACAAATTGTGATATTTAATGGTTAAGTAAATAATTTTTTTGACCGCTGCGAAGATCTGTTGGTCAAGGGCGTAACCTTCAATTTGTTCTGAGATTAATCAGATTAGGTTTGCGTGACGTTGGTGCATTAAGCCGAGAACGACTACTGCATTATAAGTCGATCAAAACAAAAGAGGCATTTGCCTTGTGTTCGATAGACTGGTTGCAGCCGTGATCGCTACCTTTAGGCTATGTTCACATGTTGCGGACGGAGAGCGTCACCAGCGCCCGCTGACCTTCGTCGGTCATGGAAATACAATCATTCAGGTGCCAATTATTAAACACACGTAAATCGAAACTGTTAGACCTAGTTAACGCACAGCTCTGATTACTAGCTAAATCAACAACACACAAATATGATCGCAATGCTTGTTAAGAGTTATTATACATTAGTATTTTAAAACGACAGTTAAGTTAACTTTATGTTATTATGATAACTCTTAGACGATAGTTCGCAAAAGCTTGTCGTTGGCCACCTGAAGACGTACGTATTGCTTCAATGCATTCATGTACAACGTGTACTTAATTGCAAGTAAATTGGAACCATGAGGTAACGATTACGACTTTACAACACCTTGAATATTGACAATGGTAATTAATCTTCAAGACAATGATGTAACTCATTATCTCTCTTATATTTTTTTCTGCAGTGTATTCTACAAAATTCGGTGCGAGAATTTATTCTGTATTAGGTAATGTATGTTTGTCAACAATGGCAGATTAACGGATTATTGTATGCAAGTGATGTTGGGTAACATCGCATGAAGTGGAACTGTTTGTACTGAGAAAGTTCACCTACTTTTTCGGGTCTTTAATTACTTAATTGTGCGCCAAAATGGCTAAAAGCGGGTTGTCGCCTCGATGATTAAAACCGCACGTAGGTATGTAAGCTCGGGTTGGTGCGCTTTTACACAGTTAAATTTATTTATATGCATTTTGTAATGAATTAACACTTTCACACGATTTCTTCGACATGCTTCCCTGGCGTTTCTTTTAGAGTTTTTAAAAGCTACACTATGATTGTTCCTTTCGAAAGCTTTCAAAGTACTTTTAAAGTTTTTCATTTGTTTTGAGAGCTTGTAAATTATTTTTTGATTTTTTAGAATAACATTCTTTTGGCTATATAAATTATATTACATGTATATATAGTAAAGTATGAACGATTAAAATGTAAACAATTTTGGTACAACATTCCGTAACAATCTTAGATCAAATTGTACGAAGTAATCTACTTGTTGTAATATTTATACAATGAAGTTTAGTAATATTTATAATATTGACTGCATTAATTTATAATATCGAAAAAAGTGCGTTAATTTATAATGGTAAACTGAAAACAAGCAATTTATATTATTTAATGCTCAATCGTATCTTAAAAAATATTAGTAAAGTCCTCAAAAAGTTAATAAAGTAAACTATGATTTTTAGTGTCAGTTTTTACGGTCGGTCACTTTGATTGCATTCGTTACAAAGCTCATTAAATTTGATCAGCGATTAATGTTATCTCAAACCTTGTAAGTCACTTTTAAACTCGTAATTACGGTGATAAATCCAAAATGACCGTCCACAAAAACTGTAACTGAATGGGTCCATGGGAATGAGACGGGAGGCTGCCGTCAGTACCCTGGAAGGTGAACTCCTCACCTCGATGCTGTAGGATTTCTTGATGGCGAACATTTCGCGGTTCTTCTGGGCAGCTGCGACGGCCATTGCTTCTTCTCACGACACTCAACAAAGAACGAAATAGGGCCTGAACGAAGGGTTCACTGCGCGTTTAGCTAGCGTACGTCTGCGAGAGCTTGCTGTCACGACCACTGGCTTGAGCCTGTCTGTCTGCGACTAGAGCTGTCGTATTACTATGGCTAACTAAACTTTGGATTGCAAACAGACCAATGCATGATGACCGTTCGTAAGAACAGTTTAAATAGTGTTAGGCGCTCGCCTCCCACCCCGCGGTGCCTTTCGTCGCGCATGCGTCATTTTGCGCGCCTCGCCCCCTCGCGCCCCCTGGCGGCCGCGCGCCCGACAACCCTTAGCTGCTGATGGGAGGACCCTCCTCCGTCCTTCATCACTACCTATGAGTATCTACCTTACTATTTTCACTGAAAATTAACGTTTCAATTTTTGTGATTACTATCGAAGTTTTGAAATTTAACTAACTTTTTGTTTTTAGAGGACAACTGTTTGTTTAAAAATATCGTGGAAATAAATGTTGAATTAATCGAAATTATGAAATAACTTAAAAAAATGTTGTTGATAGTAAAAATATTCCTTATTGATTATAAGGATAAAAGGACTGAATAAAATTACTAGAATTTCGTATAGAATTGGGAGAGGTGGATAAAAATATGGATACTCTTTTTTTCCTCTAAATTAATTGTAAAAATATCAACTTAGAGTCAATAAAAATTCTAGCAAGTACTTAAAATCATCAAGTAAATTTCTGTCTGTACTCGTCTATAAACGGGAAGGGGCTTAATTATTTTTAATAATAATAATCGGCTAATTTAGCTTTTTTAGGCTTTTAATATCGCAAAAAGCCTAGCGCATATTATTGCCTATAAGTATTTATATTTCCTGTGCTCTTTTATGAGGCGTTACATGTATTTACTTAGAACGCTAATTAACTCAGACTTATCAGATCGTAAATTATAATTTTATTAGTAATTTAGCACCTTCAACAAAAGCGACTTGGCACTCGCCGAAAATCAAAGTTTTGCATAATGTAGTGTTGATTGATTGCAGTTTTTTCTATAAGAAAAATATAATAATACGCTAGCTACTATTATATTTTTCTTATTACAAATGCTTATCTGTTAAGGTATTATTTTCAATCTCTGATTGGTTTCTTATTACACGGTTTATAGTTTCTTTTTCTTAGTAAACAGATTATATAATTATTCCTTAAGGTACTTAGTAGGTATACTAAAACGTGTTTTTTTTTGTAGTGAAGTTAAATAACATTGAAATTAGATTGAAACAACTTAGAAATTTTGAACTTGGTTATGAATGAGATTGGACCAAAAAAGTGACGTCGAAAAAAACGGCCTCTGCGTTGCCACAGCAGTGAGCGATTATGAGATGAAAATGATGATGATACTGATAAGTAAATAATTATTATTATTCTCGTTGTTAGGTAAGTATTAGTCTATTCACTGAGATACTTTTAATGTATATTATTTTAATTATCAACTGAACACTCAGAGGTTTAGGGTTCTAATCCCGGTCGCGCAAATATTTGATTTACAAAGAATATCTTTTCGGTTTTGTGTCTATTAATAACAGCCCAAAATCTTTTTATATAGCAAAGGCACTAATACAGGGTTATTTCTAATCAATTAGCATCCTTTTAGGGGCTTATTCTGTACATCCAATCCAACAACAATAACGGGTCAGATAGGTTACTATAAAAATTCTAAGTTCCTATATATGTCATTGTGTTTTATAAGTGATTTATAAATATCCTTGTCACAAAGGTTCTTAGTAGAAAATCGAAGAGTATTAACATTTATTTTAATTTAATTATAGCCTACATAATAAACATAATATTTATTTAAATTATAGGCTGTACAGTACAAAACAATTTATCTCATAGTAATGTAGAAATATCCCTCTAGAACATGTCGCTGGATAATGATGATGATGACTTTGCAAAAATTATTTATTTATTATGCAATTTTAACATCATATTTAATATACCTTCTTTTGTTTCTAACGGGAACCGACTCGTTTTCTAAGATAAAACTTCTACCAGATTTTTGATAAACAGCTGAGATTTTCTATCTCTATCTCTAACACGTGAACTTCTACTCTGTAAACTTAATGTGAGCCGTCAATGCGCGTATTTTCATAAAAAGTCACCCTGAGGTTTAGGAAAAAACTACATCAAAATCAAGCACTGTTTTGCTAGATTTTGGTACAGACAGACAAACGTCAGAAACTTATAACCCACAGGCTTTTATTGGTCTCTACACAATCTTCCAACCCCGTAAAAACTAATCCCGTCATTTACGTCATTACGCAAAAAGATATCACCAATCTGAGAGTCTGTTTTTTGGTTCGTTCTTTTAATTTAATTTCATTTTTCACGCAACAGTGGAGCTGCTAATAGTGTTGATTTTTGGGATGAAAATAGTTCAAAGAAATCGTTTAGTGTACTTTAATCCTGGAAAAATAAAAGTTTCCTATAGAATAACACATAAACCAAAATGTCACGCGGGCAATGCCGTGGGAAAAGCTAGTTAATTATAAATTAATATACTTAGATTATTATACCTACATTATTATATTCTTAGACTAGCTTTTGCCGGCGGCGTCCCCCGTGCGATATTTTGATTTCTGTGCGATCCCATACGAACCATTTTTTTTTCGGGATAAGAAGTAGCTTACGTCACTTTTCGTCTTTCAAACTATGTACGTCCATGCCAAAAATCAAGTCAATCCGTTACTTCAGTGCTGTGTGAAAGAGGAACAAACTAATAAACCAAGACAAATACTTTTGGACATATATTTTTAAGGATAACTTGACACGTAACTTATAATTCTAAGTAAACGGGATCTGAACCTGAGCGTACTATAAAATCATTAGGCGTAGAAATACCGATAAACGTATCACGTACAATAAATTGGAATATACAATAATTTTCGCCGAAAACTAATAATTAATATCCAATCAATTGAATCTGTGAATTTGAGTCATTACAACGTCATTTGAAATTTAAAAACCCAACGGCGGTATTCCGTTGTTTTACGATGATCATAATGAATGAATTAGTTATATTGTTACTATATTATAAGCAACCTATCAGATTTAATGAGTTAGTTACGAGGCGGATCTATACATATTGACAAATGACATACTTAGGTACATATTGGCAAGATCATGGATCATATTTTGCTGTTGTTAGGTGTATCTACCTAAATTAAATAAGCACTAAATACTTACTACCTAGTTTGATATAGCCGAGTAGCCAGCCCTAGTGTCAGATTTTTTAAGTGTAAGCGGCCTAAAAGCCTAAAACATGGCTAAATGGTTAAAAAACAATGTACTGTACTGTACTGTATCAGCCTTTTTAATAGTCCACTGCAGGATGTAGGCCTACCCACGAAGGGTGATTGGGCCATATCCACCACGCTGGCCCAGTGCGGGTTGGTGGATTCGCATACGCCATCGAATTTCTTCTGCGGAAGTATGCAGGTTGCCTCACGATGTTTTCCTTCACCGAAAAGCCAGTGGTGTGAAAAACAATGTGACTATACCAATTGATATCGAATTTAGATCATAATACGATCGAGGATCGATTGAGTCCTTATTTCATAAAATCGATTGAGTCAGTTTCTGCATTTTTTTTACAATATATTTTTTTTATAATATTTTAGTCTTTTATAAGAATTATACTTAATATACTTAAATATTGATTTTGGCATTTTAATTAATTAAAATGATTTATAATTTAAGTTTACTAAGCAGGTAAGTAAATAAATCTAAACATAAACAATGTTATAGCGCTAATTTATTCCATCAAAATTATTTATAATTAATATAGAGTACATTCTCATTTTAGGTATTATCGAGACTTATTATACACTCTGTCGTAGAATTCAATTTATCTATCATTTAAGTAATCAACAAATTATGTACAAACGATCGTTATTTAATCGCTCATCGTGTAGGCTATGTTCAGCTGGCCACTATCAAAAGACCGGTACAGAGGCCCTAGTATGAGTTTGAAAAGTGAACTATAATTATTATCATTAATCAATATTGAAAACAAAAAAGGCGATGGTAAATACACACATACATACATTTTTATTAGTTCCTCTCCGTTACCGTTACGGGAGCTTTAAAGATGTATGTATGTTACTCGAAAATGTATTTACGTGCACGATAACTATTGTAGTTATCGTTTACCTAACATCATTCTAAGGCATCAGTACAGTCCAGTAGATCGTAAGTAGTAACTACTCGTATTGTCATAACACGATCGAAAATTAATCGACACATCATTTCATAAAATATTATTATATATTATACAATATTAATATAATCGTTCATACAAGAAAATAATTATGTTAAACACATTATCCTCATTTCGTTCTGACCTCGGGAAATAAGTTCATCTTAAAGGACTGTAAGGCACTTTCAGAGACTGATTCATAGTAAAATTGCATTCAAACGAAAGACAGATGCAGTGTATGTTATCTTGACGTCTAAGGCTTAGGTATGTCAGAGGAAAATGTGACGGTCATACAAAAAGGCCACTACCATACGTCTGATAATAATGATGATGATGACACGAAAAGCCTTTTTTATTTTTTAATTCAAAACATAAACCTATACAATTAATAATATCTGCTAAATTATGAAGCAATTTTCAGAAGTAAACTCTCATTATTTCTTATTTCTCTAAAGGTAGGTACAATCAGTTAAAAAAACCCAATTCTGTTACAGGTAGATACCTACCTGTAGAAATTTTGGGTAAAAATAACTAACACAAGTGTAATATGTGCCTTGATCTTATAAAGAAATGATAAAATAAGACTTTATAAAAATGATTTGAGCCGTTTCCGAGATCCAAATATCGTACAAACAAATAGGTAGGTAGATACTTACTAAAATAAATACTTAGGCATGCAAAAATTGTTCATTTAAAATTATAAAAAAGGTTTGCTAATGTTTGTTGTTTCAAATAAATAAGTTTATGTGTAAGAATTATTTTCCAGAGGAAAAAGTAAAATTCGAATTTATATGCAAACAAATAAATATTTTACAAACTATTTTATTGCTCATTTGAAGGTAAGTTAATCGAAACCGCATGAATAGGTATTCGGGGGCTCCGGTAATGCCTAACACAACATGATATAGTCATAAAGTAGCTGTAAAATAACCCATAGAGCATCAGAAATGACACACTTCAGGTTCAGTTCAATCAAAGATTTGTTTGACGACAAATCTATATTGACGTCACGCGGTACGGGTTTTTACCTAGCTCTAAGCGCCCAAGGACTTGTAGCATAACGTCGGCATTTCCAAGAACATTACATTTCCTGATTTAGTTTAAAAATTGTGAAAGTACTTCTGTACGAATATTTCCTTATTATCTATTACTAGCGACCCGCCCCTGCTTCGCACAGGTGTATTATACAAGTTAATCTTTCTTTTGTATCACTCTACATAATAAAAAAAACCGCTTCAAAATCCGTTGCGTAGTTTTAAAGGTAAAAGCATACATGGGGACAGACAGAAAGGCGTTTTATACTAAGTAGTGATAGTGATATTGTTAGGTCTTCAGGTTTCTTAAAAACTCTGACATCAGTTTAAACTCGGCGAACTATACTTATATGTAAATATTTACCTTTTAATTAATAATGTTGTTCTTAATGTGTAAAATGTTAGGTACCTACCTAAACATAACTACCTATTATATTTTGTTTAATCTTCTTCATTGTTAGTTACCGAATTTCAGCGAAACTCAGAACGAAAATAGGTTATTACATCCGGACAGACGAAAGCAAAATTGTCAAGTGAAAACTCACTTCGTTCCCTTCGTTCGATCGGCAAAAGGACAATTAATGGAATAGTTATATTTATTGTCTCTCTAGTATGCAATAATATAGTCAATCTACGTTATTTCTGCATAGCAAACTGTCCCATGGAATCGTGTGGGTTTCATTTGCCGTTGGGTTTTTACTCGTGGCCTCTAACTGTTAGAGTAATCGAAAACATTTTATTTGAGGATAAAACATTTTATTAAAATCTTCACAAGTTATGTTATACAATACAATATTTTGTGTCGTAGATGTAGGCAGTAGTAGTGTAGAAATAGGTATATGGCTCTGTTGTCAGGGCACTAGAATACGGCTTCGGTACGTTCCCCTGGAGATCCCGGAGCTTCTAAGACTGTACAAAGGCGGGCCATCGAAGGGGTTTTAGTGGGTGCAGTCCCACACAGCCCGGCTGTACCCCGAAGCAGTTGGGTATCTTACGAAGATTTCCCCTGATGGTGTGTTACCAAGTGCAAGGATTTTACAGCCATCATATACAGTGTTACCTGTACTGTACTGTACCAGCCTTTTTAATAGTCCACTGCAGGACGTAGGCCTACCCACGAAGGGTGATTGGGCCATATCCACCACGCTGGCCCAGTGCGGGTTGGTGGATTCACATACGCCATCGAATTTCTTCTACGGACGCATGCAGGTTGCCTCACGATGTTTTCCTTCACCGAAACGCCAGTGGTGTGAAATCCCGTACATAAATTCCAAAGAACTCATTGGTACCCGGGGATTTGAACCCACGACCTCACGATTGTAAGGCGGGTGTCACTATCTCTTGACCACCACGGCTTTCCGGCGGGTTCTTCGGCGGCGTGTTACCTGTACTAAGCCGTTATTATGACTAAGACCATCAATATGGATAACTTTTACAATAGGACCGACCCAGGATTCTAAAATCATAAGCTTGTCAATACAAAATTGCAACTCGGAATCAACAAAATGTATGAAACAGCTAAAGATTTTTTTTTTTAGTTTGAGTTGGACTCAAAGAAAGTTCATAATAATGGTATGAATAATCCCTTTTCGACTTAATTCACCTGTTCTGGATAATTTACCTTATTGATATGAATATAATTAGGAACAACTTTTTTCAAGAGTCAATGAACTCTTTTTATGCAACAGCTGATTTTTTTTATTTTGGTGAGGGATAAGTATGAAACAAAAGTTGCTTGAAGTTAAACTATTTTCTTTTATTTCCTAGCTAGGTGGGCCTTGAGCCTATTTTATCAAATGCTCTATCCTGAAGAAAAATAAAGAAGAAAAGTCTCCGCTTCCCAGCCAGAATATCTTAGATAAATTAACGAGATCGCTGAATGCAAATCGCTTCCAACTGGTTTTTATAATATGATCTATATGTATAGTCCTGATCTATGGGATCGGCCCATGTCCAGTATTGGACTTCCTATGGCTTACAATTTTCATGATGAATCGACTTTCTTATATAAATGAATCATAACTGGATACACGTATTCATGCACCTTGACCGCTGAAACATTTATTCCTCAAGCCTAAAGATAAAAGACCTCAATTTTCCCTAAGGAAGTCATGAACATCTACCTTTAGGGTTTTTTTACAGTCATAGGGGAGATACCTGCATGACCTGCGTACCTGCCGGTTTTCCTGTGCGTTAATGATACAGAAGTAACTTATCCAAAGTACAAGGAAGATTACGCCAATATGCTTTACTATCGGGTAAACCGGTCGTTTTCCTCCAAATCTCGTAGCCCCATTATGTTACCGCTTATTTTGCTTTATTGCTAAATATTTGATTGACTTTGGTATAAGGAGTACCTATCTAACGTGTTTATAAAATGTATACTTAGATCGTTTGAAAATATTGGGTTTTTTGTTGCGTAATAACTGTTTTAGAGTTGTACTACCATAAATTACGATTTAGTGTTGACTTAGTAAATATCATATAGGTAGTGTTTGCTGGTTGAAAAAAACTTTAAAAAGCCAGGGAAGGTCTAGGAAACGCCGCCAGTGTGACCATGTTGCCACTTTCCCGGAAGATTGGCAGGATTCTGCTACGGAACGCGAAAAATGGATGAAATTGGGAGAGACCTCACCCAGCAGAGGGACAGCATGTCCAAAATGACTTGCTCGATTTTTAAGTTCGTTATTTGTATATTTTGTAGATTTGTAAATAGGTCGTAGGCTATTTCTTATACGCCTAGGGAACGAGTGTGGCCCTCTCCAGAATATTTTTCCATGGCAAATGAACATTTGTCAGGTCAACTAGCTTTTTGAGAAATGTAACAAACAGATTCATTTCAATAACATTTTCTCATCCAAGCATATCGCGCTGAAAACAAAAAAAATAAAAAAGTTTAACTTTTAAAGTAACAGAATCAGAATAAAATCATAAGTCATTCAAAAATATATGAAACATATCGTCATGTTAATTTTGATACGTTTGTTTTTCCACATTGAGTAAGGACCATAGGGGTCTACCATAAACATGAAGCGAGAAATGTGTCACTGTACCGTTTTAATCAGTTTTCGATTGTACGGTACTTTTCCACGCTCTCCCAGTCAATAGCCGAAAGAAGGCGAGTCAGTCCATCATTATGAATAAATTGTACTACAGGCCAACTCGGAATTTGAGAAAGATATATCAGCTGCCCTATTCAATATTGCAACTTGGAATCGATCAAAATGTATGAAATATCAGATTTGTTTTCTCGAATCGCAGGTTGTCCCGATAGTGAAAATTGATTTTGATACAATTTAAAATATATTTCATAATCATGCTACGCTATCCCGTTCGCACAAACATAGATTTTAAAACACGCTCCCGCTTTTACTCAGTCAGAAAGCTAAGGACAGAAAAGAGATAGCTTCGACGACGTGTGGTAATCCCCAGGTCATCGCCGTTGCACCCGCAAAAAGTAAACAGAAAGTAGCTTCGCAGTCACTGGGGATTTCCTCAGAGCAAAGGAACGCGCTGCACTGACGTCACAAGCGTAACTCATTTCAAACTGGTCGGAGGTCATAAACTGACGTTGCGCCACAATATTTGATCTAGTAATCGACATGGACCAACCCATCGTCGCGGGTTTTTTTACTATTAATATGAAGGCTGGTATAATTAAGTGTTTTGTTGGTTTGTACTAATTTTCGAAGATTGATAATTCTATTTAATAGATAGATACTACTGTTAAGAATTCTACGGAATTTGGAGACATTTTGTTTATCCTGTCATCCTGAACTGACCTAACGAGCTCATTTCTAACAAATCGGTGGACTTTGCGCCACAATAGATATGTATTTGGTCTAGACTAGTACCTATTTAATCGACAGTGAGACCCACCCATCGTCGCGTCGTGGGATTTTTATAGTATTATTATGACGGCTGGTATAATTAAGGATTTTGTTGGTTTTTACTAATGTAGAATTTACAATTATCATTTACCTAGTACTTTCAATTTCCTGAAACTGAGAACTCTACAATTATGAGTTCTAAAACTAATTACAACTAAGAATTTAAATTTCTCCGTGGGTACATATTTTTAACAACGCCTAGGTATATCATACGAAACTGGCAAACGTTGTATTGACATTTGAAAACAATTCTGGAGAGTGGTCACCCTTATCACCTAGGGGTATAAAACTACCTATTTATTCTCAGATCTACCAAATACACACAAAATGTCATGAAAATCGGTCAAGCCGTTTTGGAGGAGTTCGAAAACAAACACTGTGACGTGATCTTTTTTTATATATTTTAATGTATAAAATAAAATTGCTCATTCTAAATATCTACTAGAAAAACTAAATGACATAATCAGTTACTGACTAAGGTACATATAAAAGGTATAATAATACAAAGACTTTATTGCTGATAGCAATCGACTTGAGTTTACTGGGATAAGGTCTTAACAACGACAAATGATTGATTTATTCCTTTGTAATAACACTGATATGGTTTAATTTACTGAAAATTGGTTGAAGGTACATGTATTTTAAATTTATTAAACGTAAGTAGGTTAGGTATTCAGATTTATCTATATATTCATAGTTAGATTGATATTACTAAGGATATATAGCAAATAAAAATTCTAGGTGTTGATTACCTCTTCCTGTAAGAAATTTAGGTGAATTTAAATAATTTGTACTGACGTAATTTATGAAATATCTATATATACCTGTAAAAATTTGTTTTTCTCAGTAGTTTTTCAAGACAAGAGGCAATTATGACGTCATTAAATTATAAACACCATAATGACCATGCATCTAATTACTATCCTGTAGTAGCAGTAGTCCGGTTGACCGAACTACCGAAACTTTTCAGTTGCAATAGTACGGTTCTAACTAAGCACTATAAGTAACTATGCAACATTTTAATTTTATTGTCAAGTAAAATTAGAAAAATGCTAAAATATTAGAGAAATACCTAGAGAAAAATTATGTATAGGTTAAATGATTACATTTATAATTTTGTGGGTACTTATACCTACTTATTTACTTATTACATATACATAATTATCTACATATAGCTTAAAACCACTTAAATGATATCTTGCAGCAGAGTGCAATAAATGCCTAGATTTTTATGGGCGATTTACAAAGGCCAAAGCCCGTATAGCTCGTTTGTTGCCCGTGGTCTTACCAAATGTACTACTAGTAGAACCACGAACTTTTTTCCCTTAGTCCTACTAGAGTTTTGGTAGGACCACGGGAATAAAATCTTGCCCGTGGTCCTACTAGTAGTACATTTGGTAAGACCACGGGCAAGTAGCTATAGTCACCCGTGTACATCCCGCTTTACTAATACTATAAATCCGAAGATGTGCTTGTTGTTTTGTTTGTTACACTTTCATGTACATACATACAACAACGGAGCGACGGATCGAACTATTTTTTTTGTATGAGTATAGTTACGCAGTCCTACTAACATTATAAACACGAAAGTTTGTGAGTATGTATGGATGTTTGTTACTCTTTCACGCACAAACGGATGAACCGATTTGGATGAAATTCAGTGAACTAGCTCAGATCTTGGATTAACACATATGCTATTTTTTATATCGGACTAACGCGGGTAACACCGCGGGGCCCAGCTAGTATTAATATTATATAAATTATTATATATTCTTTATTATAGTTTAAAAGTCGAATATTGTTAAAGGTTACTTAAATAATGCAGGTGAAGCCGCGGACTAAATATTAATATTTGGAAAATAGTTTTTTTGTTCCATCTTCGACCTTGTTGCAACGAGATAAGTAGGTCAATTCCAAGGATTTAGCTTTTATCTAATAAAATTTTTGCGACTTATTTCCGGTAACATAATCATTCACAAAGTCGCTATACTTAGTCATTAAATTCAAGCTGCTAAATTATACATTGAAGATCAAGTCAAGATGGATCTTATCAAATATTAAGGATTTAGACCAAGCTAATAACCATGTAGAGTCAATATAAAGACTTATTACTATAGAGATGGTTATCAGCATATTAGGTAAAAATTATTAGCTGCATGTTACATTTCTGATCCGATCTCGCAGTGATACCTATTCCGAGCAAGAAGAAGAAGAAAGCTACCGACAAGTTGAATGGCAGTGGGCACATAGCACGGAAGGCTGATGGGTTGAAACGTGCTCGAGTGTCAGCGAAAGACGTCCATCTACAAGGTGGATGGGATGACCTGGCTCGCGCTGTATATGCAAGCCATTTCCAACCGTCATTTGTAGGACATTTTTTGGAGAGGCCCATCTCCAGCAACGAAAGTCCTGATGGATGGACGATGATCACCATGTTGTAAATGCAATTTTTTCTATTTACTTTTAGATTTCCATTTCCATAAACGGCACATTTTCATCATTAAAAAATACGAATCGAAAGATCTTTGCTAAAAAATAATTTACATACTTAATATATTATTATCCTGTTTTTACGCATCGGAATTTCTATTTAACTTTATTATTATGATATTGTAGAAGGTTGTTTTCATATCATCATCAGTGAGGTATATTATTTCCTGTTGGGAGAGGTAATATCCGTGACGTCTGTGCTCTAGCATTATGTCGTCAGCGACTGACATAGTGATGACGTAGGTATGTTGGTACATACACCACAGAAAGTTGTAGAAGGCAATTTAATGTTTTTTTTTATTATATATTTTGTTTCAAATGTAATTTTATTGACATTTAACGTCAATTGATTTTCTTATGAATAATTTGTTTACTTATTATGATTATTATTCGCTGCGTCGCCGCGTCGCGCAGGCCGCGCCCCGTTGAGATTGGTATCATATTCCTTCGTCCGGTCCTTCGAATAGAAAATGTATAAGTCAATGAGCGTCAATCAAATCGATGCAGTGTTTAAGGTGAGTCATCGCGACCGCAGTCAATATTTTTCTGCCAATAGCTCGGCTAAATAACTAGTTTCATGCAGATTCATATATTTGTTTGTTTATACGTATCTGTACTTGCAAGTAACTAAATTCTAGGTTATGAACCGATGCCGAAAATTATATTTGAAGCGTGTGATTGCGGGTTACTAGAGTGGGTCATTTTTGTATGCAGACTAGTTTTTGCCCGCGGATTCGCCCGGTTCGCGTGATATTTTGATTTTTGTGCTATCCTACAGGAACCTTTTATTTTTTCGGGATAAAAAAAGCTTATTACTATCCAGATCTGATGTAGGTACTTAACCGAAAGAAGGTGATTTAGACCATCATTGTGAACGAGTTTTACAATGGGGCCAGAACTGTCTGGATAACCGGGTATGGGTATAACACTTAGCCATAGTAAATGTGTCTCGAATGCTCAGAGGTGAATGATCTCCTCAAAGTGCAACTCCATCGAGGAAAACCATTGAAGTTAACTGTCACACTTTCATTTTAATACATCATTTTACTTTAGACATGACTTGCACATTTTTGTTTAGGGCAATGGCTTTTTGAAAGAATGAACAGGGGTTTTGGCGGCGATGCGAAAAAAACATGGCGTCGAGTTATACTTACTCGTAATTTGAGAAATTTGTATTTCCATCCTATGTTAATAGATAGTTAATGAAATGTAGTGGAATCTTTTTATGTTGTGAATTTCGTACACAAGTATTGGAGGCAAGTGAAGAGACTAAATGTACCAAGCAGCTGAT
Source organism: Hypomecis punctinalis (assembly GCA_949316475.1). Lineage (NCBI taxonomy): Eukaryota > Metazoa > Arthropoda > Insecta > Lepidoptera > Geometridae > Hypomecis > Hypomecis punctinalis. Next base: position 8,628,315 of record OX438794.1, on the reverse strand, counting down.
TATTTTAGAATATGTCCGTTGTCTACAGAAAACCTCAACGCGGGAAATAACCTCTTTGAATAACATGAAAGTGAAATGAACTTAAATGTAATTTAATAATGTGCATTGTAGTGTAGGCGCACGCACTAACAATAATATAGGGGTCAATACAAGGTAAAACCTATTTAAGGCCAGTTTTCTTATGCTTCCTTTTGCTATTATTATTGTTTTTAGAGTTCCGCAACCCAAAGGTAAAAATGAAACTTTTTCTTAAAGCCTGCAGTGTATTTTATACTTATATCTTGTCCCGCCAAAATGAATTCTACTTTAGCAACTTTGTTCATAGTTTTGTATTAGAATTTTACGGAAACGATAGCGTGTATAGTTAGGTAGCTAGGTATTTCTTGGCGATAACCAAATTAGAGTTGCATAGTGAGCCCTGGAGAGGTCCATGCTCGGCATCAAACTCTAAGACCGAGTCCGAAACACGGATATCCGATGAATGTATAGTTTAGCTAGGTATTTCTTGGCGATAACCAAATCAGAGTTGCAAAGTGAGCTCTGGAGAGGTCCATGCTCGGCATCAAACTCTAAGACCGAGTCCAAAACACGGATATCCGACGAATGTATAGTTTGGCTAGGTATTTCTTGGCGATAACCAAATTAGAGTTGCATAGTGAGCCCTGGAGAGGTCCATGCTCGGCATCAAACTCTAAGACCGAGTCCAAAACACGGATATCTGACGAATGTATAGTTTGGCTAGGTATTTCTTGGCGATAACCAAATTAGAGTTGCATAGTGAGCCCTGGAGAGGTCCATGCTCGGTATCAAACTCTAAGACCGAGTCCGAAACACGGATATCCGACAAATGTATAGTTTGGCTAGGTATTTCTTGGCGATAACCAAATTAGAGTTGCATAGTGAGCCCTGGAGAGGTCCATGCTCGGCATCAAACTCTAAGACCGAGTCCGAAACACGGATATCCGACGAAGAACCAACGTTTCGGATCCGCTGTCATGAATCTTAAGTGGAGTTGTAGTGGAGCAAGACACGTGGGCAGGTGGAGTAGGGCAGAGACGGAGTGGTGTCCGAGGCAAGGCAAGCGGAGCGTTGGTCTCCGCTGTCTCCGGCTGCAAGATGGGTCGGATACACTTCGGTGAGTGCGCCCAGGAGTTGCACAATCTGGTCCCACCTGCCTCTTTCTTCTATCGTACGGCTAGACAGACGCGACCAAAGCGCCACCTTTTTATTGTGGACATCCCACGCGTTAGAACCAAGCGTTTTGAGTCCACATTCCTCATACGAACTGCCAGTGTGGAACGCTTTACCTGAGTCTGTCTTTCCGTTAAAGTACAATGTAGGTGTCTTCAAATCTCGAGTAAATAGGTATCTTCTAGGTAAGCGTGCTACATCCTAGACCGCATATCTGCTTAACATCAGGCAGTGTGTAGTCAAAGGCAAACCTATTTGAAATAAAAAATAAAATGTGAAAATCGCGGGTCGAACCTGGACACGATTAGCACAGCACCGCTACAAATGGCACCGTATGAGAGATGCCTATCTACCCAGCAGTGGGATATAGACGTTTAACGTTCGACACGGTCAGTGTTCGGATGGGTAACCGCGAGTGGGGTTTACGACTGAGAACTGACATAATTCAAACTTAGATCGTACATGACCGGTTTCGTTTGTTTATCTAGAGGTCGAAACTAAACGAAATTATATAAAGTGGCAGAACATTTTTTTTCCTAAAGGTTTTGCTATTAATTCCTAAATTATAATATACGTATCCACCAACCCGCACTGGGCCAGCGTGGTGGATATGGCCCAATCACCCTTCGTGGGTAGGCCTACGTCCTGCAGTGGTCTATTAAAAAGGCTGGTACAGTACAGTACTGTACAATATACGTAATTGGTAATTAAATGAGTCAAAAATATATTATATAGACTCATTTAATGAAATTACTAAAGGCTAAGCCGAAAGCAATAATATGATACGCATATTTTATAATATATAGACTTATACTGCCTGCTCTGGTTTCGCCCGGGTTGATTATTATTGACATATTGAATATTTAGACTTGAAACAAAGTGAAATAATGTTCAAATAAGTGGTACTTATAGCATCGAATCGATTTTTGCTAGTTTTTGATTATTGTTGATATATGAAAAACCTAAGGATACAATTTATATGGAACTAAGCCCAAATTTTATACCCTTCCCAAAAAACAAAGAATAATAAAAATCAGACTATCTACTCTGTAAAAAGTTATGCGTGATCAAACCTAAAAAAAAATACGCGCTGACGTGATAACCTCCTTCGTTTCGTCGGTTAAAAAGGCTCGGCAGGAAGAATAACAAAACCATTTGTAAAGAACAGATTTTTCAAAAATCGAAATTTTATACAATAATGATTAGAATTCAAGTTAAGATAGCCTTGATCTATTTTCGTTGTAAAGCTAAGTCATCTTTGACAAAATGGGTTATATAAGGTGATTTGGTTAAACATTAAACTAGTTTGTACATAATTCGATCATAACTATTTATTATAGGCTTATACGGTTTATATTATTACAACTCTGACCCCCATGACAGGTTTTTTATTACAAGTATGTAGGTACATCTTTTACTTCCTGGTGTCCTTGCATGCAATCTTTTTTTTGGCTTCTCTAGCTAAAAAATAAAAAGAATTATTAATTCTTGTATACTCGTAGGTAGTAGCGAAACCTACGCTTAATGTATGACTAGCGTTTACTCTGACTTTGCTTGGGTTTATTTTGGTAACTATATCCTACCAATATTATTAACGCGAAAGTGTGTGAGGATGGATGGATGGATGTATGGATGTTTGTTACTCTTTCACGCAAAAACTACTGAACGGATTGACATGTAACTTTGTAATAATATAGCTTATATATCAGAATAACACATAGGCTATAAATTATAATGATATTACGTCAGATATCAAAAAATCATGCGGGCGAAGCCGCGGGTAAAAACTAGTTTTAAATAATTGTATATAAGCGATTCTCTATACTCATAAAAAGGCACCTATTTTTCAAACTGTTCAAACGTTTTAAACCAATTTTTTTGTTTCCACTTCGTCGTCGTTTTTGTGATAGGACGTCCACTGTTAAACATAGGCTTTTTCTACAGATCTGCGATGAAATCAGTTGGAATAGGTTTGCATTCAGCACTATCTGAGGTCACCCGTCCGCCTTGCCGGGGTACCTATGTAGCGGTGCTTATACATATCGATCAGTAGCATTAGTAGGGTTTGTGGATGATCCAATTGCTTGCTATGTATTATAGTAGTAGTGTAGTTAGTTTTAGCATATTAAAGTAGTATTGTATCTTATTGTAGTTAATAAAGGCACTTTTGCCCAATTAAAAGTAGCATCAATATGGAATAATCAGCCAAGTGCAAGTCGGACTCGCGTACGAAGGCACGAAGGGTTCCGTAACGTATGTTAGCCTCTCTTAATATATTTTATTTAAATTATTCATTTTTGATTGGATTATGATTATGCAACATAATATTCTGTGAATATTTCAAGCATCTTCCTGTTGCCGCCGTTCATATCGAGCAAAAATATGTTTCTTGTTTGGGAGCCCTCCTTAAATATTTATTTTATTTTAATTTAATTATTAATTTTCAAAGTAAATGTTGAAGTTAATATTCTGTGAACATTTGAGTTGTCTACCTGTCACCGTTATTAATAGAGAGCGAAAAACGGCTTTAAATTCCGGTATGTTGTATGAGAGCCCCCCTTAAATATTTATTATTTTCTGTTTTTAGTATTTGTTGTTATAGCGGTAACAGAAATACATACATCATGTGTGAAAATTTCAACGTTCTTATCACCGTTCCTGAGATATAGCCCGGTGACTGACAGATGGACGGACCGCGGAGTCTTAGTAATAGGGTCACGTTTTTACTCTTTGGGTACGGAACCCTAAAAATACCAAGACAATCAGTAGGTGTTTCTAGACGCGTGAAAGCGTCTTAAAGAAAACTGGCGACGCAGAGGCCGTGTGTAATATTACACGAACCATTTGGAGCTACTTTAGACCTCATCACAACTCGAAAACTAATTAACCTACCTAAGCCAAGTTGAATCTTGAGCTTGAATTACGTAAGTGCATCCCTAAAAAAAAAAACCCTTTAGAACGTTGTGTGTTCTTGTAGCTAACATTTTAGGATTTCCTACAGAGCACATGGCCCCTATGTAGATCTTAATTCTTACACGAACCATTTGGAGCTACTTTAGACCTCATCACAACTCGAAAACTAATTAACCTACCTAAGCCAAGTTGAATCTTGAGCTTGAATTACGTAAGTACATCTCTAAAAAAAAAACCCTTTAGAACGTTGTGTGTTCTTGTAGCTAACATTTTAGGATTTCCTACAGAGCACATGGCCCCTATGTAGATCTTAATTCTTACATGAACCATTTGGAGCTACTTTAGACCTCATCACAACTCGAAAACTAATTAACCTACCTAAGCCAAGTTGAATCTTGAGCTTGAATTACGTAAGTACATCTCTAAAAAAAAAAAACCCTTTAGAACGTTGTGTGTTCTTGTAGCTAACATTTTAGGATTTCCTACAGAGCACATGGCCCCTATGTAGATCTTAATTCTTACACGAACCATTTGGAGCTACTTTAGACCTCATCACAACTCGAAAACTAATTAACCTACCTAAGCCAAGTTGAATCTTGAGCTTGAATTACGTAAGTGCATCCCTAAAAAAAAAAAACCCTTTAGAACGTTGTGTGTTCTTGTAGCTAACATTTTAGGATTTCCTACAGAGCACATGGCCCCTATGTAGATCTTAATTCTTACACGAACCATTTGGAGCTACTTTAGACCTCATCACAACTCGAAAACTAATTAACCTACCTAAGCCAAGTTGAATCTTGAGCTTGAATTACGTAAGTACATCTCTAAAAAAAAAACCCTTTAGAACGTTGTGTGTTCTTGTAGCTAACATTTTAGGATTTCCTACAGAGCACGCATGGCCCCTATGTAGATCTTCATTCTTTTGTTGGGAATTGCAACGACGCATATTATAATTCTTATATTGAACGCATGGCTCATATTTCATATTTATGTTTTTGATGAGATTTAACACTACATCGACTGGGCGCAGTCGGGCCACTGACCACAGCTGCCGGTGGCGGCCGCGTGCCACCGCTTACAGTAGACTCCGCGATACATACAGATGTCTGTATGTATCGAAATCGCGAAAGCATGTTGGGTTATCCGCAGCTTGTAGCTAACATCACAACCGCCACAATGTTTGATTCGGTCTATACAATTATGAATACTGTAAAATATGTCCGTCATCTAGATAAACATTTTTATTGTACCCTCAGAGCAAATAAAAAAATCAAGAGGGAAAGTCGTTGAACGGTCAAGTGAAGCCGGTTTTTTATACATGTGTGAGTGCGTCACTGCTGCGCCGCCATAGTTCGACTGACAAGCGAAGAGGTATGTTCCTTGTACGTTGATGTGTGTGTAATTGTCTTTACAAGGCGAGGCGTAGTTTTGGTCGGCCTCACTTGTTTGTTCACAACATTCTCTCTTGATTTTTTTATTTGCTCTGAGATTGTACCCTACTTACTACCTTTATGCACAACTTTTACCATGAAACCTACCACGAAATCTCAAAATAATCTCATTCATTCATTTGAACTTTTTGTAACATTTGATGTGTGTTTCTGGGTTTTTAGGGGTTAGACCCATAGTCAAAGTTTTTGATATATAATGCTATTTTTGTATATGTGTCAGTTATAAAAAACAATATCTATCTTGTTTATCTCACATTACATGTCTTACATAAATACACAGAGTTTAAAAGCTCTGAAAGCCACCCGGCCTATATTAACTTTATTACTTACACACACAAACAAAATCAGCGGTCTCTCTTAAATAATATTTGTACCTAGAAGTAGATATAGACAAAAAACTTTTTAAATACATATTTATTATTAAACCTCGCTCTATTAATTGTATCAGGCTGTCCTTGTATTCAATAAAATCTGTATGAAATAATCTTTAATGAACAAGATGGCACGTGGCATGGGCAAATTAGATACGTCAAGTTTTTGCCACTCGCGATCTTATCGCAATTGGTTTAGGTACCTATTTAATTTTGATTATCTAGTTTAGTATTTGCCACCAGCTCGACGGGTCGACGACATCAGACCCATCGCTGGTCAAGCGTGGATAGATTAGCCCATGGTAGGGAACAATGGCGCTTAAGAGAGGAGGCTTATACCCAGCAGTGGGTCGATACAGGCTGATTGATGATTTGTTTGCGAAATCATGATAGTTTGGTAGGAGGCTTTCAGCCGCGTACGCAACCAATGTTCACAATAGGTTGCCTATGAGGTTTTTAGGGTCCCGTACCCAAAGGGTAAAACCGGGACCCTATTACTAAGACTCCGCTGTCCGTCCGTCTGTCCGTCCGTCTGCCCGTCTGTCTGTCACCAGGCTATATCTCATGATCCGTGATAGCTAGACAGTTGAAATTTTCACAGATGCTGTATTTCTGTTGCCGCTATAACAACAAATACTAAAAACAAAATAAATATTTAAGGGGGGCTCCCATACAACTGATTTTTTAGCCGTTTTTCGCTCGCAATTAATAACGGTAAGAGGTAGACGCTTGATATATTCACAGAATATTTAATTGTAAGTTTACTTCAATAATTATTTATTAAATTAAAATCAAATAAATATTTAAGGGGGGCTCCAGTACTGTACGGAACCCTTCGTGCGCGAGGGCGACTCGCACTTGATTTATTTCCCTTCATTGGCCACTCAAATCAGGCAATCGAAAGAGGCATGGATTCAAATCCTGGTTTTGTGCTATTGCGTTCTACCTTCGTAAAGGTGCAATTTGAAACCGAGCTGCCAACTGCAACTGCCGACAGCACATGTGCCGGCTGATAGAAACTAGAAGTGCAGCTGTAGCCAAAACAAATGGAGTACATATTCTTATTAAAATTGTAAGGAAGCCTTCTAATTCTACTTCGTAATAATCTACGTCCGTAGAAGAAATTCAACGACTTAACCATGAAAATGACTATCAAACCGTTCTGGGCCAGCATAGATTTTATTCTAATTTACTAATACTAGGTGCAAGTAGATATAGTCCATTCACAATTCAAAAAAGTAAGCCTATGTTCTACAGTGGAACAATAATAATAGAGTCGTTTACTGGTACCACGAGTTTGAGGCACTCTTTAAATAAATACTCTAATGTGTACGTTTAATTTGTAAAAACATTTAAAGTAAACTTGTTTGGTACACTTACTTACTCAATACTCGATCATTTATTGCAAAATATTGTAATATTTGCATGCGGTTCTTAAGTAACAAGTTCTGTATAGTTAAACATCGACCCTAGAAGGGTATGGCATTTTTTTTTCGATACTAGTGTAACAGGGATAGAGATGTAATTCTTTGATTACCTACCAACGATATTCGGGCGGTTAATGTGTCGCCATGCCTAGCAACGCAAACAACTGCAAGTCTGCTTATCTAGACATTAAACATCATTGGTTTTTGCCCTATCCTACGAGAACTATGACATTTTTCGAGATCAAAAGAAGTCGATGTCACTTTTCGTCTTTCAAACTATATTCGTGCATTAAATCAAGTCAACCCGTTTCTTCGGTGCTGAAAAACCAACAGTTTTCGAAACACAAAAATCGAACGGTTATTGTTGTCTAAATTATCTTTAAAAATCCGTCTACTGTGTAATATTATTTTTAGGTGTTATTTCGTAAAAGGATTTAAATTAGTTATCCGAACAGTAGACTTTGCATCTGTTTAACTGTTCATAAGTTTATTACCTAAATATCTCGACTCGCTCTTGACCGACTTTATTTGCACACTCGCAAATCTTCTTAGAATTTAGATATATTTCTAATCAATTAGTATTCTTTTAGGGGCTTATTTTGTACATCAAAACAAATAACTTTTGTTATGCGACTTTTATCAAAACAAAAAAAAATGTTGAAAAAACAGCTGTTTTTACTAAAGTCGCAGAACAAGGTTGTTAGTTTTGATGTACAGAATAAGCCCCTGAAAGGATGCTAATTGATTAAGAATAACCCTGTAAGAACCCTGATTAAGTGTGACCCTGTATTGTATATAGGGTTACTTGCCAAATAGGATTGAAATCGGTTGATAAACAGCGGTACCTACAGCTATTTTTCCTCTTTTTTGATGAATAATAAGAAAACACAAAAAAACATAGATACGTTGAACCTGTGTACCAATTACCAAGTTTCGTCAAAAGGACATATCCAAAAAATGTATGGAAGCTGGTATAATAATAATCAAAAATTCTAACCACAACACTCGTTACTTTTCGAGAAAGTTCATATTTTTCTGAGTCTATTACAACAGTTAAGAACAAAATAGAACCTTCCGATTTTTTAAAAAATAATTTTGAATTTATTAGGATATATAAATATATTAGGCTCAACAGGTAGTTTATCTTTGTCAAACCTGATTAAATAACTTCCAAATTCTTAAATAAAAGCATTTTTACCAATTAGACACACTTTGCAAGTGTTTTTTGTCACATTGTACCTACTAACTGGTCACACTGGTAGGTTATAATTTTTAATTTTAGCAAATTAAGACATGAATGTGAAAGAATCAGCTACAAATGCAAGTAAAATATCGACAGAAGCACTTTATTATTGCTAAACTAGAAAAAAAATAAGCTGTATTGTTATTTTTCATACACATTATTTTTTGCATTTTAAAAAATTGGAGGGGTGAAAAAAATCTAAATTAAATATTTTTGGGCAGCCCATAAAACAAGAATTCAATTCAATCGTTTTTATTGCATCTTAAATACATATTCTCTTAGTCTAATTTATAAATGTATCATTTATATAAACCTAGAGTTACATTATTATGGACCCTGTATACCCTAGTATTGGAATGAAACTTAAACTCTAAGTTAATGGGAACGTTAGCTAAACTTAGTTAGTTTTCAAATGATGTATAATTATGTTTAATTATTAATTGTATGTATATAATATAATTTTGGTTCGATTTTTTTCTCAATAATATACCACTTGTGGACGTCACCTTTGTAGTAAAATATGACCTGTAGAGAAGAATCAATATCCGGACACATCACATCAATATCACATCGCTCGCTCCGCTCACTGGGTCCATTATACTTATAAAATAAATTCAAGAGGAAAATTATTTCGTGTGAACTAATCTGGTAGAGTAGCTACTCCAATAACATCACGTAGGTACGAGTAGGTAAATCCAAGCCTCGTTTTAGCGGGATATTATAAAGGATTTGGTAAAACCGAGTTCTGTCTATACAATAAATCCAGCTGACAACAATAAACAAACAGGTAAATAAAGCCAAAGAAAATTTATGGGCACGTAAGTATATAGAAGTAAACAAAGGCCTGATTCTCTATCGACGAAACGTAACGTAACATGCTAAGTATTTTTGAAGTGAAACGAAAACTTCTTTATCGGTTTTGTGCACTTATTGGGATGAGTAAAAAAATCGTAAACACGTGTCAGGACACGTTACCTAATCGAAAATTCGTAAGACGGAGGGAGCAAGATTTAATTTTTCAGTTATTGCACTCCCGGAATGCGACCTATTGTTTTAGGGTTCCGTACCCAAAGGGTAAGAACGGGACCCTATTGCTAAGACTCCGCTGTCCGTCTTTCTATCTGTATGTCACCAGGATGGATCTCATTAACCGTGATGTCTAGAACGTTGACATTTTCTCAGATGATGTATTTCTGTTGTCGCTATAACAAAAAGTAATAATGACCGAAACAAACAATTTAACTTCGTCTGCGAGTCCAACTCGCACTTCGCCGTTAATTTTTTAATTTTTTTTTTTGGTGATTTTTTTTGAGAAATTATTTTAATATGTAAAATTACGTTAAAACGAATTATAAGCTGTTAAGTATTACAAGGGTATTATTATTATTATTATTATTCAAGGGTCTGTGGATGATCCAATTGCTTTCTATGTAGTAGTAGTGTAGTATTGTCATTATATTTAAAAAAAAATGATAGGTAATGTCATTTTTACATTAAAAAAAAAAAAAAAAAAAAAAAAAAAGTATTACATGTGTATAATGTTATTTGAAAAGTAAATATGTTTCACAGGGATTTTTAGAAAGCTACAAGCTGTAGATAACTCAATCCTCACCCAGCTGTTAAATGAACTTCATTCAGAATTGGGTTATCCATAGCTTATAGTTAACATAGCAACCGCAAATGAGTTTGGTTTGGCTCATACGTATAGCCAATTAAACAACAGCATTTTAGTCACGCTTCGCTTTGAGCAGACGCTGAGATAGATTTTAAAAACAATACTATAATCTAAGTGTCAACCGACGTCAATGTACCCAATGTATCTACAGTTGTATGAATGAATAAATGAATGAACACTTTATTGTTAACACTAAAATACATTATAGAAAAAATACACAGAAAGGAAAAAAGCAAGCGACATAAACTAGTGCAACAAAGGGCGGCCTTATTGATTATAGCAATCTCTTCCAGGCAACTTTTCTTCTGGAAAGGAATTAATAAAAAAATAGAAAATACGGAGTGAGTAGCAAAAGAGAGTAGACAAAAAAAATATTTATTACAAATAATAAATACTTACATAACGAGCTAAAATTCAAATACGTTTAGTACCTACATAAATAAAAAAAATAAAATAATATAAGATACACTAAAATATACAATTTGATATTAATAAAAATGTATATAGCAATAAATTAGAACAAAATTAACAACAGAACTACTGCGATGGCACCTGCGAGAGGTAAAGCATTTTAACGCTTTTCTTAAAAACATCAAGATCAAGCCCCATCGGCTTTGCGTATTGGAACAGGCAAAGCATTCCACAATTGGACAGTCCGAAAAGCAAACAACTTGCCATAGAATGTTTCAGTGCGCGCAGAGGGAGACATAAGAGTGAGGTTATCTCGAGACCTAAGAAGAATAGAATGTTGTAGTTGTAGAGCCCATTGTAATTAGCAAAAAACGACAGATTTATTTGCAAAGTTCCTATGGGTATAGCCATAATATGCAAATTTCCAACTTCAACACTATACTACATCGATTTTTTTATTGATAATAAATTAATTGAATGTATTACGTTACACAAATAACAAAACAGAAAACGTTCAAAGTTTATAAGCCTAACCTAGTGAGGCTAGCCCTGGTGTCATAGTCTTATAACCACCTGAGGAAGAAATGTATTTTTGTTTTTTCATATGCATTACCTTAAAATGTCTAATCACATTTACGTTGATTTAACAAAAACTAAAAAGTTGCCATAAAATATACATAAAATACCTATCAGTGCGATAAACAAGTTTAGCACCTGTAAATTATGAAAAAATCATTACCTAATTATACTAAAATTTATACATCCGGATGCATAATAAATAACGCGTAAGTAGTTACTTCTAATTTATGTAAACGCATTAGGTACTTTGTTTAATTAGTTTGCACAATGCTCGTATAACAGACAGACACTGCAAATCTTGAAATGAAGGTCATCACATAACCTGATAGAGGTTAAAATATATATCTACCGGCAAATATGATACATGGCAACATTTTTGAAAAAGAGAATGTCTGATTACTTTTGGAGGTCCCAAACTAGTTATTTTGATTGCTAGAGGCAAATGTTTTTTGAGTTGATTAAAAAAGCAATGCAGAAGTTATAAGGTGCAGATTTTTTTCTAAGCAGATTTGTAATTTCTTGTTAGTGTTAACGTGCTGTTTTCGTCTGGATTTTTTGTATATGTACATAAAACAGAGTTGGATAAAAAAATATACAATATTCAGAATAAAAAGCCAGTGCAACACTATGGGCGGCCTTCTCGCTAATAGCAAATCTTTTACTTTTCTGCCAGCAGTACTATAGCTTTTGTGACGTTTGGTTATGGTTACCTAAGTGCATATATTCGCACAATTCAACACTTTTCAACAGTTTTATGTGCAATTTTACAGGAAAGAAAATTGCAATAGGTGAAATTGCAAGAAATCGAGGTCACTACGATTTCTTTCTAATCCTTACTATACCTTACTAATAGGTATTATAAATGCGTGAGTGTGTTTGTTGGTTTATTGGTTCGTTCCTCTTTCACGCGCCAACGGAGCAACGGATTGACTTGATTTTTCATGTGGATATAGTTAAAAGGACGGAAAGTGAGATAGGCTTGACTTTTGATACTGAAAAAAAATAAAAGGTTCTGAGGGGATAGCACAAAAGTCAAACAGTCACGAGGGCGACTCAAAAGCTAGTCCGGAGATAGACCTTCCTAGGGCTTTACCAATGATAGTTTCGATTTAATATGAAAAAAATATGATCAATATTATAAATTATTCTTAGATTACGACATGAACACTACAATTACATATTAAAACAAACAATGAGTTGTCGGTGCAGTATGATCCGCCAAGGTCGTAAGTATCCATAGCACAGTGTTCAATATTCATCAGAACAGAAATATGCAATTAATAAATTGTAATATTCTTTGTTAATTGTACAGTAATATTTTATAATGTCCTGTGTCTCCAAGGCCCTGACTCCACCAAAAAGGATCAGTGCGGACTGCGAAGTAAAGTGTTATTTATCTTATTTTTAACCCCGATGCAAAGGTGTTATAAGTTTGACGTGCCTGTGTACCTATGTGTGTGTGATGTGTGTTTGTGGCATCATAGTTGCTGCTCCCGGACGATTGAATCAATCGGTTTTACCTTTTCAAAGTTGTCATCTCTTTTGTTAGTTGCGGTAGGAACCTTGCGTTGGGAGTTTTGATTTTTTAGGGTTCCGTAGTAAAACGAGGAATCTTTATAACTTCGTTGTGTCCGTCCGTCCTTCCGTCCGTCTGTCCTCATGCTACAAAGCCTTATAACTTCCACATTTATAAACCAATTTGGATGAAATTTGACAACATAATAGTTCTAATAAAGAATACTAAAATTTTCAAAGTGGCGATTAAACTTTTTTTCAACTCCACTTCCTCGTGAGGGGTATCGTTGAATAAGGTTTTTAAAATGATGTAAGGTTTTTTGAACAACTTTTTGTCACGTGTACCATTTGTGAGATATAAGTCGCCAAAGTGAAAAAAGAGTGTCTTGTTTCCACGAAGACGAGGCAAGCAAATTAATTTTGTTGCTGAATTAAAAAAAAACATTTATCTGAGATTCGTAGAATGCGTAGTCCGTGAACCTACAGCATACGTATCATAATTGTTCAGCGAGAATAAAACCGACTATGTTTATGTTCTGTGTTTTTGCTAAGCAAATATGTTGTTTATCTAGTGGGCTCATGATATACAATGCTCCGTCCCGCTCCACTCTGTTTTGATAGAGTCTGGGCGTAAAGATTTTATTCGTAAAACAATTTAATCTCAAAATAACAGCACAAAATATAGACAGACTCACCCAAAAATAAAAATAAGTTAAGCATTAAGATTTTGTAAAGGTAATTGGTACCTATTCGTACTTAGTCTTCTTAATAATACAGTATAAGCATGCCTATAGTACATTACTGCAGCGGCCTGCAACAGAGGAATTGATGAACGCACGTGTAAATAGGGGCTCAGGCGAAACCGAGGCACACATACATAAGTCCGTCAATGCTTAGCTGTGGCCAAGGCTTGTATAGTAGGTACTTTCCGCAAATAAAAAAATTAAAACTTATACAGTTACTTTTCAAAATCAATGACGAACTACACCAATTTTTCATGCGCTAAAGTGTTCAGTTGATATTTTTCAATAAACACCTTTCTATTTGCAATCTAGTTCGGATTTCAAAATAAACCTTTAATTGGTTACCTCCTTGGTTGGGATGTTTCGGACAAAAAGATCGTTCCATTTTTAAATTTCACGACAGATATGAGTTTACATAGTAATTTATTTATTATTTGGCCGCTAAACACGACAGATATGGATTTTCCCTGTGTAATAGGGCCTATTCTGTGGGATTTTCATACAACTTTTGCCGGCCGCTGCTCGCATGTATTTGGCTAGTACTTACAGCGTACTCCTCCATATCGTCGGTCAATAAAACAAGCTGATAATGATGATTAATAAATAAACATCGTGCTAGAGATTTTTATATTTTAAGTTACGAAAACAACGTAGGCAGCCAAACCAATGTTATCTAGCAAAAAATTAGGTATATTTTCAATATCGATAAATAAATCAAACAAAAACATTCATAAAAACGCGTTTCTGGTTATCAAATTTTTCAAATTCACGTGTTCGGCCATTCTGCATTGACTGTTTTGAATTTTAATATCTTTTTAGTTTTGTTTTGTCACAGAAATAGATTTTGAACCAACTAACATTATCAATAAAAGTTGCTGAATTAATCAAGTTACCCTGAATATTAGCATAATTATGTTAATATTTTGATTTTTGAAAAGTTTTTGTATAAGTTTTTTTCATTTACCTCTAGCAAAACTAGTAGTTTTAGCCCGCGGTTACTCTCGCTTATTATTATTTATTCCGTTATGATACTCTCCGACCTTTACACTATAATTATTCATGCAAAAAAATCGATCTGTACCTCGATGCTGCGTGAATGAGTAATCTCGACAAAAACAAGGCAAGTGAAAAGTATAGCAACACGAGCAAAAAGTTGCGCGATCAAAATAATGTAAACACAAGTCGACTTATTAAGTTACCATCCAACCATCAGCCATATGACGTCCATCGCTGGACATAGGCCTCCCTTATGGATATCCAATGAGATCGGTTGGAAGCGGCTTGCATCCAGCGTGATCCTGCGGTCTTGATGAGATCATCTGTCCACCTCGTAGGCGGACGTCCTTGATGCTACGTGGTCTCCACTCCAGAACTTTTTGGCTTCACCGGTCATCCGTCCTCCGAGCTATGTGTCCAGCCCGCTGCCACTTCAACTTGCCAATCCGTAGGGCTAAGTTGGTAGAGAACTTAATGCGGCTTAAAAACTCTGACACGAGGGCTAGTCACTCGGCCCATACGAACTTACTTTACCTTCCAAAAGCTCTAGTTTTTGCATAGCTGGACTGATACAGGATGTAGCGATACGGAACTCGTATTTCAAACCGATTCTAACAGGAACTAAAATTAGATCACGGTGAGTCATTTTGTACTTACCTGCCTACATATACAGAGGGTTAAAATGGTCTGAATTGCTTCTTTAAAAGTATTATTAAGGCGATGCTTTTTTTGTTTGACTTGTTTGGGTACACTGCAGTGCTAAACATACCAACCAATATAGGTACACTTTCGGACTTGTAACATTAATAAGGATTAAAATAATTTCTTATTACTCGTGTAAATTGCTAACAATTCGATAGTTATAAATTATATAACTAGCTGTTGCCTTCGGCTTTGCACGCTAATATGTATCAATGTCGTGGGTATTCGATATTTTAAATTTTTATGCTATCCGATAGAAACTTTCTATTTTCCGGGATAATAGGTAGTATATGTCACTTTCCTTTCCTTTTAACTATATCCATGGCAAAAATCAATTCGATTCGTTGCTCTGTTGCTGGGCGAACGAGTAACAAACAAACAAACACACCCTCGGCTTTATAATATTGGTATGAATAAGGATTTCAATGTGTATGAATGATACTCGTATCATTATTTAGAGGAAGATAACATATTATATCTAAAACCATAGATATAAGTATAATGCTGACGTTTCATACTCATACTCATAGCCCCTGCTTGAATTCCCTATGTCACTGCCAGGGGTGCCAGATCCTCAATAAACTTTTTGTACGGAACATTTTTTTTTTCGATTCCATAAGGTTTACTCCCAAAGACTCCCACTTAAGCAGCCACCACTGGGGGAAGTTAAGACAAAGTTTTATTTTTGGTGCGGCGGACCACCGTTAGGGGTCGTTGGGCCATTAAACAATATTAGTCCCAACGTCCCCAATGTTTTGACATCAATTATTAGGTTAAATAAAATAAAACATAACTTAGTAATCCTTAGTAAAAATCTTCGTAGTTGACTATTAAACTCATTCCGAACGAAATTTTAGTGGGGGACGTTGAAACCAAAATTTTTTAATGGTCCAACGACCGCCACTAGCAGCCTTTGGCACTAAAAATGATGCTTTTTCCTAAGGTCTCCGTTTTAGTGGGAGTCGAGTGGGGATGAGAGTAAACCTTCCAGAATGGTCTGATATGTACATACTGTTGAGTATATAAGCCTTTCTAGTTTGCAAGGCAATAAGATTGTCTATCTAGTGTAAAGCCTGTCTCGTCAGATGAGTTTCGACCAGAGATATCGCTAAATAAGACATGTCATATCATAGATATCGTTTAATAGGACTTGTCGCTTTTTCTCCTGTTCGCGCCAGTTACTTGCGCCACGAAGAAAAGCAAAGCCGAACGCGACGGATAGACAATACAGAGGCAGATTTCGCACAAAACTTTACTGAAAGTCACATTTACGTGTAACGTAAATCATAATATACGATAAATACTCACAAATAACAAAAGGTCGCTTATTAATATCCGCACACATGAGTGGCGGGAAATGGGTGTAAAGGGAAACTTGCATCGAAAGAAAATAAAGTACATAGAAAAATGACCATAAGTATATATCCGATGAGCGAAATACCTATATTTAATTAAATACTCGCGTGATAAAAATTTGACATTTTATCTGCATACTACATATACTGTAGACTGTATTTATCTATGAATACTGTAGACAAAATATGTACATACTGTAGAGTTACGTCTTAACTTTTTTTCAATAGGGCAAGTGCCTTCAGTAACTACCACTAAATACGACTACATAATCTAAAACTACATAAACTACTACTACATAAATATGTGCCAAATTGGTTAATAGTATGTGTAGATAATTAATGTAATACATATGCAGATGCGCCTCCCTGAAAATAATTCTGGCGGCGCCCATGTCCGCACACACAACACCATATTCTGCTATGTACATATGTTTGACTTTTGCGGTATTTCAGAAATAGCTGCATATAAGTGTCTTGTGTTATGGGCAATGTGAAAGCCGCTCTCTAGACCTCTATGGACTCGACCCAGCTAAAATGCACTAACAACTGAAAGCGTGGGTAAATCGCTTCTTAGACAATATGCGCTATTACAATACAACGTTGATGACCTAGAGTCATCCTACATACATACCTCTAGCTTCATTATTTGTAATGACGAACTACTAACTCACGCCACTAGCTAAATTAATATTTTATTTATTTACTTCTATCTGCCTAAGAAGTATGGTAATGTTTCTTACCATGAAGTATGCACTGCTGGATACACTGCTGGACCAATATCTATATACCTAGATGTTATACTTGTAATGTAGATAACTGTACAAAAAAAGAGATTATGTTAGAAAAATTTAAACCTTGCTACTAAGGAGAACATTGTACATTGTATGGAGTAAAAAGTATCCCTATAATCTAAGTATAATATAACATGCATTTTGCAGTTAGATTTATTCAATAATTATTATTTATGATCCATTTAATTTAAGATCTTGAACTGAAGATATCGTGAGAACCACCTTTTTCTCAAGCCGGTTTATCACAACAAGATAATACAGAAATTCAATTACTCCAATTGTTCTCATAATACCTTATTGTAATACCTTCTTTGGAATTCCTTTGATCAATTGTCTGAATATTGCTATGATAATTTTGATAGCAAAAAGGTGCTCTAGATTTTTTGAAATCATGCGATTTTTCAATGCTGATCATTGCATTTAAATTAATATTATAATTTTATGCGACAGTCTTGAATGAAGGAAGGTTAAATGCAGATCCTTTATTAATTTAGATCGTGAGATTTATGCAATTAGCTAGATACAGATTTAGAGCATTGTTTTTGTAACGTTGTTGCTAAGTTAAAGTTTTCCTAAGTCAAGTAACCTTCAGCCTTTATCTATAGGAGTTTTGTTTTGACGATTATCAACCGTCTTTTTTATCAAATTGCTGGATATAGGTTTCTTTTCTTACAATTATAACTTAATTGACTTCTGCGCCAATCGTTCCATATCGTCGACTAATCTTGCCACTTCCCCCCAATCTATACCAGAACTAACGATAGGAGAAGCCTTTATTACATTTATATGATCTGAATCAATAAAAGATTGCGATTTACAGACAACGATATTTATTTATCATCATCATCATTTCGAGTGCTTCCACTTTGCCCCACCAAAGCGCCCCACTGGTGGGGCAGATTCCACTCCTTCATTTTTTGGAGTAGAATCTGCCCCACTCATCCCATCTTGGTGGGGCAGATTCCACTCACTTTTTAGACCAGTGGAATCTGCCCCACCAGGGGTGTCGCATGATTTTAAATTAAATTATTAGGGCCATGAAGTGCAAAATTCGACTTCAAAATTTCAAACGCCCCATCAAAATAACAGATAAGTGACGACATTGAATCCAAAATATTAAGAATATTGTAAACTAAAAGCACAATTATCTGAATTCAAAAATTTTAGATTGTATGTAGTTATAGTATTTATGTCGCAAATATTTTCGAAGTCATCGTAAAGTAAAAGAAAATTAAAAATTGCATATTATCAATCCATTTATAATAATCCATTCATTGTAATGATCTTTAATAATCCATTCGAGATTTTATCTCAGTCAGCAAGTTACTTGAATAGTATGTAGTTAAAATGTGCACCTTTTACAAATGATAAATGTTTCCATCTTAATTGCAACCTTTATTATGTGAATTAATTATACAGGGTTATTTCTAATCAATTAGCATGCTTTTAGGGCTTATTCTGTACATCAAAACTAACAACTTTTGTCAAATCTCAAATAAAAAGGTTGTTTTGTTCCATAGAAAAATATCGTTCGTCTTTGACAAAACGTATGAAACAGCTGTTTTTAGGGTTCACTTTGTTGTCCGTCTGTCCGTCTGTGTGTATGTCAAGACTCTTTATCTCGGGAATGCGTAAAGATATCGAGTTGAAATTGTATACGTATATCTATGATTTCTTGCAGTTGTGTAAAAGAAAAACTTCTCAGTTATCGTTCAAAAAAGTTAGAGCCGTTTGTGTTGTAAAAAACCGCAAATTTTGCACTCACAAAAATCAAAACCTACAGGGTACTTTCCGTTGACATAGAACTATGAAATTTGGCGAAAAGCATTGTCTCAGAGTACACATATAGGAATAAATCTGAAAACTATACATTTTTATTTTAATCTCGAAAAATAGGGTCTCAAAATTCACAAAATATGGGTTCAAAATTCAAAGTGAGTAAATAGTATCATGTAAGGTATCATATAAAAGAACTTCATTAGCACATGCTAAAACAGGTTTTTAATTATTTTAACAATGTTAACAACAAAGTGATGTGCGAGCCTGACTCGCACTTGTCCGGTTTTTTTTGAGTTTTCACAAATGTCTTAGAACAAAAGTTGTTAGTTTTGAAGTACAGATAAGCCCCTAGAAGGATGCTCATTGATTAGAAATAACCCTGAATTTTCTGCATTAATTCGTTGATCACGACTTATGTATGTAGTACACAAGTTGGAGAGCTGACGCCGACATTAATTTAACCCACATGTAGTACTAGTAACCAGTAGTGGATTGTCAGTGGTTACTAGTTTATACAAGCGACTATTTAAGTTACAGTGGCCAGCGGGCTTAGCATACGGACCATAAAATAATATTATCGACGTGTCACAACGTGACAGAGTTATGATAAAGCATACATCTGTTACATTTGCACACGTCGGTAAACTCTTGTCGTGGTCTTTTATGCTAAGCTAGCAGGTATGAGTTCCACCAGAAGTCGGAGGTCTTGCCACTGCAACTTGAATAGGTCGTTTGTGATGTTTATATTTAAATTAGGGAAAGCAACCTTAGAGTGTTTGCAATCCTCTCTTTTGTTCCACATATTCTGATATTCTTTTTTGGTATGACAACACAGCAACACGCACTCTTCCGCCGCTATTGACTTACAGTGTTTAGTTGCCTCGTCCCCTATCTGTTTTCTCGTGCCCTTTTTGGCCAGGGTGCTGCCAGGGGCTTTGTTGTTGCCTGAATATGTTCTGTGACTTTTTATCCAGCGCACGATTATTCTGTGTTAAATTGAAAGAGTTTGAAGTGACGCATGCCAGTCAGCAACATATATAGAACTTGTTACAGGTCTTTTGAGTGCGTAGATTGTAGCAGCACTGTCAACAGGAAACACGATGACTTCTTTAGCCTCACTGTTTTTGTAGCTTAAATGATAATATTAAATTTATAATTTTCTTTTAGTTTACGATGACTTATGATATATGAAAATATTTGCGACATAAATACTATAACTACATACAATCAGCATTTTTTGACTTCAGATAATTATGCATTTTGTTTACAATCTTCTTAATATTTTGAATTTAATATCGTCACTTATCTGTTCTTTTAGTGGGACGTTATAATGATTAAATTTTGAAGTCAAATTTCGTACTTCATGGCACTAATAATTTAATTTAAAATCATGCGACACCCCTGGTGGGGCAGATTCCACTGGTCTAAAAAGTGAGCGGAATCTGCCCCACTAAGATGGGATGAGTGGGGCAGATTCTGCTCCAAAAAATGAAGGAGTGGAATCTCCTCCACCAGTGGGGCGCTTTGGTGGGGCAGAGTGGAAGCACTCATCATTTCAGCCATAGGACGTCCACTGCTGTACATAGGCCTCCCCTAATGATTTCCAATAAGAACGGTTGATAGCGGCTTGCATCCAGCGCGATCCTGTGGTCCTAATAAGGTCATCCGACCACCTTGTGGGTGGACGTCCTACGCTGCGCTTGTGGTACGTGGTACGTGGTCTCCACTCGAGAACTTTTCGACCCCATCGGTCATCAGTTCTTCGCGCTATGTGCCCTGCCCATTGTCACTGCAACTTGCCAATCCGCTGGACTATTATTATACTATCGTAAAATATCAAGTGTAGTGCGTCGTGCTGCCGCCAGATGCAAGTTCATATAGGCCGGACTATGTACTAGTAAAGTCACAGTTATAAAGCCGCCTGAAGGCCTCTGACAAGGCTAAACAGGTAACATGACTGAGAGGAATATGCCTACTCTAATTAGCCCAATTCCAGTATAATTAGCACTAATTATGAATAGTGATATTTATATCCAGAACAAATTATTTAATTTCTTTCTAGCAATTAAAACGATTATTTCTTTCTCTTGTTTTTCCCTGCTATAGTTAAGCGATGCGTGAATTGTACATGTCGTCACTGAATCATATATTATGAAAACAAACATTTATTTAACACTCTACGTGACACATATAAGTAGGTACTTAATTACACATGATTTTAATTGTTATTGTGGCAAATTTTCGGAGGTATTTTGTTCTGGTCACCAGTCATAGGGGCAGAAGGCCGCCAGGAAGTAGCGCTAAGGAAATTTCTTTCATAGTTGATTCATTTAATGTTCTGCGGGTCATTATTTTGATTGTGGTTAGGTTTTCCTGCGATTTTTGCCGGCGTTGGAGGTGTTGACGCACTCGATGGAATTATACAGCGTCGGAAGATTTTGTTTATTTTGGTTTAGTGTCATAGATACGATACTTTTAAGATACGATAACAAAATTAGGTGCAACTTCTATATGATTTAGTTTTTCTATATCACTTATAAATTTTGTTACAAAGATATGTATTCCTTGATAGATTTAAAACTAATTCTCCTGTTACAATTTCAGGCTAGGTGTTGACAAATGCAACTCTAAAAAAATGTATGGTATAGATATGATAGGCTCATTTTTACTAACTATTAACCCGAAAAGTAAAAAAAACCTACTAATTACACTGCAAGATTATGGATAAAATAAAATCACTAATCACTAACCAAAATGGCAATACTTTCGAGATTATTTCAGCTTTCAGTAGTTAATATTCTATTTTAAAAATACATACACGAATTACTATAATGAGGACTTCGCATGGAAGATACTTATGTTCTACTCATTTTGTTGAGAGTCCACGAACTTGGACGACTTTAATCCATTCAAAAAAAATTTTTTTTTACCATTGACTAGTTTATTTCTAAAACATCAACGGAATTTTGCCGTGAGCGTGTTATACGCTAACACGCACTAGACGATTTTTATCAACACTTTGAATGGAAATTTATTCCTAGTTATTGTAAAATTAAATATTGTGAAACAATAGTTTAATCTGCGTCGTAGCGATTTTCAAATACAGGTAGATACAGATAATTGTATTCTTATTATTACAAACAACCTCGGTTATGAGATCAACCCCGAAAAAACAAGCCATCTCTTTGATTAACGGCTTTCTTGCTCACCACCCTGATCTAGATATCTTTGACGTAAAATATAATTCGTTTATAAGAATTTGTATGCATTTTTTTAATTAATTTTGTAACGTTCCTGACTTGGTTTAACCGTTTTTAGGGTTCCGTACACAAAGGGTAAAAGGGTAAAAACGGGACCCTATTACTAAGACTCCGCTGTCCGTCTGTCTGTCTGTCTGTCTCAAGGCTGTATCTCATGAACGGTTATAGCTAGAACGTAAAAATTTCCATAGATGATGTATTTTTGTTTCCGCTATAACAAAAAAACACTAAAAATTACCTATTTATTTCTAATAAATAAATATTTAAGGAGGGCTCCGGTACAACAAACCTGATTTTTTTAGCCGTTTTTCGATCGATATTAATAACGGTGACAGGTAGATGCTTGAAATATTCACATAATATTTAGCTAAATAATTACTTTAGAAATTAATAATTATATTAAATATTTCCTGAATGGGTACCTATAGGTTTCCCATTGCTGGGCAAAGGTCTCCCTCAATTCTTACCACTCGTCCCCGTTGTAGTTAAAGTAAAATAATTAAAACGATCATGTCTATAAAAATATATGTTATCTTTGTTGCTTAGGGGCACTACTTATTATGCTAATAATTTCCTGAATGGGTACCTATAGGTTTCCCATTGCTGGGCAAAGGTCTCCCTCAATTCTTACCACTCGTCCCCGTTGTAGTTAAAGTAAAATAATTAAAATGATCATGTCTATAAAAATATATGTTATCTTTGTTGCTAAGGGGCACTACTTATTATGCCAATAATTTCCTGAATGGGATCGAATTGATAATTCGATCGTGAATGATTCACTCACTGAATCGAGTTCTAAGAAAACAATAATATTAGGATTGAGAACATCCCCGGCTATTAGCTGTCGTAAGAATCCAGTATGGTAAGTAATTAATGAATTGACGTCTTCTAATTCCTACTAAACTTCATACGTTAATGTTTGTATAGTATAATAATTTAGAGGCGTAATCGTGTTGAGTAAGCAAAAGAGATAATCCGAAAATATATTGACATTGAGGTCATTACCTGGTACAGTATTTAACTGTTTGCTTTGGAAAATGATTTCCTTATTATTCTCTTAAATAAAATTCACAATTCAAAGGAATTTCATATTCTCGGATCTTATTATCTTTTAATTTTGTAAAATATGGCGGCGTGATGACGTCCTTGAACAAAAATCAAATTAGAAAACATACAATTCTATCGTAATTAAGCATAATTTTATATACTAAACGATCTTGTCAAATAATATCAAAATCGGCTGATAAATAGTGCGTCAGCAAAATTTTTTCCTTTTTGAGAAAAATACTGGGGGTATTTTCTTTGTACGCAGGATATGCACTGGCAATATACCTATAGTATACTAATAATATTAAAATTGTTGAATTTTTATTCGTATTTATCGCGAATTCTAGTAGCTCTTTGAACTCTATATTTTTCAATTTGATCATTTACAATGAAACATATTTTGTGATAGAATCAAATAGGATTTGAGGATACGCTAAATAAATTAATTTCTAAAAAAAACTATGCCGTTGTTATTTAACTTAATGACCCAGTTCCGAGTTTGTTTATAGGTACCGTAGAGATTAGTGATATAATAATCATTGACTGAGCAAACGCAGTGAACAAACTATCGTTTACTAAATCTGACCGAAATTAATTTGCGAGTACGAACGAAATCGGTAAAGAGTGAGTCGAGATATAGACTTATGAAGATTCGGTTAACATGATGCAACGACTACTGTTTGGAAAACTCATTAGTATATTTTCGACTGCCAAAATACAAGGTAATCATTTAGGCTCTAGGGCACGTCTAGGCACTCGTTTCGTCACCATGGCTTCTCTAGTCAACCGGTGTCCCGCAGGTCCAGGCTGGCTCGGCAGGTACACTGCAAGGCTGGTTAGACCATGGCTGTGCTGACACACCCGCTCGTCCGAACGCCCGCAGCTTCTACACATATGTAGTTACTTAATATTAGTAGGTATATTCGATTTCCATTTATTAATGAATAGTGCTAATATCATTGATGCTTAATGTTTCAACCTATTAAGATTACAGAATACTATCATACAAAACGTAATAGTTCATTCATAGAGATCTAGACAGAGGCAATCTTTTTTAACCGCGCGAGACATTATGTAGCAAATACTCATAGGTACACCGCAAAATGCTTTCTTTACGAAACATTTCAGAATACAGTGTTGTATGACTACACTTAAATAAATAAATATTTTGGGACATCTTACACACGGCCTCTGACCCCAAACTAAGCAAAGCTTGTGATATGGCTGCCAGAGACTGATATACTACATATACTTATTTTTAAATACATTCTTATTTAGATAGTAACTAAATAACATCCAGACACAGAGCAAACACATATGTTCATCACATAAATATTTGCTCTGGGTGGGGATCGAACCCACGCCTCTTTGATCCAGAAGCTAGGGTCACTAACTACTGAGCCACCGAGGCAGTCAAAAAAGTAAAAATATGGGATTTTTAGTGCTCCATACACGTGACTATTAAATGCGTAACTAAGTATAGACTGGCGTGACGCGTGGTGCAGAGATTTTTGTGGGAAATCAGGGGCCTTATTGCGTAAGCGTTCTGACGTTCAGCTTCGCTTTTCCTCCCGCTCGCTCTCGTGTCGTGTGTAACTGGCGCAAGCAAAAGAAAAAGTGCACAATATGGCCCCAGGTCTCACTTAGTTAGAGACAACAAACCCCAGAGGCTTTATTTTTTAAACGATTTCAAAAAAATATTGAATCCACAGCCCGCTAAGACGTAACTATAGGTACCTACTACTTATGCATATTGCCACGATACTAATTTAACTGCAACGTAAAATTTCTTAGCCGAAAGAACGGAATAGTATAGGATCATAGCAAATAATAATAGTAATTTTGTAACAGATCAGATCTGCTAGTTTATCGCGTACGATACCCACACTGGAGATGTCTAATCAACTTTGCACTTGACACTATTGCCGTAATACTCGTAATGCTGCTTGTAATGCACCGCCGGTAATCACGATAATAAGCATAATTGCAAAACTCTACCTGTACTATACTAGCTATACACTTACCTATACAGCTTATGGCGGTGTTATGTAAACTACTGGAGTTAGGCCTTAAAACGTACGGTCATACCTTACCTATATTGTACCGCTCTTTATTTAATAGTCCACTTCTGATCATCACGGCCCAAAAAGTGTGTGTTGCCAGTGATGACATACTGTACTGTACTGTACCAGCCTTATTAATAGTCCACTGCAGGACGTAGGCCTACCCACGAAGGGTGATTGGGCCATAACCACCACGCTGGCCCAGTGCGGGTTGGTGGATTCACATACGCCATCGAATTTCTTCTACGGACGTATGCAGGTTGCCTCACGATGCTTTCCTTCACCGAAAAGCCAGTGCAGTGGTGTGAAATTCCGTACATAAATTCCAAAGAACTCGAACCACGACCTCACGATTGTAAGGCGGGTGTCACTACCTCTTGACTACCACGGCTTCTTGACCACCACAGTGATGACATTTGGAATTATAATACATGAGGAGATCCGCAGACGAACCAAAGTTACATAGATACATTGTGAGAAGTTTCCTCCCACTGTCATAACTTATTCACCTTTTTTCGGCTTAGGCCAGGGCAAGCAAATAACCCTGTATATGTACAACATTGTTAGCATACTACGTCCATGACAACATTGATACAGTTAAAGAGAAAAGTACCTAAAATAGCGAATGTCAGCTGTCAAGGTGGCCCACTCGAGTTCAAGTCAATCAAAGATTGGCTAGATAATATAATATATCACGTGGGCTTTATGCGAACGATTGGATTTCGTCATTAATATTAGTAGGTGTGTCTTTTCACGTGAATTTATTAATGTAATGCAGTTCTTTTAGTAACTAGATATCTGAGTAAACGATACATTTTTAGGGTTTCGTACCTCAAACGGAAAAAACGGAACCCTTATAGGATCACTGTTGTCCGTCTGTCCGTCTGTGTGTATGTCAAGACTCTTTATCTCGGGAACGCGTAAAGATATCGAGTTGAAATTTAAACTGTATACGTTTATCTATGGTCTATTGCAGTTGTGTAAAAGAAAAACTTCTCAGTTATCGTTTAAAAAAGTTAGAGCCGGTTAAAAACAGCATATTTCGATACTCACAAAAATTAATACTTATAGGGTACTTCCCGTGGACATATAACTGTGAAATATTGTCTCAGAGTACACATATAGTAATAAATCTGAAAACTACATTTTTATTTAAATCACAAAAAATAGGGCATCAAAATTCACAAAATATGGGTTCAAAATTTAAAGTGAGTAAATCGTATCATCGTTCGTATTATCACCTGTTTTAGCACATGCTAAAACAGGTTTGGTAAAACAGGTTAATTATTCTGACAATGTGTAATTTTCGATGTATGACGAGAAAAGTAAAAAAAGTTATCGATGACCATAGTATAGAGATTTTAACAATTTACTTCCCAATTTTGTGAAATTTTCTGGAACCCTCAGTGTGCGAGCCTGACTCGCACTTGTCCAGTTTTTCATGTTTAATTTTATATCTTGATAAAATTTACTAATTTACTTTACAGACGATCTTCACTGATAGCATTACTTATCAACTTCACTTGGGTAAAGAACCATGGTAAGGACTCCCTATGTAAAATGTGTAATTTCAGATCTCATTTCTTTTTAGCGTTAAGAGTTCATTTACTGCAAAAGCTACTATCACATGTACTTATATTCCCTTGTTTTCTCTCATATTTGCATACCAAAAGGTCGAATATGGCGTTCATTTTTGTTGTATTGTTTTTACCATCCTATTTTTCTGTACCCATATGCGCAAATAAATGTTTATAAATAATGAATTATGTTGCTTTTGAGGACAAAATCATGAAACCTTCGAGTCTTATTGTGTTGCGGAAAGAAGATCTCGCAACGTGGACTCAGACTATGTACAGTCCCAAAAAGCTTTCAAATGAATGGTAAACAAATTAATAAACATAACAATGATAAAATAGAATTTTGCATTTTCTTAGTTGATTTTTGTTCAAAGCCGCCATCACGCCGCCATATTCTTCAAGCAATATTAAAAGATAAGATCCGTCAATAAGACATTCCTTTAAATTGTATTTTTATTAAGGAAAATAATAGTACAATCATTTTCCGAATCAAATAAAGCAAATAATAATCAAATACTGTACCGCCTAAGCTTGATATATTTATGCATTATCTCATTTGCGACGTCTGTCAACTCTCATTTGGCCAGCGTGATGAAATTGATACCCTTAGTTTGTCGTCTATAGGAATTTTCTTTTTTTTGCGTTAAATCTCGTAGACTTCGAGAATAAGGTCTTCTTAGAACTCGTTATTTCATTTTAAGATAATTAAAAGCATTTCTTTGTGAACAATGATTCTCATATAATAGTCATATTCTCAACCCAAACCCCCGACCTAAAGTCTCAAACTTTGGGCCCGTGGGGACCGAGAGAGCTTATCTAGTTTTCAAAAATCTAATTGAGCGTCTGGAGGAAGCGAAGCGTGACCAAAAGGCTGGTTTAGTCAGATCAACGTATAAGCATTGTCATTTAGCGAGGTAATGCTGCCAGCTTGCTGGGCATGCTTCCAACTGGCAGTGGGATTGAATATTTGAATTATTTCTAGGCCTCTTCTAATCTATGGATATAGTCATTGCATTTTGTATAGTAGTAGCTGAAAGTATTATCTGTACCAGCCGTTTTTTAATAGTCCACTGCAGGACGTAGGCCTACCCACGAAGGGTGATTGGGCCATATCCACCACGCTGGCCCAGTGTGGGTTGGTGGATTCACATACCCCATCGAATTTCTTCTACGGACGTATGCAGGTTGCCTCACGATGTTTTTCCTTCACCGAAAAGCCAATGGTGTGAAATTCCGTACATAAGTTCCAAAGAAACTCATTGGTACGGGATCGGGATTATCTATACAGGGTTATTTCTAATTAATTAGCATCCTTCTAGGGGCTTATTCTGTACGTCATAACTAACAACTTTTGTTCTACGACTTTTGTCAAAACTAAAAAAAAATGTGTTGTTCCATAGAAAAATTTAGTTCACCCGCGACAAAATGTATGGAACAGCTGATTTTTTTTTCGAGTTTTGACGAAAGTCGTAGAACAAAAGTTGTTAGTTTTGATGTACAGAATAAGCCTCTAGAAGGATGCTAATTGATTAGAAATAACCCTGTATAGGCATATTTTGTTGTAGTTACTAAAGGCACTTCCCCTTATAAAAAATCTTATAATCAGTATTATTCTATTAATACATAATAACGTGGGTAAAACCGGACAGTTAGAGCCTCATAAATATACCTACCTATTCACAATATTTATTTCGTAGGTATTTGTAAATTGCAGTTGTAACAGCAGGTCGCTATAGTAACTACATAGTAATTTAAATGTATCTATTTCACGGTGTAATGACATGCGAACTTAGTTTCCTTATAGTTAAAGTATATTTAGAATTCAATACACATTTATTTATATATCGGTGTGATTATAATATAGGTATTCCATACGTCTCGCGAATTTATCCGTGATTTGAGAGTATACCGCATTTTCCAGGTAATAAGGCAATAATTTAAACATCCTCATGATGCATCTTCCTTGTTGAATCAAAGGACCACTTTGTGTGGTCAGT
Source organism: Hypomecis punctinalis (assembly GCA_949316475.1). Lineage (NCBI taxonomy): Eukaryota > Metazoa > Arthropoda > Insecta > Lepidoptera > Geometridae > Hypomecis > Hypomecis punctinalis. The sequence goes on along the minus strand of OX438794.1, from coordinate 8,599,229 downwards.
GTTTAGTAATTTTATGAAAGATTGCTAACATTCTTGAACACAAGTTGTTCAGTGCCGAAGAAGCGTGGGTACGATTCCTACCCAGGGAAAGCATTTTGTGAGGAACATAGGTGTTGGCCCTGTGTCAGGATATTTTATTTATACGTATTGTATCAGTCTCTGGTAGCCCAATTTGTTTTTTACAAATCTCATAACAAAATACTGTTCCATAGAAAAATATTATTTACCTTCGGTAAAATGTATGGAACAGCTTTTTTTTTCAGTTTTGACAAAAATCGCACAAAAAAAGTTGTTAGTTTTAATTTTCAGTATAAGCCCCTAAAAGAACGGTAATTGATTACCCATAACCTAGTACATATATTATATTACAAGAGTTGTTTAGGTCACATTGTCTATAACTTCTCAATAGGTTGAATAGAGCATACTCTACTTTTTGGCAGTTGATTAACAGTGTAGTTAATAAAGACATCTGGAACAAAATCTTGATCTTCTTTTATATGATATGGAGTCAGTTAGTCTTGCATTGATGTCTCGCATGGAGTGTATTGTCCAAAATACCATATAAAATACCTCATGAAGGACGTCAGTGCAGGAGAGAGACTCTGCCCAAGCCAGCTCAGCTCCTTAAAATAACAGAGCGTGATGACTTGGTCATATACAGAACTTGTATGGAGTATTCGCAACTTCCATAGACAACATAAAGATTCTCTATACAATCTGTCAAAGTTCCGGCTTAGAAAAAAATTTTGTTCTAAGACGTTTGGCGTACGAAGTTGTAAACTAGGGCTTCTAGGCCGCTGGCATAAAGCTGGAAACATACCATCGCACGCGGCTTACGGACGCGACTGACAGCCGCGACCGATAGGTATCTAGATAGTGAATGTACACTGAGCCGTGCAAACTATCGGACATCTGTCGCGGACGTCACCTTGGGCTGACCTTGAGCGTTCGGACGTCCGAGAGCGATCTGGCGCGCCGGATGTTTTAAGACTGTGCACACTGCTCACGTGTGGGTCTTAAGATGAACATAGACAAGACGAAAGTCATGTCCAATTCCCATGTTTTATCCACCCCGATTTCTGTTGGAAACTCGGTTCTTGAAGTCGTTGACTCGTACGTCTACCTAGGACAAGTAGTCCAGTTAGGTAGGTCCGACTTCAACAAAGAGGCCAATCGCCGAATCCTACTCGGCTGGGCAGCGTTCGGAAAATTGCGTAGTTTCTTCTCGTCCGACATACCTCAGTGCCTCAAGTCGAAAGTTTTCGACCAGTGTGTGTTGCCAGTGATGACTTATGGCACAGAAACGTAGTCTCTCACTATAGGCCTTATTAGTAAGCTCCAAGTAGCCCAACGAGCTATGGAGAGGGCTATGCTCGGAGTCTCTCTGCGTGATCGAATCAGAAATGAGGAGATCGGTAGAAGAACCAAAGTTACCGACATAGCCCAACGGATTAGCAGGTTGAAATGGCAATGGGCAGGGCACATAGCGCGGAGGACTGATGACCGGTGGAGTCGAAAAGTTCTCGAGTGGAGACCACGTACCGGCAAGCGCAGCGTAGGACGTCCACCCACAAGGTGGACAGAATACCTCATTAAGGCCGCAGGATCGCGCTGGATGCAAGCCGCTATCAACCGGTCTTATTGGAGATCCATAGGGGAGGCCTATGTCAAGCAGTGGACGTCTGTTGGCTGATAGATGGATGGATGACACTGCTCACTGCTAAAGCCGGAAACTTAATATCGGACGCGGCTGACGGACGCGACTGACAGCCGCGACTTAGCAATGTGCACAGTTTTAAAACATTCGGTCCGAATCCGTCCGAAGGTGACGTCCGTAACTTATGTCCGATTATGCACACTAGTCACACTGGTACCTGGTACACTGGTGGTCGGGTACACTGGTACTTTACTTTCATAGTCTAGATACCTATCAGTCGCGGCTGTCAGTCGCGTCCGTAAGCCACGTCCGATAGTATGTTTCCAGCTAAAGTCGTGACTGTCAGTCGCATCCGTCAGCCGCGTCCGATATTATGTATAAAAATTCTATTAGGGTCATTATTAGCCTTCTAGGCGCCCGGTGCAAGCTTGTCGTGGATTTGGCCATTTTTGTACCGCATCGAGGTCTGCACCCTGAGGCACCATTGAGACAGTCCAAGTTGCGACACTGTACAGGCTAAATTAAACGGCTATGAAATTAGCTACAAGCTGCGCAAAAGCCAATTTGGCTTAAGCTCGCCGAGGATTGGGTTGCGTACAGCTTCTAGCTAACTTCGCAGCCGCCAAAAAGTTTGATTTGGCCTATACACGTACTCTACTGTACCTATCTTCTTAATAGTCCACTATTGAAGGATTAATCTAAGTCAACTGTTTCGTGCGTTTTGCCGAAATCTATTTCCAAATTGTGGAACAGCTGATTTTATTGCTATTTCCTGTAGTAAAAATGATTATACCTCTGAGAGTTTTTGCACTTGCAATACATCGTAAAATGTCCGAGTTACTTAATGCAATAACTCATAACAGATGTACCGTACCCATACAACCTTTTGATAGCCCACTGCTGAATTAATTATAGTTATTTATTTATGCATAACACATGTACATAGAAACACTAATAGTACTTAAAGCTAAGGACTGATTATTAATTCTAATACTAAACATGTAATGATGGTTGGTAAATTAGTTGCCTGGAAGAAATCGCTTAAAGCGATAAAGCCGCCAGTTAGAAACCTATAAATTGTACTGTTTTGTCCCTGTAATTTATTTTTTATGTAATGTGGTTGTCTAATAAAGTGTTATTGTTTTTTTGTTTGTTTGTATACCCTGTTTGATAGGGTATGACATAATTTTATACTAATTCTACAGACAGTGTAATCAGAAAAAAAAAAGGTATCGGAGACAGAATCTTAGTAGATGTTACATTACAAGAATATGTTTCTAAAAAAACTTATTTAGCCTTAAATATTAGCGGTCTTACCAAAAAAGTTTTAAACATGCTTTAACCCTGTTTAGCCGTGCAATTTGTACTGTTAAACATTGTCTAAGCCGTGCGTAAAACTTTTGTAGTAACACGGTATGTCTTTAATTCTGCGAGTCACAGGTTTAAATATAATTATAGAATACTAGTTTTTACCCGCGGCTTCGCCCGCATACGCAATATATCATTATAATTTATAGCCTACGTGTTATTCTGATATATAAGCTATATTATTGCAAAGTTTCATCTCAATCCGTTCAGGAGTTTTTGCGTGAAAGAGTAACAAACATCCATACATCCATCCATCCATCCTCACAAACTTTCACGTTTATAATATTAGTAAGATATTATTGCAAAGTTTCATCTCAATCCGTTCAGTAGTTTTTGCGTGAAAGAGTAACAAACATCCACACATCCATACATCCATCCATCCTCAAAAACTTTCACGTTTATAATTTAAGTAGGATAGGGTGTTATCTACATACGTGAATTTATATATCCTCTCATTTATGGACACTTTTCAGGTATTCACTACTACACTATACTTCTAATAGCAGTTAGTACATAATACCTAGTTAGTTTTAAATATTGAGAATTTATTACTATTTGGAGCCTCAGATGTATATTGCATTCTATCTATATCTATGTCAGTTTGTAATTATTTGTAGACGCTACCTCGATGAATTCAAATTTAATGGTAGTGGCTACCTAGCAAATCTAAATGTATATTTTAAATTCTAAAATCTAGCTAATCTTATTATTTAATTATTATAGTACTGTACTGTATCAGCCTTATAATAGTCCACTGCAGGACGTAGGCCTACCCACGAAGGGTGATTGGTCCATATCCACCACGCTGGCCCAGTGCGGGTTGATGGATTCACATACACCTTTGAAATTCTTCCCCGGACATATGCAGGTTGCTTCACGATGTTTTCGTTCACCGAAAAGCCAGTGGTGTGAAATTCCGTACATAAATCCCAAAGAACTCATTGGTACGGGACCGGGATTTGAACCCACGACCTACGATTGTAAGGCGGGTGTCATTACCTCTAGACCACCACGGCTTCATTATTATAGTAAATAGAAAATATAATAAAAAAATATTACAAAATGCTTTGAAATATATCGATTAACAATTACAACATCGCATAAAATACATAAAACCAGATAGCGGTTGAAGTAAATCACGTCACGAGACAGAGGTCAGACAATCCAGCCTTGCGATTTGGATTTAACAAGTCCTTTTGTTACGTGTCGTAACGCTCACTTGTCCACCTTACACTAGTTAGCCACATATATGGCCGAGAGGGCATAAAGAAACATAATTAAATCGAACTATATTGCTTTGATAACTATCTGGATTAAGGTTATCGGTTCGACGGATATGTTGTCTGCGTAACTGCAGCGTTCATTCATAAGTAATAGGCATAATGACTAGATAAAAATTGATAATATTTATTTACATAACTTAAAAAACTTAGAAATTTAATTCTTAACTACCTTATACCTATATAAATATAATCTACATATATACAAAAAAAGGCTAAAAATCGAAACAAATACTGTGTCCGTGTGGTAGGGTGCCAAGAACGCTGGCTGCATTCCCACGCTGAATGGTTAAAAAGATTCTCTGTGCGAGGAATGAGCCAGCTCTCTTGTCAGCGGCGTCAACTAGCTTAAGCGAAATTGTCTTGAAGAATTTTTTTAGGGATGGACCCCACGGACCAAAAGTTTCGACGCCCAGGGGCGAAAATACATATTCACTTGCAAGTGATGCGTATTTGCGCCGCGTAGCGTCTTCAGCGGCCTCCGCCGCGGCTCCAGCTCTTTGAAAAAAAAAACTATTACAATTAGTCCGTGAGTTATATTTCCAAAAAATATTGGACACGTATTTTTCTATTGTTAATCAAACAACAAATGACAAAGATAAACCTTGTCAAAGTTTGGGAGTGGGGGTCGTGACGTCACCTCTCTTACAGAAGTATATACATTTGTATGGCACTTGTGACGTCACGCGGAACTTTGAAGGATTGTATCTTCATCAATTTTTGTCTAATTAACAAAAGAAAAATTACGTGCCTAATATTTTTTGATAGTCTATCTGGCGGACTAATTATATTTTTTTAGACATCAGCCTATTGAGGCTGCTAAATAAATCTCCAGCTAGCAGCATACGACCATGAAGAAAACTTTTTTCGACTTGTGAAAAAGTGACAGATATATACTTCACCATAATTCTGTCTCATTCTGACACGTCGAAAGCATTATTTCGTGGTGCACGTAGCCTGACTGAATGTGTAAAATATTTAGAGGTTTTGTTTTGTTTTTTTTTGTTTTATTATTTGCAGAACTCGCCTGAAAAACGAAATTTCTTATTACATACAATATTTCTATAGAATAGACTGTAGATACAGGTTTTTCTACAGTCAATTAATGAATTTAAAGTCTGCTACCAGCGGTCCCGAATCAACCGATTTATTAAGTAATTATTAAGTAATTTTGCAAAGATTTCTGAGATTGCTAGAAAATTCTCCCAATTTTGTACTGAATTTCAAGTTTGGAACGAGCTGAAGTACATAATTTATAGTTTTGAATCTGAAAATTCTTACATACCGATTTTTGGTGCAAATACAAAATACCTACTAGCTTTTGCTTGCAGCTCCGTCCACGTAATATTTTGAATTTTATGCTATCCCAAGGGAACTTTTTCCGGGATAAAAAGTAGCCTATATCACTTTCCTTCTTTCGAACTATGTCCATGCTAAAAATCAAGTCAATCCGTTGCTCCATACCTGCGTAAAAGAGGAACAAACCAACAAACTTTTCGGATTTATAATTTCAGTAAGCATCAATATTTCTTGGCAGTTCTACTTTACTTTAGTGTAAGCATTTACCCACTAACGGACGATTTAATATTTCCATAGGTATATGTACCGTACTGCACCGGTCTTTTATTAAGTAGTCCAGGGGCCTTATTTTGTAAGCGCTCTGACGTTCGGCTTCGCTTTTCCTCCCGCTCGCTCTCGCGGCGTGAGTAACTGGCGCGAGCAGGAGAAAAAGCGAAGCTGAACGTCAGAGCGCTTACAAAATAAGGCCCCAGTACTGGACATGTCTAATGTACGCAGAAAGGGCGTTTAGACTTATCCAGTCCTCTGCCGAATATGTGTATATCGACAAAAAGCGACTCGCTTATTCGCTGGTCCTGAGACGATAAAGCGCCCAACATGCTGGCCTTCGAGCAAATATCTACAAAGCCACAGTCCCTAAGTAAAAGTAGCAAAAAATGTCCGATCGCCGTCATACACACACATTTGATTAAATAATTCACAATGACCCGTTTCCTCGAATCTCGACGTTATGTCACCTAATTAGTGCTTGTAACCGAGCACTTAGCATCGCGCGGCGTTGTAGTCGGCTTGCAATCGGCTTACGACTAACTAAAAAGCCTGCCCACTACATAGCTTGGGCAGAGTTTTGGGTCGGACACTTTTTTTGCACGATTGTGACTCGAAGGTGCAGGCAGAATGTTGTTATTGTCTGAATTACTCGTATAAGATTAGCCATAACGAACACCACTTATTCTCACGTTTACCTTACTCCTTTATTACCCTAGTTCTTAATTATCGCATAGACCGAATCAAATGTCTTGGCGGCTGTGATGTTAGCTACGAGCTTCGGACTGAAGCTTACTTAACATCTGCGCTATTACTTTATGCTAGTTTGTATTTTAATCACAATAATGATTATAAGGACTTTATTAATGAAATGACTCACGCCATAGTGTGCAAATTAATTCACCAAGGTTGAATAAAAATTAGTGCTATAATGCTCAAGATCATGTCAATCTTTCTGCAGAACCTTAAAACTACTGTTGGTTAGCAACACTTTTGGCACAATTTTTATAGTATATTTTGATCACGGATGTAAGAAAATAGTGGATTAGCCATAAGGTTATTTGAAGTCAAGATGCTTCGTAAACATCCTGTCCCAGGAGGACGGGTGCTATTGTGAAAGCGCTTCTACGTATGGTAACTTTTTTCTAGTAGGAATAAAGTTAAGAATAAAGTATTTAAACAAAATTTATCGATTATCTGCAGCTTGTAGCTAACATTACTGCCGCCAAGATGTTTGATCTGACCAACCAATCTTCGTTTATTAGGATCACCGGTCCTTGATGAGACTGTACCTGATTTTAATGAAGAAAAGATTTAAAATTTTTACGCAGTTTCAGATAGACTTTCCAAAATTAATATGCATATGACCTATATTATTATTAAGTATTGCCTTTTTCTACCAATATTTACATATTCTTTGCGATATTGCCAGCTTTGGAATCACCTCGAAATTTTACAAAAACTGGACAACACTGTTAAGGATACGCACACATCCATCTTCAATGTGTCTTTCGAAAATTCCATATGGTGCCAAGCGTCACTACCGATCCGCTATGGAAGCTTAGGTATTAAAAAAATTCAGCGTATCACTGTTAGCACACATGACCAGAATGCTGACCTGTATTTTGGGCAGAAAGTCAGCCTCGCAATTCAGCGAGGCAATGCGGCCAGCATTTTAGGCACGTTGTCTGAGATTAGAGACTGTGTAAACCTTTTTTAGGTTTAAACATTGTCTAATTTTTAACTAGTTTATTTTAGATAGGGTATTTTAGTTTAGATATGATAATTTAATTAAGTTTTGATGTTATATAAGTTTCATGTGTAAATGAAAATTATTATCTGGAAAAAAATCTTCACTAAAGGCAGAGTCCATTCTTCATTCGCTGCCACTGTAAGGTGTGTCAAAAATATCGCAAAGGTAATAAGTATTCGCCAGATTTATATATAACAAGTTATTTTTATTTATTACGGATACGGAACTATTTGTCAAGTTAATTTAATCGTACAGGATGCATTGGTTAACAGTTATTTATTCAGCGGATTATTACGAGCGAGTCACGCATAGTGTGTCGCAAACGTAGACACTTTTTGTAACCGGCGCGAGACACAAAGTGATGTGTGGTTAGATCTGCCATTAGATTGTACCATGATACTGTACTACACCAGCCGGGCTATTATACGCAGCACAAAAAAAAATTCGAGGTGTCAGAACGAGACAGCGTGCCGAGAAGTATATAAATATGTGTCACTTTTCCACACGTCGAAAAGAGTATTTTTTCGTGGTCTTTTGCTCAGCTGGATATAGTAGGTACCTATAGTAGGACATTATTGAGGCAAAATTTATAATAACTGCCGTACAAACCTTTTTAATAGACCACTGCTGGACGTAGGCCTACACATAAAGAGAGATTTCACTACACTAGCTCAGAGCGGGTTGATGGATTCACTTACGCCATCGAATTTCTTCTAAGGACGTTTGCAGGTTGCCTCACGTTGTTTCCCTTCACTAAAAAGCTAGTAGGGTGACATTCCGTACACAAATTCCAAAGAAGTGATTGGTCCGGGACCAGGATTTGAACCTGCCTCACGAATGTAAGACTGGTCTCACTTCCAATACCACCACCACGGCTTCGTAAAAAAGGCTGGTACAGTCATAGGTAAATCATAATAAAATCAAAATAAGAATTAATAAGAGGGTAGGAACGCGCTGGATACAAATCGCTTCCGACCGGGCTTATTGGAGATCTATAGACTATATCCAGCAATATATGATCTATGGCTAATATTATAGTGATGATAAATTATCTATCCAGTTAGCAGTTACCAAGGCCTCCTACACGGGACGACTTATGTTGTGAACTATGCGCTGGGAGAGCAGTAAAGTCCTACATAAAACGCTATAATAATGATTTTTCACCAAAAATGGCATAACCAACGTCCACAGTGTACATAATTTGAATAAGCAGTTTGCACAAATTGAAGTATCTTCCATAATTATATAGTAATCATTACATTAACATTCTTTTTTCAAAAATGACTCATACTATGTCGATTCAATTTAAATGGACCATCTTGTAACTGCGAATTCTCTTTAAACATTTTTTTTAAATCGTCTTACAATTTGCAAAAATAGCGACAAACATACATAAAAAATCACACAAACGAACATAGCACCTCATCCGTTTTGGAAGTTGGTAATAAGTAGCCGGTACTCACTATTGTAAGCGCACGACACACGTCTGCGCAGCATCTTACTGGCCTACCAATGCCCATAAATGTAACGACATAAATAGTAATTAATTTATATCTCATTTATCATACGTTTTCTAGCAATCGTATTTTTACTATCGACAGGTATCAGTATCCGTACGGAAATTCCGTGTTGTCTGTGGCGTAAAGGAGCCGCCCATACAGACAAAATAAAAATAAAATTTTGACGTATCTATGACGTCAAGCTTATAATCCGAGCTTATAATATCATCTATCAGCCATAGGACGTCCATTGCTGGACATAAACGTCTTCTCTAAATCTTTAATAAGACTGGTTGTCTGGAAAAAATTCTTCTAAAGCCTTTTGTGTCTTTGTTTCTTCTGTTATGTTTTCCTAGGAGTTGATGACAATAAAGTGTTGCACTATTGTATTTTTGAAAGGGGCTTGCATCCAGATCAAATTACTTACACTTTACAACTAATTTTATTCAAATGCAGCTGGAGTCCTTCTGGTCTCTTCCATGTTCGATAATGCCGATGCCCTAGTATAAATTCTACGTACTAAGGTCTCCAACCTTGGTCGGGTTAACGTTGCATAAAATCATAATTAGGTACACCATTCCGATCTAGGTCTAAACCATATTTGATCAAATCGTCTCTTAACATTCAGTTACCTGTTATTAAAAACCATAAAAATAATATTCTAAAAGAACTAGATACGCTCAAGCACTATTTACTATGGGCTGTATGATAAATACCCGTGTTGTGTAAGAAAATGTATGTAGAAGTCTTTATTTGGACAAAACTTAAAAAACATTTCATAAACTATAACTATTAAAATTAACCTACTTAAAATAAAAACTTATACTAAACACTAAAACTTATACTAAAATAAAACTAATCTAAAATACCCGGGGCAGAGGTAACGTGGCCAGAATGCTGGCGGCGTTGCCTCGCTGAATTACAATACTATTTTTTTGGCCAAAGTAGATGAAAAAAAATGTATTATTATTATTTCACTTTATTCGATACATCTCTCGGGTTAGGCCCAGTTATATGATGGGCATCAGTGGAGAAGAAGCCAATTATACTGAGAGGCCCCGTTTAATACATCATTTAGCTATATAGTTGGGATGATGGTACAACGAAACCTATTGTGAGTAATGAATTCAAAAATAAAGGGCTATTGTAGTGAGCTTCTGGATGATTTACATAACCGGTCTATGGAATGAGGTGCGGTACCCGCCAAGTAATGCCTCATTTCAAAATATTAAGGTGAGGGTGGTGACTTACCATTCACTAAATAAGCCCCCCATAAAGGCTACCGTAAGTTGGCACCGGAGGGGCAACATTGGTGGACGGCTTCGGGTGTCGAGAGGTGTGCTGCGCGTTCACTAAGAGCTACTAGTGGCGTTATGCCTTTTACACTTTTTTTTCTATATAGTCTCCTTTCAGCTAGATGCACTTGCTAGATTAACTTGTTTTGGATGGCTTGAAGAAGGAATTCCGCAAAATAGGACTCTGTTTCGGCGATGATTTCTTCGTTTCACGAGAATCGCCTTCTACCAAGCCATTTTTTTAAGTTTGGTAAGTAAGTGGAGCTAAATCTGGAGAACGGGGAAGGTGGGTGGGGTAGCAATTCGTATCGTAATTCGGCCATTTTTGATGTGGCAATTGCGGACGTGTGAGCTGGTGCGTTGTCGTGGTGAAAAAAAAGCAAATAATTTTGACTTGATGACTTTCAGCATCTGTTGGTTAAAACCAATAGGCTCGATAAATCTGTCAAAAAATTTGACAGTTATCGTTGTAAAGATGAGGCTACATGATGAAATATAAATTTTGCGACAGTGGTGCCATCCATCGGCAAACACGGGTAAGTACTTACTATTATACAGCATAAGTAATTGCATCGCAACTAGGTGTAAAAATAGTAAAAGAACATAATGACGACTAAGTATTTAGGTTGTTATGCTATAAAAATACAACCTAAATTAAGTACTACACTGATTGAAACATACCTAGAGTCCTTAAGTATAATAACATGTTGTTAATAAGACCGATATAAGAGATTAGAATAACAATGTGCTATACATATACTAGTAGTTTTCCGATCAGTAAACTTCGCATCTGTTTAACTAAATCATTATATTATTATGCCTATATCTCATCTCACTTTTGACGGATTTAGATACTCAATAATATTATCAAAATCGGTTGATATACAGCGCTACAGCAAATTTTCCTCGTTATTATCGTTTGAAAAGTCTTAAAAACCCTATTCATCGATAACCCACATGATATAAAAAAAAGTATGGTAGTACCTCTAAAGTACTACCTCTTAAATACACAGTTTTAATATTAAATTGAGATCTATACTTAAGCTATCATTTGTACAACCAAATTGCATGATAAATATCCTCAGAGCAAATAAAAAAATCAAGAGAGAACGTTGTGAACATACAAGTGAAGCCAACCAAAACTAGGCCTCGCCGTGTACAGACAATTACACACACATCCACGTACAATGAAACTACGCCTTGGCTTGTCAGTCGAACTATGGCGGCGCAACGTTATCTCTTGATTTTTAGGGTTCCGTACCTCAAACGGAAAATACGGAACCCTTATAGGATTACATTGTTGTCCGTCTGTCCATCTATGTGTATGTCAAGACTCTTTATCTCGGGAACGCGTAAAGAGATCGAGTTGAAATTTAAACTGTATACGTATATCTATAATGTCTTGCAGTTGTGTAAAAGAAAAACTTCTCAGTTATCGTTTAAAAAACTTAGAGCCGTGTCTCAAGGCGCCACCCGGCGCTGGAAACGCGCTAAGAAGAGGTGTGGCGCAGGTATTCTGCACAGGCTTCTGAACACGCTGCTGTTGAAAGGTATTTTGCGGCGTAGCACCATAAATATGTCCCTCTAGAGGAGCTGGAGTGATTAGTGGAGGTTGGAGATCACATTTTGCAAACATTTTGATTATTTTCCACATCAAAAGTGTGATCGTCACACTCTATTAGCCACTTTTGCGTTGAGCTGCTGGCATCGATGCTGAAGACTTCAAAACAGCCAGCTCAGCTTTGAACTCTAAATCTGCAACTTCTTTATCTTGTTTTACAAGACGCGCAGCGGTCTGAAGCTCCAAATCTGCAACCTCCTTCTCTTGTTTTACAAGACGCGCAGCGGTCTGAAGCTCCAAATCTGCAACCTCCTTCTTTTGTTTTACAAGACGCGCAGCGGTCTGGAGCTCCAAATCTGCAGCCTCCTTCTCTTGTTTTGCAAGACGCGCAGCGGTCTGAAGCTCCAAATCTGCAACCTCTTTCTCTTGTTTTGCAAGACGCGCAGCGTCTGAAGCTCCAAATCTGCAACCTCCTTCTCTTGTTTTGCAAGACTCGCACCGGTCTGAAGCTCCAAATCTGCAACCTCCTTCTCTTGTTTTGCAAGACGCGCAGCGGTCTGAAGCTCCAAATCTGCAACCTCCTTCTCTTGTTTTGCAAGACGCGCAGCGGTCTGAAGCTCCAAATCTGCAACCTCCTTCTCTTGTTTTGCAAGACGCCCAGCGTCTGAAGCTCCAAATCTGCAACCTCCTTCTCTTGTTTTGCAAGACTCGCAGCGGTCTGAAGCTCCAAATCTGCAACCTCCTTCTCTTGTTTTGCAAGACGCGCAGCGGTCTGAAGCTCCAAATCTGCAACCCCCTTCTCTTGTTTTGCAGGACGCGCAGCGGTCTGAAGCTCCAAATCTGCAACCTCCTTCTCTTGTTTTGCAAGAAGCGCAGTGGTCTGAAGCTCCAAATCTGCCAGCTTTTTCTCTTGCTCCGCTATACGGCGGACGCTTTTAGCCTGAATTTTTGAGATATAAAAAACATAATAAATATATAAATACCTACAGCTGAAGAATGCTCTTCAGCTGTATAAGCATACTATTTTAGTTGCATGTCTATCTGTACCTCAAGGCTTTGCAGCATTAGGACGGACTGACATAACGAAGTTATAGGATTCCTAGTTTTACTACGGAACCCTAAAAATGAGCAGCGGTCCTATCGTACGTAAAAAGAACTTAATTTCGAAGCACATAAACTTTCTTATTTATCCCTAATGCCCGGCCTTAATTAAATAAATAATAAATAAACAAATATTTTGGGACATCTTACACACGGCCTCTGACCCCAAACTAAGCAATGCTTGTGTTATGGCTGCCAGAGACTGATATACTATTTATACTTATTTTTAAAAACATACTTATATAGATAGTAACTAAATAAATAAATAGTTTTATTTTTACAAAAATAAAATATTATGAACGCATTTAAGATAAGTTAGTGCGTGTCATGACACGCGTATAATGGGTTTCCGTAGATGGTGACGATGATTATGATGATGATAAAAAAACAATTTTTACTACGTCATTAGATGGTTGACTACTAGAAAAACGTAATTGAGTATGATATTAAATATGTCTGTGTGGCCAATGACGTCGGAGCTATGTGCATGTTTAAAATTTTATTTTTTACTTTTCTTTTATTTATTATTTTCTTTTGTACTTTAATCAAACTTTAACTAAAAATGTTATTATTCCACAGTGCTCGTAATAATTTTCTAACATAGTTTTTGACGTGGTATTTTCAAACTCAGAAAGTTTAAACATTCTTGCATACTTTAAAAATTAAGGCATGTAATGGGGCACTTTTTTTTCAACATTGTCGACCTGTGGTACATGCGAAAAAAAAAATGTTTGAGAAAATATCTTATAAACCCTTGTCAATGAAACCGCACATGAGGGGGTGGGATTGAAAAAAAACATTTTCATCTCCACCTTACATATATGGGCAGGTTTTATTTTTTTAAGTACTCAAAATTGAGATCTATACTATATCATAATATCAAATTTTATGCAATTTGGTCTATAGGTAAATGTGGAAGTTATAAGGTCTTTGTATTAATGGGACGGGCGGACGGGTGGACGGACACAACGAAGTTATAAGGGTGCCTCGTTTTACTACGTAACCCTAAAAAAACATAATATAGTATAGTATTTAGAGGAAGATAACAGCTTATTGTTTTTGCATGGACAAGTTGACAACCTCACACTTAGAAAAATTACAAGTAATAGAAGTATTGCTAAATTTTACTAAAATAAAATCTACGTTACAGCTGTATTTTTTCATATCTGGTTATACAGCATACGTGAGAGTGAGGGGAACAAAAAAAACGCAATGTCTGTTGCATAAGTCAAAATCACCAGTTGGAATGTCAAAATGTTATAATTTTAACAATTTGGTTAGATTAGGTCATTTGTCTTTTTCGGAAATTTGAACCCTCTAGTTCCATTAAGAAGGTTCAAATCTTTGATCATTTTACCTTCCTAATTTTTACCTTTTTGAATTTGGACAGCCGCATCTTTATCTAACACCTTTAAATTTCATATTTAAAATGAGACAAAGTTATTTATTCTCTTGCTATTTTAGTACTGTTTCTATTACTTGTAATTTTTCTAAGACCTCACACTTGTCTTAATAATTCTTATTTTTAAGCGTTACATAAAAACCCCCAAAAATATAAGTAACTCTTTTTCTAGCGTTCTATTAGACAAAGTGAGTACCTAACTTTAAAAGTAAAAAAAAATGATTCCATATTTAAGTCAAAAATTGTTTAAAGCTGTCAAAAAGCTTACGCCGCCGCCCCTATGACATTTGCATTTCAGTTTATCTGTAGTTTTCTTGATTATAGACTACACTGGGCATTGGGCAACGTCCATTATAAGCTGGATGGTGGCATTTTCCCATTGTTTTATACACCCGTCGCACAAATTAAGTTCACACACGAAGAATTTTTTTGTATTTTTATATTAATTCACTTAAAAATTGCATAAATGCATAACACCTGATTCACATCTATTTGTTTTGTTCCACTATTGTCAAAAGTGACCTAAATTACCTTAAACCTTTATAATCCAACTCTCATATTTTGTGAAATCGATTACCCTTTGTCCCCATACGTTCATCAACATTAAAATCCACGTCTCCAACCAGACATCTGGCAGGCAAGTAACAAACACATGCTCATGGGTCCGTGCTCCAATCAACATTCCATATTATCTATACAGATATTTCAACCATTAAAGGTAAAATGTTCTGTGTCTCGCCTTTGTCGTGCTACCAACTGATTCGCATAAAAAACGCGGAAGTTGATATTTCTTGCCTATTAGTCTTACCGATATGAACTCTGTAATTAATTCGTTGTTATAGCGCGTGGACCGCGCCCGCAAAAACTTCGATCCGCTTGGAAAATTGCTCGATTATAATATTGTATTTTAAGTAGACTTGTTTGGTAATATCATTATTACCGTCATCGGGTTTTTTTAATATTTGCGTGGACCCTTTTTGTAATGAGGAGAGGCTAGTGCTTAACAGCGGGAGGACCAGGCTGGGTCTATCATATAGCTTCAGCCCAGGGCCCCGTGGAAAAGCTAATGCAATTAAATGCAAGTCATTTTTTACTTTAACTTTTAAGTCTAGAAAATATGAAAGTGGGTAAAAAAACGAAAATTACAATTGGATAAAGAAAAAGAAATGTACGAAAATGAAAACTTTTTTAAAATTAGCGTAATAACCATAAAAATTATAATTTCAGTACTTTGAGAAACTAAGGTCGGTCCTAAGTAGTATTAGCTCAGGGCTCTCCAAGCTCACGGTTCGGCCCTGAGCGGTACATAGTTTAATTACAGGGCTGATATCAACCTGAGCGTGCTTTTGACTAAAATTATTATAAGATCATTTGTAAAAGGAAAATTCAATAGTTATTGTATGGTTTGATACATATTTTTACTGCGTCCCTGACTGTAGCGCGAAAGAACAAACAACAAATACACCAAATTAAGCAAAGCTTGTGATATGGCTGCCAGAGACTGATATACTACATATACATATTTTGAAATACATAATAATTAAATAGATAATAACACCCAGACACAAAGCAAACACCTGTGTTTATCACAAAAATACTTGTCCTGGGTGGGAATCGAACCACGCTTATTTGATCCTGAAGTCAGGGTCACTAACCACTGAGCACGGGGGCAGCCAAAAACAATTAAACCAAATAAAGCTGCTTTTAAACCAGTTACCTACTCTTCACTAAGGTCAAGTCAGCAAAGTCATTACGGAGCTTCCGTCGTTCTCATTCGGTCATTGTCTCAATAAGTGGCTTTGGCTTAACATATCGACTTATCAAGTATTATATTAGTAATTAGGAAGTAAGTGCGCATTGTACAGTTTGTAGGAAATGTGACAAGTAGCCTTTGTAGGGAAACCGACGCTGTTCGGTGCAAGGACCCGTCGGTTCCGGTCACGACGGGCGAATTTGCTTCCGACGTGGTTACAGTATTACAGATCTTTGATCAATGTTTTAGCGATAAGTATAATTTTATTGTTATTTACTTTGAGAGGAAATAGCTCCGGTTCGCTTGCTTCCTAGTGCGTAATTTATCTCTATATTCGGATTGTATAGTTTTGATTAAACAGTGCGCTAATTATTTGGTATATTTTTTGCTATATTTGTTTGTAGTTTTATTGCTATATTTGCTAGCTATAGTTCACTATTGATGAAGATGAAGTTGTACAATCTCCAAAAGTTCTTAGTCTGCGGCATCATTTCAACCGTAGGACTGAAACAAGGTTCTCAAAAACCCAGAATTCTAAAAAAACAGCTACATATTTCATACATTTGGTCGATTCTGTCAGTGTTGATATCAGCTTAACATCAGACATATATATGTAATCAAACGCAAACCTAAACTAAATAACAAAAAAATTACCTGTTGACTGTTAATGTTGCTTTTCATCTCCACTATTTTCTTGGACTTACGTTTTTAGGGTTCTGTAGAAAAAACAAGGAATCCTTATAATTTCATTGTTTTCGTTCGACTGTCTGTACGTTCTCATGTCAATTTGGGTGATATGAGGCTTCATACCACACTCATATATGAACCAAATTGCTTGAAATGAGATGTTATGATCGTTCGTATCTCAATTTTAATTACAGTGGGACGTCGATTAACCGAAAGTCGATCAACCGAACGACCGCTTAACCGAATGCCGTGCGGTGCACGCGATATCCCGCCGACTGAGTTCACTTCTCGCTCAAATAGAAATGCTAAATATGAAGAAGACGTTCAAGAATGGATGACTGTCGACGAGGCAGATCCAGGGCACCAAATCGTGCAAGATAGCAAAATTGTAGACCTTGTAGTCGTGACTGATAAAACTGATGCCGCCAGCACCACATCAACTAATGGTTCGGAAAATGAACACGAAAATATACCGGCTGCTTCTGAAGCGTTTACACGCTAAGACTTACTGCCTTGCGATGTTTTAAAGCTCAAGACGAAAGCGCCCAGTATCTGTTATCTGTCCTGAAAAAAATGAGTGACTTAGATGCGCGCAAGACGATAGATTCGCTTCGACAGACCAAAATTAAGGACTTTACACATTAACTCCATAGGCATACATGCACTATAATACGTACATAAATATGGTATATTGATTACCTATTCGATGATTCATTTAGCTATCTGAGCTTTATATATCCCTACTTATTAAAAGTGTAATAAATAAAAATGATCCGTATTTTAAATGTGTTTTTATTGGTGTATTTATTCATAACAGTATAGAGTTCAATTATCCGAATAAACCGGTTTTCCGAACACCTATATCCCCCAATTAGTTCGGATAATCGACGTACCACCTTAAAAATTTCAATGGTGTGTATAGGTGTGTAATATGTCACCCTACGAATCTGAAGACTTTGTAACAACAAAGTCTTCTATAAGTTTAGTGAGACTGAAAATTTCTGACTGAAGGTTTCTGATCTATCAGTTTAGAAATATTTAAAAGTAGGTATACCTACCGTTTATTTTGTAAGAGTTCTGTTAGTTGTGCACTGCATCGTACCACATTAATATAATATACAGGGTTATTCCTAATCAATAAGCATCCTTTTAGGGGCTTATTCTGGACATCAAAATTAACAACTTTTGTTTTGAGATTTTTGTCAAATATCAAAAAAAAAAAAAACAGCTGTCCCATACATTTTGTCGCGGGTAAACGATATTTTTCTATGGAACAACATTTTTTTTTAATTTTGCCAAAAGTCGTAGAACAAAAGTTGTTACAACTGTAGGACTTGTTGGACAGAATAAGTCCCTAGAAGGATGTTAATTGATTGTAAATCTATTTTTTTTATAATTTATTATTTAATCTAATAATTTAAATTTATTTTTTATCATTAAAACATCTTAGACAAAATTGTAGATCATAAATTAAAATTGCCTATTTGTAAAAAATGCATAAATATTTTTTTCTCTCTTGTTTTTTTATTTGCTCTGAGCTTAAAACTAGAAGTCTCATAAAACGCACGAACGTTTCGCGCAGAGCTTAGATATTATGGACTTATGGTAAATTAGCTACCCACCCCGGCTTCGATCGGATACGAATGCATTATAGCTATTAAAAAAATATCGATCCTAGAATAAGTTGATGGGAATCAAAGTTGTAGGAAATCGAATTTTAAACAACTTTGGTTCCGATAATTTCTCATGAAAAATTTAAATAACACAAGTCATCCAAGAAACATCATGACTCCACTGTCTTCACAGTAAAACTGACCGTGCCTTTTTAAAATATACCTACCTAAACAAAGTTTTAAAGGATAAACACAAACTTTATTTTAAATTAAAACTTTGATTTACCAAATCAATGTTAACCCTTTCAGACCTGGCGTACACAAATGTACACATAAACTTTGAAAAAATATTTAGATATTAATCATGCAACGAGTGCAATTTAAAAGTGTTGTATCCATTTGTTCACATTATAAACTACAAAAAACGATCCTACTTTCGCCATCTCTCAGCGTAATTTGTAATTTTTTTGACAAGTTCCGACCAGTGACCGTCCTGATTTGAAGCTGTGTAGGTAAGCTCATTATTTTATTTCTAAAAAGTGGGAAATAAAAGAACATGCGCTCTGCAAAAATGCGAATCGATGAGATATTGTACTAAGGTCATACTAAATATATATTTGGAGTTTTTTTATTCTATTCTGATACCAAATAACTATATTTTTTGTTTGTACACAAATGTACACTTCAGGCGTAAACCATGTATATGCGATCTATTCAAGCTTGCGACGTTATTTCAAAAATATGATTTTAGATGACATTTTTGATTTATTAGATGCTATAAAATTGTGGAAAGACATGAATTTACATTTTCAAATATAAAAACACACCAATATGTTTTCACCGGACGCGTTGAGAGCACTAAATGAAGGAGATCTATCTGATTTGGAGCTATCATCTGATGATGAAGAACGGCTTGGATTTGCGCCTGAAAGGGAGTTCCGGTCTGTCCGAGTTGGTGCAGATGTCATCAACCCCAACCAACGAGAGGTATGCCCACCTGAATCTGATGGTGATGAAGGACCTCGCTCATCGTGAATCGGAATGAACGATCAGGAACCAGAAGTTGTTGTCACTTCCAATGAAGTTGTGCCCGATGTAAAATGGACCCTTCGTATGATATTCCATGCATCAGATTTGGCAGTGGTTCAGGCTTTCCGAGAGTACCAAATCGACAACGATTTACTAGGTTTACCAAAGAACAAGCAACTCTTGTTGCTTCACTTTCGTCGTTGGCTGGCTGAGAGTCTTGTCTACCACTACTGCTGCGTTGGCGCTGTGACCCCAAAGTGGGCCACAACACTAAAAGACGCCAGTCGTCACGGCACTGCGCGGCGGTTCTCCAGTCCGGCTGCTGCATGTCGCTCAGATCCTTTTCCACGGTGTCGAGCCAGCGGTACTTGGGGCGTCCCACCGGGCGTCGCCCGGTTGGGTTTCCCAGGTAAACTCTCTTGACGGCCCGATCCTCCTCCACCTGCTCGACATGACCGAGCCACCGCAGCCTGTGTGCCTTTATCACTCTTAGGATGTTGGCCTCACCAAACAGCTCCTCCAGTTCCCTGTTTTTCCGGACGCGCCAGTTACCATCGTCTCTTCTCACCGGTCCCAGTACAAGACTCTCAAAAAAGTTGAGAGTCTTGTATTGCGAAATAAGAGGACGGCCAAGTGGCAGTAGCCCAACCCTACAGATTATACCTAGAAGACTAGGAGAAATTCGCTCTGTAGCTGAAATAGCTCCAGACGGTGTTGGACATTTTCCAGCACATAACGAGGGACTTGGGACACGGTGCAAAATGATGGGTTGTAAGGGAAGAACCCGGATTAAATGTGTAAAATGCAAAGTTCACCTATGTCTAACGAAAGATAAAAATTGTTTCTTAGCATTTCATACATAAGCTTATGAAACATGCTCCTTTTTCATATAATTATAAATAGTTACGGAAGATTATTTATGTGCCAATTCTGCAACTATCCCAAAGAATGAATATAATTTTTGCTAAATATCTTCATAAGAAAACTGTAGTTTTGTTATTTCTATAAATACAATTAAAATTTCCTAGTAAAAAATAGCTAAATTAAACGTTATGTGATTTCAGTGAAATATCCTTATATACAAGTATTTTTATCACTTAGGACGGATGTGCACATTTGTACACAAAAAGAAAAACAAATTTTTCTCGAAAAGCTGACAGGCAGGATTTTTTTCTTTATTTTTCCCTTAGTCCTTCTGGTCTAATCCACTAACAGGAATTTTGATAGATTGATAAGTGAAAAAAAAATAACTCAGGTCTGAAAGGGTTAATTAAATTGCAAAACAAACAAAACCCTGTATTGTCGCTTAGTTTATAACGGTAAACAATATAAATATTTTTCTAGCCAATGTGACAGGAACTTTGTACCTATTTGTATTTGAATGCAGTACCTAAATACCTTTCACGTCAAACCACAAAGAGTATTACCTGATAGGTATTAAATTTTGTTCAATGTATACATGGTAGCATAGACAAACCTACGTTTGTCTATGATGGTAGGGATTTTCATTGCTTAGTGACGTTTTAGGCAGTGCCCAAAGGAAGTGATTCAGACCATTGTAATGAAAAACCATGGTACAGCGGAATCGTTCTCAATTTCCAGGTTGGTTAGATAGTAAAAGTTGTTCGTAATGGTAGCATAAATCATCCCTGTTTAGATCTGGTACACCCATTCTGAGTAACTTTGTAATATGTCTATTTAGTGACTATAAGTCCATATATTTCGAATGTAAATCCTCCAACCCGAAATGACCCTATCGCCCTGCGTGGGTGGTCTACGTTCAGTTGGGGACTATTAAAAGGCCGATATAGCAAAGTGGTATAATCCATATATTATGTTCATCTAACCATCTTCGAGCTAACCATGCATGATTTTAAAGTCCATCTGCTGTAGCGTGCCAGCGTTTTAATCTTCCACTGTTGTATTAAGAAAAGCCCACGAAGGTCGATTGAGCTACACCACGCTGGCCCAGTGCAAATTGGTGGATTCACATGCGCCATCGAATTTCTTCTATTAGACGTAGCTTTTCTTAATATTCCCTTCACTTAAGTTTCACTGCATGTAGAATGTAGACAAAATCTAGCCTACTTAGAATAATAAACTACTTAGCAGGTGGGCATCAGGTACCTACTTAAATTTATCATGGTAAACGACCGGTTTATCTCGTATTTTGATATAACATTGATAACAGCATCAAAAAATGTAGGAAGCAATCAAAAATATTTTCAAAATTGAATACATATTCATCAAAATCCTGGCCTTGAACTAAAATAAAATAGCTTCAACTTTTTTACAAGGGTTAGAAACCTGTTTAAAACGATACGTGACTCTACGCACGTAGCATAGTTTAATGATTGAGATCATTTTGTTATTGTAGACATAATTTATTTCATTTTAGCAATGGTTCTGAAGTTTCAGTCCAAGTATCTACGAGTACTTGTATTTTTTTTTACTTGAATTAAGTGTTCTACTTTCAATACTCATTGATAATTTTTAGTATGTATGTGTGTATTTACCTACACGAGGTTTTTATGTAATATGTTATGTACATTTGTACACAATATAACCCTACGAGTGTATGGCAATTATAATGTTTGTTTTGCTACGGCTTACTAAATTTTTAAAAATATTCATATTGTGTGTAATAAAATTTTTCAACAGTTTTTTTTAATAATTAACTATGGAGAACACCTTAAGCGCATTTAGTACGCAGTCGTGTTAGGTAATAATTATAGGTATTTTAAAACAAATAAAAACAAAATTACTTACATTGCAATGGGTGCAAACACGCAAACCTACTGTTTATCATCGAATCTATCTTTTTTTCAGACATACAATTCATCTAAGATATGATTTATGTGAGCTAAGCCAAATCTGAGTTCGTGCCGTCAACTTGTTGCACCTTAAGAAAGTGAGTCCCAAAGCCAACTAGCCGCCAAAGCAGCTGCCCAGTAAGGAACCGGTCCTCGTTTCCTGGCAGCAGCAGACCGTTCGCTTGTGCTGTTCGGGTCAAGGCTACTTATTGTTAAGAGCGTTTGTGCAGACGTCTGCGCTCGTGCTCGCACTAATCCTTACTATCCTTCCTAACTGTAATATTATTATAAATCCTGTATATTTGTTGGGTTGTTTGTTTATTGGTTTGTTCCTCTTCCACGCAGCATCGGAGCCAAAGAACGGAGCAGAGGATTGACTTAATTTCTGGAATGGACATAGTTTGAAAGATGGAAAGTGACTGACACACACACTGACTACTTTTAATTCTGAAAAAAGAAAAAAATCCTATGGGATAGCAAAAATTAAAATATCACGGGCAAAACCGCAGGAAAAATCTAGTTATATTATATAGACAACGCGGCATGTCTGCCATCGACAGCTATTCTGTTTATATATATGTGTATATGCTTTGCTGTTTGCTGATTGCAACGAAAAACAAAACAAAACATTAGACTCGTGTCTAATGTTTTTTTTTAAATTTTTTTATGTTCTTTTTTCCAAAAAGGAGCAGGTTCTATGTTCGTCGGCATGTATATTTTTTTGTATGTTCTTTGATATTTTTGCCAATCGTGAACCAAATCATTTTTTTTTTTTAGTTTGAAAATATGTATGTGTCTTTCGATGTGGTACCATTTAAATTAATCGAAATTGGCGAAGCCGTTTTAAAATTCCACAATAATGACATAGAATAATTATACTTATAATAATATATCAATTCGAGCGGACTATACGGAATATAGTAGTGTAGCCGTGGTGGTCTAGTGGTAGTGACACCCGCCTTACAATCGTGAGGTCGTGGGTTCAAATCCCGGTCCCGTACCAATGAGTTCTTTGGAATTTATGTACGGAATTTCACACCGCTGGCTTTTCGGTGAAGGAAAACATCGTGAGGCAACCTGCATATGTCAGTAGAAGAAATTCGATGGCGTGGTGGATATGGCCCAAACACCCTTCGTGGGTAGGCCTACGTCCTGCAGTAGACTATTAAAAAGGCTGATACAGTACAGTATACGGAATATATGGAAGTGATATGTACGTAGTACGTAAGTACGTAATGTGATCGAGGGTTTTCCTAATTTTAAATCATAGAACAAGTAACACACATTACAAATCATACACATCTAAAAGACTTACTCAAATAATAGAACGATTATTTAGATATAAAGCCCGTGGCAATTGACAAGTTTTCATATTTCACAAGGCTATGAAATTCCAAAACCATTTCGAGATATCAGGATGCTGATCATTATGTTTATTTTTCCAAAATTTTTAGTGCAGTAACTGCTAAGATATTAGATAAAAACTCTCACCCAAGCCGTTTCGGGATTTATACTATAAAGTTCAGTTGCCAATGATAAAAAAAATACTAGCAATATAAAATGACAGTTAACACTGACAGTGTTGACACATAAAATGTTATTTAAAAATAAAATGTCAGGGTCATTTTCAAATTACTTATTTTGCTTTAGCCCGAGAGGTTTACGCAATAAATGCAAATACTTTCCAAAGGCTGAATTATTTGTACATAGTTATCAAAATGATGTACATCAATACCCTGGAGTCAGTCAGCTGGGTTCCCTAGTATTTGGTGGAAGAATCCGTTTGAATTTTAAAAGTATCTTGGAACTAGTACTACTTATTCTTCTTCTTTTAAGTGGTGCTAATTTAAAGCCTGTATGGCAGACCCTGTTACATATTTCAGGTGATTGGCAGTTGTAAAACTTTTTTTTATATTTTTCTTCCCGTGGTATACTGTGGTACATAGTGGTCTTTTTGCGCTGACCTCCTGGCCTATTTGTTATGAATTGTGACGGATTGATTGGCATTGACAGTGACAGCAACGCTAGCACTTATTTTTTTCTAATGTGGCTTCAGTAAAATTGTTTATGAGTCCTAAATTTTGCAGTTACGTCCTTTTAGAATAAGCTACTTTTCAAAACTTAATTTTACAGAAAATATAAGTCGTATTGGAAAAATAAAAAATACGTATATGTTATTTTGCAATATTGTTTCAGATAATAAATAAATATAACTATGTTAAAAATTTTAAATGTTGTCAATTTAATGATTACAATTATGTATTTAGTATATTATGTCCGTCATCTACAGATACATCCAGCATATATAATTTATTTTACTAAGAAGATTGTAGGTACGACACAGAACGAAAAGTGTTACCCTCCTCTTAAATTGCAGTAATTTATCTCATTTTCCTTTTTTAGGTTCGCGACTACGATAGATAAGGTTATGAGTAATTGGTCTAAGTTCTAGGCTGGACGTTTCCTCCGAACATGATTTATGAGTTTGAAAAACATATACTCGTACCTATTATTTCATCAATACAATTGGTTTTGGATTGTATACAGGGTTGGTAATCAATTGGCATCCTTTTAGGGGCTTATTCTGTACATCAAAACTAACAACTTTTGTTCTGCGACTTTTGTCAAAACTCAAAAAAAAATTGTTGTTCCATAGAAAATCGTTCACCCGCAACAAAATGTATGGAACCGCCGATTTTCTTTTGGTTTTGACAAAAGTTGCAGAACAAAAGTTGTTAGTTTTGATGTACAAAATAAGCCCCTAAAAGGATGCCAATTGATTACCTATATAACCCTGTATATTTTTTAAAATTATTTTATATTATTTTTTTTAGATATACAGGGTTAGCTTTAGGTCAATATCAATACAATTGGTTTTAGTTTGGGTACAGAGTTATTGGTAATCAATAAGCATCCTTTCAGGGGCTTATACTGTACAACAAAACTAACAACTTTTGTTCGGGGACTTTTAACAAAACTCAAAAAATTAACAGCTGCTCCATACATTTTGTCGAGAGTGAACGATATTTATTTATGGTAGAGCATTTTTTTGTTGAGATTTGGCTAAAGTTGTCAAAGGATAAAATGATGCTAATTGACTAATTGATTACCTATAACCCTGTATAGAAGTCTTTAAGTTCGTGTTTTTTTTTCGCTCCAGCTTGTCGACGCTGCTGGATGAATTGGCTCATTCCTTGCGCAGAAAATTTCCATAGAGATTTTTTGAGCGCATTATTCTTGTATTATGAGACCTATCGCGCAATAAAATATGATATAAATAATATCTATATTATTTATATTTAAGCATTGCCATTCAGCGTGGCAATGCTGCCAGCATGCTGGGCACGCTGCCAACTGGCAGTGGGCTTGAGCACTTGGATTATCTTTAGACCTTCAAGGGTCTGTGGATGATCCAATTGCTTTCTATGTAGTAGTAGTGTAGTATTGTCATTATTATAAAAATAACCTGGAATTAAAAAAAATATATCATATTTTTAGTAATATCTATATTATATATATATTATACTCGTATTTATGTCATATTAATATTAAGTTCGTGTTTTTTTTCGCTCCAGCTTGTCGACGCTGCTGGATGAATTGGCTCATTCCTTGCGCAGAAAATTTCCATAGAGATTTTTTGAGCGCATTATTCTTGTATTATGAGACCTATCGCGCAATAAAATATGATATAAATAATATCTATATTATTTATATTTAAGCATTGCCATTCAGCGTGGCAATGCTGCCAGCATGCTGGGCACGCTGCCAACTGGCAGTGGGCTTGAGCACTTGGATTATCTTTAGACCTTCAAGGGTCTGTGGATGATCCAATTGCTTTCTATGTAGTAATAGTGTAGTATTGTCATTAATATAAAAATAAACTAGGAATTAAAAAAAATATATCATATTTTTAGTAATATCTATATTATATATATATATATATATTATACTCGTATTTATGTCATATTAATATTAAGTTCGTGTTTTTTTTCGCTCCAGCTTGTCGACGCTGCTGGATGAATTGGCTCATTCCTTTCGCAGAAAATTTCCATAGAGATTTTTTGAGCGCATTATTCTTGTATTATGAGACCTATCGCGCAATAAAATATTATGATATAAATAATATCTATATTATTTATATTTAAGCATTACCATTCAGCGTGGCAATGCTGCCAGCATGCTGGGCACGCTGCCAACTGGCAGTGGGCTTGAGCACTTGGATTATCTTTAGACCTTCAAGGGTCTGTGGATGATCCAATTGCTTTCTATGCAGTAGTAGTGTAGTATTGTCATTATTATAAAAATAAACTAGGAATTAAAAAAAATATGTCATATTTTTAGTAATATCTATATTATATATATATTATACTCGTATTTATGTCATATTCAGGGCGTCTATAGACGATCTTACGTGTTCAGCGTACTAAGTTAAGACTTGTTTGTGAGTAATTTTGTTGTTGTTGTAGTGTATTGTGTACAAACAAATATAAATAAATAGATACCTATCCCTATTTCGTCATGTTTCGTTTATCTCCAATTGTCGCATCAGTCGTGGTCTATCTGCATACTAGACCGATTTATTTATTTCATATTTTATTAGGTGCGATATACATTGTAACATGACAATAATCGTAGTTTTTTTTTCTAAGACTGTCGTGTCCCATTTTTGTAGTATATTTATTTATAAATACTGTGCTGTACCAGTCTTTATAATAGTCCTCTGCAGGTCGTAGGCCTGCCCACGAAGGGTGATTGGGCCATATCCACCACCCTAGCCCAGTGTGGGTTGGTGGATCCACATAAGCCATCGAATTTCTTCCACGGTCATAATTTTATTATGCAAATAATAATTTAATAATATTATGTTGCCTCACGATGTTTTCCTTCACCAAAAAACCAGATATGTGAAATTTCGTACATGAATTCTAAGGAATTCATTGATCTTGGGATTTGAACCCACGATCTCACGATTGTAAGGCTAATTATATTACCACTAGATCACGACGGTTATTGCATATAACCGCCTTACCACAAAGACGGTAAATTGTTCGAAATCTCTTACCATACGTAACCCGGCTACTGGTTTGGCTAAAAATGTTGTACCTTACAACTACCTAGCACCAATTTCCGTAAATTGAGTATGTTTTTCCGGTTTAAGCTTTAATTTAATAGCTTACTTCCTATTCACGTATGGTGCTCTTTCGAATGTAAAAACAACAAAATAATACTTAAGGTTGAGGCTGCACCAAAGCTGAGCAGAGCTGGAGCTCAGTTTTAGAACGAAAAAAAATTATAGTCACTATTGAACTTACTATCCCGCTCGGAATAACAATAAGCAAATAGGTCACAAGTCAATCGAAACATAAACAAAGTAGCTGACCCGGCGAACTTTGTTTCACGCAATATCTATGTAAATTATAGCCTATGTGTTATTCTGATGTATAAACATTACTATTGCTAATTTTCATCTCAATCCTTTCAGTCGTTTTTGCGTGAAAGAGGAACAAACATTCATATAATACTGTCCGCAATGAAATCTTTAGTCCGTGGGTTCGCTGCATACTTAAATGTCATAGATATTTGACAATGGAAAAACAAAACACAGCCGTGATGAGAGATAATTTATTTTATTTTTCTATAAGCAGTATAAAGATATATGTACCATTTCTCCAGTGACTTACGGAAAACCCGCTCTGCGTGTAAAAAGCGACTGTTTTAACGGAATCATAATATTATCGTGTTGTTATTTAATTTTGTTGTTATATAATTTGGTACAATAGTAACACACCGAAAATGTGTTGTCGTATTTTTTGTTCAAAATATTTTATTGACAATATTACGACAAAAATTACTACCTTGCATATTTTTTACCTTAATGATGTTAATTTAATGAAATGATAAAAGTTTTTCGAAGTTGACAAAATTGTATAATAATATCAACTATATTTAGCTAAAGTTTTGATATCGTATGATAAATCTCAAATTCATTTATTTGGAAAGGGGTACAAAGAGACTGGCCTAGCAGAGTTTGGGACCCGCTGATAATCCAACTAGCTTCATTTACGATCTAACAATAATGCTGTTCTGCGAACAACTTGTACCTATAAAAAATAAAAAGGTTACCAGTTCTTCCCGTATCCGCTTCGCTTTAGTAGAACCTGGGCCTAATACTTCAGGCTCATGGTTAGGTATCTAAGGCCAACTAATTTTCTACATTATTTTTAAATAATTTCATGACTCGTACAATGTGAGCAAATGACATTCAAAATGATAGCTATTGTTCAGTGTAGGTACTATTATTGTCATTATTTTAGTGTTTTTTTCCTTCAGTTACTTACAAACCTAAAATGATTGGGATTTGTTTTTAG
Source organism: Hypomecis punctinalis (assembly GCA_949316475.1). NCBI lineage: Eukaryota > Metazoa > Arthropoda > Insecta > Lepidoptera > Geometridae > Hypomecis > Hypomecis punctinalis. The sequence goes on along the minus strand of OX438794.1, from coordinate 8,570,484 downwards.
GTAAATACTTTGTGTTAATTTATTTAATTAGGTGAGTAAATGTGTTTACTAATGCTTTTTTTGCTTTTAGGTATCCAATTTAAGCGTACGCCATAGATCATCATTATCATGCTGTACACACAATCTTCTATTTGAAGTGAAACTCCTAATGCGACTTCCAACAAGATTGCGTTAAACGTTTAACGCTCCTGGGGAGGGGGAATAGTTACGAAGTTTCACTTCTTCCGCGCGGAGGGACTCCACGCATTATATTTTTTATCTTCTCAGTACTTTTAAGCCAGCTCCTGAATACATAGTATCCATGTATATCCATGTAGTTACCAGCACGTTACCAGGGGCCCATAAGAGCCGGGGAGGTGAGCAGAAAAAAATGTAAGCATTTTCTATACACTGTAATTTTGTTAAATTAAGTTACATTGACGGATTGCAACACCCCGGTGCCAGTCAGCTGGGTTTCTTAACGTTTGGCGCGGAGACACCTTTAAGTAGGACTAGGCACTTTTCGAATTAGTTATTGTGAGAATCGTTAATATAGTTATTGGTTCTTCTAAGACTCATATACCGTTATAAAATTGGTCTTTCTTTGCCTAAACCAAAAAAACACTCCGTGAGAGACGACAAAATGTTCATACACATTGATAAAAATATATATACCTACAAGGTAGTTTTCTAATTTTTAGGTGGAACTTATGTATTTTTGACCGACGAACCAACCGAAGTAGGTACTCAATTCTATAAACTTTAAACGGAAAGAAAACTAGCAGCAAGGGCTAAAACTACAAACAAGCCAGTTAAATCAATGGTTCTTTTACCTACCGATCCCGTTGAAGTCCGAAGTGTGATCATGAGCCTTAAAACTCAAAGTGCTTCAGGATGGGGCAAAATATCTACGTCTATTATTAAGAGGTATGTTCATCTGTTAGTGCAACCTGTATCGTTTGTTTGTAACATGAGCTTGGACACAGGTAAATTTCCAACATTGTTCAAAAAAGCTGTAGCGTGTCCAATTTTTAAGGCAGGTGATAACAAAATCCCAACCAACTACAGGCCTATCTCACTACTTTCCAACCTGTCTAAAATTTTAGAAAAGTTGGTCAAGAAAAAGTTGATGAGTTATTTAGAAAAAGAGAACCTCATTAGTAAAAACCAGTTTGGCTTTCGCGAAAAACTATCTACCGAAGATGCGGTGCTTATGTTAACGAATAAAATTACAACATACCTGGATGGTGGAGACAAATGCATAGGAATATTCCTTGATTTGCAAAAAGCATTTGACACCGTCTCTATCAGCATCTTGATCAGCAGGCTGGTATTAGAGGTATAGCGCTTGAATGGTTTATTGACTACCTTTCCGAAAGATCTCAAACTTTGCGTATTGAAGGACATGAAAGTGATAGCGCAGTATGTACTTACGGAGTGCCGCAGGGTGGCACGCTTGGTCCCTTATTGTTCCTAATCTATATTAACAGTTTATGTGATATTAACTTACCTGGCCAAGATCTTCTTATGTTCGCAGATGACACTGTACTTCTAATTCATGAGAAAAGTTGGACTACAGCAATAAATCTAGCTGAAAACTGTTTAGCAACTATAACGCGATGGCTCGAGGATAATTTGTTGACCATAAATACAAGTAAAACAAAATATATATGCTTTAGCATAACAGAAGCAGGAGCCCCTAAAGTACATACCAAACTTAGAATACACACTTTCCCATGTAATCGTGATATAGCTCCAACTAGCTGTACATGCGCGGAATTATCACAAGTTATTGTATATGGTAAAGCAAATGTGCTAAGTGTTAGAAAAATCTTTATTTTTGAAAGTGTACGTCGATACCACAAACGAACTGTCCCCCTTTTGAACGATAGCGGTACATATAGAAGAGTAGAACGATGTCCAGTCCCTAGCATAAAAACTAGGTTCAAACAAAGAAACTATGAAGTTATTGTTCCACTTTTGTTTAATAAAATAAACAAAACGCACAAAATTAGAAAACACAGCAACAATGAGGAAAAAAAAAATGTATTTTCATGGCTGAGTAATTATGACTATGATGGGATTGAAGATATGTTATTTGACTTTTACATTAGTTAAATAAACACACACACACACACACACACACACACACACACACACACACACACACACACACACACACACTCACACACGTGTAACGCTGCAAACCTTGACTCTCATAAGATCTCGAGTATTGCAGTGTTACACACACACACATACACACACAAACACACACACACGTACATGTTTGTTGACAAAAATGAATGTTTTAGGTTTTGAGTTGTGAGATTGTGTGGTTCGTTATAAGTATGATGCGATGTAATTTGTGCTTTATATTATTTTTTTTTCTCTTACTTGTTTCGATAAATAGTCTAAATTGTTTTTCTAAATTTAATCTTACTTTTGTTTTGTATAACTTTTTGTTGCTTGTTAATATAAAGGGAGAAGCCATTGGCTCTGAGATACAGTTATTAACTAGTTCAGAGTCAATGAACAAGTGAATATGGTTAAAAGTGTTTTAAGGCAAATAAAGTTATTTGTATATTTGTATAAACTATCTACCTATCTATATATATAATCGTGATTCACTGACTCACCTATCACGAAATCTCAAAAACTACAAGAAAACTTTACATGGGGAATCCTTTTAGGTTATAGATGCTCACTAAGACCGGATTTTGCGAAATTCAAGCCCTAAGTGGGTGAAATTGCGTGGCAAAATTTGTATAGGAGAGCGCGATTCCTTTGACCAACTGACTTGAAATTTGGCATAGACATTTTTAAATCAAATTGATTGAATACGTGTTTCTTATTTTTTCAAATCGTATCGCCTATCTGGGTTAAAAAGGAGAAAAAAGCTATTTTCGGGACGAATGATTTCGACGTCGGAATTGAAACTTTTTATGTATTTGATTGATGAATCAAAGTTTTGACAAAATAATTAATTTGTCAAAATGACATTTTGACATGATTGAAATCCCGATTTATTGAAACCAATAATTTAAGAAGCGACCACAGTTTTTTTGTTACTTTTCCGCATTGAAGTATAATAAACATCATTGCTTTTCCGCCATTGAAGTATTGTTTTTCCGCACTCACTTTCTTTATTATATGTTCCCATATTTCTTTGGTAAATTAATACTTATTACGTACTGTGAAAACAATTAGTTTAATGGCGAACATTTATTTACCCAAGAAAGAGCGGAAATTACTTTGTCAGTATGCATGAGTACATGATGCATACCAATGCTTCTTAACCGACTTCAGAAAAGAAGTTTTTTAATTCAGCGGTATGTTTTTTGTGTATCTAAGTTACGCGATTATTTGGACAATTATGAATCGATTTTGTTGTTTTTTGTTTGTTTGCTACATCATAGGTACTTCAGAGGTAGTTTCAAGAATAAACAAATTACACACCTTAATAATGTTGTGGTTTGTGGTTCCATTCAGTTCATCAGTCGTCTTTGAAAGATCATATATTTTTTATTTAACGTTTTTTATTTTTTCAAATAAACTTTATTTGCTTTAAAAATAACCATTCGGAATAAAAATTACCATACAGTTAGGAAAAGTAACCATATGTTCTTTGGTTATGTAGACATGTACCTAAAATCAATAATCTGTTGATCAAGTTCTGGAGACAACGCTAAACGCCGCCCTGTAGAGCTTTTACATAGTCTCGCTCCCCCAGGCTTGCTACTTGAGTTGCTCCTTAAGGTAGGAGTACCAAAAATGCTGCTGTGCAACTTTCAACCTGCTTAATTGTCTTTCTACATTTCGTGGTTACAGATGAAAATAGCTTTAAAGTAACATGAGGAAAATTGATATTTAATTATAGTTACCTACTGTACCAGCCTTTTTTTTAATGCATGACGTAGGCCTACCCACGGAGGGTGATACCTACACTAAACAATAATATGATCATCACCTCATCAGTGTGTGATATAACTGTTCTGTACTGTATCAGCCTTTTAATAGTCCATTGCAAGACGTAGGCATACCTGAGTGATTGGGCCATATCCAACACGCTGGCCCAGTGCAGGTTGGTGGATTCACATACGCCATCAAATTTCCTCTACGGACGTATGCAGGTTGCATCACGATGTTTTTTTTCACCGAAAAGGCCGTGGTGTGAAATTCCGTTCATAAATTCCAAGGAATTAATTGGTGCCGCACCAGGATTTGAAACCATGACCTCACGATTGTCAAGCGGGTGTCATTGCCACTAGAACACCACGGCGTTTCAGATATACCTACCTAATTGTTAAATTGCCACTAAGACATTTTACTCAGTATTGTACCCAACACAACACGATTGTGTTGGGTACAATACTGAGCTGCGCGAGTGAAACCGCGGGGCGCAGCTAGATATATATATTTTTTTATGTATAACCACGCATAACTTTTTCCATAGTAGTCCGATTTAATTATTTCTTTTTTCATTGAAAAGAATATACTTCGAAATTGGTTCTATTTAACTTTTGTCGAAATCAGCTGAGCCATTTTTGATAAATCAACAATAATGTGAAAAATGTTACATCGATCTGTGCGAAATATTCGCGAATTCTGTACACGGGTGAAGTTTGTCATGCTATTTTTTGCAAAAAAAAAAAATATTATCTTTGAATAAGAATTTTACGTACTTTACGTATTTACTTAGATTACTAAAATAGTGATAATTTTATTTTCACTATGAAATTAATATATCTACTTATTCAGGTATTGCTCTGACCACAGGCTCTTGAATTAATTTGATAGCACAACAAGAAAAATCAAGGAAGTGAAGATAATGGCTTCATTATAACTTTATAAGTAAAAATTACACCAAAAATAAAATCGTAAAATGTATCAACATCATGGAATTATGAAACAAATCACAGTATCTCATCATCTATGTAATAAAAGATTTTTATTCTACAACGTATAAAATATTTATTAACAAGGAAGAAGCCTGATTTACCTACTAGAAAAGGCAATTAGTAACTAGGAACACAATAGAATTTATGGTGTTAATATATTCCGATAACGAGCTATACGAGTACTTTGCCCTCTAAGCTCGGAGTCTAATATTTTTTTAACAATATATTTATTTCCAAAAACTAGTACAAACTATAACATTTACAGTGATCCCTGTACTAGGCGATAAGGCGATAGTGTTTCAGGGTTCTGAGCCCGAGTTGCTTACAAAATTTACATTAACATAGAATTAACTTAAGAAACTTCGTTGTTTGAATTTTGTGCGTGCGCGCGCGCGAATGTGTGTGTGTGTGAGTATAAATGAAGATATTTGCACTAGAATCTAAGTTATCAACATAGCACAGTGTATTAAATGAACATAGCAACAAGAAAAAAGTGCCTTTATTAACTACCATTAAATACAATACTTATATTATAATCTTAAACTTCATAAACTACTACTACATAACAAGCAATTGAATCATACGATTTGCGTATGTCTACATACGTATGTAGATACGTCTTGAAGGTCTAAAAATAATCCAAATGCTCAAGTCCACTGCCAGTTGGCAGCGTACCCAGTGTGCTGGCAGCATTGCCACGCTGAATGGCAATGTTTATACGTTGAGCCAAATTAACACCAACATTTTGGCCATGCGTTGCGTCCACCAGACGCGCAGAAAAACCACGGACCCACTGTCTTAACTCTAAACAGCTCAAATATGTAACCACTGCCAAGGTTAACATATTGGCGCCGTTAAGAAAAAAGCAAATATGTATATTTAATGTCTGCTGGAGCTGTAAAGTTTGCATAGAGACATCACGTATCGGTAAGCGCAGTGTTGGACATCCACTGATAACATCAATCAACGACCTGTTTCGGACTTCAGAAACACCTTGTTAGCCGGTCAAAGTATCAGACTCTCAGTCGCTCTTTTGGACATTTATAGGGGAGACCTATGTCGAGCAGTGGGCAGTAGGACGATAATGATGAATAACTGACGATTAATGATCAAAAGTACCTACCTATTTTATCAGTTAAGGTTGTCGTCAAACTATTAATATCTTGCCTCGACCTGGACACGAAGCGTTCTCAGAAATTAATAATAGTTTGAAAGAATTCTCAGCTTATCTATAGCTGAGAATCGTTATTATAATTTCAAATTTATCCTTATAATGATAAATAATTAATCGATGAAAGTAATGAATAGTTTAATATTTAATGTAGTAGTAACCAAAAATGTACACATGATTCTATATTATCAATGAATAGGGATCCTTTTTTATTTCGTGTGAAATTCTCTCCAATATTGCGAACAACATCTAGGTCATATTTTTAATACATGTGACTTTACTGTAGTTATTTAGCGGAAAAATATTAAGTTAAAATGACATGATACCGGTAGGTAATCCTCATGTCATGCGGACGAAATTCTGCTATAATATAATTCATATAATAATTTTTATATTCATATAATAATTCTGCTATAATTCATATAATTATTTTTCGCAAAAAATGACTCTACCGACTTCCACAGCGTACATAATTCGTATAGTTTGCACGAATCGATGCAACATCCATGTACCTATATGTTGATTTATCAAAAACGGCTCAACCGATTTCCTTTATAAATAAAAAACCTCGGGAGTAGGAATTCGAAATAAAAATAGTAGATTAGTAGCCAAGGGCTGTAAGGCATCAATTGCAGACCGAGATATTTAGACGCACGAGCGCAGCGAGGGCGCTAATAGTTCGAGGGTACCTACCACCCGAGCTAACTATTCTGCTATGCATCTCGATTGTGAGGTAAGTAGAAAAAAACCGGACAAGTGCGAGTCAGGCTCGCACATCGAGGGTTCCGTACAAACACGATTATAAACTTCTTTTAGCATTGCAAATGAAGTTCTTTAAAATGATACGTCACTCACTTTGAATTTGATCGAGTCAGGAAATGCATTTAAATGTTTGCACTAAAATAACATCTCTCGAACGCATAGATACCTCGTACATCGACGGAGAAAGTTAATGCCGCGGGCCAACTTGACGCCAACGCCATCTAGTTTTGATATGAGTAAATTCTGAGATTTAAACTGCTTTAAGAATTGATTTTATAACGTATTTGATTTGATTGCTATTAAGTTTGATGTTTTATATATATATATACAATTATACATTTACATATAAATTTATATTTGAACTTATTTTCAGTTTAGACAGAATTTTTAACCAATTTTTTGTGAATTTTGAGGCCTTATATTTTGTGATGTAAATAAAAATGTATAGTTTTCAGATTTATTCCTATATGTCTACTCTGAGACAATGCTTCTCGCCAAATTTCATAGTTCTATGTCAACGGAAAGTACCCTGTAGGTTTTGATTTTTGTGAGTGCAAAATATGCGGTTTTTTACGACATAAACGGCTCTAACTTTTTTATACGGTAACTGAGAAGTTTTCTTTTACACAACTGCATGAATTCATAGGTTTACGCTTGAGTATTTTTGTCTATGGTTTACGTATATAGTTTAAATTTCAACTCGATATCTTTACGCGTTCCCGAGATAAAGAGTCTTGACATACACACAGACGGACAGACGGACAGACGGACAACAAAGTGATCCTATAAGGGTTCCGTTTTTTCCGCTTGAGGTACGGAACCCTAAAAACCGGCATTACAAGAATAATAGTAGATTACATACCTCCCTAGGGCTTTTCTAGATACATTATTACCCTAGAGCGCTAATTAGTCACCTACAAGCCCCATTTCGAGGTAATATAATATATAAGAACCTACTTACCGAACATGAGAGATGTAAAGAGTTTTTATTAGATGGCGATAATATCGTTAAGCATATAAAAATACAGACGAACATAGTGCCTCCTTATTGGAAAAAAGGACTTGGTATCAAAACTAAGACTGTCTGTTCTGTCATATCGTCGGCTCAGTCAGTTAAAAATGTGTCCATCAACAATTTTTCTATAGTCTCTATTAAGGCGAAGACAGTATGTGTTAACGTTCTTGAGATGTGGTGGTACATATACCGATGTATAAAATGTATTACAAAAATATTATATCAATCTTTATCGTTCTGGTTATGTACATATTATTATGAATTATGTCACAAACCAGTTTAGATATAAATGAAAATTTTATTCAACTTTTGTAAATTGTATTCTTGATGTAAATAGAAGTAATTTTATATAATTGTATTATAAAATATTAAAATAAGCGAGATAGGAACGCAAAAGCATTGGCTCTAAAGTATTTTTTCAGACCTTAATATTTTTAACCGAATTCATTGCCTATTCTACAATTATTATTTATAAAGAGTTATCAGAGGGTTAGAGGGTTGTTCATAATGACGCGGGCGGTTTGAATTACCTCCTGTCGGCTTAGTATACATGTTCCGAGTAACCCTGTATAGCTTAACATAATTGTAAAAACATGAAAAATATCTCAGTAATGCAAGCGCAGGTATGCAACTCAGATAAGTTTCCAAGTTATGTTAGTATTGCTAGTAGAGATATTTTGACATAAATATTTCTATAAATTTTTCAATCTAAATCGAACCAATGACCTTATTATATATCTATGATTTTTACGGACTTCCAAAAAGGTGGAGGTACCTATGTTCATCTGTATGTATTCTTTTTGGTGTATGTTCAACGAAATCATAATCTATATAGTAAATCTGCCGTTGGCACTCAAGGAACTTTCTGAATTGGCCTTTCTCAATTGGCTTACTATTTTTTTATTTTAATTTACTTTTACAAAAATAAGGTAAGTGCTTTTATTGATTACAACAACAACAATACTACATACTTAAGCCACTACTCCATTAAAAGCAATTGACTCTTGAAGAAGATAATCGGAATGTTCAAGCCCACTGCCAGTTGGAAGCGTGCCCAGCATGATGGTTGCGTTGCTATATTTTAAGAATAAGCAACAGGTTCTACCTCCAGTATCATATAACACCTAAGTCGTTTTTTAATCTATGTATCTATCCATACATCAAATCCATTCCTGGATTGCGTTCCTAATGAGGCCGATTGGAAGCGGTCTACATCCAGCGAGATCCTGCGGTCTTAACTAAATCGTCTACATTTACATTTTTAACTTGCTAATTCGCTGCGCTATGTCGGTAACCTTGGTTCGTTTGCAGATCTCCTCGTTAATAGCGAATTAGACCTTTTTAATAGTCCACTGCAAGACGTAGACCTATCCACGACAGGAGATTGGGCCAAATGCACCACCATGCACTAGACCAGCGTGGTGAATTCGGCCTAATCAACTACGCCATCGAATTTCTTCTTAGGAAGTACGCCGGTTGCCTCACGATGTTTTCCTGCACCGAAAAGCCAGTAATGTGAAATTCCGTAGATACATATGTTTTCCTGCACCGAAAAGCTAGTAATGGGAAATTCCCATATATTCTACATAAGTTTCAAAGAACTCATTGTTACAGGACCGGGATTTGATTTTCACCACGGTTGTGCGACGGGTAAAACTACCACGTGACCGCATCTACATCTCCTACATTTTAAATATCATCCAAGCCACTGGTGCAGCCTAGAGCCACGCTCGGAGCAGGGCTGGCTCGGGTAGAGGCTGGAGAGGGAATGTACAAAATACCCCATGCGGGACGTCAGTGCAGGACTTATCGCTCTCACACCGAATAACAATACAACCAGATCACCACGGCTACAAATCAACAATCGACGAATTGAAATAAGAGTAATATTGCATGCGTGGTGCGGCGGCGCTGGCTGCTGGTGAAGGTCAAGGCTCTGCAGCAACTCCCAGCACGCCGCGTGGTCACCGCGGCCGCGGTCTGCCCCCCAAGGTGAAAGTCAAGGTCACACGTAACTCTGCCACCGGCCACCATGTTATATAACATTGAATGCATTAAGACATTACTAGCACGATTCGTAGATTAAACGCTTGGTAACTTTTTTTTGTTTGGCTGTGTAATAAAACGAGCGAACGTTCTGGAATTTGTCTTAGAGCCCGTTACGGTTTAAGGTATAACTGAAGTCAATAGAAAACATTCGAAAGTTTGATTCCTCTTGCTTGCGTGCATTTTAGTTGTACAAGCGAGAGGACACCAGATTTCTTTTTATTTACTCGAGTTAAATAAGAATAGTTTGGTGTTTGGATTTTTTAAATTGTTTCTAATATGTACAAAGTATTGACCCGCGTGATTATCTGATTTTTGTGCCATCTCGTAGGAACATTTTATTTATTCAGGATACAAAATAGCCTATGACATTCTCAGAGCAAATAAAAAAATCAAGAGAAAATGTTGTGAGGGGGCGTCCATAAATTACGTGAGATGTTTAAGGGGGGGAGGGGGTCGAGTCAAATCTCATCTAATCTTACGGTGGAGAGAGGGGGGTCTCGGCAAATATCACGCAATTTTTTTTGACTGAAACAAAAAAAATACCTACTATTTTGGTCCATTTAATCCAGATTGTACATGCTTAGTATTTAATCTTAAGCATAATCGTATTACGATTAAGATCATTCACTAATTCGTTCGAAAGAAAATAATTTCATTCATACTTCGACACAGTATTCATAGTTTGACAGTCAGTAGATGTATAACACATCTACTGACTGTCAAACCACCATATTTGTTTTATATGCTCTTACAAATTTAAAACGAGTTATCAAGATTTTTATAACGCATACGTCAAAAGATACGTCTGTAAGACGAAGAAGTCCTGCCAGGACGATGTGATAAAATTATGGAATACAGCGAAGCAAAAATTCTCGAAGAAAGAAGAGTTAATACATCACATTCAACATGAGATTGAACGGCTTCTTAGGGAAGCCACTGAGAGAAAAGTTCGGTCTACTTTAGCATTCCTTCAAAAGGTAGGTTAAATCAGAGACCTTAAAGATAAGACACCTAATCGTACAAACTGAAATTATCGAAAATATTGTACATTTTTAAAAATCTCACGTGAGATTGGGGGATGGGGGAGGGGGTTGAACAAAATCTCACGACATCTTACCAACGGGGGAGGGAGGGTCTGAAAATTTAAAAAAACACCTCACGTAATTTATGGACGCCCCCTGAACAAACAAGTGAAGCCAACCAAAACTACGCCTCGCCGTGTACAGACAATTACACATACATCCAGGTAACTATGAAACTACGCCTTGGCTTGTCTGTCAAACTATGGCGGCGCAACAGCGACGCACTCACATATGTATAAAAAACCGGCTTCACTTGACTGTTCAACGACGTTCCCTCTGGATTTTTTTATTTGCTCTGAGATGACATTCTCCAATCTTCAAAATATAGGTATCCATGTAAAAATCAAGTCGATCCTTCCCTTTGTTGCTACCATGAATGAAAGAGAAACGAACAAACTAATAAACAATAAAACCGTCGACTTGGCATTTTTTCATGCTTAAACACACTTTCTTTTATAAAGATGACACTTTATATTAAGTCTAAGTTGAGATCAGACGCTAGACTATTTTGCTTTACTCAGTTTTTTTATATACCTACATAAAAATATTCCACATCTAGGCCTTTTGCCGAAAAATCCTTCGATTGTAGTTTTATACCTGTAGGATGTAGTGTTGACTAAATTCTGCTTTGTTGACGAATTAAACCTTCAAAATTATAGTTATTAGACTATGTAAAAACTTTCATAAAACAAAGCATATATTTACCTGTAGAGGACTCGTTACATAAAAGGATATTGGGAAGTGTGCATAGAAGACTTGGCGTCGATTGTTTTATTCGAGTTTTGGGTAACTATAGCCTAGTTATTGAGCCATTGTATAATTAGACAGTCTATTTTATAGTCTCAAGTATCACAAACTTGAAAAACCCGATTTTCGATGTTCGTGTAACTCGTCGTATTATTATTTTTTTGCATTTTATGGGCTGAAAGCGTGTCAGTGGTATGAATGAGCGAGATATTTCGTCTTCATCCTCGGTTTCGGCTTCATCATCAGATTTGGCTTCAGCTTTGGTCTCGGCTTCGTGTGCTATGAAAAAACGGATCATTTGTATAAATCGATAAAACATACAGTGATCATTTACGAATAAATGTAAAGTTCTTAATATTGTAATATGTAAGTGTATTATGTCAATATTTAATTCAATGCAAAGGTACGTAGGTGTTTGTGTACATTGAATTTATTCAATTAATGAAGCACGGAATCTAGTAGGCTCGATACAAACTACTTGATATTTTGCAATAATATTCTCTACATGGCTGTGGAATTTAAAGGCCATGTGTTGACAAGCAGAAGTAAATATAATAACATATTCTATTATATAATACCGCTATGATATGATATTTTAGTTACCTTACACCTTACCGGCAAGTATTTTTAGCCTAATGGCCGCTTTTTTATTATTTCAGTTGAAATCTTCAAATTTTACGCACATTGTAATTGAGTCTGAAATTCGGTAAAAAATATTACCGAGAAAAACACAAATTTAATAAAAATACTGAAATGCGAAGCCTTGGTATTTTTGCAACCCCACTGAATTTCTATCATGAAAAAGTTGAGATAGAAATTCTGATTTTTCTCAGTAGGTACTTACTCATAGGAGTAAGTACTTACGTTGACAGAAAAATATTATGATAATATTGTAATGTAGGTACATTGGAAAGAAAAAAACCCTTAAAATTATATTATTTCTCTATAGAAAAAACCCATTATCATAGTCTTTAATTACCTTATTTATTTGACACCAATTTGTTTAATTTTTTTTGTTACTTATGTTACATGCGTACTGATATTATGACACACGAACAAAACAACATTTTTGACTTCATAAATTTGAGAGATGAAATTATACAATACAATATAACTTAATTGTATACCAGAAAAACAGCTTAAATAACAAAGTAGGTATAAATTTTCTTAAAATTAGGTGGTAAAACGGCGGCCTTATCGCCTTAAGCGATTTCTTCCAGGCTACCTTTGGATGGACAGAAAATTAGAGTACAAAGATGTGGTTGGTGGTGTATAATAAAAGTAAAATGTGGAAAGAAAAAATAATTACTTACAAACTAAAATACAATAATTACATATTAAGTATAATAATAATATACTACATCTTCAATAAGATAAATATACATACATAAACAATTACATAAATATGTAATAAATACTATACATATTTATTTACAGCAAATATCATGTATAGTTATTATTTAACATAATGAAAGAAAGTGTTTGAAAACTAGGTTATTGAATATATGGAGAGACTTAGCATGCCTGATAGCTACAGGCAGCTCATTCCAAAGCAGGACAGATTGTACTGAGAAAGATTTCATATAGGAAAGATTGGTATGGGAAGAGGAGTGGATTTTGAGTTTCAAGGCTCGGGAAGATCTCAAAGTACCAGAATGACCTTGAATAAATTCGAAGCGTTCTTTGAGATACAAAAGAGTGGAAGGAAAGAACAGAACTTTATAAAGAAAATACAAAATGTGAGAATTACGGCGAAGTCGGATAGGTAACCAGTTGAGCTTTTGGCGAAAATGAGAAATGTGGTCATATTTACGTAATCGAATATGTACCGTATGCCGAAATTTTGAAGACGTTCCTGTTTATCGAGTTGCTCTTCAGTTAAATCCAGATAGCAAGCGTCAGCGTAATCCAATATGGGGAGTAGAAGTGATTTTACAAGTGCAGTTTTGAATCGGCAAGTCAAGATAACTACGCAGTCGCCATATTGTGTTCAACGCTGTGACATCAGCAGAGTGAAGCCAAAGCTATCGTTTATAAAATAAATAAACTTTGAAGAAAAACTGAATGCTATTCGAGTCAACACAGGTATATTAGCCATTATAAATAATATTTCTAGTACATAGTAAAAATTAACAAGTTGGCGAATGTCAAAAGGCTCCGATCCCAGTATTTGTGGTCTGTATTTACAATTACAATAATAAAATATCATATTTCATCTAAAATTGATCTGATTTATGATATAAAATGAGTAAGGCGATATAGTCAACGTTCGTAAATAAATAGGTATCATTAGTCATAGAATGGTATGAGCCAGTTTGCCAGACTGATTGACGCCTTGAACTCACGATTTCAATGAAAAAATGTGGGGAACTAATACTAATATTTTTTATTTGTAAAGCTTTATAGTGCTAGAGGTCTATAGTAAAAATATGTATGTAGTGCTATATAGTCTTATTGGAGATCCATAGGGGGAAGCCTATGTCCAGCCACCTGATGGATTTTGATGATAAAAACTTTATACTTAGGTTCGATACTTTTGGCGTAGAAAATTGGCGTCTGCTTTTGAAGGTGGAGATTCCGGGTGCGTTCTCTACTAGATTTACTTGCTATATACCGTATCCACAGCATGAGCATAGAGTGGATCGGATGTTTGAAATGAGATGGCATTATTACTATGTGATAGTAAGGTTCAAAATTTAAGCTCCGCCTAGGACGCTTTTAAAGTTTGTCCGCCATACTACTGCGATCCAATGTGACTTTTGATCAGTAGTTCAAGTGTCGTTTATGTCAAAATTACATAGCAGTTTCTATGCGTTTTCAACGCCATTTAGCTGTGATCATAAGTTACAACTTTTTTACTTTATGCCGCTTCTGCTGTCTTTCATTATTCTGTGATCTCCAAACAGTTGAATTAAGATACCTTTATAACTAGCTTTTACCCGCGGCTTTGCCGGCGTGATATTTTAAGTGCTATCTTACTTGAACCTTTTATTTTTCCGAGATTAAAGCAGCCTAATATGTCACTTTTCATTATTGAACAACACCCATCTTAAACATCAATCCGTTGCTCTTTTGCTGCGTGAAAGAGTAATAAACCAACAAAGGCACTTGGTAAGGATGATACACTACATGTTTACAAATCACCGAGAAGGTACGACCACATTATCATCATCATGAGCAATTTTTTTGAGCCAACTACAGGACTTTCGACATTCTTATCTATTTTCAGCTAATTTTATATAGGTGTCTAAAGCTTCGCATTCCATCACAACACCACCCGTCTATCAAAGACTAAAAACCAAGAGTCCTCCAAAGTGGAGCGGAGAGGTGACTAACAAACCATTGATTGTAGTACCTAAATACGTGTTTTTCATGTTTAAGTCGCTGCCAAGGTATTTTTCTTCGCTAAGCAAATAGACTTTCTGCAATTCTGCAATAGACTTACGAATTACAACGCTTTGCTTAGCTCTATACTATCCGTTTTGCTTGCTTCTGTGGATTCTGGGCCTATTCTCGTAATGATCGTAGGTACTCACGCAATAATACCACTATTGTGCCGTCAATCATAGCTTGCTTGTAGTGCTCCCATAAGTAGACATTGCATCCGTTTAACGGAATCTTTGTAAGCCTATAACTCGATTCGCTCTTGACCGATTTTATTCATACTCGCATATCTCGTTACGATTTAGATCTAGAATCTTGTTTAGACATATCTTGCCCAACATTATCAAGATAGGTAGACAAATAGCGCGACAGCAAATATCTCCCTTTTTGAGAAAAAATAACACCCAATCAAATATTGTCCACGACAAAAATATAAAAATATGCAGAACCTGTGTACCTTTCGTCACGAGTAGTTGAAGAATGCAACCTGCAAGGAGAATCAATATCCTGACAGACAAAAGAAAATTTTAACTAAATATCGAAACGGAGATCCTTCGGATAAATTTTTCATGTTGCTGTAACTCTGACACTCGTTCGACGTAGAAAGCGATATCTATAGAGCTGTCTCCTTCTGATTGTATGGCCTTGGACACCTCAGTTCACCAAGTTGATGTGGGTAACTATGGATACTCATGCAATACCACTAATTTTGTACCGTTCATCGAAACAATTTTTTTAACATAAGTATGTTTCCGTTTGACTACATTTCTGGTTCATGTTTAACAGATATGAGGTATGCAAATAATGAGATACCTATCTTTGAAGTTTCTGTCTCCCTCGCAACTAAAGTGACTCGAGTCAATAGAGCTCATAATAAACTTAACAACAGCAATAAAACAGTTTCGTGGAACTATAAGATTTTAATGTTGGTTCTGATTAAAAATATAGTTGTTATAAAATCGATTAAATGTACTAATGATCTTCTTTCAGGTTAGTTTCATTAATCATTTGCAGCCATAATACCTACCGATTTTTGCTTTTTTTTTGTTTTCTGCATAAATGATTCTGCGCGATCTAAAACAGCCGCTACTCCAAATTCGAAATATAGTGATTAATTGGTCAAATCGTAAAATCGCTACATAACTAACGAGTCATTAGGCTCAATTTTATATGCGCCATCGTAATTCAACAATTTAGAGTAGCCCTCTTACTTTTTCACTATATGCATTTGGTAGAGAGAACACTGATTTACATTGCTATTAAATATACGATGGCGCCTTTAAAATCGGGCCTATTGTACCTAGATATTGTATAGGGCCTATTGTATAGGCCGAATCAAACTTATTGTCGTCTGTGATGTTTGCTACAAACTGCGGATAACCCAACCCTGACTGAAGCTCACTTACCAGCTGCGCAGTGCGCGGGGATTGGGTTATTACAGCTTGTACCTAACGTCACAACCACATAGAAGTTTGATTATGTCTATATCAAGTTTGATTCTGCCTATATTATCATTATAAAACAGAAAAATGCCAAGTCGATGGCCTATATCAACATTCATTGTTCCTAACCCATAGAAAGTGTTAGAGGGAGTTTTTCCGATGCGACGCGCAAGACTGTGTAAAATACTCTGTATTATATGCATTATATATGCTCTCACGCCACCGCGCCGCAAAATGCGTGTTTACAATGTAGATTACTTATGTACAGGTGATTATTATTATTATATATATATATATGTGTATAATAGTATACTCGTATTAGTAGATTATAGTTGCTCTGGTGTGAAGTTCTTAACCCACCTGAAGGCCTTAAACATGGTTTATTCGCTAAAGGCCCAATTTAAGTGTCATCCAAGCTCCAGCAATTCTAATTGCCACACGCAGTCATCCATCCGAAAACTGACCAAATGTTCCTTGACTTCGGTGATCACTAAGGAACACATAGCCAAACTATGCTAAGAGTTAGACGTATTGTAGGGAGCTTAATTACTTATTAGCTTGTACCCGCGGCTTCGCCCGCATGATATTTTGATGTTTGTGCTATCACATGGGAACCCATTATTTATCCGGGATAAAAAGTAGACTATGTCACTTTCCGTTTTTCAAACCCGAGGCCCTTACCACCCGCAATAGAATTAGAAAATATTTAAAAAACGATTTGACGGTTGTTCGATTGTTTTTTTTTGACATTTCTTGAAGAGCACTCTAGAGAAGCTTGCAGGTACCAGAATTTTTTCCTACTTATTTAACACTTATCGTTATATTATAGAAAATTTACGCAATATCATTCTAATTTATAGCCTATGTGTTATTCTGATATATAAGCAATATTATTGCAAAGTTTTATCCCATTCAGTTCAGTAGTTTTTGCGTGTAGGAGTAACAGACATCCATCCATCCTAACAAATTTTCGCGTTTATATTAATAGGATTAGGTTGTCACCGGAGGCGCCCCAAAAATAGCTACGGCCTAGTATTCCACCAATGACAGAGGCTAAAATATTTGAATCAAAGCCTGTGATTGGTTGATGACAAGGCACCATTAGCAGCTGTCTCTGGGACGCTAGATAGAGGTGTCATTGCACATCTTGGATGGATTACCAAATGCTAATACGACGATGTAATAGACAAGGTGGGATATTATGTCAGTATTTACATCCTGAACATAGGCAGGTAGGTCATCAATAAACAATTAGTGCATTTAAATACAAATAATGTTAAATTCATGTTCATGATGTTTTGTATACCGTGACTTAGCACAAGTTAAGTATTCAAGATTATATCAATCTTCCTCTGCTTAGTCACGATCGTAGCAGACTGCCTAGCACCTGTACAGGGTAACTTTTAACTTAGTAAGAATATTTAGTTTATTCATATCTGTGAACTTTATAATTCAAAAATACTACGACGACTGTCTACGACGTAAGTCATGGATGACGAGAAGCCCTAGTCCCCAAAATACAGGGAATCTATTTTTTAACTTCAAACGCATGGGTACGTGAAATTCGTTAGATTGTATGTTGTTTATTGAAGCTGCGAATAGACATACAAGTTCAGTATACGACCAAACCGCGGGAATTTAAAAAATCTGGCCCCAGGTGCCTTAGTGTACCAAGTTGGTACACTAAATAGCGCTTTAGTGTACCTAGTTGGTACAATAAGGTACCCGGGGCCAGATTTTTTAACTTCCCGCGATTTGATTGTATTATGAATTTATTAATGTAGAGGGGGTGGCCTGTCTAAGGAATGAATCGTAGTTCTTTAGAATTACTTCACTTTACTCACACTTAACGTCATTTTACAACTTTGTCGTCTTAGCATTGTACAATATCTTTTGCCATGTTTTAGAATGTGTTCCGAAAGAACAATCTTATTCTTATGACATTAAATTATTATGTCAAACTAGTTTTTACCCGCGGCTTCGCCCGCACGAAATTTTGATTTTTGTGCTATCCCATATGGGATCCCTTTATTTATCCGGGATAAAAAGTAGACTATGTCAATTTCCGTCTTTCAAACCCGAAGTCCTACCTTACCACCCTTAATAAAGGAGATGGAAAATCAATAAAATTAAAAAAAAAAAACAATTTGACGGTTGCTCAATTCGACAATTGTTTTTTGACGTTTCTTAAAGCGCTCTCTAGAATAGCTCGCAGATAGCAGAATTTTTCCTACTTACTTAACACTTATCGTTATATTATGGAACATTTACGCAATATCATAATATATCATATAATTTATAGCCTATGTGTTATTCTGATGTATAAGCTATATTATTGCAAAGTTTCATCTCAATCCGTTCAGTAGTTTTTGCGTGAAAGAGTAACAAACATCTATCCATTTATCCATCCTCACAAACTCACAAACTTTCGGTTTCGCGTTTATAATATTAGTAGGATAATGGTAAGCTTTTGATAATAGGTACGTAGGTATATACTATAATCACCTGTCTCATCAGTTATCATTTTAGTTTAGACCTAAGTTAGACGTTCAAACTAAAAATTCTTGCTACTGTTTTATCTCTTTTAGTTTTAGATAGTAGCACAATCTGGTTATGCTATTATAGCACCACAATAATTTATTGCTTATGTTTAACGCAGCAATAATATAATATAATTAAATTGCTGTTTACATAATACATAAAAGCAGCGCTGAAGGCCTCCACGATTTTTATAGCACGCCAGTTGTACTTGAAGGTAGGTGCGCTAATTGCAATGCAATAAAAAGCCAATTTATTATTAAAATTAGGTCTGTTTTTGCGAGAATCTTATGTAATAGTCAAAGTTATAATAAGTCAATTTGATTTGAAGTGAGGCGCGTGCGTAGGTAAATCATTAGTGGGTTTTTTGTTTATTTCCTGTCTTACGCATGGGCCAACAAAAAATTGCTTCTGTTTTATTTACTTTAATAAATTGGCTCAATTAGATATTTGTTGAAATTGCTGATTTTGCCTCGAATTTGAACTGGGAAGTGCCCTTGTGTATGTATAAATTGTTTATCTGTCATTCGAAGCGAAACCTTAAACGAAAAACTAAACAAGACTTACTTAGTTCCAATTAAATATGTTTTTATAGAGATGGCCGCTTTTTAAAATATATTTAATGAAAAATAAGCATTATTACGTGTTTTATTTACCCTACCAATAAATATTCATATTCATTTTCATTTATTGATACATTTTAGTACACGTCATATAATTACATCAATCATCAAATAATAATTTTAATACAAAATAAATTCTCAAATAATTCAAAATTATGTTCATTCTACTTAAAAATAAAATTAAATACATCAAATTATACGAATCATTACAACAATTGCAGAAAAAAGAAATAAAATTAACTGAATTAAAAAAAAAATAGTATGAAACTAACAGTATGTGGTTACTTTTAGCGTAATGAATTCTTTTTCTATATCATAGAACGCCTGACTGATAAGCCACCGGCTTAGTCTTGCCTTGTATATGGTTAAATTAGATGCTTCAATGACATTTCGGGGAAGTCTATTATAGATCATAGTTCCCATGACATGGGTCAACTTGGTGGACTTTGTCAGCGTTCGTTTCACAGGTAAGAGCCTGTTCCTGTGACGAGTAGTACGCTGTTGGGATTCATATAGTGCTTGCCCCATCACTTTGTAAGATTCAAGGTTAATTCTCACATAAATAGCCACTTGCATAATAACTATAGATGGATTATAATAAATTGAATAAATGGGAGAAATGGTAAAAAACGCGCACTCGCTTCAGGAATAAATAGCTGCAAACTTTTTAATTTTTTTATTTCAAATAGGTTTGCCTGATGTTAAGCAGATCTGCGGTCTAGGATGTAGCACGCTTACCTAGAAGATACCTATTCACTCGAGATTTGAAGACACCTACTTTGTACTTTAGCGGAAAGACAGACTTAGGCAAAGCGTTCCACATTCTGGCAGCTCGTATGAGGAATGTGGACTCAAAACGCTTGGTTCTAACGCGTTTAAAATGATAGGAAATGGAAAATAGCCTTTTACTAATTAAACTAACAGCTGGCTTTAGGCTATAATTTATAAGTAAGTTTATAAATAAAAAAAAGTATAAATCACATGTTTAGTTCACGCATTTTACAAAGTATTTTAGAAGCTTTTTGGAAAAAGCCAGATTTCATTCAGAACTTTTGGTCGGCGATTTTTCGGAGAATTCGATCGGCATCGTTTCATGTTGAAATAACGCCCTATTATAGACAGGTTAGTAAGAGTACTTCTCCTCTTGAATTGATTGAATGTCGTGTTACCTTCTATTGTCCATCCCCATACAATGTTAGATTGATAGATAGTTGAATTTTATCAAAAAATTGGATATCCACCTATTTATACTCTAACTGTAACGCTCATAGCGTAGTCTAACTAGGTGTTCGTTAGCGATCATCGAAGTTAAGCAACGTTCAGCACGGTTAGTCTTCGGATGGGTGAGCGCGGGTGGCATTTATAACTGAGCGCTACCGTGACTCGGATGACACGTTAAAATGTAGGCCCCGGTTGCTTTTTAACCGTTTAGCTATATCAGAGTAGTTCAGGCGGCTTAAAAACTCTGACACCAGGGCTAGCCACCCGGCCTATATGAACTTAGTTATACCAAATATTATAGATACAAGTTTGTCTATGGTTATACTCTAACTCAGGCATTCTCAAAGTGTGTTCTGCGGACCCCTAGGGTTCCACAAAGCCTCTACAGGGGCTCCACGAGAATACTGAATTAATGAGAAAAATATAAACGGAAATAATTTTCAGCGCATCAGAAACATTTCAAGATGATATTCAAAGAATTTGGCCGATATTACTGGGCTGCACTTTATGGAAGCTTCTTTTGAGACATTGCGGCGAAGCATCGAGTATAAAACTTTTTTTTATTTATTTTAGCGCTCCGTCTAAAACTTTACTTTTCAGAAGGGTTCCATCACCAAAAAAGTTTGAGAGCCACTGCTCTAACTAATGAATGGGTGACGACGAACTAAACGCAGCGCAATATTTAGCCGTAACCGTTCTACATCTGATATTATGACAAAATGTATTAAATAAATAAATAAATAAAACGTTTATTGTTCCATAAAAGTTAACAAAAACAAGTTGTGCACTAGTTCCCACACTAGCTTGACCTGTGTCGTGGGACCTAGGCTCTTCCTTATTATTATGTTATCTAAAATTACAATACTAGAAAAGTAATTATTATTAGCTAACTACTGAAGGCATAATTATAGATATACAACAAAAGCGACTAAATTTAAAAGTAATAATAGTAAAAGTTCGTATTACGTATACGAGAACAAACTGCAGCCAGTTTACTAAATACTCGAGTATCATAGAAAGTCGCCAAAAGTCTTGTATTTTTTTCGAGTTCAAGTCATTCATTTGAAAAACCAATTTATACACACTTTAACCACTTAACGCACTTTTGTGATCTTACATAAAATAATGTCCATAGGCAAGTGAATATGTGTAAACAACGTAATTTTAAGTTTCTTTCAGCTCCAAAGAGTGAAAATGACAATTTACTACTGTTACATTAAATTAATGTAAAAGTAGTGTTTATTGGAAGGATAAAAGTTGAGTGGCAAGAAAATTTCTTGTCACTAATACTGCGCGAAATCACAAGGCGCTGTTAGCTGACAACAGTTGCGAAAGGTGATATAGTGCGCGGGCGCAAGTAAATTCGAATGCAATCGTTGCACGAGCTGAAAAATGTAACCTTGTCTTGTTTGTGTCAACTCAGGGCATACAGATCAAGGCAAATATGTGCACGGCACCCTCTTTCATCGGCATTCCAAAATCTGCAAGATGTGTTTTAGAATTCATCAAATTGCTAGTCAAGAAATTAATAACAAGTATAGGTATCCGGTCTACATCAAAGCGCTAGTCAGTCTACTTCAACTTGTTAGTACAGCTATGAGTAAGAGATGTACTTATCGAAAAAGTCCAAATTAATGTTACAATGTCTATCAAATCGCTAGTCAAAAGGTGTAGGTGTAGTCAAACCGTGGGGGGTAAACCTACTTAAGCGTACATAAGCGTACGTAAGCTACATAAGCGTATCAAGTAAGTCTTTATCAAATCAATAGTCAAGCGATGAGTAGGTAAAGGTGTATCAAGTAAGTCTACATCGTCACTATCTGAAATTTCTATATGTATTGGGTATAATACTACTAAATCTGCATAAAATAAGTTCTTATTATAAGTTTATCATGTTGTTCATGCATTGTTTAAAGCTTTTTTTAAATATTTTCTTTTTAACAATTGTATTCAAGCGATGTGTAAGAAGTGTATTTACTAAGTTTAAAAAAATGCACGAAAATTAATCACCAATCTATTATTACATTTTTAGTGAGTGCCATTTAGAAATAATAAAATTAGAAAAATTATCTCAAAAACATATTATGCAATACTTCCAAAATGACGAGTCAGCTTATGTATGTGCTAAAAATTGAGTAGGTTAATAAAACTCTGTGAGCGTAGAGCGTGCATGATTATTATAAAAATAATCACTTAGCGAGTTGGACTCACGAACGGAGGGTTCTGAACCGAACGTTTTTTGTATGGGAGTCCTCCTTAAATAGTTATTTTATATTCATTTAGTATTCATTTTTAAAGTGATATACAACTAAATATTCTGTGAATATTGGAGGCGTTAAAAATTCAGGTTTGTTGTATGGGAGCCTCACTTAAATATTTATTTTAGTCCGTTTTTAATTATATAAAAAAAATATTTTTTATTGTAGCAGCAACAGAAATACATCATCTGTGAAAATTACAACTGTCTACCTATCACGGTTCATAAGATAAAGTCTGGTGACAGACAGACGGACGGACGGACGGGCGGACAGGGGAGTCTTAGTAATAGGGTTCCGTTTTTACCCTTTGGGTACAGAATTCTATAACGCATTGAAAAACTAAAAATACGTGGAATCATATGTGAGCCCGCCATATTAATACAATTATAGGCATGCCTTCGTGACTTTTTGTTTGATTCAATTATGTATTATTATATAATGTAATGAAGGCCATTCTGGATATAACTTAAAAACAAATATGTTATAGAATGGAACGAATCACATAATTTTAAGTACGTTGTTGTTAACATACCTACTAAAGATACTACAAGGATTTAAGGTCTCTGCCTCTTTTTTGCTTTCTTTTCGTGTTCTTTGATATTATGGTGAAGTTATAAAGAATAAATATTATCTAAATAAATAATTTTATTACTTTACTAGTTTTTACACGCGGCTTCGCCCGCATACGCAATTTATCATTATAATTTATAACCTATGTGTCATTCTGATATATAAGCTATATTATTGCAAAGTTTCACCTCAATCCGTTCAGTAGTTTTTACGTGAAAGAGTAACAAACATCCACACATCCATCCATCCATCCTCACAAACTTTCGCGTTTATAATATTAGTAGGAAGGATTGTTCCACACCAAATTAGAAATAGATATACAATACAATTATCTTTTAACCTAGTTAAAACAAACTGTGGCCTTATCCAGGCAACCTCAGTACGGAAAGGATGCCACAACCAAAAATGAACGGGGTACAATAGAAGACAGTCAAAATATACATCTGATTGCGATCGCAAATCGTTTGCAACCGGTGGTATTAAAAATCAATTAGAGCGAGCAATGTCTGGACAAGAATACCTTAGGGGGTACGAGGTACATTGTCTCCCTTTATATTTTTTATTTTGTAGTTGACCCTTGTCCCTTAATTGCTCATTATCTCAAAATTTGATTTTGTGGGTTAGCTCTCTTCACCACCAAAGCGACGATATTACGCATAACTTTTTACATTTTGCTCCGATTTCAATGATTTTGTTGCTTGAATAATTTTTTATATTGGAAAGAGTTGGTCCCATTTAAATTTAATCGAAATCAGCTGAGCTATTTTTGATAAATCAACAATAATGTGAAAAATTTTATATGGATTGATATGCGAAATATTCGCGAATCCTGTACAGTCGAACGACTTCAACTGTAAGTACAGAATTCGCGAATATTTCATGTCATGCTATTTTTTGCTAAAAATAATTATTGTCATTAAGTCCTCCCATAAAAAATACAGGACCCACCACAAACAAACTTGTCGAGTGCGTCTAATGCCATGAAAAAAACAGATTTCACCCTCGTTTCTTGCATCGCCCGCTATCATCTATAGTGCTTTGTTTAGAGTCGAAAATCGCATGACACAGTTCACGATGATGTTGGCTTCGAGCTTACATTTTTAGGTGACATTTTATTTATTTATTCAAAATTTAAGCATGTTTTAAAAAAACTAACTAATTACTTGGCTAGAACATTAGTCTGGTTACGTAATTTGTCAAAAATAATGTGGTGTTGTCGCTGATAATTTCGAGCATTTGATAATAATGTTTTCTTTTTTTAAGATGCGATGTTTTACATTTTTTTCTCAGGTAATCATATTATTTTTCAAAATTCTGCGCAATAACTTTGCTACTATAGGTTTTTTCCTTTCCTATAGTATTTTTTTTAATATGGATATTTACGTACGTTACCTTTAAACCGCGTCTTTAAAAATACACCTTTCGCTTGATTTTGGCATTAGGCGCCCCCTTATAGTTAAGTTATAGTTAAGGGGGCGCCTAATGCCAAATGTCCAATGCAAAATTACAGATAGCCAATAAATATATAATATAAATCAAGGGGAGGGCAAATTACTTACACACGTCCTTGGCCTTAAACTAAGCAAAGCTTGAGTTATGGCTGCTGGAGATTTATACACATAATATAATTATTTTTAAATACATACTTATACGGGTCATAGGTATTAAACGCAAAACCTTTCAAGGCCGGGTCTAGAACATCTTAGACAAACAACTTTTGTACTACGACTTTGAAAATTCGCAAAAAAAACAATTCGCTTCCCCGTACATTTAACCGCGCGATGACGAACTTTTTGTGTGAAAAAGCTTTAGTTTTATTCTTTGTGATTTTCCAAAAGTCCTACCTAGAACAAAAGTTGTTTGCTTACATGTACTAGACCCGCCCTTAAAAGGTTTTGCGTTTAATACCTATGACCCTGTATCATTAAGTACCTAACCAAAAGGAGTCGAAACGCCTATGCACCGAAGTCTGCCAAGTCAGTGGGGGGGTGAAGAAACGCACACAAACCAAAATATAAGCAAGTTTACACGCACACAAATGTAATTAACTAACACTAGCTGAAAAATAACGCAACACAAGCGCAATTAGACCGATATATTTATATAAAAAGCATGACCGCCGGTCGCGTACTTTTGGCAGAGGGGTACGCTTTGCAGTGTCGACTCCTTTTGGTTAGGTACTTAATGCCCTGTATAGATATTAACATCCAGACATAGACCTGGATATGTTAATGTGCTCAAATCGGGAAAATTTAAAAATAACATAGATCTCATTCACATAAATAATTGCCCTGGGTGGGAATCGAACCCCACGCCCCCTTGGCACAGTAGTTAGGGCCAACTGGGCCATCGCGGCATTTGCTTAGTTACCAGTAATGGTATACCAGTTTTATCAGCTGTACTTAACAATTATTTATTATTACATCATTGTTAAGCTTCAGCGAAACACCATACTTTGCATTTACCCATATTTACAATGTAGCATGATTATCAATCGTACATGCAAATGACCAGTAGCTTTGTTCATTACTTATCTAGGTACTTTTTGTAATATTTATATATATATACTTAGAGCTGTATTAATGGCTTCTTGATTGTCAATGAAACATTTATGTACTTACATATCCACGTTTGTACCCTTTCTTAACCAACTTCCAAAAAGGAGGATGTTCTATGTTCGTCTGTTTGTGTTTTTAGGGTTTTGTACCTACTTCAATCGGAAAAAACGGAACCTTTATAGGATCACTTTGTTGTCCGTCTATCCGTCTGTCCGTCTGTAAGTTGGCAAGTTGGCCCGCGCTGATTTGAACTTCCTTAACTTTTTTATATAGCCATTGGTTTGGCTCGTGTTCTTTTGTAGGTATTTCCTTCAAATAATTTATAAGCTATAGTTTGGCCTCCGTTTTCTTCAAAATATTGTAGGCCTTATTGCGGTGTTTTATTTTATTTTTGTATTCCAATAAGATCGGTTGGAAGCGACTTGCATCCAGCGTGATTCAACGGTCTTAATGAGATCATCTGTCTACCCCGTAGATGGACGTCTTACGCTGCGCTTGCCGGTACGTGGTCTTCACTCGAGAACTTTTCGATCCCATCGGTCATCAGTTCTTATACCATTTTAACTTGCCAATCCGCTAGGCTATGTCGATAACTGTGGTTCTTCTGCAGATATCTTCACTTGTTAAGATATCGTAGCATAGCTTTTTCCTGAACTCGTTAGACTACTTGGAGCTTACTGATAAGACCCATAGTGAGACCACATTTCTGTGCCATACATTGGTCGAAAATTTTCAACTTAATCTATACTTAGTAATTAAAATAATAAAAAAGAATTTAACGCAAAGCTAGGCAAGAAAATTAATGATGAGCTAAAAGTGGGGCAATTAGGGTACGGGCAACGGAACTCACGAGGACAGACGGTGGCTGAATTTTGGAGAAAGAGGAACGCTTTATGATAAACTCTTTCTTCCAGAAGCCGCCTCATGGGAAATGGACCTGGATAAGTCCCTATGGTTCCACAAGAAATTAGATAGACTTCATTATGACCAACAAGAGATGAATATTCGATGATGTCTCCGTGATCAACCGGGTGAAAACCGGTAGTGATAACAAATTGGTAAGAGGCACATTGAATGTGAACGTTAGACTTGAAACGTCCCGTCTGATGAAGTCTACGCTCTGACTTACTCTCGCCCACATCAAAAACCCCGAGAGCTTTCAGCTAACGCTCTCAAATAGTTTTGCTTGCCTAGAGGATCTTGCGTCGGTGGATGAGATCAATATCAGGCTGGTAGAAACTGTCCAGACAGTGGTTTCTAAATTTTTTAGACCCCGCCGTTCAAATAAACCCCTGAAACTATCCGATCATACTTCAGACCTCATGGCTAAATGACGTTTGTTAAGACTGCAGTCTACTAGGGACGTTGCGTCCAGGCAATAGGCAGCTTAGTAGACAAATTTCTAAATCCTTGCGGCGCGATATACGTCTCTTTAAAACCAAACAAATTAAAGAGACTATCGAGCGGAACAAAGGCTCCAAAGTATTTGCAAGGAGTTTGTCTATTGGGCAAAGCCAGCTGACAAAGCTAAAGAGAGAAGACGGCAGCATAACGTCGATGAAGCAAAGCAGAGGTGTTAGATGAGATTGAAGGGTCCTATGGAAAGTTATACGCTTCGGTAGCCGTAAGCCGGCAGCACGGCTAAAGACCCGAGAGCCAAGCTGACTCGATTCTTCACCGAAGACATCCCGGGCATTGGCAAGGATCCCGGCCTGTACGACATTAGAATGATCCTGAATCAGCTTAAGAACAACAAGGCGCCGGGTGATGACGGTATCACATCAGAGTTTCTGAAAGCGGGTAGTAAACCGGTACTTAAAGTTCTTTAGAAGCTTTTCAACACCATTGTCCTCGAGAGCATAACGCCGGAAGCATGGAAAAGAAGCGTGGTGGTGCTATTCTTTAAAAATGGTGACAACACCTTATTAAAGAATTACAGTCCCATCTCGCTTCTGAGCCATGTTTATAAGCTGTTTTCAAGGGTCATTACGAATCGTCTCGAGCGTAGGCTTGATGACTTCCAGCCTTCCGAACAAGCCGGGTTCCGAAAGGGCTTTAGCACCATGAGCTATCAAATAGACCGAAACAATGAAACTCTTTTTTGCGGTAGCCCATTGGGCAAAGTAAGTTGGAGAAATATCGCTGATGAAAACGTTTCTTACTAACGCTGCCTTAATGACGATGACAGACATAATTATAGAATCGTAGAGATTTTAAAGCTTGATGATACCTACAAAAAAGTAAGCAAAATATTTTTTAGTTAAATATTTACTTCTAAAATAAATAATTAAAATGAAATATAATTAAAGGGTACGTGTGTAACATCTTTGTTAAAATATCTAACACGCGGTAGCGTGTTCAGCCAAGACAATGAAAAAGGAACTGGCAACGCGACGTGTATTACCTAATATATGTACACGAACCATTTCGAGCCACTTTTGACCCCTTCATAACTCGAAAACGATTAAACCTAAATAAATTATATATAGCCTATTTATTTAAATTGTTTATTTAATTTAGAATACAAAATTTTGTTAATTTTGCTTGACATGTATGGGAGCGACCCCTTATATACACAATTTTGAAAATTAAAAAGTATATAAAATAAAATTATAATATAAAAATATTATCTTATAAAATAAAGTATTAATAGATTTAAATTGTAAATACTTTGTATTTAATACTTAGTTATATATTTTTTTTAATGCTTAGTATTTAAAATTGAGATCTATAGATACCTGAACTATTACAACGTTAAATTTCATTCAAATGGTTCAAAAACGTGGAATTTAAATGGCTTTGTAACATTAGGATGCACGAACGGACCGACGACGGACGGACACAACGAAGTTATAGTAGAGGTTCCTCGTTTTACTGCGAAACCTTAAAAACTTTCTCTCCAAATTATTTTAAATACTGTTTAAGCTTTTTGAGTTACAAACATATTTTTAAACTTGCACACACCTCATTGGTAATAAACTTTAGAAATTAAAACAGGGTCCATGAGTATGTAACTCTAGCTTTATATATACATATTTACAGCTCTCTACTCTATACAATGTACATACTCGTACATTGCAAGCTATCGAAGTTTAGGGCCTGACAGACCGTTGATGCAATACCGGCCTCCCCGGCCTGCGCCGAGGCGATCTATTTACTCTGATTGTTCCAATTACAATCTCCACAGTCAATCGCGTTTGATGGTTACGATAAGTTCCCATCCCCCATGATGGTCAAACTTTTTAACCGACTTCAAAGACGGAGGTTCTCGATTCTAGTTTAAGCTATTTATTTTCTCAAAGAATTACGAAAAACTCACTTCACCATCATGGGGATGGGAACTTATCGTAACCATCAAACGTGAGTGACTGTGGAGATTGTAATTGGAACAATCAGAGTAAATAGATCGCCGCGGCGCGGGCCGGTATTGCATCAACGGTCTGTCAGGCCCTGAACTTCATAGCTTACAGACATGCCACACGGGCGTTGACGCCGCGTAATTGCACCGCGGCGTCACCGCCGCTGCACCGCCGCGGTGCAGCGGCGGTGCTGAGCGTCGTCGCGGCGTCACCGCGGCGACCAGTGTTGCCGGTAGCGATTTAGACATTAAATCTAGAGTATTCGAGTATGCTATGAATTTTTAGCGGGAAAAAAGGTTTTGAATTCATCAATCCGTTCAATCTTAAACTGAAGATGAGAAAAATCCCTCGTACACGTTAGAAATCAGATCGTGTAATTTGTCACGACGAATGTCACAGTAACAGCTTTCCAAGTGAGAGCTGTCAAACTCCAAAGTGATTATCTCGGTCATTATCAATTCTAGACTACTGTTGTTTTCATAAAAGTGATAGAACTCGACAAGATCTACATTTTGGATGACAGCTGTCAAACTTAAAAGTGATTTATCTCGCTTATTATCGATTCTAGACTATTGCTCTCTTCACAAAAGTAATAGAACTCGACGAAATCTACATTTCGGATGACAGCTGTCAAACTTAAAAGTGATTTATCTCGGTAATTATCGATTCTAGACTACTGCTCTCTTCACAAAAGTAATAGAGCTCGACGAGATCTATATTTCGGATGACAGGTGTCAAACTTAAAAGTGATTTATCTCGGTTATTATTGATTCTAGACCATTGATGACTTCACAAAAGTGATAGAGCTTAACGAGATCTACATTTCAGATGACAGCTGTCAAACGTAAAAGTGATTTATCTCGGTTATTATCAATTCTAGACTACTGCTCTCTTCACAAAAGTAATAGAGCTCAACGAAATCTATATTTCGGATGACAGCTGTCAAACTTAAAAGTGATTTATCTCGGTAATTATTGATTCTAGACTACTGCTCTCTTCACAAAAGTAATAGAGCTCGACGAGATCTACATTTCGGATGACAGCTGTCAAACGTAAAAGTGATTTATCTCGGTTATTATCAATTCTAGACTACTGCTCTCTTCACAAAAGTAATAGAGCTCAACGAAATCTACATTTCGGATGACAGCTGTCAAACTTAAAAGTGATTTATCTCGGTAATTATTGATTCTAGACTACTGCTCTCTTCACAAAAGTAATAGAGCTCGACGAGATCTACATTTCGGATGACAGCTGTCAAACGTAAAAGTGATTTATCTCGGTTATTATCAATTCTAGACTACTGCTCTCTTCACAAAAGTAATAGAGCTCAACGAAATCTACATTTCGGATGACAGCTGTCAAACTTAAAAGTGATTTATCTCGGTAATTATTGATTCTAGACTACTGCTCTCTTCACAAAAGTAATAGAGCTCGACGAGATCTATATTTCGGATGACAGCTGTCAAACTTAAAAGTGATTTATCTCGGTAATTATTGATTCTAGACTACTGCTCTCTTCACAAAAAAAATAAAGCTCGACGAGATCTACATTTCGGATCACTTTGAAGTTTGACAGCTGTCATCCGAAATGTAGATATCGTTGACCTCTATCACTTTTGTGAAGACAGCAGTAGTCTATAATCGATAATAACCGAAATAAATCACGTTGAAGTTTGACAGCTGTCATCCGAAATATAGATCTCGTTGACCTTTATCACTTTTGTGAAGACAGCAGTAGTCTAGAATCAATAATTACCGAGATAAATCACTTTTAAGTTTGACAGCTGTCATCAGAAATGTAGATTTCGTTGACCTCTATCACTTTTGTAAAGACAGCAGTAGTCTAGAATCGATAATAACCGAGATAAATCATGTTGAAGTTTGACAGCTGTCATCCGAAATATAGATCTCGTTGACCTCTATCACTTTTGTGAAGACAGCAGTAGTGTAGAATCGATAATAACCTAGATAAATCACTTTGAAGTTTGACAGCTGTCATCCGAAATGTAGATCTAGTTGAGCTCTATCACTTTTGTGAAGAGAGCAGTAGTCTAAAATTGATAATAACCTAGATAAATCACTTTTAAGTTTGACAGCTGTCATCAGAAATGTAGATCTCGTTGAGCTCTATCACTTTTGTGAAGACAGCAGTAGTCTAGAATCGATAATAATCGAGATAAACTCACTTTGAAGTTTGACAGCTGTCATCCGAAATGTAGATCTCGTCGAGCTTTATTACTTTTGTGAAGAGAGCAGTAGTCTAGAATCGATAATAACCGAGATAAATCACTTTTAAGTTTGACAGCTGTCATCTGAAATGTAGATCTCGTTGAGTTCTATCACTTTTGTGAAGACATTAATGGTCTAGAATCAATAATAACCGAGATAAACTCACTTTGAAGTTTGACAGCTGTCATCCGAAATATAGATCTCGTCGAGCTTTATTACTTTTGTGAAGAGAGCAGTAGTCTAGAATCGATAATAACCGAGATAAATCACTTTTAAGTTTGACAGCTGTCATCTGAAATGTAGATCTCGTTGAGTTCTATCACTTTTGTGAAGACATTAATGGTCTAGAATCAATAATAACCGAGATAAACTCACTTTGAAGTTTGACAGCTGTCATCCGAAATGTAGATCTTGTCGAGTTCTATTACTTTTGTGAAGACAGCAGTAGTCTAGAATCGATAATGACCGAGATAAATCACTTTAAAGTTTGACAGCTGTCACTTGGACAGCTGTTACTTTGCCACTCGTCGTGACAAATCACACAAGTCCATACTCGATGGGCTTATGAGATATTTTTCATGTCACTTTGCACAAATCAATGCATCTATTTCAGATTTTATCGATCGGCCACATTATTTCTCTAATATATCAAACGAAGAACAAAACACTTTCTTTCTGCGGTTGGCTCACACAAAATCAGACTGTAAATGAGAGATTTTACTTATCTTCAGCCGGTTATCCCTAAAACCTTTTTTTCCGCTAACTGCCTAGATGTCATCAGTGTCTAAGGCAACACTGGGCGCCGCGGTGTCGCCGCGACGACGCTCAGCACCGCCGCTGCACCGCGGCGGTGCAGCGGCGGTGACGCCGCGGTGCAATTACGCGGCGTCAACGCCCGTGTGGCATGTGCCTTACAATGTACGAGTATGAACATTGTATAGAGTGGAAAGCTGACGCCGATATTAACTTAACTCACAAGTAGTACTAGTAACGAGTAATCATAAAATCAATAAGCCGATCGTGCGTCACTATCGCTCATCAATCCTACTAATATTATAAACGCGAAAGTTTGTGAGTTTGTGAGGATGGATGGATGGATGTTTGTTACTCTTTCATGCAAAAACTACTGAACGGATTAAGATGATGCTTTGCAATAATATAGCTTATATATCAGAATAACACATAGGCTATAAATTATTTTTATTTTATTTTATTTTATTTTATTTATTATAATGATATTGCGTAAATGTTATGGAACATAACGATAAGTGTTAAGTAAGTAGGAAAAATTCTGCTATCTGCGAGCTATTCTAGAGTGCGCTTTAAGAAATGTCAAAAAAACAACTGTCGAATCGAACAACCGTCAAATCTTTTTTTTTTCCCACCTCCTTTATTAAGGGTGGTAAGGTAGGGCTTCGGGTTTGAAAGACGGAAAGTGACATAGTCTACTTTTTATCCCGGATAAATAAAGGGTTCCTATGGGATAGCACAAAAATCAAAATATCATGCGGGCGTCATCATAAAAACTAGTATAGAATAAAAAAATGCCAAGTCGGTGCTATCGCTTGTTCCGCGGTATCGCTCACACTGTCGTTCAGGCGAAACGTGACACTTTCGTGTGTGCAGCCGGCGTTCATCGATTTTCAAGACGTTATCACGTCAAAAGACATACTGCCGAATTGAGAGTATTGAGACTCTCCTTTTTGAAGTCAGTTAAACAAGGTTGACCATCATACGGGGAGCAATGGGGACTAATGAGCTTGACCATGAAATGCGAGTGGAGATTGTAATTGGAACAATCAGATACGGCGCGGCCGGGGAGACCGGTATTGCATCAACGGCCTGCCAGACCCTGAACTTCGATAGCTTAGCTTACAATGTATTATGTATAATATTGTACAGTGTGAGCGGAGAGCTGATGGCGATATTAACTTAACCCACAAGTAGTACTAATAACGAGTAATCATAAAATCAATAAGCCGAACGCTTAGTACCGCTCTATGGCTTGTTCGGCGCTCTCACTTGCACTCTCGGCTCTGTGGGAGGAATATACAATATTTTAGGTACATAATATACATTTCTTATGTGAATAGAGAATCGTTGGTTGGTTCTTATGTGAATAGAGAATCATTAAAAAAGTTAGAAGATATTGGGGCTTCCAATATCTTCTAACTTTTTTAATGGGAGTGGGCGGGACGCGTGAGTCGTATGCACCCAGACAGATGGGCAAAGGTCTCAACGGAGTGGGTTCCTCTGTCCAGTCGACCCCGAGGCCGTCCTCCAACATGATGGCGCGACGAAATCGAGAGGTTTAAAAGGGATTGGACGGAGGTAGCACAGAACAGACAGGAATGGAAGGAATTGGGGGAGACCTTTGCCCAGCAGTGGGACAGTACAGGCAAAGAAGATATAATAATACTACGTATAGAACGGCCACTCGTTACCCCCCACTCGTTTGAGTCTTCCTCACTTCCACCCCGCGTCGGGACTCGTAAAATTCACTCTGCGCGCGGGTTGCACAGGCCGGTGATTTCGACTACAAAAAAATACAGACTTACAATGGGGAAGACGTGTGCTGTTTATGGCTGTTCTACAACAATTCGCGACAAGATATCATTTCATTATTTCCCTAAAGATAAAATAAGGTACCTTATTTACTTTTAGTAGGTAGATAATATTGTTTTAAAAATTATGTCATTCAAATTTAAATAGTTCCTCTTGATAATTTGTTTCAAATAAATTAAATCGTTTAATTTTAGTTACAGTGCTGTCAAATTATTATGAATTCATTATACTTACTTTATAAGCACTAGAATGATATTCATTTTTATAAATTTATTTCGCATCTAGCTCACTTCCGCATGAAAGTATGGCGGATCGGTCGTAGAGTACGCCAAGATAATTCTGCACGCGGCCAAAATTGGGAACTAATTCAATGCTGATAGAGAATTCGTAATGCTACCAACATAACGTACGTAGCGCCGTTACTCGCGCGCATAATCTCTCGTTCGCTCGTCGTGCTGATTAGGGCATGCAAAAACCGGGTGGTTTTGAAAAACCGGGTTTTTCGGTTTTTGATTCAAAAAACCGGGTAAATCGGGTTTTTCGAGTTTTTCGGGTTTTTTTTGGTAAGTATATGAAAATACTAAAAATAATGGTTTGTTTGTTTGTTTATGACCCTGTACTGTCCCATTGTTGGCCAAAGGCCTCCCCTCGAGATTTCCAGTCGGTCTTGTTCTGATGCCTGCCAATTTGGATTAAATGTATTCGTGCTATCTAATAGAGAGTGCAGACTCTCTATTAGATAGGCCTCTACGAGGCCGCACCGAGTTGGGACCCCATTCGGAGCTGATTTTATCCCAGAGGTCTTCTGGCATGCGACTGACTTACTCGGCCCACTGCGACTTCAGTTTAGCGGCAGTGAAAGCCAAATCTTTGATTTGAGTTCTGGAACGCAGTTCGGTGTTTTGTACTCGGTCTATTAGCCGGTTACCGAGAATACTGCGCTCCATCGCTCTTTGGCAAACCTTGAGTTTGGACTTTTAGACTTTAGTTAAAGACACCTGTTTGTCAAAAACAATGTTTGTACACCATAAGTCAAAATGGAACGATTACATACATCTTGCGCTTTAGTGTGATCGGAAGGTGTCTCTTCATATGCTTTTTCATGGCCCAATAGCTCTTCCAAGCTTTCTCTTTTATTCTAGGTCTTGTCTCGTCTGGAAGGTGACTATTTGCCCAAGATAGATGTAATCGTGAACGTATATGTCTTCGTCATCGACAGTTACCCGACGTTTGATGCCATTGGTCATCACTTTGGTCTTTAACATGTTCATCCGCAATCCAACCTAGAGGCTTGTAGTAGTTAGATTTTGTGGCATTGATTGCAGCTCTCTGGCTGAGGAAGAGAAGATAACGATATCGTCTACAAAATGAAGATTAGTTAACCTTTTTTTTTTACCGATATCAACACCACTTCTATCCCAGCTTGCCGCCAGCTTTCCGAAAACTTCTTCGAGGACGCCCGTGAATATTTTCGGGGACAGTGGGTCTCCCTGTTTAACATATTTCACTATTGCAAATGCTGGGCCAAAATATTGTAATTTTGTTGCAGCGTTACTTTGAGAATAGATGAGGCGGAGAAAATTAACGTGTGTGATGATATCAAATGCTTTTCAACCGAAGAAACAGAGGAGGTACTCAACTCAACGCGTATATGTATAAATATATTGTGTATAACCAAACCAATAACCTATATAACCAATAGCGTGGCCAGAGATCCAAGACCCAGCTTACCTGACAGTTCACCAAAGATATCCCGGAGATCAGCCTGTACGAGATTAGAATGGCCCTGAATCAGTTTAAGAATAACAAGGCGCCGGGTGATGACGGTATCACATCAGAGCTGCTGAGAGCGGGTGGAACACCGGTACTAAAAGTCTCCCTAAGCTTTTCAACACCGTCGTCCTCGAGCGCATCACGCCAGAAGCATGGAGCAGAAGCGTGGTGGTGTTGTTTTTCAAGAAAGGTGACAACACCTTATTGAAGAACTATAGACCCATCTCACTTCTGAGCCATGTTTATAAGCTGTTTTCAAGGGTCATTACGAACCGTCTCGAGCGTAGACTTTATGAGCCTTCCGAACAAGCCGCATTCATACGCTGCGGCAGGTTATACAGAAGACCGAAGAGTATAATTTGCCACTTTGCTTAACGTTTGCGAACTATGAGAAAGCCTTTGATTCGGTCGAGGCATGGGCTGTGCTCGAGTCTCTCCAACGATGCCGTATTGACTATCGGTACATCAAAGTGTTGCAGTCTTGTATAATAACGCCACTATGTCGGTCTGAGAACAGGAAGAAAGCTCCAAGGCAATTCCTTTAAAAAGAGGCATAAGTCGTAATTTCTTCGAAACTGTTTACGGCTACTTTTGAGAAGCGTTCAAGCTCCTAGAATGGAAAGGATTGCATCAATGTCAATGGCGAATACCTCACTCACATTCGGTTTGCCGACGATATAGTAGTTGTTGAAAATAGTTTGTATATATTGTAACTGTCATAGTCTTTGCTACCCTAGCAACTGATATAAATATGTAATGTCACTAATGTCGAAATAAAAACGTTTACAGCATAATCACATATTCAGCTTTATTTAATTTATTACACCTTCCACTGTGTAGCTGCAGGCCCATTTCCATCAGGTTATGGGCCCAGAGCATAGCTGAATGATTATGGTTTAAAATTCAAAATATACAGACATGCAGAGTCCAACTTTTGTAAAGTTGTCCGGACAGTCCAACTATGGGACTTGGGCATTCGCCATGGAAATGTTCCTCATCGACTGTGACCTCTGGGACTGCATAGAAGGTACTGTAACTGAGGTAAACGAAACGACAAAGAAGCGTGATGCCAAAGCACGGTCTAAAATCTGCCTCATGTGTGCTGAGAGTGTATACCCTCTTATAGTCAATGCTACAACAGCTAAAGAGACGTGGTTAGCTTTGAAAAATGCATATGCAGACAGCGGCTTAACGCGGAGGTTGTCGCTTTTGCGAAAGCTGTTTAGCATTAAGCTAAATGACTACCAGAACATTGAAGCTTACTGTACAGACATACAGGCTACTCAGCAAGCCCTCCAGGCGATAAAGGCAGGTTTAGAAGAAGAGTTTATAGGGATTATTATGTTGGCTGGACTACCTGAGACTTATAATCCATTAGTTATGGCTTTGGAGCATTCGAGCGCAAAGATCACGTCGAGTAGCGTCATGGCTGCACTCATGAAGGAGGGCCAACGCAGTGTACACGACAAGAGTGATTCTGTTTTAGTATCCAAGTATAAAACGGAACCTACGACTAAGAAGAAGGTTATAGTATGCCATTTTTGCAATAAAAGGGGACATTATAAATGGCAATGTAAGCAGTTCAAAGATTTGAAAGAGAAGAATACTGCTGCTATGACTATAAAACAAAATGAAGAGAGAAGCATGAGTTGTGCAGAGATGACGGCTGTTGCAGGGCATTCAGGTCAGTGGATATTAGATTCCGGTGCTTCGTCGCATATGACGTCTAATCGAGATTTATTGACAGATGTCAAAGTTTCAAAACATTTCATAACTACAACTGGAACTGAAAAAGTTGTTTCTTCACTGCAAGGAAATATGAAGACCACTGTAAGGAATGAAACAGGACCTGTCAATATTAATTTTAGAGATGTTTTATTTGTACCGGACATATCTATGAATTTATTATCTGTTAATAAGATTGCCGCACACGGTCATATTGTTGTTTTTGATAAAAACTCTTGTAAGGTTTTTAAAACGGAAGATGTTTCTCTAAGTGTAGGTAACGCTTTGTTAACAGCATCAGTAAAAAATGGGCTCTATGTATTAGATCAAAATATTAATACGGCTATGGTTGTTCATAATGATAAGTCGACCATGGGTGCACATGAGCTATGGCACCGGAGGCTTGGGCATCTTTCGAGGGTACAAATGCGTAAGTTAAAACCTTTGGTAAGTGGACTTAACTTCGAAACAGAGAACAAAGAACCATGTGGAGCATGCTGTAAAGGAAAACAATGTGTTAAGAATATTCCGAAAGGGAAAGCTAGTAGAGCTAAGGACTTATTAGAAGTAGTACATACTGACTTGGCAGGACCTATTGAAACGTCATGGGGCGGAGCTAAATATTGCCTCATACTAGTGGACGATTTCAGTAGAAAAGTTTTTGGTTATTTGCTTAAAACGAAAACTGAGGTTCTGGGCAAGTTCAAGGAGTTTAAAGCTTTAGTGGAAAATGAAGTAAACAAAAGAATTAAATGCTTAAGAAGCGATAACGGCACCGAATACACGGGGAACGAATTTCAAAACTTTTTAAAGGAACATGGGATTCGACACAAGACAAGCTTAGCACACACACCTCAACAAAATGGAGTCGCGGAACGTACTATACGCACTGTTGTTGAGAAGGCGAGGTGTATGCTTCAAGACGCTAATTTAGACAACCGTTTTTGGGGAGAAGCCGTTAACGCAGCAATTTATCTTAAGAACCGGTCACCTTCAATGGCAATTTCGACTGTGCCTGAAGAAATATGGACAGGTAAGAAGCAAGATGTATCACACCTTAGGATTTTTGGAAGCAAAGCATATGTCCTAATCAAAGACCCTAGTAAAAGGAAAAAGTTTGATGCTAAGTCTACGGAAATGACTATGGTTGGCTATAGCGAAAATCAGAAGGGATATAGATTTGTGGACGTCAGAAACAATCCGAGGCGAGTTATTGTAGCTCGAGATGTTGTGTTCATGGAAGAAAATTCACACAACATAGCTACATCAAATGAACCATCACCACAAGTTGTTGATATCACAGATATATTAGCAAGAGGATCTGAACCAGAAAGTAATGAGACTCAAACAGATTCTCAAGCAAGTGATGTTGGAAGTTCAGAAAGAGAAATAAGAAGTTCAGAATCAGAACAGGAGAGTTCATTAAGAGAACAAGAAAGTTCTATAAGAGAGCAAGATAGTTCAGGAAGAGAATATGAACATTTAGACGGGGGTCCAGTGGGGGTAGACGACGCTGACATATTTCACGATTCAATAGATGCAGTTCATGTAGAACCAGAAGTGTATGTCAATGAGCGCCGTTATCCTTTGAGGGATAGACGTCGAAAGGAAGAAAAAGACATGGTGTATAACTTCCATGTTTCTGACGATCCGGATCCTCATTCTCTTGAAGATGCTATGCCAGCTGACGCTTTAACAAAATCAGTTCCTAAGAGAAAGCATGATTATTGCTTTGATTTTATGGGTTTATGCAGACTATGAACTTAAGTGGGGGTGTTGAAAATAGTTTGTATATATTGTAACTGTCATAGTCTTTGCTACCCTAGCAACTGATATAAATATGTAATGTCACTAATGTCGAAATAAAAACGTTTACAGCATAATCACATATTCAGCTTTATTTAATTTATTACACCTTCCACTGTGTAGCTGCAGGCCCATTTCCATCAGTAGTCATGGCAAAATTGATAGAAGAGCTCAGCACGATTCTGGAAGGCCTCAATCGGGTTTCTCAACAGTCTTAAGATGAACATGGTCAAGTCGAAAGTCAAATGTGATTCCCATGTTGTACCCTTTTCGATTTATATTGGGAACTCGGTTCTTGAAGTCGTTAACTCGTACGTCTTCTTAGGACAAGTAGTCCAGTTAGGTAGGTCCGACTTCAAGAAAGAGGTCAATCGCCGAATCCAACTCGGCTGGGCAGCGTTCGGAAAATTGCGTAGCCTCTTCTCATCCGACATACCTCAGTGCCTCAAGTTGAAAGTTTTAGACCAGTGTATGTTGCACGTGATGACTTATGGCACATAAACGTGGTCTCTCACTATGGGCCTTATTAGTAAGCTCCAAGCAACCCAACGAGCTATGGAGAGGGCTATGTTCGGAGTCTCTCTGCGAGATTGAATCAGAAATGAGGAGATCCGTAGAAGAACCAAAGTTACCGACATAGCCCAACGGATTGGCAAGTTGAAATGGTAATAATGAGCTGGGCACATAGCGCGGAGGACTGATGACCGATGGGGTCGAAAAGTTCTCGAGTGGAGACCACGGACCGGCAAGCGCAGCGTAGGACGTCCACGAGTCAAGACGAGACAAAACGCGTCCCATTACGCTTATAACGCTACAGCGCTCTGCCTATATGACGATACTCACTAATTCACTATGTAAAGCGAGAGAAAGAGAGAATGAGATTATGTATTACGAAGGAGTTAATATGTGTATTTTAAAAAATCGTAAAAAACCGAAAAACCCGAAAAAACCGGGTTTATAACTAGAAAAAACCGAGTTTCAAATGCGGTCGGTTACCCGGTTTTTTCGGTTTTCGGTTAACCGGGTTGCATGCCCTAGTGCTGATCACAGATAGAGTTGCCATGGGCGTGAAAATACTAGTTATCATCGTAACGCAACTGTTGCAGAATATCGGTATCGATATGCAATGTATTGTTTCGCGCTAACACATACATACCTAGTAGATAAGTGCTAATTTGTATTTGTAAATTTTCTGTAAATAAACGATCAACATGTATATAAATAACATTGAGTACCTACCTATAATTTGTAGTTATTTTTTCTACATAAATACTTATACTAAATATTTTTTCATACATAAAGAATTAGATTTTGTTAATCTCACAATAAATGACAAAGATAAACCTTGTCAAAGTTCGGGAGTAGGGAGTTATACTTTTCTTTTATATTTTTGCTTTTCGCGGAGATGATTTACATGACACAAAATGTTTGGAACGTGCGTTGTACGGGCCCACGTCCGCGCCCGTCCTGAGCCCGCCCTGTCCTTAATCATACCTCAACGAGTTATATCATTAACAATTTTTAAATCATTGTTTTGAATAAATATTTAGTGCTACTTAATTGACATCAGAAAAAAAGTCGTGTCAAATATTATTTAATAATTATCTATCTAACGGACTAATTATATTTTTTTGTCATCAAGCCAATTATACTTTTTACAAAAAAAATCTCCGAGACATTCTCAAAAAAATCTTTTTACCAAGATTTTTCCCAAAATATTAATATTTATTCAAAAAAACGACCTCTGCAAATATGCCTAAAATTCTGATATTATATTCTAAAAATTCGACAGAGACACCGAAAAAATACCGTTTAAAATTCTGGATTCTCATCTCTACTGTACGTAGTATTATTATATCTTCTTTGATACATGTTAAGCTACTAAGAACATTGTTATAAACTTTTAGAACCTCCTTTTTTGCATCAAGGGTTAAAAATATTTTTTTACAATTATTCGGAAACATTGCCAGAAACAGTTATAAAAACCAGCAACGATCCCGCAACCGCTATTTAACCAGTGAAGGGCCTCACTAGCATAGGTGTATGAAATTAGGGACTTCCCTCAGTTGGCCATCGGTCGGTGCGTTTCGCGCGTGATTTACTTAATCGTTAATTAGGTACTAGGTATATCTTTTGTTTAAATTATGGGATGATTTTACAAATATACATAATCGTGTGTGTGTGCGTGTTCAAATTACTGGATACTACAACAATATGTAAGAAAATTAAGGGAATTTCGTAACAGTGCCGTGTTTTGGTTATGTTCTACGAAGGTAAATGAGTGATTTCGTCGAAATAAGTGTATGTACGATTGTATGTGAAACCTGCAGCGGCTAGTACATCGTATTAGTACTCACAAAACTTCTTGGTAAGTCAGAATTACAATTCATACGGTCGACATGGGTCGTTGACAACCATAGGCGTTCTACACACAAATACCCGTGTAGCGTTCGTGCGTATGTGTAGTGTCTGTGAGTAAAATGTACTGTTGTGTGCGTAAGACAGCAGATTTTGTATGAAGAATCGCGGAGTGTCCGGGCTGTGGTACAGGCTAAATAAAAAAAAAATGTTTTTACATTTTACAAATATAATATTTCTTGCAGCATGATATTCTGCACTCGAGTTGTATCTCGTAAGGTACACAATAAACTTAGGACAGACGACATAGATATTCTGTTTAGGCATGTGAATTCCTAGACAGCATGTCGGCAGTAATCTACGTGCATCCTTACTAATAATATAAATCTGAAAGTGTCTTTGTTGGTTTGCTTTTTACTTTTTACACAGCAACGGAGCAACAAATCAACTCGGCATGGATGGATATAATTCAAAGCTCGAAGAGTTTCAAATACTACTTTCTATCCAAGGAAACAAATAAAGAAGCTGTAAGCTTCCGTTCCCTCTAGTTTTAGAGTTCATAATATATATTATTTTACAATGTTTTCCAAAATTTCCGGCAGCGGCCCTGTCATGACAATACACTGTAATTCCAAAAAACCGGATTTGAGATAATGAGCTTCAAAACTTTATTACGTTTTTTAAAATACTCAACTTCTTTTTATTTTGTACTGGAATACACTATTTGGTAACATGTTAAAGATAATAGTATCCCCTATGCTGTATAGGGGTTACTATGTTCTATATTAAAATCATAATTTTGTTTAATGAACAAAATACAACCTAAAATGTTTTTATTTCTCATGGATACTTACTCCATTTTAACTGTTGCTCCATTGTAACGAATAGTTTTATTAATAGTTTA
Organism: Hypomecis punctinalis; assembly: GCA_949316475.1. Taxonomy (NCBI): domain Eukaryota; kingdom Metazoa; phylum Arthropoda; class Insecta; order Lepidoptera; family Geometridae; genus Hypomecis; species Hypomecis punctinalis. Next base: position 8,527,468 of record OX438794.1, on the reverse strand, counting down.
TTACGATACAAACTCATTTTTTAAATTAAAAAATCCAATAAATACGAAATAAGTACCAATATTAGCATAATAATTATGCGCGACGTCGCACGCGCTTTGCCGCAATATTCCTTCCTTCCGAATTCTCGTGTCCCCACCCCCGCGTCCCGCGTGGTCTGTAAAAGCGCGATTGGCTAGATGGCCATTGTAAATTGAGCTCTTGCTACAATGGCTTACCTCTGAAGCGCGGCTCAAAAAATAATGGTTATTAACACTGTATGATTAATAAGCGTTGTTTGTCTTGGCAATACACTGTATGCTTAGTTAAGGTATTTTGTCATTTTAAACCGTAAAGTTTTATATAATACAGTGTTTGTTAGATTGTATTATCTCAGCGTAGGTAATAGGTAGGCGAAAAAAATCGGTACAGGTGGATTTAGGAGACAAAAACAAATCGTTTGAGCACTTTCCCGTCAAAACACTGTAACTTGACTAACAGTGTATTGTAATCACACGGTAAGGTAGGGCATGGCGTTAAGTTTTAAGACACCCGTAGCTACCCATGTAGCTGCCCGTTGGGCTTCCAACGGACAGCTACCTATTTCATTGATTGGTTCAACAAAACATAAAGTTAGTTGAATTCATTCACAAATCTAGTCCTACTAAACCCGGTCTTCTTTATAAAGGGTGTCCCTGAACTCAACGTCAATCCGAGAACGTTGTACAATCTGTATACATGGGCTTTAAAACCGGAAAGATGGGAATCCTCACCCTCACGGTTTTTGAGTATGGTCAATTTTAGAAATGTGACCAAAACATCTACCTTGCGGCACACCAGTTTAAGTCGTGCTTTGCGTTTTCAACAGTATTTAATTTTTATGATTAAATTGTAAAGATAAATGTGCTACAAATCACAATCAAAAATAAATCCAGGAGTCCAATAATTTAAAAAAAAAAGTCCACAGAGATACCAGAGGGATAATGTGGTCGATCAAGAGAGAGAAAAAGATATGCACTGATTTAATATAGCATGAGTTAGAAAGAGAAAATATCTCGATTGAGTGGCTAGTTGCCGTGTTTTCCTCTCTGTAGTGTCAAATTCCAATACATATTTGACTGTTTTGACAGCTCTGAGCCAGATATTCTATACATTTTTGTGGATGAGAATTGCCTCAAGCGAAAACAGCGCTATCTAAATAGTTGTATTAGCTCTGTCTTTTGCCAGATTTTTCAAAGCAATTTTTCCGCTAAGTAAATAAGAGGCTGTCAACCAAAGCCTTCAAAATTGAGCCCGTAATGGGCTTAATTATGTAATGTGTGAGGTGAGGCAGTCGGTCGAGATGACGCGTTCTTGACCGCGGCGCGCTCGTCTAGCTGAGACCTTAGCCTGGATGTGCATCACAATGTTCCTACGTGCATGACTTGATTTTTTATGAGAAACCTCGCCCCAGTAACCGGAGAGGACTCTCTGTGCCATGCTTCGGCACGGCTCTCGTGCACTTGACATTGTATACAACAGTTATAGGCCGAATCGAAACCCTTGGCAGTTGTGATATTACGTACAACCCGTGCAAAACCCAATCCTAAAGGTCTGTTTCCACTTTTTGCCAGACAAAACGGAAGAATACTCAATTCTATATATTTTTTACTAGTTTTTAACCGCGGCATCGCGCGCATGATATTTTGATTTTTGACGCAATATCATTATAATTTATAGCCTATATGTTATTCCGATATATAAGTTATATTATTGCAAAGTTTCATCTCAATCCGTTCAGTAGTTTTTGCGTGAAAGAGTAACAAACATCCATCCATCCGTCCTCACAAATTTTGGCGTTTATAATATTAGTAGGAGTAGGATGTATAACCATGCATAACTTTTTACATAGTGATCCGATGTCGATATTTTTTTATTGGAAAGAAATTGGTCCCATTTAAATTTTATCGAAATCGGCTGAGCCATTTTTGACAAATCAACAATAATGTGAAAAATGCTACATTCGCGAATTCTATACCTACACGGGTGAAGTCGGTCACGCTATTTTTTGCAAAAAAATATTATGGGGCGACGGCACGGAGGAGGTACTCAATTCGACGCGTATTTATATATTTTTTATGTATAACCACGCATAACTTCTTACATAGTAGTCCGATTTCGCTAATTATTTTGTTATTGGAAATAGTACTTAAATACTTTGAAATTGGTCCCATTTAAATTTTATCAAAATCAACTGATCCATCTAACAGCCAAAGGACGTCCACTGCTGGACATAGGCCTCCCCTATGGATCTCCAATAATACCGGTTGGAATCGGCTTGCATCCAGCGCGATCCTGCCGTCTTAATAAGGTCATCCGTCCACCTTGTGGGAGGACGTCCTACGCTGCGCTTGCCGGTACGTGGTCTCCACTCGAGAACTTCGACTTCACCAGTTATCAGTCCTCCGCGCTATGTGCCCTGCCCATTGCCATTTCAACTTGCTAATCCGTTGGGCTATGTCGGTAACTTTAGTTCTTCTACGGATCTCCTCATTCCTGATTCGATCCTGCAGAGAGACTCCGAGCATAGCCCTCTCCATAGTTCGTTGGGCTACATGGAGCTTACTAATAAGGCCCATAGTGAGAGACCACGTTTCTGTGCCATAAGTCATCACTGGCAACACACACTGGTCGAAAACTTTCGAAATCAACTGATACTTAAACTAAATTAACTGAAATTTTTGATAAATAAAATGTTAAAAATGCTACATCGATCCGTGCGAAACATTCGCGAATTCTGTACACGGGTGAAGTCGATCATGACATTTGTTGCGAAAAATATTTATATTGGTGATTAGTGCAAGTGTTGAGTGATTAGTAGAAAACACGTGTGGAGAGTTTGTGACTAATTACTAATCACTTACCACTTACACTAATCACGTGCACTAATCACTAATCGAAATAAATCGGGCCTTTACTGAAGCTCACTTAACAGTTTAGCAAATATTGAGTTTCGTGCAGCTTGTAGCTAACTTCGCAGCCGCCAAGAAGTTTGATTCGGCTTATATTTCAAATACGCTAAGCTCGCACAGATATTTCAAACACCAGTTTGTGTACGAGATTATTCGTAAACAAAAACCAAAGCCGATGGCGGATGGATGGACGACTCGATATTTTGATGTGAAACCTTGCCCCAGTAATCGGGGAGGACGTATACGAATTAACTTGTCAATGTCAAGTGCACGAGAGTCGTGCCGAAGCATGGTACAGGCCGCTCCACACAAGTTGGCGGATATGAAGTTAGCTACAAGCTGCGCAATATCCAATCCCGACTGAAGCTCACAAAAAGCCGCACGTTGATTGACTATGCGCCTCAAACGAAACGCGGAAAAAAAAATGAGAGCCACACGAGTAAGTATAAAAATTTTCATTATATAATCTCAGACCTGTGAAGAACTCTTACGGCCGGTTCACACATAATATCCGTTTTACACGTGACATATTCTGATCCTGTTTCATGTGTAAAGTCGCTCATACAACTCCATACGCTGCCGCGGATAAAAAAAACGTATCCGATAAAATGGATCAGTAAAACGGTGACCATGTCTGAACCGGCCGTTACACGGGAAAGAAGTTTATTGCAGAAGCAAGTGCATTTGAAAATCGGTTTTCTCATCTGTGAAGTTGGTTTACGAAATATAAATTTATTTCAGGTGATAACGCCATAAGAAAACATTTTTGAATCAATAAATGAAACAAGCCGAACGCTTAGGCCGACTTTGCCTCTCTATCGCTTGTTCCGTGCTCTCGCTTGCGTGCTCGACTCAGGCAAAATGTAACACTTGTATGTGCGTGCAGCAGGCACTTATTATTCATTGGTTTATAAGACGTTATCACGTCAAAAACTGTTTGAATTGCTCTGTAAATATGAATAGCTACATACCTAGTCAGGTCATAAGTATTGTCACACAGTAAAAACTTTTACTTTAAGAATGCTGGCCATAAAAAAGTTTATAGAATTCGAATTTCGAATTGTTCATAAAAATAAAATTTTACTCATTTTTAAATATAGAGTGGACGCTTAAAGAAGACCGTGTTGCAGTTATTGCGTTGCATCGTTGCAGTAACGCGCCAATTCAAATTTTTGACATACTGATTTTGAAATTTGAATAAAACCAAAAGATTCGTTTATCGTACCATCAAACGATACAATGAAGACTCTAGTGTAGATGACAGGTCAAGAAGTGGTCGCCCTCGGTCTGTTAGGACTCCAGCAGTGATAAAAGCTGTGAAGGCGCGAATTCAAAGAAATCCCAAACGTAAGCAGAAACTGTTGGCCCTTCAGATGGGGCTAAGTAGAACCACGGTGAAAAGAGTGTTAAATGAAAACTTAGGGCTTCGGGCGTGTCGAAGAAAAACAGGACATCGTTTAAATGCTCGTCTAATGAACCTGAGACTGAAGAGATGCCGCGCTTTGTTCAAGCGGTACGCGGGAAAAAAATATCGGGAAATTCTTTTCTCGGATGAAATTTTTTTACCGTAGAAGAAAGCTACAATAAACAAAATGATAAGGTGTACGCACACAGTAGTGAAGAAGCGATCAACCGTATTCCGCGTGTCCAACGAGGTCATTTTCCATCCTTGCTCATGGTATGGTTGAGAGTTTCTTATTGGGGCTTAACAGAGGTACATTTTTGTGAGAAAGGTGTAAAAACGAATGCAGTTGTTTATCAAAATACAGCCTTAACGAACCTTGTGGAACCTGTTTCTCATACCATGTTCAATAACAGGCACTGGGTATTCCAACAAGATTCGGCGCCAGCTCCTAGAGCGAAGAGCACACAAGACTGGCTGGCGGCGCGTGAAATCGACTTCATCCGGCACGAAGACTCGCCCTCCTCCAGTCCAGATTTGAGTCCGTTAGATTACAAGATATGGCAACACTTGAAGGAAAAGGGGTGCTCAAAGCCTCATCCCAATTTGGAGTCACTCAAGACATCCTTGATTAAGGCAGCCGCCGATATTGACATGGACCTCGTTCGTGCTGCGATAGACGACTGGCCGCGCAGATTGAAGGCCTGTATTCAAAATCACGGAGGTCATTTTGAATAAACTTTATTGTCATAAGAATCTATGTTTTGTTAAGTTAATTTTGGTATATAAATGGTTACATAATCAATAAACTTGTTTCAATTATTAAACATGTGACAGAATTTATGACCTGACTAGGTATATTCACAGATCAATTGGTCTTCATTCATTAATGAATGATTGTAGATAAACCAAAATGCTCAAGTTCACTGCCACCTACTTACCATGTTCACAATACCCGGCGGTATTACCGGCGTATTGCGAAATAGAATTGCAATGTTTTATTAAATTTATTAATTAATTAAATGACAATTGCATTCCTGCGATTTGGTCACACGTTGCGCTTGCGACCACTATTATTATGCCCAGATAGATTGGATAGCCAGGGTCTACAATTAATAGCGACACAATATATCAAAATGCAGATCAATGCATTATATTGTAATGCAATAGGCTACACGACTAAATTATTTTTTGCAAAAATAGCATGACCGACTTCACCCGTGTACATAATTCGCGAATATTTCGCACGGATCGATGTAGTATTTCTCACATTATTGTTGATTTATGAAAAATGGCTTAGCCGGTTTCGATAAAATTTAAATGGGATCAATATTCCTTCCAATAAAAAAAGAGTTATTGAAATCGGGCTACTATGAAAAAAGTTATGCGTAGTTATATTATATAAATAAAAATATACGTGTCGAATTGAGTACCTCCTGCGGTGGTTCGTCGGTCAAAAAATATAATTAGTCCGTTGGTTAGATTATCAAAATATAATAGACACGTAATTTTTCCTTTATCAATTAAACAAAAAATCATGTAAATTCTTTAAAGTTCCGAGTGACGTTACACTATGGTAATGGTATGGTAAAGAAGATAATAATACTACGTAGCTATGGCAGACTTTCTAATAAGCAACGTCTCGTGAGCAACCTAAACTTTGACTCCACAGACTTATAGATTTTTTTTGGTCGTATGCCTCATCTGGTTATCACGTGGGTGAAGGTCAATCTTCAACGGCTCTTAGGCCATTTCAAAATTGTCAAATATGACTTGGAATTTGACACTATTGGGAGAAAATCACGGCACAGCCACATAATCGATATGTTTCTCCTTTTCTCTCTCTTTCTCTCTCTGTCTCAACTTATGCCATATTTATCTCCTTCAGATTTTCTCGATCGACCACATTATCCCTCTTTATCCCTCTGGTTGTAGGTAATAGCTCTGTGTTTGGTGCGATAAATCTTTGCAATTTTATATCTGATTGATAAAATAAAAAATATGAGTCAATTTGTTTAAACCTAACAGGATGACTAATTAAAAATATTATTTCTTTTACCCAGTCGTCACGCTTATGCTTATTGTAGGTTTATTAGAGTATTTTATAGTTATTTATATTAAATTATATCACTGAAACCTAAATAGAAGTGCGTGTTTTAGAGGCGTACCCCGCCATCTAGCGCCGTTTGCCTTGAACTGCCGTTTAATAACTCACTAATGTATTTAATTGAGTAATTATTTTATTTAATTGCTCTGTATTTTTTACAAAGACGTTGAAAGAATAATTTTTCTTTATTAGTTGCTGTGTTATTTTGTCTGCTTCACTGTGATAACAATTAAGTATGGACAATTAATTGGGTAGTTAGCCAACTCCGTGCTACACTGTCTTGGAGCTCGAATAATTAAAATCATTAATTCATTAGCATCGTAACTGCCCTTAAGGAACGCTTACAAAAAAATGTTGCGTAATTTCAATCCTAAAATAGAACCGGCTCTTTTGCAAGGCCTTTTTATATAAAATTTTACTATATCCTGGTATAATTTTTCAAAAATCCTGTTCATCGAATTAAAAATTCAAATTTTATTCATCAAAATTCGTATTACAAATGTCACGGTCTGAATTTGAAAATAACGCAAATTATTGTTTTTGGCTATAAATTGAGGTAAATTCTGAACACTACGAGTAAGTGTCGTATATTTTAGACATTACTTTAATACGAATAAGAATATTTTAACTCTAATATCATCAAATAGGCCTTTGGCGTGTCTGGTTACTAAATTATTCACTATAATAATATAGTTCGACAATTAATTAAATCATATATCATGTTATACAATTGTGTCGCTCAATATTTAAAGTTAACTATATTATCGTGTCATTCGAAAACAAATTATGGTCTATCGAAGATCCGTTTCAAAAACGAGTAATATGGTAATACTGCTGTAGGGTTCCGTACATTATGAAACATTACTTATTAGTTTAGCACCACTTAATTAACATTTTGTTAGCTGTTATAATCAACTAAATAAAAATTAATAAGTTCAATTTTTTTATATTGACCTTAGTAATAGTGGTTCAATTTCGAAGAACTTTCACCTTGAGTCTGTATGTATTTTGTCTGTGTACCTATGTAAAAACTCCTTTTTGGTGAGGCTTAATTTCATCAGTAAAGCTCGAAACATACTATCGGACGCGGTTTACGGACGCGACTGACAGCCGCGACTTATTAAGCTCGAAAAATACTATCGGACGCGGCTTACGGACGCGACTGACAACCGCGACTTAGCAATGTGCACAGTCTTAAGACATCCGGTGTGCCAGATAGCTCTCGGACGTCCGAACGCTCAAGATCGTCCGAAGGTGACGTCCGCGACTTATGTTCGATCGTGTGCACGGCTCAGTGTACATACTTTCATAGTCTAGGTCGCGGCTGTCAGTCGCGTCCGTAAGTCGCGTCCGATAGTATGTTTCGAGCTTAAATGACCTATTAAGCAGCAAGGTTCTAATAACTAACCACGATAGAGTTTTCCGTAAATAGGTAACAACTACTTATAATATCATAAATAAAAAGCAGTTTTCCAAACAGTAATCTTTATAAGGCTTATACTCGCATATTCTGTTAGTATTTAGATACAAAACAATTTTGCCAAATATTACCAAAATCGGATGATAAATAAATAGCACTACCGCAAATTTCCCTCCTTTTTTGAGGGAAATGCCTCTTCAACCAAAAATCGAAGATGACAAAAAAATAATACAGGAACCATGTTTCATTGACATTCGTTAAAAAAATTACATGAAGAGAAGAATCATCATCCGGACAAAAGCAAAATTGTGAAAACTGAGACTTTGTGCACTTCGTTCACTCAGTTATTAACTCAAAAGGTTTTTACTTAACGAGCCCCTGAACCTTAAAAACTAGTTTCGTATACCATCATTTTATTTAGGTCACTAGGATACGTGCATTTATCACGTAGCGTTTAACTTATTAGGTTAAGCTTTATACATTTTAACACAATATTTTATTAACAATTAAGTGGCGCGCACAATGCATGCAAGGTTTTTCATTGAGGTTGTTCCACTGATGGATTCAGGGTTCCTTTTTAATTGGTAGTGAACATCGCCATCCTGTTTTCTAGTCGATTGCGGTTTAGTCATAGTTAGTGATTTGAGCATAATTATGATCAATAAAACGAGAATCGTCGGAGCATGGAGAATGATCTATTTTTCTTTGTTAAGACCTCATAAGATCTCATTTTTATAATTGAATAATTATTTTCGCAAAAACTTGCAACACCAACTTCCACCGTGTAGGTACAGAATTCGAATAGTATGCACGAATCAATGTGAATGATTTATAAAAGAGGCCTCGACCGATCTTAAAAAAAAATAAATGAGACCACCTCGGGAGTATACCCTTTCGAACTAAAAAATATTTTTCCCTCCTAAAATAGAACTTCCTCTTTTTTGGAAGTAGGTTAAAAACTAACTAGCGGTTAATGCCATGCATGCATCTACTAGTCATTTTTAGGGTTCCGTACTTCAAAATGAAAAAACGAAACCCTTATAGGATCACTTTGTTGTCCGTCTGTCCGTCTGTCCGTCAGTGTGTATGTCAAGACTATTTATCTCAAGAACGCGTAAAGATATCAAGCTGAAATTTAAACTGTATACGTATATCTATAGTCTCTTGCAGTTGTGTGAAAGTAAAACTTCTCAGTTACCGTATAAAAAAGTTAGAGCCGTTTATGTCGTAAAAAACTGCATATTTCGACACTTACAAAAATCAAAACCTACCGGGTGCTTTCCGTTGACATAGAACTATGAAATTTGGTGAGAAGCATTGTATTAGAGTACAAATATAGGAATAAATCTGAAAACTGTACATTTTTATTTAAATCGCAAAAAAATAGGGCCTAGATTCACAAAATATGAGTTGAAAATTCAAAGTGAGTAAATCATATCATGTAAAGTATCATACAAAAGAGCTTCATTAGCACATGCTAAAACAGATTTTTAGTTATTTTAACAATTCATAATTTTTAATGTATGACGAGAAAAGTAAAAAAAAATACTTTTTTGTCGATGATATAGTACAGAGATTTTAACAACTTACTTCCCAATTATGTGAAATTTTCTGGATTTGTACGGAACCTTCGGTGTGCGAGCCTGACTCGCACTTGTCTGGTTTTTTGTCAAGCCATGACTTAAACGTGGCTTCAGCCAAAAATAAAAGACAGGTTGATGACAAATGTGAGCGAAATGTTCCATGGAACGTTTTGCTTACTTTTACCACAATAGTTTATTGGCACCAAAAAGTATTGTTTTTTATGAGTATGAAAAACATAAGTACAGAAGAACAAGGGCTTAGAAGGCGGTTTTGTCTAAAGACCAATCTCATCCAGGCAAATTTCAACGGATTGGCTGAATTCTGGGACCTACAGTCTCAGTTGTAAATGCCGCCCGCTGGCACCCATCCAAAGTCTGACCTTGTCTAATAAACATCTAGTCAAGCTACACAATGAGCGCTACGCCATACATGTTGCAATAAATGATTGAATATACATACTTCTGTTTTAAGACAGGTAAGTACAACTTTTTGTGACCCCATATTCTGTGAAGTCAAAGTCACCTACTTAAATAGAACCTACTCTCTAGTTCCGGTTTTGGTACCTCGTTTCGGACGACGACAGCTATGATTATGATTAATTCGATTATCAAATTATCCAATCATTACTTTTTGCTTAATCGGTCGATTAGATCAGTGTGGTTAACCCAATGATGTGATTAGTCGGCCCAAATTGCTACTGTTGTTGCCAAAACAATGTTTTGGTTAAACCAGTATATTTTTTTTGACGCTATTGAGTGATGGAATGAGAAATCTGGTATTTACAATAGTGAATATGATTTTAGACATTTTTTATCGTCTATCCATTATTATGTAGGATAGGGCTACGAAAAAATGCAAATGAAATTAGATGCCGAAGAATCCTACTACTCCTACTAGTATTATAAACGCGGAAGTTTGTAAGTACCTATGGATGTTTGTTCCTCCTACACGCAAAAACTACTGAACGGATTGAGATGAAACTTTGCAATAGTAATGCTTATACATCAGAATAACATTTAATGACAATAATAACTAATAAAGATATTGAGTGAAATGAATTTCGCCGGGTCAGCCATAGTGTATCTTAAAGGTTAGGTATTATTATTAGATAGGTATGATTTGAAGAGTAATAATATATTTTTGACATATATACCTATGTCAAAAAATTATAAATAATATAATATAGAGTCATAAATATACATATAGACCGAATCAAACTTCTTGGCGGCTGGAAGCATTGCTATAAGACGCGCACATTCCCGCTTCTCGCGCAGCTGATATAACGAATTTGCTATTGCGTAAAGACTTGCCTCGTGTTCACAGACGCCAAGTTGTTATGCTATGGCTGAATTTTATGAAAACAACACAACAACAGTTGGACCAAGGCAGTCACCAAGTGGTACCCAAGAGAAGGATGAAGACATAGAGGCCGATCACCCAGCTCGATGGTCAGATGATGTCGTCAAACTTGTCGGGAGGCAATGGATGAGACTAGCACAGGGCCGGAAACAATGGCGAGACTCGCCACTGCTGCTCCTCTCTTTCTCGCCGTGTTTCACCCACTGCTGAGTAGGTACTCAGCAGTGGGTGAAACACGCTGAATAAATAGATAGAAATGATTATCCTACTAATATTATAAACGAGAAAGTTTCTGAGGATGGATGGACGAGTGGATGGATGGATGGATGGATGGATGGATGGATGGATGGATGGATGGATGGATGGATGGATGGATGGATGCATGGATGGATGGATGTTAGTTACTCTTTCACGCAAAAAATACTGAACGGATTGAGATGAAACTGCAATAATATAGCTTACATATCAGAATAACACATTGGCTACAAATTAAATAAATAAATAATAAATAAATATTTTGGGACATCTTACACACGGCCTCTGACTCCAAACTAAGCAAAGCTTGTGATATGGCCAGAGACTGATATACTACATATACTTATATTTAAATACATACTTATATAGATAGTAACTAAATAACACCCAGACACAGAGCAAACACTTATATTCATCACATAAATATTTGCCCTGGGTGGGGATCGAAGCAACGCCTCGTTGATCCAGAAATTAGGGTCACTAACCACTGAACCACCGAGGCAGTCAGCCACCGAGGCAGTCAAGTCAAATAAAAGTCAAAATTATAATGATATTGCGTAAATGTTCCATAATATACCCGATATGTGTTAAGGAAGTAGTAAAAATTCTGCTATCTGCGAGCTATTCTAGAGTGCGCTTTAAGAAATGTCAAAAAAAACAACTGTCGAATCGAACAACCGTCAAATAGCTTTTCTATTTTTTTGATTATCCACCTCCTTTATTAAGGGTGGTAAGGTAGGGCCTCGGGTTTGAAAGACGGAAAGTGACATAGTCTACTTTTTATCCCGGATAAATAAACGGTTCCCATGGGATAGCACGAAAATCAAAATATCATGCAGGTGAAGCCGCGGGTAAAAACTAGTGAAATATAAATACTTATAAGGCTCAATGTTGGATGCGCTGTGGTCAAACATCTAACTTGTCTGGCTTATAAAAATAAAGGAACGGGACACCAATATTTACATCGTAACCTGTAAAACGAGTAATGTTATTAAAATTATTTTTCTACTGATAGAAAAATAACAGATTCATAACTCCAAAGATTTAAGCCGGGGACAAACTGCTGTATGCAGTACAAATGCATCGTAACGTAACATGAAAGGAGCATTTTATAAGTGTGGAAGCAGTATGCGCACGAATCGCGCATCTATCTACTTACATTTGTTTCCGACATGCACGCGGCGACTATAATAGTGAAAATACAGATACACACAACCCGTCCACACTGGTGCTCCGTACACACTGGGCGCCCTTTTGTGTTCAGCGAGGAAACAGACAAATGGCGGATTGTGGCACGCACGTGTTGAAATGCGGATATTGTGCACGGTTCGTGCGCGCAAGGCGCTCACACTATAGCAATCCTGTTACATTGCATGATACATTGCGACGATGTGGACGGCAAATTCTTTCATTGCGTGTTACATTGCATGTTACGTGACAGCAGTCTGTACCCACGCTCACGATTACAATTCTTGTCTTCAAATCACAATGCGGACAATGTGGCAGTTTTTGTATTGCGGGAGAAAAAGAGGTATTTAATTAATAAGTTCATAGGTGTCTCATGTTTTATTGCGCGATAAGCCCAGTAGTAAAGTAGGTTAATAATTTTCGTGTGGCTCTCCTTCCTTCTGTGTACATTTTTGTTGAAGACGATTACGGAGAACTAGCAAAAAATATACCTACTTATACGAACCACACGAAAACAACCATAAGTTACTACATATTATAAAGCGAAGTCGCTATTTATGTGTGCCTGTCTGCCCGTCTGTGTCTGCGCTTATATATATCTTCCAAACTACACAACATATTTGAATGCGGTCGTCACTATATTTCAGAGTGTTTCATCGAAAAAGTCTGTAGCTATAACAATCGTACCTTGGCGAAGCCGGGACGGGCAGCTAGTTGGGTAAGTATGGTTTTTGTTTTCAAAACTCTCACACTGAAGTCTCTGTCCCTTCCTAATCGAATACACCCATCTGACAAGGGTATAAGTGGATTGCTCGATGTGCCGACACATTCATCATAATTATGCTGCTGTGCCTGACATACGTCGCGAGACGATGCCTTCCTGTAATTTCTGAATGCTATGTTATGCCGTTTCTATCAGATACTATAGCTACGACGTATGGTTTTCCTTCGTCTTATAGCTCTCGTCTACGGAAAAATGTCTAGACCCACTGATTTATGTGTCTGTGTAAGTATCTGTCTGCATGCCTATCTGTACTCGCAAATCATACTAATATTATAAATCCGAAAAGTTTGTTGGTTTGTTCCTCTTTCACGCAGCAACGGAGCAACGGATTGACTTGATTTTTGTCATGGATAGAGCCGGAAAGTGACAAAGGCTACTTTTAATCCCGAAAAAATAAAAGGTTCCTGTGGGATAGCATAAAAGTCAAATTACACGCGGGCGGAGCCGCGGGCAAAAACTAGTTTATAATATAATATCTCGCAAATGTTGATACAGATTTTTTTTGGTTTCAAAGCTGGTGTAATTCCCAAAGTCTATGGCCAGAGACTATAATATATTTTCTAATTCAATGCGTACTTCGACTTATTTCAAGAAGTCTTGCACTGCAAACGAAACATTTATCTGAAGGCTTGAAAATTAACTTATTGTGGAACGAAACGCACGCTTAGATACAAACACTCTAAACAATTGACACAAATTACATTTATTGGTCATAAAAGCTAAGGAAAAACATACATGCTACATGAAACATTTTCAATTCAGAATTTGGTGAAAATAAACCAAGGCAATATTCCCTTGTCTTGCAAGGTCTGTGATAATACGTAGATAAAACAGGTCCAACAACACCCTCTCAGCCTTCAAGACATTATATTCCAATGTAAACACAAATTGTCATAGCATTTACCTAGAGCACGGTAATGGCATCTATGCAGTATTCCGTCTTTAACTCTTCATACAAACGATCGGAACGCGAGTCATATCTACGCGCCTCGGAGTTCGGTACAAACTCGTATACAACAGCCGCAGGGGCGCGCCGCCGGGTCTCGTAGTGACGAACGAACTTGTGGTTTGTAATCAGTATGCGTGCGATTCACCTACCAGGCGGATAGAAAAATCCAGAACTATTTACATATAACACAAACTCTCGCAGAAAAAACCAACTAATAGCCCCGGAGCCAATATTAGAAATAGTTAGACGAGGACCGGAGTATATGATAATAAGAACATACAACCACCTACCTAAAGACCTACAAAAAGAAACCAACCCCAAAAAATTCCAAAATAAACTCAAAAAACTGTTAACAAAAAAATGCTATTATACCATTGAAGAATACCTGAACGAAAAAGTTTCAAGCTCACAGAACATTACAAAATAACGCTAAAGGACATGTTCACAAAATGTATGGAGGCTGGTATAATAATAATCAAAAAATCTAACCACAAGACTCGTTACATTTCGAGAAAGTTTATATTTTTCTGAGTCTATTACATCAATTGAAAACAAAAAAGAGCCCTGCATTTTTTTTAAAATTAATTTTGATTTTATTAGGATAAATAAATATATTTGGCTCAATAGGTAGTTTATCTCTAGGAACTCTGATTAAGTAACCTCCAAATTGTTAAATAAAAGCATTTTTACCAATTAGACACACTCTTTAAGTGATTTTTTGTCACATTGTACCTACTAACTGGTCACACTGGTAGGTTATAATTTTCAATTTTAGCAAATTAAGAGGTAAATGTGGAAGAATCAGCTTTGAATGCAAGTAAAATAACGCTAGAAGCACTTTATTATTGTTAAACTAGAAAAAATAAAAAGCTGCATTATTTTTTTCAGGTAAATTATTTTTCACTTTAAAAAAAAATGCAGGGATAAAAAAATCTAAATTAAATATTTTTCAGAAGCCCATAAAGCAAGCTTTCAAATGATGTATATATCATCTTGGTTAGATTTTTCTCTGAATAATATACCACTTGTGGACATCACCTTTTGACATGTACGTTATACCTACTTTGTTTATTATACCATTTGCGACACCCTAACGACAGGGTATAATGTGTACTGTGTTGCTATTATATAAGTGTAATTGTAACTAGACATATTATAAGGCAAGTGTATACCGAAATAAATAAATAAATAAAAAGCCCTAGCGCGTCTTACGTACTGCGTGGCCACTGGCCACTCGGGACTGCAGCTATTTATTTCAAGGATAAGGCCGAGTCGCAATACTGCATACTATAGATACCATTACCGTGCCTAGAGTCAACTTCATACCTACAAAATTATTATAACCTTAATAAAAAATATACATTCGACTGGATACGACAACATTTCCACCAAGATTTCGATACTACATATACTTCATTGTTGATTCATTTAGTAGATCGAGCGAAAGCGAAGATCTCCGTTTTAAACGTAACGATTTTGCTTTCGTCTTTCCAGACGTTGTTGGTACAGGTCACATTTTTAGCGAATCTCGACGAAACTAGGTAGACAGGTTTTTTATATTTATAGGTTTTTTGGTGTCGCCGATTTTCGACAGATATTTCTTTCTAAAATGGGGGGGCTATTTATCAGCCAATTTAGATAATATTTGGGAAGATTTTTCAGTATTCAAACTCTAACAAGATTTGCGATTATGAACTGAATCAGTCAAGAGCGAGCGAGATTCGTCGAGCTTATGAAGATTTAGTTAAAAAAGTGTGTCGCGAGATCTACTGCTCGAAGAACTACTAGGCTACATAAATAATTTATCACTGAAGCAAGTCTCTTTTCCAGATAGGCTTAAAATCTCTATAACTAAATTGTTACACAAGAAAGGCTCTAAATTAGATAGAGATAAATATCGGCCCAAAGCTTTAGTTCCTACCGGAACTAGTACCCAATGCGAAATTTTAGAGGAAGTGTTTCTTTTTTTATACAAAATTGACTTGATTCCAAGACAAATTCGATATACTCATTGAAAAACAATTTAGATTTAGGGAAAATAAATCGTCAACATTGGTAGCGTACAATTTAATAGTCATTTTTAAAAGGCCTTAATGGTAAGATATCCTAATTGTGATCTATTCCTAGATCAAGGAATGTAGGTATTGTTATTATCCCCTTATAGAGTCTAGCCAGAATGGCTGACTGGCTTGCTGACTGGCTGGCTAGCAGGCTTTTGGAATTGGCCTTGACTAGTTTTTGACCGACGAACCACCGGAGGAGGTATACAATTATTTTTTTATTGGAAAGAGTATACTTCGAAATTGGTCCCATTTAAATTTTATCGAAATCGGCTGAGCCATTTCTGATAAATCAACAATAATGTGAAAAATGCTACATCGATCTGAAATATTCGAAATATTCGCGAATTCTGTACACGGGTGAAGTCGGTCATGCTAATTTTTGCAAAAAATAATCTTGTTTGTCCCAAAAATGTAAAAATTGTACTACACTATACCTCGCTGCTTTATACTCGTAGCGCAGCGGGATTATTTCTGACTGTTCTATTTTGTGGTAATTTCACTTATTCAAAAGGTACTTGTTTACGGATTCATCTTCTGGTTTGGACACATTTATGTAACTTTCGATGCAGTCATAGAATAAATAAATATAAATGATAATTGATAAATGAAACGATTGAATAAATAAAACGACGTTGCACTTTTACATGCTCTGTTTTTCTTGGGCTTTCCATTTGTCGCTCCCTTAGTCCTATTTTGTATTGGTTGTACGTGTGATGAATTGAATTATACTTACTAGAAAACTAAATGATAGTAGTATCTATTTTTTACAGGTTTTTTAACAAAACTACATTAAAAATAACTATACATTTATTCAAATAATTGGGTGGGTAAGTAAATTATAGCTTTAACCACAACAATACGACAATGTACGTGAGGTGACGATGTAACAATATGACATAAAATTATAGCGAATTATATAGCTCATGATCTTTCAATGGTGGCAAGATAATTTGTTAATCAAAATTCGAAATATTGTGAGTTGAGTCATTTCAAGATGACAAAAGTTTCGTTAAAAAAAAATACACCCTAAAAACTTCTTTGTCCCCAGGGAAAGTGTAAGTATTGACGTATTGGGTTTATATTTTTTCATACCGCCTGCTCCTGAAAATGACTCATTATTATCTTCGTCTTGGGCGACTTGAAACCCTCGCTCCACTCAGGACTCTAAATACTTCCTTCGATTCGCTCGGGAATTAACTTAAGACACCCTCGCTGCGCTAGGGAGTTAACTATAGAGTCCCTCGCTACCCTCAGGGTCCAATATGTCGCCCGTGACGTAACATACGACTTGGTTCTCTTGGTACATAATCTACTGTTCTGGGGTAGGGAAAGCAAACAACTAAGAAAAATGAAGCAGCCGCCCCGACCTGGAGAAAATTTCTATCTACGCCAACTGACCTTACAACGGAAGCATATAACAATAATCATGATGACTGAAAAAAAAACATTATTGTGAACAGCCCGTGAGCACAGCCCGGACACTCCGCGATTCTTCATACAAAATCTGCTGTCTTACGCACACAACACTATATTTATTCACAGACACTACACATACGCACGAATGCTACACGGGTATTTGCAGCAGCCTGTGCAGCCCGCGCGCAGAGTAGTAAATCGTGTCCGCGGGGTGGAAGTGAGGAAGACTCAAACGGGTGGGGGGTAACTAGTGGCCGTTCTATACGTAGTATTATTATATCTTCTTTGCCGTGAGTTAGATTATAAAAAAATGTTGGCCAAGTATTTTTTCAAAATTGACATCGATAGACCTTGACAAAGTTCGGGAGTGGGGGCCGCGACGTCACTTCTCTGACAAAAATCTATACATTTGTATGTGACTCGTGACGTAACGCGGAATTTTAACAAGCTATCTTCATCAATTTTTGTTTAGTTGACAAAAGAAAAAAAACGTGTATAATATTTTTTATAGGACGGACTAATTAGATTTTATTAGTGATCATTCCTATTATGACATCTTCAGAGTCCATCAATGGACGTCCACTTCTCTAGATATACCTATTGACTTATTATATGGTTTTATATTATACATAACAAATGAAATTCTATTTTAGCTAGCTCAGTCGTGTCACAGGAAATAATAATGCCCGTGACACTACTGGAAACAGAGTAGTGTCATGGGAAATGTACTTTTACCCGTAGCACTACTAGTAGTGTCACGGGAAAGTAAAATTTCCCTTCGCTCTACTAGTTGAGCCAAGCAGTTGAGTCACGGGTGATAGACGCTATTGACGTATGGAATAGGTACTTAACTTGCTTAAGGCTTGCGAGCCCAGCCTATTTATTCGCCGGGACAGGATAAGTCTAAATTGTTGATAACTGTTTGATGACAATGATTCTGGAAGCGACTTGAAATATGCTACAACTACAACTAAATATCTATAGAGCCACCAGTCCCTAAGAGAAAGTAGTAAAAAAATGTCCGAGCGCCGTCATACATACTGACGTAGATATTTACATGTAATAATTCACAATGACCCGTTTTCTCGAATCTCGACGTTATGCCACCTAATAAGTCCTTGTACCGAGCACTTTGGCATCGCGCGGCGTTGTAGTCAGCTTGCAATCGCCTTACGATTAACTAAAAAGCCTGCCCACTACGAAGCTTGGGCCGGGTTTTGGCTCGTACACTTTTTGCACGATTGTGACTCTATAGATATTTACTCAAAGTACAACTATCACATATCGAGGTGACACAGCCTATCCATAGATTTATTGGCTTCTATCGCTGCCTACTTTTCATGGCAAAGTCCGTGTGCCTACAGGCGATTATTACGATTACCTATTCTGTGGTCGGCTGTTGGGCGACCTCGTTGACCACACGTGGGTGTTTCTGACGTTACTCTAGGATTTGACTTGACACGTACCTAGATTGATGTTTTGCGTACTCGGCTCTAGGTTTCTGTGGGGTTTTACCAGAATCAGTCTAACGAAAATGTCGGGGATAGTGCAAAGGTAACATAATCTCTACACTTAACTACTCTTTTATTACCTACTGATTTGCTATTTTCAGAATTTGCTATTAATTGTAGAATTGATCCTTTAAAAAATCATAATATATGTAAGTTTTAGAATTGGTTCTTCTGCGACTAAATCTTATATTATTGCCAACTAAATTGTGGAATGCCAGGTTAGCTTAGTTGTGCTATCGGGAACTAAAATTAATGACATTTATTTAGTTGTGCAGTCGGGAAAGATTTTAAAATAACATTCCTGATCGCACAACTAGTTGTGCGAAAGCAGTTGGTCTACGAAGAATTCCTCGGTTTTTGCGTGGTATAAAAATTGAATTTGGCGACATCAGTTTTCTTTCAATCAATGCTGCCTAATTCGATTGCCTCAATGGCTCAGTGGTTAGTGACCCTGCCTACTGGGCCGAAGAATCGTGATTTTGATTCCCACCCAGAGCAAGCATTTATGTGATGAACATAGGTGCATGCTCTGTGTCTGGGTGTTATTATCTACATAAGTAGGTAGGTATATATTTAAAAATAAAAATATAAATAAAATATGTATATTATGTAGTATATCAGTATCTGGGGACAGTGGCTTTGCTTTCTTTGGGTTCAGAGACTGGGTGTAAGATGTCCGCTAATATTTATTAATTTGATGAAAGAAAATTGGGTAACTAGCACAATTTTCTTCAAACTCTTACGATACGAACATCCAGGACCGCTTATCGTTGTACAGATGGTTAGACTCAAATGCTAAACACTATGACACAATTTTTTTCAAAATTACATCAATTACAAAAGATCATGCAACAGGTTAACACTATAGTTGCAGGAAATCCCAAATCTGTACTAAAACTAGTGTTATGTCGGGGCCACACCTTGGAAGATAACTTGACTCCAAGCTTGACTAACAAATTGTATAGCATATTAATCATTTATAATTGTTTCTTTTGGGTTCAATATCAGTTCACCCACGAGGTGGACGGATGACCTAATTAAGACTGCAGAATCACGCTGGATGCAAGCCGTTACCAACCGGTCTTATTGGAGTTCCATAAAGGAGGCCTATGTCCAGCAGTGGGCGTCCTATGGCTGATGGGTGGATGATCAGTCCAAGACCGATCGACACATTGGAATGTTGGAAACAAGGCTACAATTTGCAACCAACATAGGTACCCAATGTGTGGCCCCGGCGTTACTCAGTTGGTACCGGTAGGTACTCAGTGTGTGTGCCGCTGCCTATTTTCTACCTGCCACCGACCCTAACGGGTGCAGCCAACGTGTTGGCGGAGGCGGTGGGGCTGCAGGGTAGGAGGAGTGTCGGTATGTCATCGGCCGCGGGGCCACTTGGCCCGTTGCCCTGGACCAGGGATGTCTGATACGGGTGCTGTCCGACGCCCAGTGTTGGTTAGTTCCGAGTGGTGGATGACGATGTGTCTTATGTTCCGACACATCGTCATTGAGGTGGTAGCGCAGGTACTCAGTTTGTACTTAGGCACTCATCACGCTCACGACTCGTAGGTAGATACCAACCAGAGTACCTATGAAATGCTCTCATCTAGACACGCGGCAGCTTGTCCAGCCAAGACAAAAATAAAAGAACTGGCGACGCAATACCCGTGTGTAATATTACACGAAACATTTCGAGCCACTTTTGACTCCTTCATAACTCGAAAACGATTTAACCTAATAAACCAATTTGCTAAAGTTGTTTAGCTAGCCAAGAATACAAAATTTCGTTGATTTTGCTTCAAAAGGTAATGCTATGTATATTAATGTTTGAAAAAATGGGGTTTCATAGACTGATTCACTGACTCATTCACTCACTGACTTATAGATCAAAAACCTAACCCACTTCCAGATGACCTAGAAACTTGGTATTTGGCATCAAGGTCGTGCAAATACAAGTCAAAAAATCTAAAACTGCAAACTTTTACCCCCCAATCCAACATAATATTGACTAAGCTATAGATTTTGTGAAGTAAGGATTGGCGTGTAGAGTTAGAAGCTTGGCTCTACATGAGATCTCACAACTTTTTGATAGTGCAAATTGTGATTTTGTCTTGGCTACATTTCACATGAAAATGTTTTTGTTGGATATAATTTATATGAAACTACGAATAAAAATGCTGAGTAGGACTTCAGATAATGGAAAAAGCGGCTCGTCTTCCTGTTCAAGAACAGGAAGACAGATGTGAAAAAGTTTTCTTTATAATCATCATCATTAACAGCCTTCTTTATCGCACTTCTGGGTAAGACTCTGTCTTATTGTGTAATCTACCTCGGTTTTGTGGCGGTCGTGTGCATGTTCATACCAATATTTTAACATATCCCCTTCACTCTCCTTCAAAAACGATTATTATATATTACCAAACTTATGCAATCCAGGATTAAAAACGAATATCACATTTTCACAATATTTAATTATAACCCTAGCCCTACCGCAAATAAAGTCTACATTAAATAGGATACCGAAACTGCTACAATAAAAAGGATCTGTAAATTGAACTTATCCTCATTTGAGCCATTTAAAATTCGACCTTACTGCTCGAAAGTAAATCGGCATATTGAACTCGAAGCATTCAGCTGAAGCGTGAACTTTTTTCCTTGAAGGTTACACTTAAGTGTTTCCTCGTCTGTTGACATCACTGCCGCGTGTTGCACCAGAACTGTGCTGGCGCAGACCTGGAACTGCTATACTTCGTTTATCTTTTTAAGGCTCTTGTTCAAGGGATCGGATCGGATGCGTAAATTTCCTCACATCTATTCGAAAAGGACTACTTGGTCCGCCTTTAAGTGCGCCCAAAGGTGGTGTTTTCTATAAGGAACTTTATAAGTGCGCCGGAATAATCTTTGCCGCGCACTTTTTGAATTTGGAACAAATATGTGCGCCGGAATGAACTTTGCCGCGCACTTTTTGAATTTGGAAGTATTTGTAATGTTAGTGTTCAGCGCTAAGAAAATGAATGAAAATAATATAAATATAAGTTTTCATTTGTTTTATTATTAGATACCATTTAATTTCAATTTATTTGTTACTCTACCTTTTATTAAGTAATAGTATTACAATAAAATATGAGACGCCTTTTATTTTCTCATAGAGGTGATAAAAGGAGAGTGTACCACTCGGGCGCAAAATATATTTTTGGCTCGGGCGACGTACTTTGAATCCCTCGCTACGTTCAGGATTCTATTAAAGAATCCCTCACTTCGCTGTGGATTCAAAAAAGCGCCCTCGCCGTAAAAATATTATTTTGCTCCCATATGATACAATCTACTATTTCACATTCATCTTCATAGCCATTGATTTATCATAACTCTCTATTGGTACCAGATGGTACCATTTAACGCAACCACATTTTTTGATGCGAACAGGATGTACTGTGTAGGTAATGAATGGGATAAGCCGTCAAATTAAAAATAAAAATAAACTTGAAGTTTTCAAAATTTCCTTTGAACTAAGATCCAATTTTTATCTCGATCTTCAGTAGTAGCGCGGAGCCTAGATTGGGGTTAACACTCAGCAATATTTTATTGGTCTCACTATTATTCTATCCTACTAACACTAACTTTTTCTGAGGCAATCCATTGCCGTAACTCGTAATGAAAACTCTACTCTATGCATCTCTAACTTTATGTTACATAGATTGATATGGCCAAATCTGACTGAAATTAGTCTGATGTAAACTTCTAAAAATATTTATTAACGCGAGAAAGTACTAGTAAATGCGTAAGTAAAGAGCAATTCATAACGTAACACTAAGTAAGTACTCATAATAAGTTCCTAACATGCCGAGTAACTAGCCCTTATGTGGGCGTTTTAAGTCGCCTAAAGACCTTTGAAGTAGCTAAACGGTTAATGAAACCGGAGCCTACAATTTAAAGCATCAGCTGAGCCACGGTAGCGCTTAGTTGTAAATGCTTCCCACGGTCACCCATCCAAAGACTGACCGTGCCGAACTTTGCTTAACTTTGATGATCGCCGACACCTAGTCAAACTGCGTTATTAATAAGCGCTACAAAATAATGTAATATTATACCTATTTCGCCAAGTGTGCACCAGCCTAGAAGGTAAGCTGTGGAACCGCCGCCGCCGGCTTCTTCGCGCCGAAGGTCGGAGCTCGGTTCGAGGAACCGAGTGGTTCCGACTTTTTGCGAGTAAAAGCGGTAACAAACAAGAAGCAAAAACTTGACGATTATTTTCGTTAACAAAGTAGTTAATGAGTAAGAGGACAGGATAGATGTAGCTGCTTTGCAAATGAAAAAAACAACTTGGTGGTTGTGATGTTAGCGGATAACCCAATCCTAATTGAAGCCTAAACAGCTGCACGACGCGAGGATTCGGTTGTCTCCAGCGTGTATATAGGGTTATTGGTCATTAATTAGCATCCTTTTAGGGGCTTATTCTGTACATCAAAACCAACAACTTTTGTTCTGCGACTATTGTCAAAACTAAAAATAAAAACAGCTGTTACATACGTTTAGTCGAGGGTAATTTTTTTATGAATCAGCATTTTTTTTGACATATCAGACATCACATCCGCCAAGTCGTTTGATTCGGCCAACCATTACCTACGTAGTAGGTATCATATAGTAGTTTATGAATTAGACATTACATTTGAGTACCTACCTATTAGCATACTATACATTGCATATCTCTATATTTTATACCTATTAGTAAATACTGAGTGGAGACAATCGCTTCACAAAAAGATTTACGCATTTGAAGACCAACGAAGGCGCGTCTAGTGCGAAAAGAGAACAACTAAAAAAACACATTGATGGCATAATTTACCTTGGGTGTCATCACTTGTAGCACCCGTTCCTAATCTTTTGCCGCTAAAACAGCCATAATGACTAAAAAATATAATTAGATCGTCAGATAGATTTAAAAAAAATATATGTCACGTATGACGTCACGAATGCACTTCAAATGTATAGACTACGTCACACTAGTGACGTCACGACCCCCAAACGACTCCCAAACATTACCAAGGTTTATCCTTCTTTATTATTAGTCGTTTGTTCAGATTCAGATTCAGATATATTTATTGTTAAACTGTGTTACAAATAAAAAGGTCTTAAAAATAGGTTACAGTACCAACAATTTCGCCCAAAATGGACATACAATATTTTTAGTACCTAGTCACAAAAAATTCAAAACATTTACCTACACATTTCCATATCAATTTAATACACAATCAATTCAATTTACATTTCAATTTGTCAATAATGTCATAACATAAAAAATAAAATTAAATTGCAGGATAAGTAAACATTAAAATCGTTCATAAAATATAAGTATGACTTATTTAGGTAGCTTATCTTTAAGAAACTCATCTACCCTGTAGTTACTTTTTTGTATTAACAATTCAAAAACTTTCCTTTTAAATGTAGCTACGCTCTCCGATTCCAGCACTGATTTGGGCAAATGATTATAAATTACTGGACCCATCCCTAAAAAACTTTTGTTAAATAATGCAGTACTGTGAGGTGCCATACAAATTTTATTATGATTCATTTTTGATGTCATGGCTTGAAACATATGCAAATTATTCCTTATAAATAGTGAAATTTCATAAATATACAGGCACGGAAATGTCAATATTTTTAATTTCTTAAAATACTCCTTACAGGAATCTGTGGTCTTTAAGTGGCACACTGACCTTAAGCATTTTTCTGAGCTTTGAAAACAGTTTCCCTCTCGGTACAGTTTCCCCAAAATATAACTCCATATCGCAAGGTCGATGTAACATAGGCATTATACGAAGTAAGCACTGCTGTTTGGTTCACAACTTTCCCCAACATGAATAAGGCGTACGAATAACTATTTAATTTAGAGCAAACAGTTTCTGCTTGCTTATTCCAGTTTAAATCAGAGTCAATGTGAAGGCCCAGAAATTTCGTAACTGAAATTTCCTTAATATCGTTATTTAAATATTTAATTCCAGATGTCAATTTTCTATACTTTTTAAATGTCATTACATATGTTTTGTCCAAATTAAATAATAATTTATTATATGTCAACCAATTAATTAAATTAATTAATTGGTTATTATTTGTTGTTTGATTAACAAAAGATAAAACGTAAGTATCCCGGAGAAATCATAATGGTGATTTTTTTACCGAGTCGTCATGCCTATTGGAACGTTAGTTCAGTCATGTGAGTACCCATCAAGTAACCTAACAAGAAGCTATATGCAGTCGCCGTATGGTCGAAAACGGTCTGGATATCATCATCTTTGGTAAATAGTACCTAAGTATACGTAAATGCAGATTGCAGATGCACTTCCCTGAAAATCATTATGCCGAATGCTTTTAAGCAAATATACATAGTCACAATCGTGCAAAATATGTGTCCGAACCAAAACCTTGTCCAAGCTATGTAGTGGGCAGGCTTTTTAGTTAGTCGTAAGGCGATTTTGCAAGCCGACTACAACGTCGCGCGATTCCAAAGTGCTCGGTTACAAGCACTAATTACGTGACATAACGTCGATATTCGAGAACACGGGTCATTGTAAATTAATTAATGTAAATAAAAATATCTAAGTTGGTATGTATGACGGCGCTCAGGCATTTTTTTTTACTATTTTCACTTACAGACTGTGGATCTGTAGATATTTGCTAGAAGGCCGCATGAGAGTTTTGGGCCAAGATCACCACTAACTCGGCTCTACTTGAGAACCCACTCGGGCTACTGGACAAACTTGAAAGTGATGCCAAACGAACTTTGCATCTTTGACAAAAACTGGTAGACTACAGCACAAAATCGCCAAAGCTAGAAACAAGCTTTTCTTCCTTTCATCCATCGTAGAATTCGTGGAGGTCATCTACAGCTGGATATGAAATTACATTCTCTTCATACATTTTTCATTGTGTGACATTTGTACGCCACGATGGGCAAAACCATGCGTTCTCTATTATATCTCGACCTGTTTGCGACTTTGTATGTTGTACACGATTACCATGTTTTCACAAATAAATGATCTTGAATCTTGCACATAGGCCTCCCCATGGATTTCCACTAAGGCAGGTTGGAAGCGACCAGCATCCAGCGCGTTCCTGCGGTTTTAATTATATCGTCTGTCCACTTAGATGGTGGACACGCAGCGCTTGCTGGTAGGTGGTCTCCATTCGAGATCTTTACGGCCTCATCGGCTATCCGTTTTTAGCTATTTTGAAAGGAATTATTTAATTTCATTTTTATTAACCGATTTCAAAAAGGGTTCTCAATTCGACTGTTCATTTTTTACGTATGTGACTAATGTGATTAGATACTTCATTAATTATGAAACGATTTGGATTGTTTTTTTTTTGTTTGATATATCATATATCAGAAATTTAGCTTACATTAAAATTATACCGACAAACGGCTGAGTCATTTTTGAAATATTCACAATAATGTAAGAATTACCACATCGGTGATACATCGATTCGTGCAAACTATTCGAATACACACGACTTAAGTCGGCTATTTATGCCATTTTTGGCAAAAAATAATAATATTATTTTGTTCAAAATCGATTGATCGCTACGAAGCGTGGCACTAACCAGTACAGGCAAGTACCAAGGCTTTTACAGCTCAATTAGCCCACCTGTTTCTTGCGACACAAAATTACCAAAGACAAAAAGCTACATAAAAAATATGTAGGTAAGTACAGAATGACTCACTGTGATCTAATTTTAGTTCCTGTTAGAATCGGTTTGAAATACGAGTTCCGTATCGCTACATCCTGTATCAGTCCAGCTATGCAAAAACTAGAGCTTTTGGAAGGTAAAGTAAGTTCGTATAGGCCGGGTGCCTAGCCCTGGTGTCAGAGCTTTTAACCCACTTGAAGGTCTCTATCACGGTAATGGTATAGATCTAAGTGTCTGTACAGACCTAGCCCAGCGGATTAGGAAGTAGGAAGTGGGCAGGGCACAACAAAGAGGGCTGATGACTGGTGGGTCGAAAACTTCTCGAGTGAAGACCACGTACTAGCTAGCGCAGCGTAAGACTTCCACCTATGAGGTGGACAGATATCCTCATCAAGATCTCAGTATGCTGAGTGTGAGTTTTGTCGTAAACATGACGCGCTCTTCGGCGAGCGCGTAAGCATGTAATTTGTGTGAACTTGTTGTGTTTCAAAAACGCGCCGCTAGTGGCGCTGTACATTTCTTCATACAAATTACATGCTTACGCGCTCGCCGAAGAGCGCGTCATGTTTACGACAAAACTCACATTCAGCATACAGAATCTCGCGGGATGCAAGCCGCTTTAAACCGGTCTAAGGGAGATCTGTAGGGGAGACCTATGTCCTACAGTAAACGTCCTAAGGATGATGGAAGATCTCTGACATGGCTAATTTTGCTAATCAGTTAAAACAATCACTGCAGTTCTCAGTTGTAAATACCACCCGCGGCCAGGGTCACCCATCCGAAGACTGACTGTAGTGAAAGTTTCTTATCTTCGGTAATTGCTAAGAAACATATAATAAAATTACACTATGAGTGTTAAAACTTTCTTTATTGTTTTATGATACCTTATGTGAGATATATGTGTCATCATCATTAATGTTAGCCGTAGGACGTCCTCATCAATATGAAATTTAAAACAGAAAACATGCTAAGTCGATATATATAAATCGTATAAGTCGTGGTGGTCTAGTGGTAGTAACACCCGACCTGCAATCTTGAGGTCGTGGGTTCAAATCCCGATCCCGTACCAATGAGTTTCTTTGGAACTTATGTATGGAGTTTTACACCATTAGCTTTTCGGTGAAGGAAAACATCGTGAGGCAACCTGCATACGTCTGTAGAAGAAATGCGATGGCGTATGTGAATCCACCAACCCGCACTGGGCCAGCGTGGGGGATATGGCCCAATCACCCTTTGTGGGTAGGCTAAGTCCTGCAGTGGACTATTAAAAAGTCTGGTACAGCTAAGTCGATGGACGTCCTCTATAAATTATCTACTTATCTACTTGCCCTGAAGGTTCTAAGACAAAAGGGGGTGATTAAAACCATTAATATGAACTACTATTACTACCGGGCCAACACGTATTTCAAAAAAATATTCAATTTTTCAATTCAGTAAATCAGCTGTTGCAACTCAGAATCGACAAATGAAGTTGTTTTTTCTCGAATTCCGAATAATAATAAAAGTTTTGTTCTTTTTTTAATGTTTTTATTTAGTAATTTTAATTTGATGTTAGTAAATTTTTAATTTTCCAGAATATTACCAATTAAATTAAAACATGTGAATTCATAATACAGGGTGTCTCAAAAGAAATTTCATATTTAGTGGATTGATTAAAAAAAAAGGAAGCGGTATATAGAAAAAATGTTTACTTATTGTTAAAATACACTTTTTGGGAATTCATTTCTTAAAAATAATATCGTCTAAATGTAAACCCTCACGTTGTTGGCACTTATTTAATCGAACAGTAAAATTACTTATGATTGCTCGACAGGTGGAGTGAGGGATGGCTGCCATTTCGTGACGGATATTTTCTTTCAAATGCGCCAGTGAAGTTGGTTTATTGGCGTAAACTTTAGATTTAAGATAACCCCATAGGAAAAAGTCCATAGGGGTTAAATCTGGGCTACGTGGAGGCCAATTTATGTCACCTCTCCGGGAGATCAATTTTCCTGAGAAAATTTCACGAACACGTGGCAGAGATATATTGGACGTGTGTTTTGTGTGTAATTCTTGCACCAATTGAATTTTGTAGGGGTGCAGCTTTAGATCTTTGTGCATAATGCGATGTAATGATGATCTATGCACATTTAAAGCACTCGCGCGCTTCCGAATTGAAAGGCTCGGGTCGTCACGTACAGATTGATTAACACTCTCCACGTTTTCTACCGTTCTTGATGACCTAGGTCGCCCGGATTTTGATTTATCCAGCGTTGATCCAATCTCTTCAAACTTTTTAACCCAATGTCGAATGAGAGGAAGGCTTGGCGCATCATTTAAGTGGCGAAAACCTCGAATACTGCAGAATTTTCTACTTAGAATCACCGTTCTTGTAAAACTCTCGCACGCACAACGCGCGGTCTGCTCCCGAGAAACGCTCCATAGCGACTGAATCCCCAAGAGCCAAGCTACCAATTGACATAACCCCCGCACCCCTCAAGTACGCAGCGTTCACGCAGTAAGCTAAACAAATATAAAATTTCTTTTGAGACATCCTGTATATGAATGAATCATGAATATGAATAAGCTCAAGGTAGCCCAACACGCTATGGAGACGGCTATGCTCGGAGTCTCTCTGCGAGATCGAATCAGGAATGAGGCGAATCAAAACGCAAAAGAAACCAAAGTTACCGACATAGCCCAGCGGATCAGTAAGTTAAAGTGGCAATGGGCAGGGCACATAGCTCGGAGAACTGATGGCCGATGGGGCAGTAAAGTTCTTAAATTAAGACCACGCACCGGCAAGCGCAGCGTAGAACGTCCACCGACCAGGTGGACCGACGCGGAACTTATGTCCAGCAGTGGGCATCGTACGGCTAATAATGATGATGAATGATGAAAGTCATAATGTAAATCTTCGAATATCCTAGTTGCTTTCACGCAATGCATCGACTGAATAGCTTAGACTAAGATTTAACCATGTACCAACTCTCTTTGTACAGTAAAATCTATGTGTATGTGTACATGTGAAACCCTGGAGTCTGTGGTTAGGTAATTTTTCGATAAAAAAAATCTAGTTTCCATCTAAATCATTATTTTATCTCAAACATTATATAGATATCTAAGGGAAGGCTATCTACCAAAATACAGGTGTAATACCTAGTTTGGTGGCCATGGATGCATCTTTCTATGATTGACTGTACCTACCAAGCAATTAAATGATTTATTGACCGACCGTAAGTAAGGTCTCAGAATCTTCTGGGACAAGCTTGGGTTGGGTTTGACTTGGGTGTATGTTCGACAACAACAGACTCAACTACCGCTCAACCGATCTCCATGAAATTTAGCATGAACGTTGTTTATATTTATAGAATTTTAAGTTCGAATATGAGCATCTTCTGTTCAGTGGTTGCGTAGATACGAGGGCCGTGGTAAAAATAGGCAAAACGGCGCCACTTTCTGCGGGAGTTGCGGCATTGCACCGAATGTTATCTGTCTTTCAACATTATCGCTAACTTTCATACAAATATTGTAACATTTTTTTTAAATCCCAGTAGTTATTTATGATATAAAATAGGAATAGCGCGAGGTCCAAGTTTGGGGCGGACTAATTAATTATATTATTGTATTTAATTGTATTTTATTAATGTAACGAACAGTTACAGCCATCTACTGGAAATCTCATACACTAAGTCACTAGCAAGCCATTCTTTACCGAGCCTGTTTTAAGGTTTTGGTTCCGTTGACCCAACTACTGCAGTTACGAAATGTTTCAACATTATTTCAATAGATGTCGCTGAGTTGTTTGTTTATTACTTCTCATCTGTGTTGTTGTGCTTGAAACTTATCTGTATTTATAATTCCTATTCAACTATTTTAAATGACTACCCAAATAAAGTAAGCAAAATGTGATTCTACTTATAAATGTGTACATAAGTAACATTGAAGTTGATTGAAAAATGGATCCACTTAGGTGCAATTCGCTTCCGAAATTCGGGTGAAGATTCTTCGAAATTCAAAAGGTTTGTTTTGTTTATGTTATTATTGTTGTAATATTGTTATTACGTTTACGTTTAGAGTTATGTAAAATGAGATGCGAAGTTGTTTATAAGTGTGTCATGTAGTTTAAATAGTAAATAGCAGTGCAGTAGAGGTGAACGACCTCGCGTATCTATGTTTAAGTTGGGATGTAGGGGCGCGCTGCACTTTTCGACTCGTCGCCATGACGACGCCGGGATCCGGCGAGCCCTAATTAAGCGTCTACCAGACAGTCTGCGGCTGTTACAGCCAATGTTCAACAAATCAAAAAGCCTGTTTTTTTTAAACTTTTTTTTTATTAATGTCTACGATACAATACAAAAACACTTTATTGACACCACACAAATAAAACATAACAGAAGAAGAAAAACAGAGAGAAGAAAGGTACAAAAGGCGGTCTTATCACTAAAAGCTTCTTCTATTTATTCCACTATCTAAAGGGTTATCTACTTATTCTGTAAAGCTGTACTGAGCCGAAAGGGGGTGATTATGATCATCTTATTGAACAACTTTTACTATGAAGCCAATCTAAAATTCGAGATAAAGTCTGTACCTATGTATAAAAAAAAATGTATGAAACAGCTGACTTTATCTCGAATTTTAGATTGGCTTCATAGTAAAAGTTGTTCAATATGTTGGTCTGAATCACCCCCTTTCGGCTTAGTATGTACAGGAATAGCAACCCTGAAGATCAGTTAAAAAAAAACCGGACAATTGCGTGTCAGGCTCTCACACCGAGGGTACCGTACAAATACAGAAAATTTCACAAAATTGGGAAGTAGGTTGTTAAAATCTTATTGCTGTCTAACCTAGGTAAAATTTTTTTTCTCTGTTCTCGTCATCCATCGAAAATTACACATTGTTAAAATAATTTAAAACCTGTTTTAGCATGTACTAATGATGCTCTTTTATATAATACCTTACATGATACGATTTACTCACTTTGAATTTTGAAACCATATTTCGTGAATCTAGGGCCCTATTTTTTGGTCATTTAAATAAAAATGTACAGTTTTCTTGTAATGTAGATTTATTCCTATATGTGTACTCCGAGACAATATTTCTTGCCAAATTTCATAGTTCTATGTCTACGGGAAGTACCCTGTAGGTTTTGATTTTTGTAAGTGTCGAAATATGCGGTTTTTTACGACATAAACGGCTCTAACTTATTTATACGATAACTGAGAAGTTTTTCTTTTACACAACTCCAAGAGACTATAGACATACGTATACAGTTTAAATTTCAACTCGATATCTTTACGCGTTCCCGAGATAAAGAGTCTTGACATACACACAGATGGACAGACGGACAACAAAGTGATCCTATAAGGGTTCCGTTTTTTCCATTTGAGGAACGGAACCCGAAAAACATCCTGATCCTATCTGATCCCGCCAAACACTTTTTGATGTTTTTGTATAAACTTGCCAAGACGAGTCCGTAATATGGCTCGTATTATCAAAAATATCTCAATCCCTCCCGATACAAGAACTAGGCAGTGCCTAGTTATTGTAGTAAATAAACGGCCAAACTAGGATACGTGCCTAACTTACTTAAATAAGGTACCTAATGAATAGTCGCGAAATAGCCAAGCCACATATTTTGACTTAATGGTATCTGAGGGCATGGTAGTGCTCCTGCCAAGATAAACCAAATGAAGCGGAAGGGTAGATACTCTAACTTAAACAAACTCTACACCCTACTGCCTGTTTAATAGTTACCTACTCTTAAGTGTAGATTTTGTTAAGTTAGGGTATTTACTTACCCTTGCGCTTCGTTTGGCTCGTTTTGGCAAGAGCACTATCGTGTCTCCAGATTCCATCCGTCTAACCATCGTAGGACTTCCACCGCTGGCCAGGTGTAAATTTCCAATAATTGGCTCAATTTTAAAGGCTTTTTGTTAGCTTTATATACATTTTATCAATATCGTTAGAGCCGTTTCCATGATCCAAATTTTGTACAAACAAATAAATAAAAAATATAATAAACGAAGCGGAAGGGTAGATACTCTAACTTAAACAAACTCTACACCCTACTGCCTGTTTAATAGTTACCTACTCTTAAGTGTAGATTTTGTTAAGTTAGGGTATCTACTTACCCTTGCGCTTCGTTTGGCTTGTTTTGGCAAGAGCACTATCGTGTCTCCAGATTCCATCCGTCTAACCATCGTAGGACTTCCACCGCTGGCCAGGTGTAAATTTCCAATAATTGGCTCAATTATAAGGGCTTTTTGTTAGCTCTATATAAATTTTATCAATATCGTTAGAGCCGTTTCCATGATCCAAACTTTGTACAAACAAATAAATATAAAAAATTTCTAAATATCATAACAAATAAGCATAAAAAACATAAAGAATGCGATATTTTATACTATATATAACGGGACTGAACTCACGTGTAGGGATAGTCGTAACGACTATAGTTTCGGTCGCATTCGGCGACCTTTCTCAAGTTGGCGAGTGCTAGCACGCGGAGCCGTCTCGCAATGCACTCGGAACTATAGTCGTTACGACTATCCCTACACGTGAGTTTAGTCCCGTTATATATAGTATAAAATGTGTGAAAACCACGTAAATTTCCATAGTAAAAAAGAATGAGATAATCAGAAGTTCAATAAAACCGATTGGATAGCTTGCATCCAGAAGAGATTACTTTGTTAGTAGGTATTCCACTCTATATTCGAGAGTTCGAAAACGGCACCATCTGAACACAACTCTGAAATTCTCGGTCTATTAAAAAAAAAGTTAACAGCATCCACACCCTGAAAGTACCAGATCCGACTGCAGAATCGTTAGGTTCATTGAGTACACGATTAAACGATTGTGAGGTGCCAACTTGTCAATACAAAAACAATAAGCTGTTAATCATCTCTCATATCCAAAAGCTATTACTCAATACAAGACTTCTTAGACGAAAAAACACCGCAAACTAATAAAAGTAAAATAAGACATAATAATACTTAGCTTACGTTCCCATTACCTTAGTGTTCAAGTTAATTGCAATACCCTAATACAGGGTCCATAAGTATGTAACTCTAGGTTTTTAATACATTTATAAATTAGACTAAGAGGATATGTATTTATGGTGCAATAAAAACGATTGAATTGAATTGGAAATCATTGGTACGGGACTGGGTTCGAACTCACGACATCACGATTGTAAGGTGGGTGTCCTTACCACTAGACCAACACGGCTTCTCAGCTTTATTAATTAAATTCAAAATATGTCAAAGGCTTTCAAACAGAGGCCAAATATGTAATTTCATATAATGTCGACGTCAGCTCTCCACCCTGTGTAGAAGTAGGTACGAGTACGTACACTACAATGAACAGGAAATGAGAATGGGCCACCTAGCCTGAGTACCTACTTGATTTACATTGTTGTACGCAATTATGTATGTCACATCATTTCTAGGTACTGAAAAGCAAGATAAGCTTTAACAAAACATTTCGTTATGGGTTCTGAAAACTTCACCCACGCGCATTCATTATTATATTAACAAGTTTTTACCCGCGGCTTCGCCCGCGTGATATTTAGATTTTTGACGCAATATCATTATAATTTATAGCCTATGTGTTATTCTGATATATAAGCTATATTATTGCAAAGTTTCATCTCAATCCGTTCAGTAGTTTTTGCGTGAAAGAGTAACAAACATCCATCCATCCATCCATCCATCCTCACAAACTTTCGCGTTTATAATATTAGTAGGATTTAAACACATTATTTAATTGCACATCAAAAAATAAATTAGGCACCCCATACATAGAAACATACATACATAGAAGCCGTGGTGGCCTAGAGGTATTGACACTCGCCTTGCAATCGTGAAGCTGTGGGTTCAAATCCTGGTCCTGTACCAATGAGTTCTTTGGAATTTGTGTACGGAATTTAACACCACTAGCTTTTCGGTGAAGGAAACATCGTGAGGCAACCTGCATGCGTCCGTAGAAGAAATTCGATGGCGTAATGTGAATCCACGAACCCGCACTGGGCCAGCGTGGTGGATATGGCCCAATCATCCCTTCGTGGATAGGCCTACGTCCTGCAGTGTACTATTAAAAAAGCCTGGTACAGTACAGTACACCAAACATTTTGTCGAAAGTTATTGAATTTTTTTAATGGAATAGCTGGTTTTATTCACTTTATTTTTTTTTTATGATTATGCTGTTGGTCCCATTATAATAGTTGTTCATAATGATGAGCATATACTGGTACACTTCTGAACTCTCCTGCACTTAATGTAGGCTATAGGTCAAATCTGGAGGGTTGTATATAAATTGTATATTTTAATGTATATTTGTAATAAATAAGAAAGCTACAAAATATCAAAAGTGAAAGAATAAGAAGGAAAACCAAGGTTATAGATGAACTACATTATAGTTTAAAATTAAAATGGCGTTGGGCGGGCCACGTAGCGAGGTACCGTGATAAAAGATGGACAATCAAAGCAACAAGATGGTATGGACCAATTGGCAAGAGAGGGAGAGGAAGACCTAGGAAAAGGTGGACTGACGATATAAGAGCGATGGCTGGAATAGAATGGAGAGCAAAAGCACAAGATAGAGAAATATGGAACGAGCTGGAGGAGGCCTACACCCAATGAGGGGTTCCTATCCATGAAGAGAGTGAAAGTGAATAGATAAATTGTATACATAGTAAATTTTACTGTTAATTGTGTAAAGTCATTATAGATAAGAAATGCATGTTTTATAAGGATATGAATTAAATGGCTATATTATATTATTATTATAGGTCAAATCATGCATGTCGGCGGATGTGATGTTGTTTCCTGAAAGTATAAAAAAAGTCATTTAGGAAACCAGTTTCCTAACCCCAGTTTCTTAAACGGCCTAAGCGTAGCAACAAGCTGCGCAAAATCCAATAAGCTTTATGTGAGAGTCAGTCACGATTGGATATTGCGCAGCTTGTAGCTAATCCGCCGACCTGTATGATTCGGTCTATAATTGCTTATCGTCTTAAAAAAACTTACTAAATATTTCGAAACCCCGAAAGAGAAATAAAATTAGTTGTTCGATACAAAAAAGCCTTCGACTTTTGATAGAATATTTATGTAACACCTGTTTTCGCGATTTCGGTTCAAACTATAATAAAAGTTTTTCATTATGGTGCGTATTATACTACCTATAGAGTTTTTTAACTGGACAAAAGTGCCTTTATTAACTACAATAAGATACATTACTACTACTACAACTACCTACACTTCTGCAACATAGAAAGCAATTGGATCATCCACAGACCCTTGAAGGTCTAAAGATAATCCAAATGCTCAAGCCCACTGCCAGTTGGTAGCGTGCCCAGCATGCTGGCATCATTGCCACGCCGAATGGCAATGCTTATACGTTGAGCCAAATAAGCACCAGCATTTTGGTCACGCGTCTCGTCCACCAGACGCTCATAAGGACTTAGACTTAAACTACTATAGAGTATATTAAGTATACGCATCCCTTACATGGCAAAGACTCAAAGAGATAGACTTATACGACGCGTTCCCTAGCTAAGTGGCAGTGGCAAGCCACTGTGAAAATGCCGTATAAATAATACAATATTATACAATATGTTATTATTTTTGGATCATCGACTCGAAAAAGAAGAAGAAGAAAGAGATAAAGTTATATCCACTCTTAATGTCAGTTGGCAATATCAATTCATACTTTAACTCCACTCCGAGGGGACCCATTAACAGAAAGACAATGTGTCCCATTGCCATGGAGCTAAAAGTCCCAGCACTTTGGACAGCAACATTTGACTCTGTACTCGGGCTACGTACCAACATAATTAAAAGGACAACTAAATTCCAATAGTCGTCGTCGTCGTTTCAGCCATAAGGTATAGGACGTCCACTGCTGAACATAGGCTTCCTCTAAAGATCTCCCATAAGACCAGTTGGTAGCGGTTTGCTTCCAGAGCCATCATGCGGTCTTAATAATGAGATCATCCGTCATGTGGGATGTCCTTCGCTACGCTTGCCGGTGCGTGATCTCTATTCGAGAACTTTACGACCCCATAGGTAATCACCATATTAGATCCAAAAAAGATATGTTTTTAAATACATCACTGAAATATCTGATGTTTACTGGAAATCGAATCTGAGGACCCAACATCGAGGATACAAATACCCCTAAGTACGCCAGAAACATCAATTTTTGAAACTAAGAAATAAAGAATACAAAAAAAAATGTTTTATTTGCTAAAAAACTGGTACACTGTGGTGCTACAATAATTTAACTAAAGTAGCATTCAGTGTCACCCATGTCTGGGCGCAAAAACAAAAATTAAATATCGTACATTTATTTGTAATTGTTTGGCACCTAGGTATATTCAAAAACAATAAAATTGCACAGTATTGAAGTTTATTTAATTGCACAGCAAGATATTTCATTTTGCTGTATAATTAAATAAAAGAAGCTGCTATTGCTAGCGCATAAGCCCTGTAGTAACTAGGTACTCTAATTGTTTGATATGCAAGCAAATAATTTATGGTGTTTTTACTTTGTGTAAATAGAAACCTGCCACCGTAGTGGATTTAGATATAGGCTAAACAGGATGGAGCCTAGAGCGGGATGGCAAGTTTGTTCAGTGTTGACAATTACCAGGAGACAGAAATAATATTTTCGTTTATATTAGAACTAGCTTTTACCCGCGGCTTCGCCCGCATGATATTTTGATTATTGTGCTTTCCTAAGGATTCCCCTTTATTTATCCGGGATAAAAAGTAGACTATGTCACTTTCCGTCTTTCAAACCCGAGACACTACCTTACCACCCTTCATAAAGAATGTGGAAAATAAAGAAAACGATTTGACGGTTGTTCGATTCTACAGTTATTTTTTTTTTAGATATGTCTTGAAGCGCATAGCTTGCAGATAGTAGAATTTTTTCCTACTTACTTAACACTTATCCTTATATTATAGAAAATTAACGCAACATCATTATGATTTATAGCCTATGTGTTATTCTGATATATAAGCTATATTATTGGAAAGTTTCATCTCCATCCGAATGAGTAACAAACATCCAGCCATCCATCGATCCTTACAAACTTTCGCGTTCATAATATTATGATAATAGAATTTTAAAATTATTTTTCGCCATAGTATTCGCCATAATCGTTAACAACCATGTACAGAACAAATGTAATGACTGGGTAAAAAAAAATATCATAATTAGTCCTTGAGTTAGATTATCAAAACATATTAGACACGTATTTTTTCTTTCGTCAATCAAACAACAAATGACAAAGATAAGCCTTGTCAAAGTTTGGGAGTGGGGGTCGTGACGTCACTTCCCTTACAGAAGTCCATACATTTCTATGGCACTTGTGACGTCATGCCGTACTTTGACGGGCAACTTTATCAATTTTTGTTTGATTGACCTAAAAAAAATACATGTCTAATATTTTTTGATAGTCTATCTGCCGGACTAATTATAGTTTTTTAGTCGTCTTGCCTGGTCAAATAGTTCGCACATCGATGTATCATCCATGTAGCAATTGTTTAACTTTAGTTGATTTCTCAAAAAACGAGCCAGGCGATATCAATAAAAAGCAACTTTGCACTCTTAACTATTGAATGGACCATCTGCAGTATCATCTACCGAACAAAAATAATCATCAAAATCAGTTCAAAATAATTGGCGGTGTACCTTTTAACATACACATACATACAAAAATAACATACAGACGAATTGAGAAGCTCTTTTTTGAAGTCGGTTAAATAAGTAATATGATACAATACTACTTTATATGCTAAAACTACCTACACTACTACTACATAGAAAGCAATTGGATCATCAACAGACCCTTGAAGGTCTAAAGATATCCAAGTGCTCAAGCTCACTGCCAGTTGGCAGCGTGCCCAGAATGCTGGCAGCATTGCCACGCTGAATGGCAATGAATCATATTGTAGTTAATAAAGGCACTTTTTTGCCCGTTATAATTTTTACGTCCTCACTAGCGCCAAGTAAAAAAGAAAATAAGTAATTCATTTTGTAGTTATGATTTTGTAGCTAGGGTTCGTTTAGAGGATTATTCAGAATTAAGCTCAATGTGCAAATTATTAGGCAGTAGCAGGCAAATGTGAATAAACGTAGTTGCCGTCCGTACAGACCACTGTACCTACATTAAAATTCTGCCGCCCCTATTTCGAGCCGCCCCTACTAATATACCTCAACACCACAACCTGTAGGTAGAGTTCGTGCAAAAATAGAACCGTCGTGGCGTTACGGTCAACTAACAATAATATTTTAATCAAGAAGCCAAGGTACCGACTACTTGGTAGACGCGAGTACCGATGAAAACCGCATTGGTGTCTACCAAGTATCAAACACTTTTAGTGGTACTAGCAATGACAGAGCAGTGTTGTCATTTGTTAACGTAACAAAATTAATAAAATGGCACACGGGCGACCTCACCTACCTACTATAGGCTGAATCATATAACTTGGCAGCTGTGATGTTAGCTACAAGATGCGGATAGCCCAATCCTGACTAGAGCTCACTTAATAGCTGCGCGAGGATTGCATTATCCGCAGCTTGTAGCTAACGTCCAAGGAGCATATTAACCAGCGGAGAAAGTGCGCGGGGCGGCCTCTCTCACCATCGATAGGCGCTTTAGATGGCTACCGACTAGGGATGCTCGATCCAGGTGTTTGTATCGATACTTTGGATTGCAATGGATCGCATCGCAGTGTATCGATCCGCTTGTTTCGATACGATATTTTGGATCGATCCGGTATCGTATTTTAAAAAATAGAACATATTGTCTTTTATACCATCAAAGTTTATTGTTTTAGGTACATAAACAATACTTATTTACGTCGGCCAACCTGTAAGTGGCAAAGTACACAGAAATGATATTTTCTAAAGCCGTTCTTTGTTGAGACGATACGATTGTGTGGTTTCGATACGATATTTGATCCAGTATCGTGTCAATAGTTAAAAAGATGAGTTATTGCGATACGATATTTTATTCAAAGTAGAACCAAGTCAAAAATATCGATATCGATATTTTTCTAGTAACATTTTTGGCACCACTACAAGAAATGTTGTCATTGCGTCATTTTGGCGTCAGCCAATTACAACCAGCGGAGCTTACCTCTCCCCCCGCTTAAAATTAGTGACCTATTGTTTCAAGAAAAACGGGGCCCATGCGCTCTCCAGTCTCCTCCATGCTAACGTCACAGTTGCCAAGATGTATGATTCGGCATATACCGACCTCAAGGGTCGGTAGAGGCGGTAAAATTTCAACAACTTGTACTGTACTTTTTTAATAGTCCACTGCAGGACGTAGGCCTACCCACGAAGGGTGATTGGGCCATATCCACCACGCTGGCCCAATGCGGGTTGGTGGATTCACATACGCCATCGAATTTCTTCTACGGACGTATGCAGGTTGCGATGTTTTCCTTCACCGAAAAGCCAATGATGTGAAATTCCGTACATAAGTTCCAAAGAAGCTCATTGGTACGGGATCGGGATTTGAACCCACGACCTCACGATTGCAGGTCGGATGTTACTACCACTAGACCACCACTGCTCCAACAACTTACTAGCGGCAAATATGTTTCTGCGCTGCTGCCCGATACCTCTAATAATTATGTTTTATTGAATTATCTTCCCAAACTAAACTTTGTATATACTTACTATCAAATAAGTCATATTATAGTTTTACAAAAAACTTTGAAGAAATAGAAAGGGTACAGTTTTGTTTGAGATTCAATTTTGTACTACGAGTTTAACTGGACAGAATTTTATTGTACGCCATCTCTTTCTCTTGTATGTGTCAGTAAAGGACGGCAATAGATTTAAATATGGTTTAGTTAGATAATCAAGTAAGAATTCATCTCAGCTTACCGAATTCAAAGTTGTAAGTCATGATGCATACTGACAAAGCGAGGCGATGCGATGATTAATGCAAACAATCTAAAGCGAAATTTTAGGGTAGGTTATATCCTACTAATATTATAAACGCGAAAGTTTGTGGGATAGATGGATGTTTGTTCCTCTTTCACGCAAAAACTATTGAACGGATTGAGATGAAACTTTGCAATAATATAGGTTATATATCAGAATAACACATCTATTTATCTATATATCTATATATAAAAGAAAGTCGTGTTAGTTACACTATTTATAACTCAATAATGGCTGAACCGACTCAGCTGCAAATTGGTAGGGAGGTAGCTTAGAACCAGGGTAAGGACATAGGATACTTTTTATCTTTTAATAGTTATTCATCTTATCTTTTTCATATCATCTTTTCCCTTAAAAATCGTTAGCGAAACTGTCACCTATCACAACGACGCAAATAGGCCCAATTTTGAAGGCACCATCGTAATTATAACAGCTAATTAGAATATTTCTGTTTCTTTTTCACTTTAGGCATTCGACCGAGAGAACACTTTTAAGATTCCTATTAAATTTACGATGACGCGTTCATAATTGGGCCTTATATGGATTGACCAAACGTAATAAGATGACAGGTGACATATATTGACTGCAGACTTTTATAAATGTCACGCTTAGCATAGCAAAGGGACAAATTGTCTTTTCACCATTATAGCTCCTCGAAGAGGAAATATAGTATGGATTAACAATGACAACTGACATTAAAATTGGACAAAATGGTTTTTCCCTATGCCATGCTACATATCACAATGACGTTTAATACCGGGCCGTCATTTTGTATGACATTAAAAATATTTTTAAATATACGACCGTTAGAGGTTAAACGTGTTTCTTTATTCTACCTTTATGGTACAGAATCCATACTAATATACGAAGAAACGGATCGACTTGATTTTTAGAAGTAGTATGGCATGAGTATATGTATCTTGACTCTAAGGTTATTAACCTTGACTGTGAACTGTGACCTTGACACGAATATACATTTCTGTTAGTTTGGTTAGGATTGAACAGTGATAAAAGTGCAGCCCACCTCAGTTGCGGCACTTCTCATGAGGCAAGCAACTTACTGGCCAGCCTCTCAGCTGCTTTAGTTAAAAAGCCCAGAAAAGCGGCCCAACCTCGAGTGCAAACTTCTAAGCTGCCAAGGGAGAAAAGACCCAAAAAATCGGGAGACCTCGAGCGCCGCCTTCTCAGCTGTCTCAGAAGAAACCCAGAGAAGCGGCTCTACCTGGGATTCCCGCGCCGCCCATAAGCCTCGGCTACTAAGTTCCCCCGCCACGACAAGACGGGAACCCGTACACTCTAACCTTATCTTAATCAACAGAAGCATTTATAAGTACAAGGTATTATGACATAAGGTTAGGTTTGAACAGTGGCAAGGTGCAAGGGTACTTGACTTTTCTTTTATAGAGCAAGTGTCTTTATTAACTACCACTAAATACAAGACTTATAATGTAAAACTTCATAAACTACTACTACATAACAAGCAATTGGATCATACACAGACCCTTGAAGGTCTAAAGATAATCCAAATACTCAAGCCCACTGCCAGTTAGCAGCGTGCCCAGCGTGCATTGCCAATCAGCGTGGCAGTATTGCCACGCTGATTAGCAATGCTTATACGTTAGCCAAATAAAAACCAGCATTTTGGTCACACGTCGGGTACACCAGACGCACAGAAAGACTTTTGTAAACAAGACCGGCCACCACGGGCACAATGTCTCAATTTCAAACGGCTCAAATATGTAACCACTGCCGAGGTTAGCATATTTGCGCCGTTTGTACTGCTCCGAATCGGCCAACGCTCCAGCCCTTCTCTGAGTCTCAGAAAGATGTGACGGCACCAAAGTATCGACGCAAGTTGCGTCTCATACTAAGGGCCGTCTACACTTCCATGGGACCAGCTTCATACCGTCAGGCCTTTTGCCATCACCAAGCGCAAACCCATTTGGTTCGAGTACGGCTACTATATTGGCGGTCGCAAAAGCCCTGCGTATGACATCGTTTACTCTGGCGTGGCAACCAATTCGACCAGCGCTTCTTGAGCAAGAAAGACGGTGGTGACCGAGCTGGTCAACTAGGGTACTTGAATAGGTGAGAGCGCTCAGCTATGTGCGGCGCGGCAGCAAGATGGGTCGACTATCTCGACGATATCATCAATACCACCGGTCGAGCCTGGTCACGACCGGCAAAGAGCCGAGGTAGAAGTCACAGAAAGAGAGAGGCCTATACCCAGCAGTGGGACAAAGAAAGCTGCGGATGATAACCATGACGAAACAAATTAGTTGAGGTTGACTGTTTCTTGGGTTTGATATGATTGTTTGCTACAATATTTGTGTACCGTTTCACATTGAATTGGGGCTAATATTTTGTGGCACACTTACTATTACTTATTTCGTATCTACCGATTTAAGACCATTACTGTCTTTACAAAAGTGAGATAGCTCAACCAGATCTAAATTTTGTATGACAGCTGTCAAACTTAAAAGTAGTTTATCTCCGTAACTGTCAACTTTTGATCAATGATATCTTCACGAAAGTGAGATAGCTAAACCAGATCTACATTTTGGATGACAGCTGTCAAACTTAAAAGTGGTTTATCTCCGCAAATGTCAACTTTTGATCAATGCTATCTTCACAAAAGTGAGATAGCTCAATGAGATCATCATTTTGGATGACAGCCATTAAACTTAAAATATCTTAATGTAGGTATCTCCGTAAGGTTAGCTACCTAAATTCATTAACTTTCGCGGTACGAAGTTCGCCGGGTCCGCTAGTGACATTTATTGTCTGATTGACAAAAGAAAAAGGAAGTTCGTGTCCAATATTTTTGGCAATATAACTAGCGGAGTCATAATGACCCCGTTAGTTAATATAACTAATAGTATAACTAACGGAGTTATAATGACTCCGTTAGTTATCCTACTAATATTATAAACGCGAAAGTTTGTGAGGATGGATGGATGGATGGATGTATGGATGTTTGTTACTTATTCACGAAAAAACTACTGAACGGATTGAGATGAAACTTTGCAATAATATAGCTTATATATCAGAATAACACATAGGCTATAAACTATAATGATATATTGCGTATGCGGACGAAGCCGCGGGTAAAAACTAGTATTATAATAATGTTGTTTTTGCACAATCATCATGCCTATTACTTACTCGTATTAATGAAAATTTCAAACTGTTCCGAGATGATGATTTTTAAAAGATGTAAATAATAATGCACGAGGGAGTTAAAAAAACGTAATAAAAATAATCGAATCTCCCTGCTCCGTCCTAGCATCGCTTTGCTATTAACAGTGGGCATGGTGTTTTACAGCGAAATAAATACTTATTGTTATGAAATCTAAAAACTTTAGACAAGCCATAGGGCAGGGTTCAGTTGTGTTCGCTTCAGCTCAGTGTAAGATCGGCAGTGACAATTGCAAGTGCTTGCTTTGCTTGTGATTTTTAATACTGTTTATTTAATTTTACATACTTCTATTTGTGTGAATTTAGGTGAGGATTTTTTGAATAACTTTCAACGAGAAAATCTTATCTTAAATTTTAAAATCTCGTGTCACAGTTCTTGGTTTCGGACTCCGGAAAGGCTTTACCGATATTTATTTTGATTTTTTTGTGTATATTTTTGGTAAGTGTGGAATATGTCGCTGGGTATTTTTTATATCCCTAGGGTGGCGGTCTCCAATATTTTCATTTTTTTTTGTGTACGCAATAAAAACAAAAGAGAGTAGCCTTGGTGGTCTAGTGGTACACCCGCCTTGCAATCGCGATGTCGGGGGTTCAAATCCCGGCCCCTTACCAATGATTTCTTTGGAATTTATGTAGGGAATTTCACACCAGTGGCTTTTGGGTGAAGAAAAACATCGTGAGGCATTCATTTGTGAAAGAAATCCGACGTCGTATGTGAATCCACCAACCCGCCCTGGAACAGCTTGTTGGATATGGCCCAAATAGCGTGTGTCCATTCGAGAAATTTTTCGACCCCATTAGTCTTCAGTCCTTCGTGCTGTGTGCTTTTTTCTTTGTGTCTTACCCACTTCCATTTTAACTTGCCAATCCGTTGGGCTATATGTCGGTCACTTTGGTTCTTCTACG
Organism: Hypomecis punctinalis; assembly: GCA_949316475.1. NCBI lineage: Eukaryota > Metazoa > Arthropoda > Insecta > Lepidoptera > Geometridae > Hypomecis > Hypomecis punctinalis. Next base: position 8,482,771 of record OX438794.1, on the reverse strand, counting down.
GATCTCCTCATATCTGATTCGACAACAATACACAAAAGAATCTTAAAATTCGGTCAAGCCGTTTCGGAGAAATTTGATAACAACCACTTTACCGCGACACAATATATTTTTTTGACAAGCTTTTTTTTAACTTGCAATGGATGTATGTACCTACATATGTATGTAGGTTCGGTGGAATCTTGCAAGTTAAGCCGCCATCCAATCTCAAAATACCTTTATAGAGCCCTAGTTAAACTGACTTTTCTCCATCAAACCTTGAAGTTGTCTAATAACAAGATCATTTTTTGCAAAAATTAGCATGACCGACTTCACCCGTGTACAGAATCATTACATAGTATAAAACAAAGTCGCTTTCCGCTGCCTGTCCCCATGTATGCTTATATCTTTAAAACTACGCAACGGATTTTGATGTAGTTTGTTTTAATAGATAGAGTAATTCAAGAGAAATGTTTATATGCGAAGCCGGGGCGCATCGCTAGAACACAAATATTATGCACGGATCGATGTAACATTTTTCACATTATTGTTGATTTATCAAAAATGGCTCAGCCAATTTCGATAAAATTTAAATGGACCAATTTCGAAGAATTTACTCTTTCCAATAAAAAAAAATATTGAAATCGGATTACTATGAAAAAAGTTATGCATGGTTATACATAAAAAAAACAATATACGCGTCGAATTGTATACCTCCTCCGGTGGTTCGTCGGTCAAAAATCGGATTACTATGAAAAAAGTTAAGCGTGGTTATACATAAAAAATATATATATATATATATATACGCGTCGAATTGTATACCTCCTCCGGTGGTTCGTCGGTCAAAAATTAAATACACATTATTCTCAAAACTATACAGTAGAGAATTCAATAACTAGAAACACAATTCAAAAAACTTCGCTCGATAGAAATTAAATGTAAAGATTGTGCTTTTTTGAACAAATTCATGATTTCTAAGAAAGTTTATTGCATTTTGGGGCACTTTTCTACACGTTTACAATTTTTTTTAAATCTGTTACTTATGCACATGAATAGAACTAAAGCTTTCATTCATAATATTTAGGTAAAAGTGGTGATATCAATTTTATATTGATTTTTGAATGCAAAAATCGGGCGAAACCGGGGGCGTATTGCTCATTACCCGCTCATATGAAAACTTACTCTGATACTATGGCGCCTTAAATTTGACCAACTTCCCGGTTTTCGATTGAGCAGAAATTTTGCACGCCTATGTATATCGCGTGACAATGGTAACATATACCATGGAGCTGATCTAAGAGAGAGGCCATAAGAACTCCTGTACTAAGCAAGATAGACCCGTCTTGTTTAGGCTCGTTTTACTTATCTTGGATAGCACTCTTCTGCTACATGATATACAGGGTCTCAAATGCTTGCATTTTTATAAAGTTATATTTTCATAATAATTTATTAATTTATACAACAAAACTCGCATGTCATACATGTGACAGCAGCTCCAAAAACAAAATTAAATACGGTTTTTAGTACAGAGATATCGTTTTTTCAAGATGGCGCTGAGATCTGTCAGCATTTTGTAATTTTATGCTCAGTAAGTGATCCTAAACCTCATTAAAAATAAATTTGGATCGGAAAGGACATGTCCACAAAATGTATGGAGGCTGGTATAATAATAATCAAAAATTCGAACCACAACACTCGTTACATTTCGAGAAAGTTCATATTTTTCTGAGTCTATTACATCAGTTAAAACCAAAAAAGAGCCCTCCGTTTTTTTTTAAATTTATTTTGAATCTATTAGGATAAATAAATATATTTGGCTCAATATGTAGTTTATCTCTATCAAACCTGGTTAAGTAACCTCCATTATTGTTAAACGGAAGCATTATTACCAATTAGATACAGGTTATTACGAAGAAGCATTATTACCAATTAGACTGATAGGTTATGATTTTTAATTTTAGCAAATTAAGATATGAATGTGGAAGAATCAGCTACGAATGCAAGTAAAATAATGATAGAAGCACTTTATCATTGCTAAACTAGAAAAAGTAAAAAGCTGTATTGTTATTTTCCGTACAATTTATTTTTCGCATTTAAAAAAAAAATGGAGGGGTGAAAAAATCTAAATTAAATATTTTTGGGAAGCCCATAAAACAAGCTTTTAAATAATGTATATATCATCTAGGTTCGATTTTACTCTGAATAATATACCACTTGTGGACGTCACCTTTAGTGCAAAGTTGACCAAAAAATCGTCTATTTTTCCTGTAGTATTTCTTCACTTAATTTTGATGCCGTTTCCTAGTTGTTTTTTCCTTTATGTAAGAGGGTTTGCGTTTGACCACATCCACATCTTTGTAGAGATGCGATCAAGGCTGAAGCCCTGTGTAATAGGGCCTATTCTGTGGCTGAAGCACACTTACCTAAACTTTTGATGTAGACAATCGATATAGGAGATATTAGGATTATGTTGTGGGTTTTAATTTTTGAATTCTTCGCGAAATGTTTCATCATCATCCGATCCTGTGCTAATCGTCTCTAAAATGTTTTGTTAAGGCTGCTATTCAGATTCTGAATCGCCAAAATAGCGTCCAATCAAAATCACTTTATGACGATATTTAGTAGCGCTCAGCGTAGTTTGACTAGGTGTACGTTAGCGATCACTGAAGTCAAGCAACTTTAAGCACGGTCGGGCTTCGGATGGCTGACTGCGGGTGGAAATTACAGCTAAGCGCTACCGTGGCTTCGGTGACACATTAAATCGTAGGTCCTGCTTGTTTTAAACGTTTAACCATGTCAGAGGGATTCAGGCGGCTTAAAAACTCTGACACCAGGGCTAGCCACCCGGCCTATACGAACTTATTTACTTAATTAAAGACTTAGAAAAGAATCCTGGATATGGGAAGTGTTGTCATGTGTTTATTTTTCTTCTCTTATTGTTGCAATAGCACAAAGTATCCCAAAAGATCCCTGAATTTAACTGTTGCAACCATAATGATTTATCAGTTTTTTTACAATAATAGCACAAACTTTTGTTTTGTTACTTTTGTTTGTATTAGTTCTGTAAAACCATAAAAATTCATTTATTTATAACCTGAAACAATGGCATCGCCCGCATTTGCCCTAAAAATCAGCTCAGAGGTACAAGTAATTCTGTAATAGCCTCTTAAGAGCGAATAGATCTTAATTTTTAGTAATTGATTTTTTTTTCGTAGTTTCCTCGGACTTTATCTGAGGTTTTGTTTATTTAGAATTTTTATTTCTTAGCAAATTTTTCAAATTTCCCATGTTCGTAACATACTTGACAATTTCGACATATTTCCAACAAAGACTATCCAGACAACATCATACAATTTCAAAAATATCTTAAAATACTTTTATTTATTATTAATTGATTACAGGTCGCAACAGGATGAGCGAAACTCAAAACCGTGTGGGGGTGATTCGCAGCACTCGAGAATACATAGAAGAGATCAAGGCATCGCACCGGACCAACTCGCCGCAGTCCAACCCTGCGCACGCGCCGGGGGAAGCTGAGGCTGCCCCCACGAACACTGTCAAGTATGTAAACAGTTAATATATCTTACCGACCTTCCGTAACATAAGTGCAATAATTAAATTAATACAGACGTGAAAACTGTCCAAGATAATATTGCTCTTTTTGCTTTGCTAGTCACAAACCTATATATTACTAGCTACCCGTTCCGAATTCGCCCGGGTGCTATTTAATTATATCTTTCAGAAAAAATATTCTAAAAGATATCCACTGTATTGCAATATTTAGTGTAGTTTAAAAAATCAAAGCGAATGACACAAACTCTGAAAAAATGTACTATAGTAATTTGTAGTGAAGTCTATATGACCTAAAATTGAGTTATTGCACTTATGAGAAGGGTGGCAGAGTTACAGGTTATTTTATCGCGAATAAGGCCGCGCTTGACCACTAACTCGCTTGATCGTGAGCGACGTTGTGGTCGAAGATGAAGCACGCAGACTTAGAAGATACCTATTCACTCTGACTTTGAAAAGCTTTAGATTACAACTCAGACACAGGGAAGCCGGCACAAGTCTGTTCCATTGTTATTGTGAGGTCGCATTTAGGTCTTCCGCATCAGGGCACCAGGGCACCACGGGCGATGCATAGCTTGCTGCTACCACTTTCAAGTATGTCATTTAATTTATTACAGTACGTATCAAAGATGAGCAAAGTTATTATCAATAAAATTGGGCTGCCTTATCTCCACTTTCAAATTGCCGTATTTGAGCCAATTTGGGGAAAAATTGCCGAAGCTAAACACGCAAATCCTATTGGCGGAAGGTCCGTCAGTATATGTGTTCGAACGCCTGAAAATGCCGTAAGTATAGGTATTAGTAAAATCCTGCCGTATTTTCCAGAAACACAATTTGTATTGCCGTATGCATAAATAAAAAAAAACAACGGATTGCACTCCGGGAGTGCCGGCAGAAGTGAAAACTTGCTTTCTCCGTCTTACGAATTTTTGATCAGGGCACGTGTCCTGACTGTCCTGAGAGTATAACATTTTTTACCCATTTCAAATATTGCTCAACGCCGTTAACTAAGTTTCCACTTCAAAAATTAGGATGCCGCTTGGGTTTACTCGCATTTTGGATTACATAAAATATTAATAGAATTCATGATTAAACTATCTTAATTTTATTAAAAATAACAGTTCTACGAACAGTAGACCTCGCGAGTAGGTATACATTTGTACCCGGTCGTCTGTCTAACTCATGAACTGGGCTTTTTAGGGTTCCGTACCTCAGAAGGAATAAACGGAACCCTTTAGGATCACTTTGTTGTCCGTCTGTCCGTCTGTCCGTCTCTCCGTCTGTGTGTATGTCAAGACTCTTTATCTCGGGAACGCGTAAAGATATCGAGTTGAAATTTAAACTATATACGTAAACCTATGAATTCTTGCAGTTGTGTAAAAGAAAAGCTTCTCAGTTACCGTATAAAAAAGTTAGAGCCGTTTATATTGTAAAAAATAAAAAACGCATATTTCAACGCTCACAAAAATCAAAACCTACAGGGTACTTCCCGTTGACAAAGAACTATGAAATTTGGCGAAGAGCATTGTCTCAGAGTACACATATGGGAATAAAAATTCAATCAAAATTCACAAAATATGGGTTCAAAATTCAAAGTGAGTAAATCGTATCATGTAAGGTATCATATAAAATAACTTCATTAGCACAAGTTAAAACAGGTTTTTAATTATTTTAACAATATGTTTGTACGGAACCCTCGATGTGCGAGCCTGACTCGCACTTGTCCGGTTTTTTTTTCTATATGAACTACTTTTTAATCCAATAAAAAATTAAAGATTTTAAGGGAAGCCGACGGTAAAGCTATTATACAACAATACTCTACAGGAAAACATCGAAATTAATGTGAATACCAGAGGTAACAGCAGTGTAAGAAGTCTGAAGACCTAGTCGGTAAACCTCTTACGCTGCTGTAACCTCTGGCATTTACATTTACTTTAATTTCGATTTTCCCCTTTAGAATATTGTTATATAAAAGCTTTACCCACGGCTTCGCACAAAATCCTTATCTTAGTTTCCGACCTTTGAACTAAATCTACGCCAAAAATCGATCTGTCATTCTGTTGCTGCATGAAAGAGTATCAAACAAACCAAAAAAAACACAACTTCATATAAATAATTAACATTAGTAAGATAAGGATCAGGATTCTTTACCTATAGGTAGCAAAGACTTTTATAATCCTTACGAAGCATTTTGTGAATAGCAACCATATTGCCAACAAGTTATTAGGTTTCCTAAAAACCTTTCACATAAACAAAACATTTTGTGTATTCAGCTGAAATGTGAGTAATTTATTTGTCAGCAGCTCAGTAGGTACTCGCAACATAAACAGTCAGGCTGATAACATTATTTATGAGTACACAGTAGCATGTTGTACCAGTACTACCTGTACCAGTATTTATAATAGTCCACTACAGGGCGTAGGCCTCCCTACGAAGAGCGATTGGGGCATATCCACCACGCTGGCTCAGTGCGGGTTGGTGGATTTACACACGCCACCGATTTTTTTCTATGGACTTATGCAGGTTGCCTCACGATGTTTTCCTTCAACGAAAAGCCAGTGGTGTGAAGTGAAAATCCGTTCATAAATTCCAAAGAATTGTACTGGTACGGGACCGGAATTTGAACCCACTACCTTACGATCGAATTGGTTCCACTAGTAATTGTCATAGTAACTTTTTTTTGTACTGAGAATATATCCTCTGAATAAGTCAATTCTTGAGCAACTAAAGATTAAGACTAGGCTTTCCTCAATTTGTTATCAACGAGTCTTAACTTACTTAGGTACATCGCCAGATAATTTTGAGAAACTGATTGTAGCTGGGAAAATTGATGACAAAAAACCACGTGGACGCTCACTTACCCGTTGGTCTGATCAGATTAAGTTGATTCCGGACTTCCAGTTTCCACTGCTTTGAAGAAAGCAGAAGAAAGGGCGGCGTGGAAGCAGCTTGTCACTGATTCCTTCAAAGCATTGCAAGACGGGCACGACTTTCAGTAATGAACAGGACGAATAAGAAGAAGATCCACCTCTGAAACTCTTTGAACTTTTCAAAGTAATATCTTGCTGGTCTAAAGTGAAGACTCTTGTGGTAGTAGCTCTACATTCTACATCAGTTGTTCCCAAAGTGATCTGGGTCCCCCATCCAATACAAATTTACGAATTGGGGCCTCACTTCTAGGAAATTCAAACATTGTCAATATGAATTGAACACTTTTCAAATAACTTTATCAGAAATGTTATTGACCGACGAACCACCGGAGGAGGTATACAATTCGACGCGTATATTTTTTTTTATGTATGACCACGCATAACTTTTTTCATAGTAGTCCGATTTCAATATTTTTTTTATTGAAAAGAGTATACTTCGAAATTGGTCCCATTTAAATTTTATTGAAATTGGCTGAGAAATTTTTGATAAATCAGCAATAATGTGAAAAATGTTACATCGATCCGTGCATAATACTTGCGTTCTAGCGATGCGCCCCGGCTTCGCACAGGTGTATTATACATATAAACATTTCTCTTGAATTACTCTATCTATTAAAACATACTGCATCAAAATCCGTTGCGTAGTTTTAAAGATATAAGCATACATGGGGACAGACAGCGGAAAGCGACTTTGTTTTATACTATGTAATGATTCTGTACACGGGTGAAGTCGGTCGTGCTATTTTTTGCAAAAACTAATTATTTTAATAGGAATTATTCCTTTGTTTTGCCATTACAGTTTCGACATCGATTTCAACTCGAGTTACTTTTAATCGCAGTGAGTTTGATGACTCTAATTTATTTCGGTATTTAGCTTTAATATGGTAGTCCATTCAACATTCGTTCGTGACCCACCAGTGGGTATCTTGGCCCATAGTTGGGATAATCCTACCCTACAGTACAATAAGTCACACCATATTATTAGGTATACCTTTATATAGCCGCCATGTTTAAGTAAAACAAGCTCATGTCGTTGATTATTATTATTATGAATATCGACGCAGCTGCAATAATACATTAATTTATAGGTTTATAATGTTATACTCAACTCTACATACACCACTTATGAATATGTTAGCCGGAATGTAGCACTTACAGCGTAGTTTGACTAGGTGTTCGTTATCGATCATCGAAGTTAAGCAACGTTCAACACGGTCAGTCTTTGGATGGGTGACCGCGGGTGGCATTTACAAGTGAGCGCTACCGTGGCTCGGATGACACGTTAAATCGTAGGCCCCAGTTGTTTTAACCGTTTATCCAGAGGCCTTCAGGCGGCTTAACCTCTGACACCAGGGCTAGCCACCCGGCCTATACGAACTTACTTACTTACTTAGCCGCAATGTGTATAATGAAGTCGTGGTGGTCTAATGGTAGTGGCACCCACCTTACAATCGTAAGGTCGTGCGTTCAAGCCCCGGTCCGTCACCAATGTGTTCTATGAAATTTTTGTATGGAATTTCACACCACTGGATTTTCGATAAAGGAATACATCGTGAGGCAACTTGCATACGTCCGTAGAAGAAATTCGATAGCGTATGTAAATTCACCAACCCGCACTGGAATAGCGTGGTGGGTATGGCGCAATTACCCTTCGTGGGCAAGCCTACGTCCTGCAGTAGACTAGTTAAAATTAGGCTTGTACAGTACAGTTAAACGTTTTACTCTGCTCTACATACAGCATTAATATGTATGTAAGCCGCAGTTAGCAGTTAGTTTGATTCAGCCTATACCTACCTAGTAATAATATATATTTTATAAAACGTAACGATTATCTAGGCAATGCATACAACAATCAATAATAATGTATACTTAACTGCCTCAGTGGACCAGTGGTTAGTGACAATGACTCCCACGCCAAGAGACGTGGGTTCGATTTCTACCTAGGGCAAGGATTTTACATACATAGGTGTTTGTTCTGTGTCTGGTTGATATTTGAACTGTATAAATATACGAGTATATTAAAATTCCAGTAGTTCTGTCAACAGAACTGTGGGAGTATCGGTGCTTGGTACTGCACTGTACTGTATCAGCCTTTTTTTTTAATAGTCCACTGCAGGACGTTGGCCTACCCACGAAGGGTGATTGGGCCATATCCACTACGCTGGCCTAGTGCGGGTTGGTGGATTCGCATACGCCATCGAATTTCTTCTACGGAAGTATGCAGGTTGCCTCACGATGTTTTCCTTCACCGAAAAACCAGTGGTGTGAAATTCCGTACATAAATTCCAAAGAACTCATTGGTACGGGACCGCAATTTGAAACCACGACCTCACGATTGCAAGGCGGGTGTCACTACCTCTAGGCCACCACGGCTTTGGTATATATCTATGGCTACCAGGCACTATGGTATTGTGCATGGTATAGTGCATGGTATAGTGCATGGTATAGTGCATGGTATAGTGCATGGTATAGTGCATGGTATAGTGCATGGTATAGTGCATGGTATAGTGCATAGTATAGTGCATGGTATAGTGCATGGTATAGTGCCTTGTAGCCATAGGTATTACAAGCGTTACTTAGTTTGGATTCAGATACCGTGTGTAAGATGTCTCTACTTATTTTTGTAATCTTTGACCCATACCGTTCCCGGGTATTCTAACGTATATCGCCTAACGGAAACCATTGCATAGAACAATATCTAGTATTTAACTAAAAGTCCTGTGCGATAAAAAAATACCGCGCTGATTTTTTTTTGTAAGTGGGAGGATTTCCGAACTTCTGAAAATATTTTTTAGCCAAAAATGACATAACCGACAAAACCGTGTACGGAATTCGAATAACTCGCACAAATAAATGTAAGTATCATTGATGTAGTATTTTGTTGATTATCCAAAAGAGACGCCCAATTTTTATAGTCTCTTTCTATAGTCTATATATCTATGGTCTCTTGCAGTTGTGTAAAAGAAAAACTTTTCAGTTATCGTTTAAAAAGTTAAAGCCGTTTATGTCGTAAAAAACCGCATATTTTGCACTCACAAAAATCAAAACCGACAGGGTAGTTCCCGTTTACATAGAACTATGAAATTTGGCGACAAGCATTGTCTCACAGTTCACATATTGGAATAAATCTGAAAACTGTACATTTTTATTTAAGTCACAAAAAAATAGGGCCTCAAAATTCACAAAATATGGGTTCAAAATTCAAAGTGAGTAAATGGTATCATTCAAGGTATCATACAAAAAAACTTCATTAGCACATGCTAAAACAGTTTTTAATTATTTTAAAAACGTGTTTGTACGGACCCCTCGATGTGCGACCCTGACTCGCACTTGTCTCTTTTTTTTGTGATTAAAAGTTTATCGGGTGTTATAAAAAATACCCAGCCAGCTACTGGAAATATAATTATAGTTAGTATACAATTCTCAGATGATTACCAGACATAAGTTAATACCACATCCGAGAAGAGAATGCCTAGGTATTCTAATACAGTACCTGTACTGTATACTTTGCCATATAACAAATATGCAAAATAATAGGTACGTAACACGTTCGATGCTAATCGAACATTTCAAATAAGTATCTCTAATGCTCGTGATTTATGGTAAACAATCGGTGTTTTGATTTTGCAACTTTGTTACCTGGTTAGGTATATTCTAGTCTTGAGGACGAGTCACCTTGTCGGCTCGGGTCGTCGATTCGCTATCACGAGGCTGTCACTATCTCCACTGTAAATGGAGTTTACTCCACCCTGAACTCATATTTATTCTGTGTCTAAAGTGAAATGTATGCAATGCACCATTATTACAGCGAGAATGGCCTATTACACGGAACGAGCCAATCTTGCACACATGCTAGTATTTCCTTGCACTTAGCTACGTACGTACCCTTGGCGATTTCAACCTTTTAATTATTTGCAACTAGCTGCTACAATACAAAGAAACTAAAGAGACAACTGCATACGTACTAATCTACTCAATATAACATAGATGTATCGAACTACATCATCAATAAGAATAGTACACAGAAAAAATGCAACGGTTGAAAGTGTAAAGGTGTCAGTATTGGCGCGGGCCGTGCCAGCGCTCGCATCCAGTGGTGTGAACGCAGCACGGTCTGTTATCAGCTATAACTACGTAGATGGCAAGTGCACCGCGAAGCGAGCAGATAAAGGATTTGCAGTGTTGTTTATGCGTTGCATCGGTGTGCGGGACGGTGGGACGGGCGAGTCGGCAGTCGTCAGTGCGCGCGCGATGCGTCCGCCGCTGCACGTGTGTAACCCCGCTGCGCATTAGTGCATCACGTAGCTACGATGGCCGAGTGGTGGTTGAGCCCACCGCCGCCAATGCCGCCGCTCTCCTACGAGCCATTTGCTTTCGACTACCGCCCAGAGAAGCACCAACAGCCGCTACCTATTCTGCCGCCGCAAGCGCAGCACTCGCTGCCGCCCCTGCAGTTGCCGGCAATGCCACCCCCGCCCATGCACTACATGCCTCCGCCCAAAGTGTGAGTACGCGCCCGCGTCAATGCCATGCGATCGTTTTATCTATGTGCATTTTTTACATGCGTGTCGTTAACAGATTTATTACACGTACTTTGGATCAAATAAATAGGTTCTTATCTTTTTCTCCGCTGTGCTGTTCTCCTTGCGAATGCATGATTATTGTATTTTCTGCATAACATTGGCGAATTATTGAAAACAATGCTGGCGACGAGCGTCCGTAGACTTCACCATTGTTTAACATTTGTTTGTGGGTAAGGAATCGACTAAATGGATATCTAGTGAATATCTTGTTCACCAAGAAGATCTATACCTATCAAACCAGGCTAAATACTTTACTAAATACTGACTTTAGCGAAGGTCTAAGATTTTCTTTGTTGTGCAACTAGAGGTGATTAAATTCTGTAATCTTATCATGATGTCTTGTTTTGGTTACTTAGAGATCATTCAGAAAAACGAATTGGAAAATAAATTATGTCCTTGCATTTTCTGCGCAAGTAAATTGTCAAACTTGTGTTTACGAGTACATTTAATTATCAATTTAAGCATTAATAACTGCTTAAAAGAATCATCAATATAAACTGGGGGCACGGTAATCTCCCCGCCAAGACGAGCAAAGCGAAGCGAAGCGTTAGGGCACTACCTACATTTACTCGAAACGGTTCGCCGATTTTCTGAACCCTCAGAAATTGGGTTTGGAGTAACATACTAGGTAAACGAGATTCTCTGGATATCATGTCTGCAATAGCAAAAATATAATAAATATTATGAAGACTCCTTGTTTGAAATAACAAAACACATATTTTAGGATTTTTAGTAATTCATCCCCCAACTCCTAAAATTGAGGGGATGGAAGTTTGTACATTCGCAAATGTTGATGCTTGCGATCTTTATTATAAAATATGAAAAATGTGTTTTCGGATTTTTAATGAATGACTCCCCAACCCTTAACGGATGGAATAATGGATGGCTAATTCGCAAATTTTAATGCTAGAGTTCTGAAAATTGATGATTGAACTCTTTGTTCTAAAATATGGAACAAGTATTTCAGGGTTTTTAGTAAATTACCCTTAACCCCTAAAACTCGGGGGTGGAAATTATTGTGAGACTTCCACAATTTTTCATGCTAGATATCTTAAAATAAAGCCCGATTACAGAGGCGCCAGCGTTAATTTAATAGTAACGTAAAAAGCGTACTCTCTATCGAATGTCTAAAGTGAAAAAGAAACAGAACTATGCTATTTACTCGTAGCTAATATAGTTATGATGGCGCCTCTGTAATCGGGCTTATTATATAGATAGATATTGATGTCTTATCTTGGTATAAATTATGAAACACTAAATTTTAATAAATTACCAATCGTAAAAACTGGGGGATGGAACTTTGTATGCGACTTCCGCCAATTTTGGTGGTAGAGGTCTGAAAATTGATAAAAATAATTGTAATAATCTACAAAAAGAAGTGAAAGCTCACAAAAAATATTTTTATGTAAAATGAGGTCAACACGAAACTACAGTTCGCACTACCAAAAATTTATCAGATCTCATGTAGAGCCAAGCTTCTAACTCTACAGGACTTGACTTAAGGCTTTTGCTTCACAACATTAGTCTTAGTCAATACCGCTTGCACGAAACAGCAGGACAGGAGCAGACATACAATATATTTTCACCGCACGGTAGAAAGATAGGGGGATATTACTTCCTCTCCTACGCCGCGCCGGCGATCTACTCTCTCTCCGTCTTAAGGACTTTTCGATCAAGTCACGTGTCCCGATCCCAAAAGGTGCATAATGCCGCTAAAAAAGTTTGAACTTCAAAAAAAACTGAAGAGGGTGACTCTATTATCACCTAGTATAAAAATTGCCTACGACCGCAGACCTTCCTAATGTATGAAATAACGTTTAAGTTGGTCAATTTATTTTTTTATTTATTATTCTTAAACGACTTAAAAAAGGGAGGTCCTTAATTTTTGTACGTAGGTTTTAATAATTATGAGCCAATTTTGATGATTCTTTTTTTGTTTGGTAGAGTATACTTAGATGTGGTCCCATTTAATTTTTATCAAAATCGAAAGTACATGTTTTTTTTGAAAAATCAACAAAACTTAAAAATAGATTAGATCGAATGACTTATTTATTCGAATTTTGCATGTGGATTGCAACGATATTGAAGTCGGTTGTGCCTTTTTTGGATTGATATCAAATTTGCTAGCGCTACCATAAACATTGTCCGAGAAATATGATCACTGTTGAATATGGACTTATACAGGGTGGACAACTGACGCCAACATTAAATGAATAACAAATTTAGCCTTCTGTTATAAAGCTTTCGATATTTTGAATTTAATAAATAAAGCTAATTACTTACTTATGTAATTTTTTTTAAAACAGTCTGTATTTTTGTTTGCCCCGCTTGTTTTATGCCATGTATGAGTAAGAGGGTTAGCGGCTTAAGCAGAGCGGCTTAAAAACGCTGACACCAGGGCTAGCCTAGCTACTAGCCTGTGTCTAAATAGGTAGACGATGTCAGGTCTCGACGCGCTCCAAACTAAACTAATGTCAAAATAGCATGAATCCATGAGGCATGTCCTTAGACAGTATCATGTCAAATTACTTTTTTTTTATTATTTTGTTTCTTTGAACATTTTGGTTTTATCCAATGCATTTTTTCATTATTGCTCTTATGGTTACTTGTGGGTCAAATAAATGTCGGTGTCAGGTCTCTACCCTGTATATTGATTGATGACTAGAAATAATTAGAGTCCAGCCTTTTCTTTTTACTGCCATCGTGCGATATTCGATGCCAAGTTCAAAATAAGTATGTTACGCGCGGTTTTGTGATATTGTTCAGTTTTGGAGAATTTCAATTTCGATAATTATAATTATCGGATAAACTGAAGGAAATATGGTTGTGCCATTTTTGGCAAAAATAATTTTTATTTCGCCTTAAATGGTTTAATTAATCATTGATTAAAGTCGGCAGCGCCACTTAAGTTTGTTTCTCGAATTCTGTGTGGGGCCCCATAGTAAAAGTTGTTCATGGTGACAGTCTGTCACTTATTTTTGGGGTAACAAACTTACAGGGCAATCAGCTAACCCTGTTTAAGGTGCTGTTTAACAAAGTGCAGGGACCTCCAGGGGTGTAAAGCTCAGTATTATGATCAACTTTTACTAAGGGCATGCAAGAATAAATTAGCCTTGACAAAATGTATGGAGGACCTGTTTTTTTTTCGTTATAGCGGGTTCAACCCCATAGGTTGTCAATGGTTGTCCGTAATGATGTATTGATGATACAATGATATCCTATACTGACTATCTTCTAGACTTAGTATATCATTTTTGCATAACCCTGTACGTTTAAAGCTTATGCGGTAAACTTAGTATTCAATACGCGCTTGCGTAAAAAGTGAACTTGATGAACCTTTGTTTGTGTGGCAGCGTACTGCAACCCGTACAATTTTATTATAAGTTCGTATAGCCACCCGGCTAGCCCTGGTGTCAGAGTTTTAAAGCCTCAGGTTTCTGACATGGACGAACGGTTAAAATAACCGGTTAAAATACAATTTAACGTGTCATTCGAGCCACGGTAGCCCTCAGTTGTAAATGCCAACAGTGGTTACCCAACCGAAGACTGACCATGCTGAAGGTTGCTTTGCTAATAAAAACTTAGTCAAACTACGCTATGAGCACTATATAATTATTAAAGAAGCTTTCTACTAGAGAAGCACGAATCTGAATCTTATGGAATAATAAATTGATCCATCTAAACCTGCAACTTCAATCAGTCAATCAAATGTAAAGGGTAGAAGTAATTATCAAAAAATGCACAATTTAAAATAAATTATTTTATTTTGCAAAAATTAGCATGACCGACATCACCCGTTTATAGAATTCGCAAATATTACGCACGGATCGATGGAGCATTTTTCACATTATTGTTGATTTATCAAAAATGGCTCGGCCGATTTCAATAAAATTGCCAATAAAAAAAAGTTATTGAAATCGGACTACTATGAAAAAAGTTATGCGTGGTTATACATAAAAAAAAATATACGCGTCGAATTGTATACCTCATCCGGTGGTTCGTCGGTCAAAAAATAAATTATTATTATTAAATAAATTATTTTTCGCCAAAAATGACATAGCCTCGGCCGACTTTTATCGTACAAAATTCGAATAGTTCGCACGAATAAATGTATGCCATTTTTTGATTACCGTGGAATGTGGTGAGGATTACTTTGATCAATTTCAAATTGTAATTGATAATTTGTTTTGCAGTACTTATCGCAGAGTTTAAAAGAATGGGTATATCAACTTTCTGATATCAAGTTTTTTTTACAAATAAAACATATTAAAAACGAACGAGAAAAATAAAATTAGTAGTGATCAAAGTTGATTTATGATAACTTTGATACTCTGATACCTAGGTACTTGTCTCTTGACGGAAATAAAAAAATAGCCCAAAATCAACGGTTGTTTCCAAAGAAAGTAAAAAATCAGTCAGTGGGTTCATTTACCACAGGATTTTTTTGAGTTTTGACAAATGTCGCAGAACAAAAGTTGTTAGTCTTCCATGTATTTGGTGAAATTACCAAATACATGGAAAGAAATCAAATTAAATACATAGAAAGAAAGAAAATTTTATCACCCTGGGTGATAAAATTACCAATTGCTTGGAAGACTAACAACTTTTGTTCTACGACTTTTGTCAAAACTCAAAAAAAAGATTCGTTCTTTCATAGAAAAATATCGTTCACCCGCGACAAAATTTATGGAAAAGCTAATTTTCTTTTGAGTTTTGACAAAAGCCGCACAACAAAAGTTGTTAATTTTGATGTACAGAATAAGCCCCTAAAGGATCCTTATTGATTAGAGATAACCCTGTATAGCTACACGCAAATCTTTTTAGGATTATTGTCATTATTTCGAAATGTATATAATTCATTCATTCTTCATCCAATTGAAACTTTTTTTGGTTAATATGTGTAGGAATATTCTTCGTTACCGCGCTTAATCATGCCCGACTGACCTGTTGTTTTTCAATACCGCTTTCCAGGAATACTCGCTTTATGACCCAGTTTGACGTTAAATGACTCACGTGGCGATTGTCCGTAGAAAATGGTCTTTTGGAAGTCTCGAAGTCTTTGTTTGTCAATGGAATAAATCAATGGTACCTACTACTGACACTAAGGCATTTTATCGAACGCTCATAGCGTTTATATACCACTAGTAGAGCTGAAAGCGTAATTTGACTAGGTGTGTGTGAGCTATCATCGAAGTTAAGCATCGTTCAGCACGGTCAGTCTCCGGATTGGTGACCGTCTCCGGATCTGTCTGTCCGTCCCCATGCCACAAAGCTTCAAATCTCCCACATTTATTCATCAATTTGCTTGAAATTTAACATTATGATAGTTTTCATATAGATCTCAATTTTAAATAAGTACTTAATCAAATGACCTCATACATGCCTATCAGGGGTAAATTTTTGTTTCAAACCTTAATCGGATCAGGTTTCAAAATTGTATTTTATCATCGTCACAATCTACGGAAGCCTTTCATACGACAACTTATTATTCACTATTTTTTGCTTGATATATTTGTTGCGAAGGGAAAATCCTTCGTGGAGAGCTAATTAGAATAACTTGAAACAGTTTCCGTGGCTAGAGTTCTTTATTTTCCTTGCCCATAAAAATAATCACCGCTTGCACTATCCACATTTTTCAGCATAGTTTTTCCTGGTTAGGACTTTGTACAGCATTTTCTGGAGTACCTTTTTTGTAGATGCTGTTATTGGCATTATAGGGTACCCTTGCTCGACCAACTTTGTACGCAATTCGTTATCCGAGATGAATTCCTCTTCGACCATTATGAGCTAAAATATATTTGAGCCGGGTTTTATGTGGGTACACTTTAATCGACGATTTTGGACATTGAGATATCGAAAACGTGGATAATTTAAAAAATATATTTAAATGTTTGCGAGAATATCGGCTACGAAATCCGCTACGAACATGCTACGACCGATGACTTTTAAGCCGGAAACATACTATCGGACGCGGTTGACGGACGCGACTGACAGCCGCGACTTAGCAATGTGCACAGTCTTAAAACATCCGGTGTGCCAGATCGCTCTCAAACGTCCGAACGCTCAAGGTCGTCCGAAGGTGACGTCCGCGACTTATGTCTGATAGTGTTCACGGCTCAGTGTCGTTTCATAGTCTAGGTCGCGGCTGTCAGTCGCGTCCGTAAGCCGCGTCCGATAGTATGTTTCGAGCTTTAGTGCCATTCAATGGTGCCGTTTTGATTTTGGCTTAAATAATAGCTTCGACGTTTTCGACAAATGATTGAATATTGACAACTCATGTAGTGACATTGACAAATATTTTTTTTTAATTTGCTGCTACCACGCTGCTGCTTTAAAATTAATGCAGTTTTGCAAGCAAGTAGACTAAGTTATACAAATCCTCACTTTCCACTGCGACTAGACAGGACCTAGCATGAACTTCACTTAATTTGCAACGACTAAATTCATACAAATGAGTATTGAATAATATTATAAATCTTGAAAAAAAAATCAGTAAAATTAATTCATTCAGTCATTCATACACTTTGTTAATTCCGAGTTACAAAGTATGAAACAGTTGATATTTTTTTCTCGAATTCCGTGTTGGCCCCATAGTAAAAGTTGTTCATAAATATAGCCTTAATCACCTCCTCTCGGATTGGTACAGAGCAAGAAGATAACCCTGTCTCGTGACCGACGTACGCGACATGCACAAGCGTAGAAAGAAATGAAAAGGCCTTACTATTCAGGAGGATGACGGAAATAGAAATCCATGAGGCGTAAAAAAACCTTACGAACGTCAAGTATATTTTTCCATGTGACTTGGCTATCAGTATTACTCTATAATGGCTAGCGCGATGCGCTCTATATTTAAATCTTGGCATGGCTTTCTCGATGCACTAATATGTTTAACGTTAGAATGTACTTGCACTTTCACTTGTGCATTCAGTTTTTTTATTTCTTTATTACAGAAAAATGTAATTATCAGTATACTGAGTATTAATTGAGCATATCCATGAAATCGTCAAAAATTTTATTAAATTATTTTTTACAGAAAAATGTAATTCACAGTATATAGGTATATGTACAGTGTATACATACTAAGTATCCCTGAAATCGCCAAAAAATGAGCTGGTTCATACATTTTGTCGAATATCTATGAACTTTTTATTTAAACAGCCAAGTGTAGCTGTAATATCTAAAAAGTACTATTATATTGTTCGTCTATGGCATAGATGAACAAAATAAAAGTACTTCTTAGATATTATAACTACACTAGGCTGTAATCTTAGATATTATAGCCACATGGACTCTTTGCTGATTATAAAATCTTGTGTCAATACGTTTGTTCCCGAAGTCTTCCGAAACGGCATGGTAGATTTTTTTTGTGTATATTTTTTACGTCTAACCTGAGGCTTCACCCGCGTAATGCCCATGACACGTCCCGACCTTTGAACTGTAGTCATAATGCACCTAAGGGTTAACTAGAACTGGTAGGTGATTCTGTATGAAAATAAGCGCGTAACGAGCTTTAACGTGCACTTTGTTTTTAAGAAATTCGTGTGATAATATTTATTTTTCAAATAATATAACGTTACGTTTAGTCGATAGAGAATCAGGCCCCTGGTATACTGAGCCGAGAGGAGGTGATTCAGGCCCCACAGTTAAAGTTGATCATGACGATGAATACAATTCTAGATCTATGTAGAGTAGGTATATCCGTCGTAGGTGTAGCCTGCATACAGCGCGTTCCTGCGATCTTTGTGGTTTCGTCAGTCCACCCAGTCGGTGAACGTCCTACGCTGCGCTTACTGGTCCGCTTTAATTTGCTAATCCGCTGGGCTATGTCGATAACTTGGATTCGTCTGCAGATTTCTTTATTTCTGATTCGATCTTGCTTACCGATAGCAACGAAGATATAATAATACTACGCCGATAGCGTCTTATAGCCCATAGCCCTCTCCATAGCACGTTGGACTATCTTGAACTTTACTAGTAGTATAACAGAGTAATCTTAAATTTTGATAAATTATGCTATTTCAAACATTGCATATTTGCATTAACTTTTTGTGCTATCGAGCTTCCAAGTGAACCGATTAACGCAATTCGATTGGAAAAGATTCGATCTGAAAGCTAGACGTTAAAAATTTGCGTTGCAGAAAATGGATGACATAAATGGAGGCTAGAACGTTTAGTCAAGAGATAATTACTTTCTTGATGAGTCATAACTACAGACTTCAGTTGTGGCGCGCAGTCTAGACATAAACCAAGTTACTAAAAAGTTTTACGCACCCCTTAGATAGTGTTTAACAGTACAAATTGCATTGCAAAACAGGGTTTAAAGTGTGCTTAAATCTTTTTTTAGGGTTCCGTACCTCAAACGGAAAAAACGGAACCCTTATAGGATCACTTTGTTGTCCGTCTGTCCGTCTGTCCGTCTGTCCGTCTGTCCGTCTGTCCGTCTGTCCGTCTGTCCGTCTGTCCGTCTGTCCGTCTGTCCGTCTGTCCGTCTGTCCGTCTGTCCGTCTGTCCGTCTGTCCGTCTGTCCGTCTGTCCGTCTGTCCGTCTGTCCGTCTGTCCGTCTGTCCGTCTGTCCGTCTGTCCGTCTGTCCGTCTGTGTGTATGTCAAGACTCTTTATCTCGGGAACGCGTAAATATATCGAGTTGAAATTTAAACTATATACGTAAACCTATGAATTCTTGCAGTTGTGTAAAAGAAAAGCTTCTCAGTTGCCATATAAAAAATTTAGAGCCGTTTATGTCGTAAAAACCGCATATTTTGCACTCACAAAAATCAAAACCTACAGGGTATACCGTTGACATAGAACTATGAAATTTGGCGAGAAGCATTGTCTCAGAGTACACATATAGGAATAAATCTGAAAACTGTACATTTCTATTTACATCACAAAATTAGGGCCTCAAAATTCACAAAAAATTGGTTCAAATAAGTTATAAAATCAATTCTTAAAGCAACAGTTTAAATCTCAGTATTTACTCATATCGAAACTAGATGGCGCTGGTATTAACTTTCTCCGTCGATGTACGAGGTGTCTATGCTTTCCGGAGATGTGGTTTGATTGCAAATGTATAAATCCATTTCCTGACTCGAACGAATTCAAAGTGAGTGAAATATCATTTAAAAGAACTTCATTTCCACGTCATGCTAAAACAGGTTTATATTTTATAATTATTTAACAACGTGTTTGTACGGAACCCTCGATGTGCGAGCCTGACTCGCACTTGTCCGGTATTTTTGAAAGAAGGTAAATGTTTTGAATTTAGAGCATAAAATAAATAAATTGGAAAGAGACTGATGTTTAGTAAAAAGTAAGTTGATATACACCAGGGCTAGCCACCCGATGGTGGCTAGCCCTGGTGTTAGAGTTGTTAAGACTGGTAAAAAATCATTGCTGATGATCATAATATACTTATACTATCATACTAATATTATAAATCCGAAAAGTTTGTTGGTTTGTTCCTCTTTCACGCAGCAACGGAGCAACGGATCGACTTGATTTCTGGCATGGATATAGTTAAAGGGTCGGAGATTGACGTAGGATACTTTTTATCCCGAAAAAATAAAAGGTTCCTGTGGGATAGCACAAAAGTCAAATTCCACGCGGGCGGAGCCGCGGGCAAAAACTAGTAATATTATAAATCCAAAAAGTTTGTTGGTTTGTTCCTCTTTCCCGCAGCAACGGAGCAATGGATCGACTTGATTTTGGCATGGATATAGTTCAAAGGCCGGATTGTGTCATAGGCTACTATTTATTCCGAAAAAATAAAAGGTTCCTGTAGGATAGCACAAAACTCAATTCCACGCGGGTGGAGCCGCGGGCAAAAGCTAATGGTCTATATATTTTTAGTCATCGTGCTTATTAAAGCGTTTTAAAATCCCTGACGTCTGGGCAAGCACCTATAGCCATATACGAACTTAGGTAGGTACATACCGTAGTTAGTGCGGTAGGTATACCATAGAATACCTATGCTTTCTAAATAATAAATCAAAGGCTGAAACTATAGGCAAGGTTACGTAACTCTTCTTTCCCAGCTACTGCACAAAGTAATTCAACAAGAACAGTTTTGTTCCTATGGCAAATTCACCTTTGTTACGGCTACCGTGTAATAATTACATTACATATACCAACATGGCCATTAGAATTCATGGTGAAAATATGCGAAGATTTTTTTGAACGAGGCGAGTAAAGAGCTAAGCGTCTCAGTTTTGACTTGACCATTGTGTTTGTCAGTCTAAATGTTGATTTTCCTTCTCAACGAAACCTGATACACAGGTTCTATATATTTTGTCTATGATATTATTAATGATTTTTTGTCGCCAGTGATTTTTGATTGGGAGGGGCGTGCCGCGTGGTATTTATGTAAGAAAATGGGGAAATAGCTGTCGCGCTTTTTATCAGCCGCTTTCAATAATATTTGATAACATCGTATTCTAAATCCTAACACGGTTTGCGAGTATAAATCTAATCGGTCAAGAGCGAGTTGAGATACGGCGATATGCGAGGTCTACTGTTCGGAAAACTACTATTTTAGGATTGAACATTTTTGTACCGTTTCTTTTCTGTCCATCTTATTGTCAGTTATGACCACTCTGAATTTTCATTATTGTGTAATAATCACTACATAGTATAAAGCAAAACCGCTATATTTGTGTGTCTGTCTCTGTTTCCGCCTATATAACTTCCAAACTAGACAACAGATTGTAATGTAGTTTTCACTTTCTTTTAGAACATTACTTCTGAAAGGTTTCTAGCTATAATTCAACCGTAACCGAGCGAAGCCAGGGCGGGCAACTAGTTAATATTATAATAATAGATTTAAAGAAATTTTCGAAATTTGACATTCACATAAAAAATATTATTTATGGTGTTACTTCACTACATAGTATAAAACAAAGTCGCTTACCGCTGAGTCTGTCCATGTATGCTTATATCTATAAAACTACGCAACGAATTTTGATGCGGTTTTTTTTAAACAGATAGAATGATTCAAGAGGTAGGTTTATACGTATAATCAAAGACCATACAGATGGTCTCTGGTATAATACACCAGTGCGAAATCGGGGCAGGTCGCTAGTTGTTTATAATCCATTTATAAACCAATTTTAACATCAAATGGCCAAAAGTGTAGGTACTTACTTTATATCATTTGTGGACCGAGTCATGACAGACCGTGTAGGTATATAGCCCCAACAATAAATGCACTGAATTAAAGTTGGCACTAGTAGATAATACAACCTAATTACTCGTAACAATTAGGCATGACCAGCTTATGTACAGGAAGGAATAAATGATACAACTAAAATATTGTTCTGAAGCTGTGCAAAAAATGCGCTAGTAGCGACAATGAAAGAGTGATATTGTTTGCAATCGCAGTGGGTGCAACATTGTAGCAGACTAGCAGCCATTGTTTGGTGCTTTCCGCGAACGTAATGTTAGAAGCATCAGTTTTTAACGGGAATTAAGAAAGGAATTTGAAATTGATTCTGGTAACGAATTTTAACCGACTTCGAAAAAAAGAGATTATCTCGTTTGTTGTACGAGTACTCCGCCAATTATTTTACAATTATTTTTTCTTTGATAAATCATTCTTCAGGGGTTTGTCATGGAAATCGTTGCTGAGCCGTTTTAGAAATCAATAATAATGTGAAAATTGTTCATATCAATTAGAGCGCACTACTGGAATTTTGTACACGATGGAAGTCGGTTTTGCAATATTTTGAGAAAAATAATTAAAAATAAAAATCTGTCGCAAAAATAAAACTGCAGTAGGGCCAGTCGGTATAAAATCATGGTAGCTTTCAGGCCTTCCGGTGCTTGTTTTTTTGACATATGCATAATTGCAAACGTAAGACCTATATAAATTATAATGTTTATGTATATATGTTTCATTCACGGTTTTTCATTCAATGAAATAACAATTCCGTAAAGAAAATTAAAACTAAACATATAGAAAAAAAAAACACTTTTTAAATCTTTTAGGGCTAAAAGATTTAATAGATATATAAATGTGGTGGGCCCGATATATACATGGTTATTAGTAATCAATCAAAATAAAATGCTGTTCCATAGATAAATATCTATTGTTTACCCTCGACAAAATGTATGACACAGCTGTTTTTTAGTTTTAACAAAAGTAGCAGAACAAAAAGTTGTTAATTTTGATGAAAAGAATCAGCCTTTAAAAATGATGCTTATTGGTTAGGAATAACCCTGTATGTATCCGAATACCCGTAGAAGTTTACACGTAGAAGAGAAATTAGAGAATGCACCTTCCGCTGCGTGGTTTAGGAATAAATTGAAATGTCGGCTACATGACCAGCTATTTTATGACGTAAATGACGATTTGAAATTAAAAAAATATACAAATTCAGATACAAAATAATTTATTACCACCACAAATATACATTAGTTACAGTTGCCAGGGGGCCTCGGACTCGGCTAAGCCTGTATCTTGAGGTCCGGTGTAGAATTGAGCAAGTAGACTTTGTTACGCGCGCTTTTCAAGTAATATTTAGAAATTTACTACAGAAAAACTAATTAAATTATAAATGCGGTCCTAAGTTTATCACATTTGTCCGATTATTTTATTTAATTTAAATTACTTAAACTGTATTAATATTAAACGACTAATTTGATAATTTTGAAGTTTTCTTAATTTTCGTAATATCCTCCTGAGACCCAGAGAATAAAAAATCATATGACTTATCTGATTTTTAGTTTAGGTGCTATTGTGAGTATCAGGATTATGGGAAAAATAGTAAAAAAAATCCTCCCCCACCCAAATCGCCAAAATAGGAGGTATCACCGGTGATACCTTGGGTCTCAATCAGATCACTATCAGTTGATTTTTTTTTTCTCAATAGTATTTCTAGTGAATAAAAACCACAAAAACAGTTCAAGATAACATATAAACATGGAAATATATTACATTGGAGCTGATGGAGCTTAGCTAGATGCCACTAAGTGGTCACTATCACCTAATTAGTACATATTTTGGTACATTTTGTAAGTGGCGTAATGTATGAATTATACAACTCGTATGCTTTTGTAAATGAAAGTGTAGATAACTACTGATTGTGAAACATTAAGTATTTAGTGATTACTTAGGTTCCAGCTGCAGGAAACTCCGTAGACATGAATTATTATTCATGGGTGCTACTTGAATTGGCTGACCCTCGGACACCTTTAATTTAGCTAATTTCTGTGTTATCAGACCTATGTAAAGTTTTTTGTTCATCTACTGCAACCGTCAAGCTCTTACTATTCGCAGAATATATGCTATCTTCTATTTATTTTTGTTCTGTTGTACTAAAATCCATAATAATCATTTTTTCGGGAATATTATTCATGTAGTCATCTTACTAAAAAATAATTATACTAATAGGTAATCTTGACCCTAAGTGGTAGTAAAAGAGTTTCCAAAGCGTTTCTAAGCTAAAAATACATAATCCCTCTGCCTACCACAAGATTTGGGGGAAAAACGCCTAGAAGCTTCTATACCAAATCTTCATACTACATGGCCAGCCTTGAGCCCTCAAACCTTCAGCTAGACCTTCGTGACTCAGTAGCAGACTTTTTCTCGATGTATTATTGCTAATTACTACTCTTGGAGATAATAAAGATTGCCAGAAAATTAAAATTTCGATCAAAATCTAAATATTAAAAATGTCAATTTTAAAGTCGTAAGTGCCCAAGGTATCACCGGTGATATGAAAAATAAATCGGATTTTTTTCTTAAATAATTATAATTTTTTGATTTGTTTTTTTATATACGACGAATGATTAACTTTTTAGCTATTCGATTAAAACAACAAAGTGGGCAAAAGCCAACGAAAATAAAAAATAATTCCTATTGTCCATGGGTATGTCACTGTTTTCAAAAAACTTAATTTTCAGTACAAGAAACTTAGTGGAAATAGCTAAAAATTAATTCTTTGCCGTATTTAAATGAAAGACAATATCATTAAGTATCTAAATTGATCCATAGTTTAGACCTAAATCCTTTGAAAAAGCAGAAATATTTTTTTTTCGCAAGGTATCACCGGTGATACCGTGGGTCTCAGGAGGATATAGCCCAAATAAAAATAAAATAAGAAAACTTGCAAATTTTGTATAATGCCGTAATGTAATGTTTACTACTTGACTTGTAAAAAATGGTGTTATGAAGATGACTATACTCTATCTAGTCTGTGTTGTTAAGTTTAAGCTAACTCTATCGAGTATACTTACATCAAAAACAAATTTTCTTCTATCTAATCTTATAAACCAAAAATATGTTAAAAATATACATCTTAGTTCTTAATAAATATTCCATAACGTAGGTGACGAGTCTGGACCCTAAATTTTAAATAATACACATAAAACAGTAGGCCTTGAACGTCAACATAGGTACTACCTGAAACTGATAAAACGCCTTTACATAACCTAGTATTTACATAAGTCAGGACATATAACAATACCTCAGTATTCACTATTCAAAGGCAACAATAGTCTACACCTGGCTTGTCATTAGGCTATCACAAATCTGTCTGCCTCTTTATATTATAACGTATATTTGCTAGACGTCACCTAGACAGTGGCAATAAAGGTTATTTATTAACTGACTTCAAAGTAGGAGATTCTCAATTGAACTGTATTTTCATTTATGTATGTTACGCTCTTACTCCGAAAATTAAGTATAAACCGATTTTTTTGAGTTTTGTAGATGAGTGACATACTTCAGAGGTGGTCCCATTTAAATTTTATCAAAATCCGCTAAATTGTTTTTAAAAAATTAACAACAGCGTCCGGTAAGCTCAGAGCTTAAAAATGGCAGAAGAAATTCATTAATCATTCACAATTTATATACAGAAAGTTCCTGAATCATTTGACTGTAAAAAATGTATACTTTTTTATAACTTATTGCAATAAACAGCAACGTAATTTACAATTGCGTAAGACATTTTTGGAAATAAACGCTTATTCTATTTCTAAAAGAACTTTTAAACTGTTATGAGTTCGTTCAAGCATTACGTAGTGCAATTTTTGAGGGATTTTTCGTAAAATGTTACGGTGCGATAAATTACAAAAAAATTACGTAAAGTGTCGTCTTGAAACCCCTTGGCGTTGGGAAATCACGTTACCTACGTAACATTTTTTCTTAAAACACTACGCAATTTGTTCAAATTTGAAAAGTTGCTTGCTAAAAATAAAACTTGAAAGCCATCTAACCTATGTCTGGGTTTATTATGGACGTCGGGCTTTCCCAACATTTTTATTATGTAACTCAAGTGGCCACAATGGATGAAAATTACAAAAGGAACTATATAAGTCGCTCAGGAATCGGTATACATTTTTGTTTCAACGATTTGGGGTTAACACTTTAGGCCCGTAGGGTCTTAGTACTGAACTGTACCAGCCATTTTAACAGTGTTGAACCTAGATCTAACCACGAAGGGTGATTGGCCTGGCACCACGCTGGCCCAGTGCAAGTCGGTGGATTCACATACGCCATCGTACTTCTGCTGCGGACGTAGGTACGCAGGTTGCCTCACGATGCCGCGATGTTTTCCTTCATCGAAAAGCCAATGATGCAAACTCAAGTTCCAAAGAACTCAATGCGACGGGGTAGGGATTTGAACCCACAACCTCACTAATGTAAGGGGGTGCTAGACCACCTGCGGCTTGTGGCACGGGGTCCTAATGCGTAACTTTTATTTTATTATCTTTCGTTTGTTAACTATGGGTTTGCGTTTGACTACATTCTGGTGTTAATCAGATATGCAGTCTAGGGTATTTTAAAATATATTCAAAGACTGATAGAGCGAGATGCGATAGACATATAAAAAATAAAGTTAGAGATGTGTCACGAGATTTACCGTTCTGAGGACTACTAGTATTCTAATGACATCTTTCCATCGCAATATTCACACATAAATGTAAGTATCTCAAGCATTCATATTTATCTATTGATCCAATGTGTAACTACGCAATATAACAATGTAGGTAGTTAATTACTGTTCGATACAGGATGTTTTGAGACACCTAAGTAAACGGCCACTTATTCCTGGGATACAGGGTTAAACATAGCTGCGGTGTTATGCTGATAGGAGCGTTTGCTGGCATTATTGACCGCGTGAACGAAGTGGCGAGTGAGTCATCTCAGGTTTGACTTGAATGAATGAATTACTTTATTCAGCATCGATAATACAAAGTAGAATATCTTAAATATTTCATCTAACAATAATTTAAACAAATTTCTTAGTATTATAATAGCAATAGTAGTTATATAATATATGTAGTTAAGTAACAGTTATGTCCTAGGCAGTGCCTGTGTTGCAGGATTTAGTAACCTTTCGCTTGAAGATTTTGATTTTGCTTTCGTCAAAAAATATAAATGTGCGTATCTGTAGGTAGAAACCGTATGTTTTCTATGATTATAAAACTTGAAAAATGTATAATTCATTCAGGATTTTTCCCTAGGTGACCATGACGGGCATATTCTATGATGTCGTTGTAATTATCGTTATGACTTAAGACCAACTTGACAAACCCAAATCAATTCGAAATAAAATTCAAATCGCCAAAAACAAACTTAGTCAGTGAACTTTGAGTAATTATGGATCAGCTATTTTTTACTATTTCGAGATTGGCCCCAAGCAGTATCCAAGAATATATCAGGCGTCTAAAATACACAATTTTCCATGATAAAAATTCATACAAAATGTTTTTATCAAACATTTTTCAGCAGTTACGGTGAATGTGAACAAAATATACACAAAGTTCACAAACTTATTATTTACATGGTTACCCTAATTATAATAAGTACACATCATTAGATTACTAAATAAATACTTGGCATCAAATGCATCATCAATGCTTTGTATCAAATTTCAGTTATTGAGTCTGAAAACTTGCATAGCAGATATTTTGCTGTATAAAACATAATACACACGTATATCAATTGAACAATGAATAAAAGTCAATAATTTTCGCCTACTTTTGCTGTAATTGAAACTGTTTCCGGTGTTACAAACCAAAAACAATAGATTTTTTATAATTATTATTCGTTGAAAAATGCGACCTGTAGACAATAACAACATAAGTAAATAATTAATATTAGGGAACATTTTACTCACGGCCTCTGACCACAAACTAAGCAAAGCTTGTGATATGGCTGTCAGTGACTGATATACTGCATTTTTAAACACATATACCTATGTTCATCACATAAATGCTTGCCCTGGGTGAGAATTGAACCCACGGCCACGCCTCTACAGCCCAGGAGTCAGAGTCACAAACCTCTGGGCTACTGAGACAGTCGAACATCCAGACAGACGAAAGCAAAATCGTTGAGTTGACAAAGACCTTCGCTTTGCTTCAGTCAATAAATAAAAGTTATTGTCGCAGGGACAATCCTCGAGAGATGCGGAATAAGGCGGAGAAGCAGCGACGGGACAAGCTCAACCAGTCTATAGGAGAGCTGGCCTCGATGGTGCCGCCGGTCGTCTACTCCACCAAGAAGGTCGACAAGACTAGCGTGCTTCGGTACACGGCTCATTACCTGCGAGCGCATCAATATGGTAAGCAAGCTCTAATTTAAACTATAATGACTACAGACGAATGGAGTGATTGAACCATCATTATGAACCTCTATTACTTTGGGGCCAAAATTCGTGAAAACAAAATCAGTTGTCCCAACTCGGAATGAAACTAGGTACCTACTGTCTTTTTTATTCTGGTAAACGTCGTTAACAATGAGTTATTTTTCTTTTTTTAATCTGCTCATTCTTTTTAAGGCTGCTATCACAGAGGAATCGCCAAAATGGCATCCGATCAAAACTACTTCTTGACGATATTTATTGACTAAAAAATTTCCCCGCATTCGCCCTAATAATCAGTGCAGGATGAATATCGCTAGACTTTTGTGATGACCCTCTTAACCCCCGTCGTAAAAACAACGGGCTTTTGTTATAAGTTTGACGTGTCTAGCATAATAGTTCCCAAACGAACTTTTGATTTACTTAGTTTGAAAGGAGAATAAGTGTAGATCTGTTTCATCAAAATCGGTTCAGCCGTTTTAAAGTTATCAGATTTTTTTTATTAGTTGTAGTTTGAAACTTATTGTATCGTTTTTTTTTTATTTTTACTAAATTTTCAATTTATTATGGATAATTCCTTTCAAAATTATATTTTATTCACCTTCAACATTTCCTCGTAACTGAAAATAGATACGCTAGCCTAGCTCGGAATGCACAATATCAGGAAGACTACGGCATGCCTTTTATGTGCTTTCCACTATTTCGTAGACTTACTGTAAAACATCGCTGCAAGTTTAGAATGAGTCGATAAACAGATATAGTACACACTTAAGTCAATTTTACGCCAAAGTTTCCTTTCTTGATGTTATTTAATCTATTTTCTGTACTCTCCGTATAGTAGTCGTGCGCACAAAGCTTTTGCACGTAAGTAGCCGCACAACTACTCCTACAAGTACTCGTAAATCATTTGCTTGCAACGCTTGCAAAAGGATCGCTTGCAAAGCTATGAGGTCATTGACTTATATATTACTGTATAAGGACCAAGGAAATGGATGCTTAAAATTGTACCAATGCCCGCTGTAAGCGTCTTATCATTGCACATTGAATAGCTTGCAACTAAATGAACGTACACGCTAGATAGCAAGGCATACTATTAAAATAGATATAATTTGAGCTAAATAGAAATAGAAACATTAAAATGTTTTAGTGTGAGCTATGAAATTAATCTACTGGTTTCCAATAACTACTTTACAAAGCCACCAAAAACTTGTTGTGCTTTTTCATAAATAAACTATTTTTGTTTTTTTTTTTCTTAATTTTAATGCCTGTTTTAAACATGGCTAGAAGTTATTTTGACCCATGTTAAAAAACTCTAGGTTTAGCCCTAGTGCACCTTTTCTAATAATTTCCTTTTCTAATTGTATAATGGTAAACTGGCCCCATGTTCCACGTTAATTTAGATGTGTGATAATTTTATTAGACCAGTATTTTATTTGAGCTCATTAAAGTGCTGCTGTCTTGTAATATATAATATGTATATATACCATCTCTAGAAAAATATGTCAATGTGAAGGGCTCATATTACCAGCTATCTTGCGTTAAAACTTCTCATACCATCGCGAAGTCGCGACGCAGTTGATAAATCTGATCCAGTTCAGTGTTTTAATTTGCAAATATTTTCTAGTTTCACCACATTCCGTGCAGTAATTGTTATACTGCACTGGAATGCAAGCTCCACCCATACCAATTACGCATTAACCGACGAGATATTATTGTTCCATGCTGCGGTAGATGCAGTAGGTCGCGAGGTGGCTACATACGTTGGTAGCATTCGATATTCCACCACTATGCAGGTGTGCAAACTTTGTATAGTGTTATTAATGGCATACCATTTTCTATGAGATATGAGGACACCTCTATGGCGTGTAGGAGTCATGTTGCAGGAATTATGTTCGGTACACAACTACACATATCTGATAGGAATGGAGCTGCTACCTACCTCTAGGTTTTTCAACGTATCTTGAGCTCAGTAATATTGATGAACTTCTAGTTTATAAAAATCTCGTGTCGTTTGTTATTGAACTTCTCCGAAACGGCCAACGGGTTGGCTATTTCTGAGAAAATCGAGGTCTGAGAATAGGTCGTAGGCATTTTTTTAATCTAAACTATCTTTAATTAGTATGGGTGATCAGCTCTAAATGTTTGCCGGATCGTGTAGTTATCAATGCCTAATATTATTTTTGACCGATGGAATGGAGGAGGTACTCAATTCGACGCGTATATTTTTTATCTATAACCACGACTAACATAACTTTTTCAATAGTAGTCCGAATTCGAAAATTCTTTTTTTATTGGAAATAGTAGGTATACTTCAAAATTGGTTCCATTTAAACTGTACCGAAATCGGCGGAGCCATTATTGATAAATCAGCAATAATGTGAAAAATGCTACATCGATCCGTGCGAAATATTCGCGAATTCTGTACACGGCTGAAGTCGGACATGCCATTTTTTGTGAAAAATAATTATTGCCTAAATGTTTGCCAGATTGTCCAGTTGTCTGGCAGTGAGCTTCAGCATTTGGGTTATATTTAGACCTTTAAGGGTTTGTGAATGACCCAATGATTCTTTTGTGTTTGATAGATCAGAGGTTATCCCATTCAAATTTTATCGAATGCAGCTGTTTAGGAAAAATCAACAGTAGTTAAAAACTGCGATACATCGTTATGACCGAACTATTCCAATTATGTACACGGTTGAAGTCGATTGTTCCATTTTTGTCCAGAAAATAATTAAATAAATAATAAAAGCAAAAATGTCATCGAAATTATAGTCTTTCCTAGTATTGTGGTGATCCTACAAATTACGCGTTAAAAATGTCCTAAGCTATTTGCATTGTAAGTACGGCGATATGAGTCATTGTTGTGGAATATTAATTTTATGTTATTGTAGACCCTAGCCAGCTATAAGGCCTGGATGTTTTCAAGGTTAGATTGTAGAGGTAGGTATATTTTTGTAATACTACTTTAATGTTACTCTACTGTCCAAATTCGATTTATTCGTATATTATTATTGTTAATTTAGGATTATGGATATTATTATATTTAATTCCAGTCATTTTCATATTATAGTAATGATCAAATGATTTTATTATCAAATAATATTTTGGACGGCAATAGTAGATTTTGTTTTTACCGCAAATATAAGTCCGCGCTTCAACTCCAACTCGCCTGACAGTAAGCGACTTTGTGTTGTGATTGAAGAACATACATAGATATATGTTTTTATTACGAGCTTACACTGAAAAATATAATTAATCAATAAAACAACTGATTTACGAGACTATCGTGTATAATTCCTTTGCGAAAAATTATCATTTTTAGGGTTCCGTACCTCAAACGGAACAAACGGAACCCTTATAGGATCACTTTGTTGTCCGTCTGTCCGTCTGTGTGTATGTCAAGACTCTTTATCTCGGGAACGCGTTAAGATATCGAGTTGAAATTGAACTGTAAACGTATATTTATGATCTCTTGTAGTTGTGTAAAAGAAAAACTTCTCAGTTATCGTTTAAAAAAGTTGGAGCCGTTTATGTCGTAAAAAACCGCATATTTCGACACTCCCAAAAATCAAAACCTACAGGGTACTTTCCGTTGACATAGAACTACGAAATTTGGCGAAAAGCATTTTCTTAGAGTACACATATAGGAATAAAAATCTGAAAACTACATTTTTATTTGAATCACAAAAAAAATAGGACGTCAAAATTCACAAAATATGGGTTCAAATTTCAAAGTGAGTATCATGTAACGTATTATATAAAAGAACTTCATTAATTCATTTTTTAGCACATGCTAATAAAGGTTTTTAATTATTTTAACAATTAGTGATTTTCGATGTATGATGAGAAAAGTGAAAAAAAAATACTTTTTTGTCGATGGTTATATCTTGTCTAATCTCTATACGAGATTTTAACAACTTACTTCCCAATTTTGTGAAATTTTCTGGATTTGTGCGGAATTCTCGATGTGCGAGCCTGACTTGCACTTGTCCGGTTTTTTTAACCGGGCATAACTTTTTACAGAGTAAATCTGAATACTGTACATTTTTATTCAAATCACAAAAATAGGGCTTCAAAATTCACAAAATATGGGTTCAAAATTCAAAGTGAGTAAATCGTATCATGTAAGGTATCATATAAAATAAATTCATTAGCACATGCTAAAACAGGTTTTTAATTATTTTAACAATGTGTTACTTTCGATATATGACGAGAAAAGTGAAAAAAAAAAAACATTTTTGTCGGTGGTTATAGTATAGAGATTTTAACAACTTACTTCCCAATTTCGTGAAATTTTCTGGATTTGCACGGAACCCTCGATGTGCGAGCCTAACTTAACTTGTCCGGCTTTTTTATTTCTTTTTTTTGCGAAAGTAGCCGTAACCGTCGACATCGCTTGTATGAATTCTACAAAGTAAATGTTAATGTCTACTTTTATTTTCCGTTTTTGGTAGATACCTACGTGGGGTATTTCTCTAGACTTTTAGAGGAATACCCCGTATAATAATTATCATTCATATTATTACGACCATATTATACAATGGGACCTACTTCAAAATCACAATATTAAAATCAACTGTTCCATACAAAAATAGCTCAATACGTGGCCGATGGGGCCGTGAGGTTCTTGAATGGAGACTTTTTACCGGCAAGCGCAGCACAGGACGTTCAGTGAAAGATCACGCTTATAAATTGGTCTTCTTAGAAATCCATCTAAGGCTGATAATGATGAATTTTATTTAAAAATAAGAGTAAAATAGTTCATTTTCTTAAGAGTTCTCAACCGTCTGCTGCCGTCCTGCTGCCTTTCCTTTATATAAAAAATAAATAATTAAAACATTGTTTCACAAAGAACACGTTTTCTTTTATAAAAGAAATGTGTCAAAAAAACGCACTGTTGTGGAAACTGTTTGAGATGAGGTGCGCATTTCTTCACTAGTTATTACTAAGACTCTAACTCTTAGACTCTCTAAGTCTAATAGTAGAGAGTAAAATCACTTTATGGGTTTCTAATGAGATCGGTTCGAAGCGGTTGGATTATATTATTTTCGCTCTACTTTGTCATGCGTAGAGCTCAGCTCAGGTGTTTGGCAGCGATCGCCGAAGTTAAGCAACATTGAGTCGGTGAGTCTTCGCCTAGGTGACCGCGGTGGCATTTTGAACTGAGCACTACCGTGGCTCGGATGAATCGTAACATTGTAGGTCGCGTATGTCAGGTGCATTTAGGCGACTTAAAAACTCTAATATACTGAGCGCCACACAAATTGACGGATGGGAAGTTATGCGCAGCGTTCAGTGCAAAAGACGAAATATGGGTACGGGAGCCAGAGAGACAAAACGCCGGAGCACACCCGCCCGCCAACTTCATGCCTCCCGCGCTCTCCCTACGCTCGAGCTCACTACTTCGCCATTTGTATAGGCATTGTGCACACATGCGCAATAATTAGCGAATCACGGCGAAGTGTCATCTGCGGCTAACTTCTCATCCGTTGATTTTTATGACGCTTAGTATACCAGGACCGGCCACCCGGCCTATACGAACTTACTTACATCTTGTTACGCTGCGCTTGGTGATACGTGGTATCTGTCCTACGAAATTAGTGCATTGTTTGCTAATCCATTTGTCTATGAGTATGTCGGTAACTCCACATGTATATACAGGTTGTCCCTGAACTCAACGCCAAGCTGGTATGGAGTGAGAGGGGAGGTCACACCGGTCCCGGGAAAAATATATATTAAATATCCCAATCGGTTATTTGAATTTTAACAGCCAAAATAAAAAATTAAGAAAATCGATACCTTGAACCATATTTTTAGGTACTGTGACCACGAATTTTACAATTTTACGGTGATTTTTTTCAATAACATGATTCTTCAAAGTTCAGTGATATTATTTTTTTAATTAAGGTTTGAAAAAACTATACGAATTTTAACTAACTTAGTAATGGTGTATGCTTGATTTGTGATTGCGGTTCATTAGTACGTTTATTATGAATGATTTTAGTGAAAAAAACACCGCAAAATCGTGAAATATGTGGTCACGAGTGGAGACCGCGTACCGGCAAAAGCAGCGTAGGACGTCCACTCACAAGGTGGACTGATGACGTCTCTAAGACCGCGGAATTGTGTCTTATTGGAGATCTATGGGGGAGGCCTATGTCCCGCAGTGGACGTTCTATGGCTAATGGGTTATAAATTAATACTAATAAGTACAATACTCTCAAGTATTTAATCAGATGGTTTTGTATTTTTTAGTTCATTCAGTTGTTTTGTATTTCATTACTGCAATGCCAATGATGATAGAATAATTTTCGTGTTTTATATATTTGCCTTATTTTTCTAGTAGGCCACTCCAGCCGACAGAAATATTTTGAACAAATTGTTCATGTTTTAACGCGCTGGTGTTTTATAACAGTCACGTCTATAGATGTAAAGATCCATGGTACCTATACCTACGTCTATTGTGCCTCATATTATTTACAAATACGTAGAAATGCTGACTTTGTATCAAGTCAATAACCTTAAAAATGCTAGCTAATGATTAACGGTGTCGTTTTCCTTCCAAACTAAATTTCCTTAATTTTAACATCATTATCATCATAATATAGGACGTCCACAACTGATTGCAAGCGGCTCTTATCTGGCGCAAGTTCGTCAGTCCACTTATGGATGTCCTACGTTGCGCTTGCCACTGCATGATCTCTACTCGAGAACTATTCGACTTTTCGGTCATCAGGCCTCTATTATATCTTTTACTAGTAGTTCTCCGAGCAGTAGACCTCTCTATTAAAGCTTCATAAGCCTATATCAAAAAAGCAGTGGTGGTCTAGTGGTAATGACACCCGCCTTACAATCGTGAGGTCGTGGGTTCAAATCCCGGTCCCGTACCAATGAATTCCTTGGAATTTATGTACGGAATTTCACACCACGGGCTTTTCGGTGAAGGAAAACATCGTGAGGCAACCTGCATGCGTCCGTAGAAGAAATTCGATGGCGTATGTGAATCCACCAACCCGCACTGGGCCAGCGTGGTGGATATGGCCCAATCACCCTTCGTGGGTAGGCCTACGTCCTGCAGTGGACTATTAAAAAGGCTGGTACAGTACAGTAAGCCTATATCTCGACGCGATCAAGCCCGATTTGGTTAATTCGCTATTATTGTTAGGATTTGATTTTGCAAAATATTATTGAAATCGGCTGATAAATAGCGCGATAACAAATTGCTCCCGTTTTTGAGAGAAATACCCTCCCAATCAAAAATCACTGACAACAAAAGAAACACTTCTATGTACTATTTAGAACGTGCGTACCATTTTTCGTCGTGATTCGTTGAAAAACGTAACATGTAGAGGAAAATTAACATCCGGAATGTCGAAAGCAAAATTGTCGAGTTAAAGCAGAGACCTTCGCTTCGTCAATTATACATTTAAATAATGAATAGTAGATATAATGCAATCAACGGTTTGTTTGTCAGATTTGTAGATGTATGCGTGCACGGTAACGTGAGTGCTGCACCGGCGCAAGCGCACGTGGGCCGCCATGCTTGCCAGCTAAGACTGGACGCACACTAGCTTCCCCTCGGCGATTGTAGTTAGCGATAGTTGCTCAAAGGCAATAGTTTTCTATGTATGTACCATACATAAAAGGGTCTACGGGTGGATGGCGGAGCTATGCCGCTAGTGGATAAAGCATGTTAAGTGCAGTGGGCTTGAGGCATCCTGTTATTTTCCGGCACGTGTCATTGAGGGCGACGTCTACTTGCTTGGCATGGGCAGAGCGATGCCATACTGGGCATGCATATTGTCCAGCCGAAAATTAGAGCGCCAGTCCTGAAGTCCGGAGCACATGATCTTTCTAAAGTCTGATGTTAAGAATTATTTATTACTTATCATTGATGTTTATTATTTTTTTAATTTGACAAAGAAAACAAATATTTTTGTCTTCCTTTTCGAACTATTAGGCTATAATAATGAATAAACAATGTATTTTTAAAAACATTTGGTCCACCGCTAAACGCTTAGCTTAGTCAAGTAAAAAGAAAACAGCAGTTGCTACTAGTTGCTCCGTGACAGTAGCAAGTGTGCGTTGATCCTAAGACACTGACACACTCATTGGGTGAAACAAACGTGCAATGTAGTGCAATACTTTGTAATCTCTTTCTATGCGTTGGTTGGATGGAAGATATCACTTTCAGTAATAAGGCAGTATTTTTGCTGCGATGATGTTTTGATTTTTTTAAATATAAAAATTTGCAACATCTCATAGTAGACACATGGTTCCACGGAACGATGTTTTTTTTCGAGAGATCTTAATAATATAGAGTCGCGTCTACACTAGGCATTTAACAACTTTACTTCTAAACGAGATAATTATTACTTAGTAACTATCAAGTTTTATAGGAGTTGCGCCTAAAATATTTTTTTCACAGTAATGTTGAGTAAGCCTAAGCTTTTCATTTTCGTAGAACTGAGACACCAAGTCTAGTCACCCGGCCGAATTTACTTACTTTATTGCCGCAGAAAGTTTTTATTTGATATGGATTAAGATTTCTGCCCACCATATTGTACCATACCATGACACCTAGGAACGTTTTAGGCACGGAAAACAACGCGATGCGCTCTAAAAGTCTACACTATGACCACTACAGTGCACCGTCGACGTACATCAACAGTAGTTCATAATATTTTGCTGGTCGGTGTTGGAACGGTCTAGTGGGCATATTCTCATACTTTTCAATACAAAAAACCTTCTTGCCTGATATGTTCCTAGCAAGGCATGGTGTGATAAGTTAGTAATAGTAGGCAGACACCTTTAGCTTAGATAGGTAGATACAAATAGCGTTGAGTCAACATGTTCCGACCGCTGCCCTGTCATCATCAAGTTATTTCATCAATGTGTTATTTACTAATTCGGGAACTTTGTCGTACTTACCTTAGACTCTGTAAAATAAATAATTATTGTTCGCCAAAAATGGTATGATTGACTTCTGCCGTCTGATTTCTAAAAAAACGGCTAAGTGATTCTACCAAATTTTGAGATATGGACAAAAACGTGGGAAATGATATTTCTAGATATTGACAAGACGTATCGTTATTTTTTCTAGACCATTATTTTTCTTTTATTATGAGTAACATACAACTTATAAACATGTCTCAGAGGTAAAATGGGTTTGTAATTCTTCAATTAAGCGTTATCACTTTTTTTGAATAACAGCACCACTAAGCTTCTGTTCCATGCTTCTAGCGTTATGCCCTCAAAGACGACGGTGTTGAAAAGGTTCTGAAAGACTTTTAGTATCAGTGTTCCATCTGCTTTCAGAAGCTCTTATGTGGCACCGTCTTCACCCGGCGCCTTGTTGTTCATAAGCTGATTCAGGGTCAGGCTTAGCGACTGAAGTGTATAGCTGTCTATAGAACCTTTTGATATCCTCTGACATCTCGATAAACGCTGTGGTGCCATCTTCTTAACCATGTGTATCAACTTAGAGTATAATCAATCATTATTTCGTATTTCAAATCTAATTCTGTTCAGCCGTTCCAGCGTGAAAAAACCAATCATACTTACGACACAAAATTTCGCATTTAGGGTGATAATGAGACATTTAAATGTATTTATACATGACATTTTTGGAAGACTGGACTAACAAGTATTTTTCGGCATTCTGTGCTAATGGCAGACAATTCTGCGGCCAAGCGCGGTCATGGCAACTGTGTGTAGAGTTGAGTGCGTCATAAGTCCGCGTAATGTAACGTTTTTGCGAAATTCACGTGAGTAAGCATACACAATGAATTACAGGCGCCACTGTTATTATTGGTGTGATGTTTTGTGGTTGACAATATTATGAAATCATTATGCCTTAGTAAAATATAGGCAATATACCTTATTGAATAAAATACACTACTCCGATCCCGCGTCCATTTTAGTTGGAACTTCCACACACGCTCGTTTTCCTCTTGCGGCATCCTGGCGACCAATGTTGGGTGCGCAATCGGGCCGTGCAGCTGCGTGATCTTCTCACTTAAACGCTTTATACTCGTAGCGTGAAAATGTCACTTAACCGTTTTCTAACATTGTTTTTACCGGCCTGCATTAGGAGCCAATCGCAGCTGAAGCACAGTCACCGTCTTTTAGAATTGTCGGTTACGTAGAGTTAGCTGTTTTATGGAATGGTAATAAAACACTGTTAAGTCGGATAACGGTTTAATAGTAACGCATAGATACTTAGACGTTTTCTAAAACTGCAATCCAGAATAAATTTAAAGCTTCAAACCACATGTATGCGCACTTAATAGTATTTTAGTGTTTTGAAATGGGAAAACTGTGTTTAAGAATTGTAGTTAACTGTGCACGTGAGGTTCGTAACTAGACAACTTATAAAAATAAAAAAATAAGACACAGACTAGAAAATAGAGGAAAAAATTCGGATTTCAGTAGTGTATAAAAGTCAAAATCGCAAAAATGTCACTTAGCGGTCTTTAAGAAATCGGACGGCAGTTCAACTGAGTATAGAAATCGAATTGTTCGCACGGATCAATGTTTCATCGATGTACTTACCTATTTTTTACTTCATTTTGATTGTTCAAAAAAGACTTCGTCAATTTTTATAAAATAAGAATGGAACGAGAAAGAATTGGAATTAAATGAAAACCTATGAAGTATAATCTACCACACTTATGTAGAGTATTAAAATCGGTTCATCATTGGCTGCGAAATCCCGTTATATACAAACAAAAAAACATACAGTCAATTCATGACTTCCTTTTTTGGATGTTGTTTGTAAACTTTCGCGATTTGCGGGATGAGGATGTATATATTTATCTCGTATTTTAGTGCGCGATTAGTCCCGTAATATATAATAATAATTCCTTTTTTGGAGTCGGGTAGTGAAAAATGTTTTTTTTGAATGGATTTTTCCATTGTTTTAATGGTTATTCGTTTACGCTAATTTCGTACCAATAAGTATCTATGGCGCAAGTCTCTAGAATTACGCACAGGATTAGTGCGCAGGATATACGCTGCGGAGTTATAACGCACTACAACGCAATGCGCGTAGAACTACGCATAAAAATCGTCTTACTTCAAATATTTTCAGATCTTTAAAACTATTTTATTTGTGTTACTTTCCACGCTAGGTTTATCTCGAAGAGTCTTCTATTTGATAAACCAAATAACGTATACGTAAGTTATTAAACACTTATTCTGATTCACGACAGGAGAACCTTTGTAACTAAACTGAAATAGAGATGAAGATCATCACTCTTATGAGCATCTCTTATTGTGGGAACAACGCGGAATCCGAAAAAAAATAAGCTGTCTCATACAAAATCTCTACTCAAAATCGACAAATTGTGTGAGACATCTGATGTTTTTCTAATTTTTTTGTAAGTTTTTCTTAGTGATGGTTTTAACTACCCACGCTACACTACAACGCTGGCGAAGCCGTGGGTTCAGCTAGTATATACAGGGTTATTTCTAATCAATTATCATACTTTTAGGGGCTTATTCCGTACATCAAAACTAACATAATTTGTTCTACGACTTTTGACAAACCTCAAAAAAAAAATTCATTTTTGTATGAAACAACAAACATTTTTTTTGAGTTTTGACAAAGTCATAGAACGAAAGTTGTTAGTTTTGATGCACAGAATAAGCCCCTAAAAGAATGCGAATTGATTAGAAATAACCCTGTATATACTAGCTGAACCCACGGCTTCGCCAGCGTTGTTTTAGTAAGTATACGTACTTGCTGAAACTGATAATAACGTGTGGTTAGGCCGGCGTTGTCCAGTACTTGCTTACTTATAACGATAATTGCCTCGCGGTTTGGCGCTCGATGTTTTAGTACTGGTTCAAAATGATTATAACCTACGGTTTGGCCAAGGTTGTTTTAGTACTTGCTAAAATGATAATACCTGCGGTTTAACCCGCATTTTCTTAGCATTTGCTTAAAATAATAATAGCCCGCAGTTTGACCTGCGTTGTCTAGTATATATGTACTTCTGCTATTCTGTGGCGCTCATGGCGTAGTTT
Source organism: Hypomecis punctinalis (assembly GCA_949316475.1). NCBI lineage: Eukaryota > Metazoa > Arthropoda > Insecta > Lepidoptera > Geometridae > Hypomecis > Hypomecis punctinalis. Next base: position 8,442,101 of record OX438794.1, on the reverse strand, counting down.
GACTAGGTGTTTGTCAGCGATCACCGAAGTTAAGCAACGTTCTTCACGGTCAGGCGGATGGGTGACCGCGGGTGTAATTTACAACTCAGCGCTACCGTAGTTCGGATGACACGTTAAATTGTAGATCCCGGTTGTTCTAACCATTTAGCCATGTTAGGGGCTTTCAGGCGGCTTAAAAACTTTGACACCAGGGCTAGCCACCCAGCCTAACCCAAACCCCATTTCGGTGAAGTACAAGGTAAGCAAATAATTCTATTGTGATTTCCCTGAACTTGATAATGTGACGAAGTATTTTTCACGTAACTTCTGCCATTGCACTCTACGAGCGTTTCTCTCTCTAGCGTTTCGCTGTACAGTCATTCCGTGGCGGTTTTACGACCGACTATAAAACCATGAGTTTATGCATTCCCTAGTTGCGGTAGGCCGCCAGTGACATACGTGACAACTGCGCCCACTTGTCTCAACATCGATGCAAGAATTATTAACCGACTTCGAGAAAGGAGGTTCTCAATTCGACTTAATGTTTTTTTGATGTAACGTCTTATATTCACGTCTTTTATTTATGGGGATTACTGTTGCTTCTGTAACATTATAATTTATAATAATATTATGAAATTATAATTTGTAATTTTTATATTTTATAATTTAGACACGCATTTGAAGTGTACATCATTTGACTTGTAACTTGGCGTTATTAATAAATTTGATTTGATTTGATTATAAATCGAAGAGTGAGAGAAAAATTTCAAAGTATATTTTTTCCAATAAAAAAAAGAATTATTGAAATCGGGCTACCATGAAAAAAGTTATATGTTATACATAAAAAAATATATATACATATGCGTCGAATTGAGCAACTCCTCCGGTGGTCCGTCAAAAAAACGTCAAAAAAAAACATTTTAACTTTTTTATACAGTAATTGAGAAGGTTTTATTTTACACAACTTAAAGAAACTATAGATATACGTGTACAGTTTAAATTTCAACAAGATATCTTTACGTGTTACCGAGATAAAGAGTCTTGACATATACACAGACGGACAGACGGACGGACAGACGGACGGACAGACGGACGGACAGACGGACGGACAGACGGACGGACAGACGGACATCAAAGTGATCCTATAAGGATTCCGTTTTTCCTTTTGAGATACGGAACCCTAAAAAAGATCTTAATTGACGCAGTAATCGTGTACCTACCATACATACAATAATACAGTCGAATTGAAAACCTACTTTTTAAAACAGAATGGGCCGAAAACCTGCGGCTTTAGTGAAAATATGTTTGTTGACAATGTGGTAGCGGAAACTCTAACACTGGGTGAATTTCCGAAAATATTCCATCTCCACCGCAAGAGATATTTTGTGCTCTACAGTGTACAATAGCAGGTAGCTTCGGTGGAACCATGTCATAAAGTAACTCGGTAAATTTTCCCTAAAAAATGTCTGCAATTTTATTAAAAGACTTGACAGAAATCGTTCATATGCCAAAACTGCGACATTTAGTCTTTTGATTTGAGTATATTCGTTGTGAACGTAACAGAAGCCATTTATAACCGCCTTCCAAAAATGAGGACGTTGTATGTTCGTCTGTATGTATTTTTTTGTGTACGCTCATCGTTATTTTCACCAATAGGGAACCGAATCAAAATTTTCATTTTTAGTTTGAAAGGGTATCCCCGATGTGGTTCCACTGACATTTTATCGAAAGTTCTTGAAAAATCAACAATAATGAAAAAATTGTAAATTACATTAAATCGAGCGAACTATTCGAATTTTGTACACGATGAAAGTCGGTTTTGCCATTTTTGGCGAGAAATCTTGGTCATAGAACTTATGCCTGATCTACTCTCTTTTAAACATCAATGACTCCAACCGTCTTATTATACCATATTAGTCATCCGCTCATCGGAGTTGTTAGTTCTAATATACTGTTTGGTAAATTGTAACTAACACAATAATGTCAGTGAATTATGAAATTTGCAAACTGGCAGCTTGCCATTGATCGCATGATACAAATATAATATGGATCTACATACATAGTACGTTGCTATAGAATGTTTCTATACGGTACCTACATATATACTTTATCAGATATACAATACCTATACTCTATAGGTACAGCGTTATAGTTTGTTACGAGGATATAAATTTAAAGTCTTGTTCTACTTTTTAACCGACAAAACTGAGGAGGTTTACAAGTAAATGCGTATATTTTTAGGGTTCCGTACCTCAAACGGAAAAAACGGAACCCTTATATGATCACTTTGTTGTACGTCTGTCTGTCTGTGTGTATGTCAAGACTCTTTATCTCGGGAACGCGTAAAGATATCGAGTTGAAATTTAAACTGTATACTTATATCTCTTGCAGTTGTGTAAAAGAAAAACTTCTCAGTTATCGTTTAAAAAAGTTAGAGCCGTTTATGTCGTAAAAATCGCATATTTCGACACTCGCATAAATCAAAACCTACAGGGTACTTCCCGTTGGCATAGAACTATGAAACTTCACGAGTAGCATTATCTCAGAGTACACATATAGGCATAAAAATCTGAAAACTGTACATTTTTATTTGAATCACAAAAAAATAGGACGTCAAAATTCACAAAATATGGGTTCAAAATTCAAAGTAAGTAAATCGTATCATGTAAGGTATCATATAAAAGAACTTCATTAGCACATGCTAAAAAAGGTTTTTGACTATGTTAACAATTAGTGATTTTCGATGTATGATGAGAAAAGTGAAAAAAAATAAACTTTTTCGTCGATGGTTATATCTTGTCTAATCTCTATACGAGATTTTAACAACTTACTTCCCAATTTTGTGAAATTTTCTGGATTTGTGCGGAACTCTCGATGTGCGAGCCTGACTCGCACTTGTCCGGATTTTAATAATTATTTATTTGTTTGGTTGATCATACTTCAAAGATAGGCTCGACTTAAATCACATTGAAATCGGCTAAGCCAATGATTATTATTTTCAAATTCGGCAAATAAATGTAATTAGTTTTGAGTAAATCACCTCATTTTATACCTCAGGCTTATAGCACTAGTCATAGATAACCCTATATTTGGTCACGTTAGCTATAGCTATAGTTACCTTTGGGACCAAGGATGATTTTTTATTTTGTTGTCTAGTGTTCAACCAGCCGCCGCAGTCGTCGCAGTTCACGCAGTCCTCGACGCAAGCCATCCTGAGCCTGCTCAATGGGTTTCTGCTGACTACCACCTACAAGGGCCTCATCGTCGTCGTCTCGCAGAATATCAACGAGTACCTTGGATACACTGAGGTAAGCTATTCAAATATGTACGTGAAGGACCGAGCGGACCATGTGACCGAAGCGGGTCAGTTTTGAGTTTTGACTTGACAATTTTGCTTTCATCTGTACGGATGTCAATTCTCCTCTACAAGTGGTATTTTTCAACGAATCTTGACGATGCTTGGTACACGGGTTCTATGTGTTTTTGGATTTATAATATACTAGTTTTTACCCGCGACTTCGCCCGTATGATATTTTGATTTTTATGCTATCCCATGGGAACCCTTTATTTATCCGGGATAAAAAGTAGACTATGTCACTTTCCGTCTTTTGAACCCGAGGCCCTACCTTACCACCCTTAATAAAGGAGCTGGAAAATAAAAATAAAAAACGATTTGAACGAACGGTTGTTCGATTCGACAGTTGTTTTTTTGACATTTCTTAAAGAGCGCACTCTAGAATAGCTCGCAGATACCAGAATTTTTCCTACTTACTTAACACTTATCGTTATATTATGGAACATTTACGCAATATCATTATTATTGCAAAGTTTCATCTCAATCCGTTCCGTAGTTTTAGCGTGAAACAGTAACAAACATCCATCCATCCATCCTCACAAACTCACAAACTTTCGCGTTTATAATAATTGTAGGATAGTAGGATGTCGTCGAAGACTTTTGATTAGGGGGTATTTCAGTATCTTATCTAAATTCTAACAAGATATTTCAGTATAAACGAAATCGGTCAATAACGAGTCGAACTATGATTTTTATTTTGTTTGATAGAACAATCTTCAGAGGCAATTCAATTAAAATTCGGATCGGAATCGGTTGAGTGGTTTTTGAAAAATTAAAAAAAAACTATGAATGGTATATGTGTATCGATTCGAGCGAAGTATCAAAGTACCTACGGTTGAAGTCGGTTGTGACATTTTTGGCGAAAAATAATTATGTAATATACATTTGTCAGAACTACGTCCTTCGCGAAAACGTACATTTCATGACTTCTTCTATGGTAGTCTTTCAGGTTGTGTTTTCTGTGTGTTTGTTTCTATGTTCAAAATATGAAATACATTTATATTTTTTACACAGTTGGAGCTGTTAGGAAAAAGCATCTTCAGCCTAGTGCACGAAGACGACCAGGAGCTTCTGCGAGACCAGCTGCTGCCTCGGTCCCAGGCGCTGGGCAGCCACGGGGAAGTGCTGATGCCGAGCGATGACGAAGGAAAGAGGAAGGTGGCTGAAACGCTCAGCAATGAGAAAAGATGCTTCATAGTTAGGTAAGCTCTTGTTTCTATGAACAAAAGCATCTTCAGCTTACACGAATACGACCAAGAACTGCTGCGAGACCTGCTGCTGCCTCGGTCCCAGGCGCTGGGCAGCCACGGGGAAATGCTGATGTTGAATGATGACGAAGGCAAGAGAAAGGTCGCTGAAACGCTCAGCAATGAAAACAGACGCTTCATAACTATGAAGGTAAGCTCTTGTTTCTATGAATAATCTTCAGCTGAATATGAAATCTTCAGCTTACACAAATACGACCAGATTGTAGCGACCCCAACTGCTGCCTCGGTCACATACGTGTGAATTTGTAGGGTTCCTCGTTTTACCAGGGAACCGTAAAAATATTAAAAAAAAATTTTTATTCAACGCTTATTCTTTCTTTCACAACAAATTTATTTTTTGGAATAAATATAATAATTTTACATTATAATACATAAAAACTAGAAAGAAACTCAAGTAGGTAAAGAGTAAGTAAGTAGATGAAATTAAAATACTAAAGGCGGGCAGCCCTAGCGCGTGATACGTTCTGCCGTTCCGCGTGGCCTCGTGGGGCAGTAGGTATTTATTTCAAGGACAGGGCCAGGTCACAATACTGTTAGATACCATACCGTGTCCTATTCGAATTCTGTAGGTACACGGCTGAAATCGGTTAGGTATGCCATTTTTGGCGAAACTGTACCCTAAGTAGGTATATTATTGTAAGTCTACTTTAGATGGAGTAACGATTGTTTACCTTTAACGCTTAATTACTCGCATGGGACCTTCCACTGCCCGAATTTCTCCGTGCCCCCGAATATCTTCATAATTCTTGTCGAAGTTTGTAATTCAGTAGCGATACGTCGCTGCACTCCTAAGCGGTGACCCCATGCGAGTAATTACGTAACTTTTTTTGTTGCCTACAAATTGTTCAGTAAATCGCAATAAAATTAAAATTCATTAACATTTTAAGACCTACTGATTTGGATGCAAACAGATAAATCTGGTGATAAGCCTGAATAATATATATAATATTATAATTTATCTCGGCCTTACACAAATTGAGAACATTTGAATCAGAACAAAAGTTATTTTAATTTTTCAGTTATTTAGAGGCAAAGTTATGTTTATAACATTACTTACAATAAAGTATTTTAGTATATTTCATTACATATTTATTTATTTTTTATTTCTTCTACTTTTATATTAAACATTTTGTTTGGGGTCTGTAGAGACCCCATGTGAGAAATTACGGGATTTTTTTCATGCGAGTAATTAAGAGTTAAGAAAGTAGGGTACTAAAATATTGGTTGGACTTTTAGCCAGTATTTTGTATTCTCGAATAACATACTAACTGCACTGTAGATAGTAAAACCGGGTGCAATATTCAAAGGAATGCGGAGCAATTACACGCGCGATGTGTTTCACAGCTATGCCGGGTATTTTCACTGAAACTGTCTTTCAAAAACATTCCCGCCAAATAAGTACAGTGTGGTTAAAACATCACGAAATATCATTGCTATCATCTCAGCTGCTGGACATCCACCGCTGGGCTTAGAAATCCTCTATAGATCCTCAGACCGTTCAAAGTATCTGGCATTCAGTGTAGTCGATCATACTTCAGAAGTAGTCCCATTTAAATTATATCGTAATCGGATGAGTATTTTTTGAAAAAACATGAATAATTTGATAATACTTATTAGATTGATGATACGTCAATTTGTGCCAACTATTCGAATTCTGTACACGGTTGAAGTCGGTTATGCCGTTATTAAAATAATTACTTAAAAAAATAATCTTCATCAGAACTCTTCACTTATCGGTAAAAAATGATACTTGTCCAATATTTTTTTATAAATAAATCTAACTGACAGAATAGTTATATTTAAGTCATCTATTAAAGTACCTATATTATTTTATACAGGTTTCTGAAGCTAGGCTCACGGTCGGAGCCCGGAATATACGTAACTTGTCATGTGGAGGGATCTTTCCGCATATCGGACCGCGCCGTGCAAGGAAACAACCGCTGCGGTCAGATGGTGCGCCGAGCCCGCGCTAGGGGAGAAAACCCGTGCTCAAGTGGAAACGACGTGGTTAGTATTATGTAGCTTCTAGTCAAACCCCTCCGTGTGACGGTACAACCGCTGCAGTCAGATGGTGCGCCACCGAGCCCGCGCTAGGGGAGAGAACCCGTGCTCAAGTGGAAACGACGTGGTTAGTACTATGTAGCTTCTGGTCAAACCCCTCCGTGTGACGGTACAACCGCTGCAGTCAGATGGTGCGCCACCGAGCCCGCGCTAGGGGAGAGAACCCGTGCTCAAGTGGAAACGACGTGGTTAGTACTATGTAGCTTCTGGTCAAACCCCTCCGTGTGACGGTACAACCGCTGCAGTCAGATGGTGCGCCGCCGAGCCCGCGCTAGGGGAGAAAACCCGTGCTCAAGTGGAAACGACGTGGTTAGTATTATGTAGCTTCTAGTCAAACCCCTCCGTGTGACGGTACAACCGCTGCAGTCAGATGGTGCGCCGCCGAGCCCGCGCTAGTGGAGAGAACCCGTGCTCAAGTGGAAACGACGTGGTTAGTACTATGTAGCTTCTAGTCAAACCCCTCCGTGTGACGGTACAACCGCTGCAGTCAGATGGTGCGCCACCGAGCCCGCGCTAGGGGAGAGAACCCGTGCTCAAGTGGAAACGACGTGGTTAGTACTATGTAGCTTCTGGTCAAACCCCTCCGTGTGATGGTACAACCGCTGCAGTCAGATGGTGCGCCGCCGAGCCCGCGCTAGGGGAGAAAACCCGTGCTCAAGTGGAAACGACGTGGTTAGTATTTTACTATGTTAAATATTCATCAAGTACCTACAGAGAGTCCCTTACATGACTAACTCCGCATGCAAGGATACAACTGCTGCGGGCAGATAGACAATAGACAGTTATTTATTAGATCGTGCGCCGAGCCCGCGCTAGAGGAGACAACCCGCGCTCTAGTGGAAACGGCGTGGTTAGTATTTTACTATGTTTAGTATTCAAAGTAAGCTAAGTGCGTATAGGCCGGGTGGCTAGCCCTGGTATCAAAATTTTTAAGCCGCCTGAAGGTCTCTGACATGGCTAAACGGTAAAAACAACCAGGGCCTTTAATTTAGCGTGTCATCTTAGCCACGGTAGCGCTCAGTTGTAAATGCCACCCGCAGTCACCCACCAAACTGGTCGTGTTCAACGTTGCTTAACTTCGATGATCACTTACGTACACCTAGTCAAACAACGCTTTGAATTGACAGCATTATATTATTTCCAAAGTATTTTTTTAGAAAACTTTAATACACTAATGTGAGTGTCTGGAATGTCGCAAACCTCTTAGAGCCTTTGACTCGATAATTCAATAATAGCATTTAATATCTCTATTAAAAACTTAAATGCTAACTGAAATAATTGCCATGATTAATTTTTCCTATCCATTGTTTATACAATGGCTTTCGTTTTATTTGTATCAACACACTAAGTGCTGCAGAAAATTATTTTCCGTGCTACAAATACGATGGTAGCCTGAGAGAGAAGTGTGAATATGGTCTCTGAAAATCTTTTATACAAAAATTTCTGTTACCGCGGTTTCGCGTAATTTTTTAGGTTTTGTGCCATACCGTGAAAAAAATATGTTTTCGGGATAAAACGTAGCCTATGTCAACCTTTCTTATGTTCTACAACCTTTGAGCTATAAAATTTACATTACATTATTATGAGTATTTAATTAATATCATAACATTATTTACATGTGTACATACTTGATCTTAAATATTATGATAATAGTAAGTAAATAAAATCCAATTTCTCACCTTCAACTACTCATTCGATTTCATTACAACATTGTTTGAAAATCAATTTTTTCACCACTATCTCAACTTTAAAAATGTCAATCTTCTATGTCAATGTCACTGTCGCAGAGATCAAGTTAAATTTTACAGATTATAGTCATGATTAGGCCCAACTTTGAAGCCTCTTTGACACATCTAAATTATAATTTTAAAGCGTTGCTCTCCATGTCTAATAAGTACACTGCAATCAAAAAGACAGCTATATTTTTAGTTAATTCTGTCAAGTTATGCCTTCAAAATTGAGCGCAATGTGCGTAGATAAAAACTTTGCTACCAATAAATTGTCTAAAAATATAACACGAATATTGCGTCAAAGTACACTCAGTTAAGTACCAACATGTCACAAGAAACTCTCAAGCTAATGATCTCATGTTATACTCGCAGGTGTTTATAGGTGTCGTGCGCCCTTGCACCGAGACTTTCATCAATGAGAGTGCTCTGGAATCGTACCGGATGGAGTACAGAACGAGGCATTCTATCGACGGAGAGATCATACAGTGCGAGCAGCGCATTGCGCTCGTCACTGGCTATATGATGAGCGAAGTGAGCGGCGTCAACGCTATGAACTTCATTCATCGCGAGGAGGTCCGCTGGGTCATCATTGCGCTGAAAGAAAGTAAGCATAATCTTACCTACGTACCTTTAAGTATGTTTTTGGCGAATTTGATAAAGTAGCTACTAGACTAGGATAACATAGACCGCGAGCAAATCAACGCGCTTGTCACTGGCTATATGATGAGCGAAGTGAGCAGCGTCAACACTATGAACTTCATTCATCGCGAGGAGGTCTGCTGGTCATCGCGCTGAAAGAAAGGAAGCATAATTAGGTACGTTTTTGGCGAATTTGGCGAAGCACTAGGATAACATAAACTGAGAGAAAATCATTGTGTTTATCACTGGATATAATATGATGGGCGAAGTGAAAATCCGTTGCGTAGTTTTAAAGATATAAGCATACATAGGGACAGACAGACAGCGGGAAGCGTCTTTGTTTTATAATATATACTAGCGACCCGCCCCGGCTTCGCTCAGGTGTACCTATTATACATATAAACCTTCCTCTTGAATCACTCTATCTATAAAAAAACCGCATCAAAATCCATTGCGTAGTTTTAAAGATATAAGCATACATGGGGCTAGACAGCGGGAAGCGACTTTGTTTTATAGTATGTAGTGATTACCTAAATCGGCTGATAAATTATAGCGCCACAGAATTTATTTCCGTGTACCAAGTTTCGTCAAGATTTGTAATGCGACCTGTAGATGAGAATCAACATCAACAGATGAAAGCAAAATTTTGAAGTCAAAACTAAAGCTCGAAACATACTATCGGACGCGGCTTACTGACACGACTGACAGCCGCGACCTAGACTATGAAAGTACATTGAGCCGTGCACACTATCGGACATAAGTCGCGGACGTCACCTTCGGACGTCCGAGAGCGTTTGGACGTCCGAAAGCGATCTGGCACACCGGATGTTTTAAGACTGTGCACATTGCTAAGTCGCGGCTGTCAGTCGCGCGCGTCCGTAAGCCGCGTCCGATAGTATGTTTCGAGCTTAAGACGCTCCGCTCACATTTCGCCCGGTCAGTAACGAAATATCCAGCGCTTATTTTTTCATTTATATTATTCATTTAAGCGTTATATAAATTCTAAGAAAACTCCTTTGTGTTTGTTTACGAAGTATTTAGCAATTTATTGCAGGCTTAAAGTTTCAGCGAAAGGTTAGCAAATAAGAGACTTTCACGGGTTTCTTTTTTTTACAATAATTTGAATAACATTTTACTTTGATTGCGACAATACCCTGTAAAAACTTCAAGCGTTTTGAAATTGTTTTAGTTTGTTTTTACTGTATTGTTTTATATTTCTACGTAAGCTAACTTGATTTCAACACTTTTGTTTGCCTAACTTAGTTGTACGTCAGCATCTGGTTACGTAGTGAACTTCAACCTTTTTAAGTATTTTGTATTTTTTAGGCTTCTCAACTAGAGAGTGCGACATTTTTGTGAGACACCTAGGTGTGTTTCAATCTCGAGTAAATATGTACCTATCTTCTAGTTACCTAAGCGAGCTACTCTCTATACCGCATATCTGCTTAACATCAGGCAGTATGTAGTCAAACGCAAACTTAGCTATAAGAAAAAAAATTGGTTGTTTGTAAAGGTGGTTTACGGACGATAAATTTACGTGACATGCGTCACAAACCGATCGTGCCTCTCTATCGCTTATTCCGCGCTCTTGCTTGCACACTCGGCTCAGGCGGAACGTGACAATGAGTCATGCTTTTTCGTGTAGCTGGCGTTCATCGATTTATGTTTTTTGTGACGTTTTCACGTCACAAAAAACATTATTAATATCCGCATAGCCCCGTTCCGCTCTGCTTTTGTGGAGTTTGGGCCTGACAACATCATGCGATATGATATTATCAGCTGACGTTAAAAGCAGTCTATGTTTATCCTAGATATTTAACCTTTCGAGAAGTAACAGTAGATAGAAAGTACCTACTTAGAATAATTTATTTGCTTTCTCTATCAGCCACAATTTGAGTTTACAGATTACATGATTTACAAACGTGTCCTAGGCTGAGCTTAGCTAAACTAAGTAACTGTAATCAGCCTTTACTCCCTCCTATCACTTGATTGTATAATTTGAAATTTTAGATTTCTTGTGTTTCTCCTAAGTAAAGGGCAGAAATAATTTTCGAAAAAAAATATATGCGGTATAGCCCAAATCATAGAAGACGGTGGATGTGAAGATAGGTACAAGCTGCGCAATATCCAATCCTAACTGAGACTCGCATGAATGTACGCGTTGCGTTGATTGGGTTTCGCGCAGGTTTGAGCTAACTTCACATCGGCCGAGTTGTATGATATGGCCTATATAAGTAGGTAACTATCACCTCTCACAGTCTCTCTCTGCTATTTACACACACATTCACACATATGACACATACAAATGCATTACACATTAGTCGGTTAGAAATACTTATTATCGTAGTACAAAGGCCGATTCATACATATCAGTGAAGCCACAGTTCCGGCGCTGTACCGGCACATTGCACAATATTCGTATTATTATCGTGGTACAAAGGCCGATTCATACATATCAGTGAAGCCACAGTTCCGGCACTGTACCGGCACATTGCACAATATTCGTATTATTATCGTGGTACAAAGGCCGATTCATACATATCAGTGAAGCCACAGTTCCGGCACTGTACCGACACATTGCAAAATATTCGTATTATTATCGTAGTACAAAGGCCGATTTATACATATCAGTGAAGCCACAGCTCCGGCGCTGTACCGGCACATTGCAAAATATTCGTATTGTTATCGTAGTACAAAGGCCGATTCATACATATCAGTGAAGCCACAGTTCCGGCACTGTACCGGCACATTGCAAAATATTCGTATTATTATCGTAGTACAAAGGCCGATTTATACATATCAGTGAAGTCATGTTCCGGCACTGTACCGGCACATTGCAAAATATTCGTTCATACATTCTCTGTAAAAGCATTCCCATTTGTCAATCGCCCTGACGCCACAGTGCTCTCCGTGTCAGTGCCGACACCGGCAATCACTGACACTGATAAGTGGTGATGCGTTAGAGGATGTATGAAAGAATATTTTTCACTGTAGCGGAACTATGCCGGAACTATAACTTCACTGATATGTGTGAATAAGCCTTAAGACGACAGTTCGAGATCTCTACCTAATTAATTAAATTGATTACTTACTCATACATTCGGTGCAGAACAACCATTTCATACATGCAAGTGGCAATATAATGAAACTAAAAGTTATTGAAGTGGATCTTCTAGTGTTCTTAACAAATAGCGTTAGTGGCTCTATCATTCACGTCTACGTATAATTCGGTCGTACGGAACGTTTGGTAAACAAACTAATCTTTAGGGGTTAGCTTCGTCGTGATGTGCAAATTGGATTAATTATTATTTATTTATAGATACAAATGTGTTTGTTTACTATATGATTTCAGAAGACTTCATTTGATCTAACATTCTATACTTACCTAGCTAAGTACCTATGTAAGCATATGAAACTTTCATTTGATCACTAGGTATAGACCGCGCCACACAAGTTGGCGGATGTGAAGTTAGCTATAAGCTGCGCAATATCCAATCTAGACTGAAGCTCACATAAAGCTGCACGTTGATTGGCTATTGCGCAGCTCATACCTAACTTCACATCCGCCAACGTGTGCGGCGCGGCTTATAACTGAGTAAATCTTTTTTTTTTATAATGCCAGTTATAGCTTGTTGGCGGTTGTGATGTTAGGCTGTCATAGTTGATGACTTACGGGGTCGAAAGGTTCTTGAGTGGAGACCAGTGCAGCGTAGAAAGACTTATAAGAAAATAAGCTTTGTTAAGACCGCAGGATCGCGGTGGATGCAAGCGGCTTTAAAGCGGTTTTATTCGCGACCTACAGCTAAGGCATATGTGTAGCAGTTGACGAAGGATAATAAGTCAATTTATGTAAAAAAATTAATGGTTAGAAATATTTATTCATTCACTGCAATAAAACTAGGTACATATAATATGCACTTAATATAACACTCGTACTTACTACATAAAACTCAATAAATAAATAATTGGATCATCCATAGATCAAAGTCTAAGAGTGCGTACAGAAAAAATGCCAAGTCAATGTTGCGCACCACGTGCGTACCCATTAAGTAACATATTTTTCAACTCTTACATCTTTAACATCTTATAGATAACTCAAAAAAGTCCAATGACTGTTGGCGTCATGCCCAGCGTGCTGGCACTACTTACTTCGTTGATAATAATTATGATTTAAATATCCATTATTTGTATCAAGTACACAGTCGCAAATTGCTTTAGCATGAAATAAACTTTATCTGATATGAGTTATTTTTGTGATAAACAATTCAAAATTATTCACGGATGCAGGACTCGAACCTTGCGTCTTCGGAACACTAGCCCGACGCTCTGCCCAACTGAGCTAATCCGTAATACTGCATACGCGTCGAATTTTGAAGTGTTTATCATTTAACCAACTTATAGCGTTGGCGGCGCCACCTGTGATACCCGTATTAGACAGGTTATCACTCAATTGAAGTTATTCAAGGTTCGAGTCCTGCATCCGTGAATAATTTTGAATTGTTTATCACAAAAATAACTCTTTGAGATAAACCTAGTGTGGGATGCACTATAAAATTAAAAATAATTTAATTTATCTGATATGTTTATTTTCATCTTATTATTTATTTATTCATTGCAGTGTACAACCAGAGCCAGCTGTATGGCGAGTCCTGCTACCGCCTGATGACCAAAAACGGTCAGTTTATATACATGCGGACGCGGGGCCGCCTCGACGTCGACACCTCGTCCCGGGCCGTTACCAGCTTTGTCTGCACGAACACTGTTGTCGACGAGAAGGAAGGCAAGGAACTGATTAGGATGATGAAGGAACGGTACTCACTGCAAGCGAATTATGGAGGGCATTTTGCGATTGAGGATGGTGTTAAAGTAAGTCTCTAGTTTTTTTTAACTAACTTTGCTATGTTATGATGTCTATTTTAAGTGCTTTCCACACTAGATTTTTATCTCAAAGAATGCTTATCACAAAGATAACTCTTTGAGATAAAAATCTAGTGTGGAAAGCACTTAAAATAGACATCATAACATTGATTTAGCAGTGCGTCATCTCTCGTCAATCTTTAGAAGTTCTAATAACTTCTAGTTGAGTGATAACCTGTCTAATACGGGTATCACAGGTGGCGCCACCAACGCTATAAGTTGGGAAATGTAAGCACTTCAGAAATTTGAAGCTTGCGTAGGAGGCGAGCTAGCTCAGTGGTTAGAGCGTCGGGCTAGTGATCCGAAAGGGCATGGTTCAAATCCTGCGTTCGCTTCAGATTTTTGAAATGCTTATCACAAAGATAACTTTGCTATATTTGCTACATGCGGCGTTATAAGTCCGGCAGCCCTCTCCTGTGATCTTAAAGCGATTAATAACAGGCTGAATGTTCGTGAGCAGGTTAAGTTAGACGAGACGCCCAGATTAGTCTTATAAAAAATTCTCCATCGAGGTAGCTAAAGTACTGCGCAGGTTTAGGTATATAATAAGTCCGATTACAGAGGCGCCAGCGTAACTATATCAGCTAAATAGCATAGTTCTGTTTCTTTTTCACTATAGGCATTCGATAGAGAGAAAGCTTTTTACGCTGCTATTTAATTTACGCTGGCGCCTCTGTAATCGGGCTTAATACACGTATAATTATACCTACTGACTTTACTTAGTTATAACTAATTTACCTACTGCAGGACAAAAACAAAAAAATAAGAACTAAAGTAATTAAAACCAAGAGAATTATTTACCTAATTAGCGTATTTGGTCTTTGATTAGGTACTGGGAATGTAGGTATATTTTATTAACTGAAACTAGCAATTTGTACCATAGCGATAAGTGTTGACGATGAAATTACAAATAATATGGGATAATAATGATTTCGATGGACTTGAAATATTTTTACAGGTCTATTAAATCATTCCAAGTGATCGTAGTTGCTAAATATCGTGGTCAAAACACGTGTCATATGTTAGTGATTTACTCTATACTACAAGATATGCGTTAAATGAGCATTGAACGAAATATATCTGTTCTTGGAAATACATACCACTTTTTGTTTAGGACAGTGATAAGATTACTATTAAAAAGGCTGATACAGTGCAGTATGGAAGTATAAAGATAGTTTATACTACACCTGCTCGGAAAGTACCTTGATACTTTATCAAATTTACGGTAGAAAGTCGTCATTGCATATCGAATAAATATGCGGCGAGAAAACGCATCTGAGCGGGAGAGAAAAGTGTATGAAAATCCATTTCTTACGTGGTTTTTTTTTTTTAATTTTGGGTAAGACTATGCGCTGGTAACCTAAATATCAAAAGCCAAAAAGTTTTTCCAGTGAGTTTTTGTCTCCAAGTTCGCAAAATGACACTGGCCACTAGCTGTGTGTTGGATGGTGTCAAACAATTTGAAAAAAGAACATGTGAAAATTGCAGACGCCATTCAATATAAATTTCAATTAGTAAAGATTTAGTTTTTTATTTTCCTCGTAGGTGTTGTATAAAGCACTATGTATCACTCGAGAGAAAGTGCGATTCCCGATCTCGGGTGTTTTAAAGCCCTCGCCTACGGCTCGGGCTTCAAACGACACCCTCGACGGTAATCGGTCACTTTCTCCTCTCGGTGAACAATGTACTATTGTAAAGTACGTGTGTAGTCTCCGCATCGAAAAATGTTCTCCGCTTTATACCTATATCCGCCATATTGGGAAACCGACTAAACGCTGGAAACATACTATCGGACGGGCCTTCGGGCGCGACTGACAGCCGCGACTGATAGGTATCTAGACTATGAAAGTACACTGAGCCGCGCACACTATCGGACATAAGTCGCGGACGTCACCTTCGGACGACCTTGAGCGTTCAGACGTCCGATAGCGATCTGGCACACCGGATGTCTTAAGACTGTGCACATTGCTAAATCGCGGCTCTCAGTCGCGTCCGTTAGCCGGGTCCGATAGTATGTTTCCGGCTTTAACCTCAGAATAAAGACTTTGTGAACGGAGGAGGTTTACGAAACATCTTGCCGTCAGAGTTTCCACTTTATGGCGAATGCGCTCCTTTCTTATGTATAGTTTTAAACGTAGAAAAGTCGAGGTGGAAAAAGATGTTCAACGTTGATTTTTTGACATTTATCTTAAATTAGTCAAAAGCGACTTTCCTGTGATAGATAACAGTTCACACATTTAAAGGCTTTCCTAAAGAGCTTTACAACCAAAATCCTTTTGAGTAATCACAACTTCTAGTACTCACAATTTATGCGAATAATGATTTTGTCCAATTTCAGACAAAGGACACTCAAGTTCTGGAAGATCCGAGGCAACTAGAGAAAGCTATTCTCAACATGGTGACCACCCTGCCCTCTGCAACCGATCCGGGCAACGCTCATGAGATGTCCACTCGCGGAGACGCCCCCCACAGAATCGCTCTAATCCCCCCGAAAAAAGAACGCATAGTAGGCGCCATCGAAAAAAT
Source organism: Hypomecis punctinalis (assembly GCA_949316475.1). Taxonomy (NCBI): domain Eukaryota; kingdom Metazoa; phylum Arthropoda; class Insecta; order Lepidoptera; family Geometridae; genus Hypomecis; species Hypomecis punctinalis. Next base: position 8,425,626 of record OX438794.1, on the reverse strand, counting down.
TTACACCGTCATAAAAACGATCCCCAAATGGGATGATGAGGAAGAACTATTGCCCTTCATCAGAGAACAACCATCCAATGACCAGGAACCAAGGCCACAGACCACATATGACGAAATAATTGAAATAAACTCTGATCCTTTTAATCTTCCTCCATTTGAAGATGTGTTCCTGAGTCAAAGCAGCCCTGAAGCTAATTCTGGAACGTACAGCCCAGCATCTTCGGATTTCGATAGCGTAATGACTCGCGAAGACAACGCTTTTGCCTTGGAAGAGGTGGACAGTACGCAACCTCAGATGGGATACGGAACACTCCCTCCAGCGATGACTGAGAGTGACGGTATGGCGGCCAGCTTACTTCCCAGCGTGAGTGGCTCAACTGGGCTTAAGCGCCTACGGTATGAAGATGACAACATTGAAAGTAACAAGAAACTCGCTACAGAAAGTAACGCCACCAACGATGCTCAAGCTAACTTATCTGACGATTTAACTCTGGAGACCTTTTTCGATGAAGAAGGTTTGTAATTTATGTAATTTTAAATAAGATTTTATTTTACGTTTACTGATATTAAAATAGTAAAGAAATCCAGAAAAACAGTGGTCGTCGCTGAGCAAATAATACAAAATATTCTAATACTACTTTGTTGACCTTTTTAGCGTTCCGTACCCGAAATGTAAATACGGGACCCTATTACTAAGTCGCCAATGTCTGTATGTCGCCAGGCTGTGCCGTGATAGCTAAACAATTGAGAAAGTTGAAATTTCCACAAATGATGTATTTCTGTTGCCGCTACGACAAATACTAAAAACATAATAAAATAAATATTTAAGATACGACAAACCTGATTATTTGCCGTTTTTTACTCGATATTAATAACAGCAAAAGGTAGACGCTTGAAATATACACATAATATTTAGCTGTATAATATAAGCACTTCAAAAAAATATAGATAATCATCGGTCATTGATAGGTGAGCAAAGTTTAAAGAAAATCGAGCTCAAAGAGGTTGGTAACAAGCAAGCAAACAAACATACAGGTGAAACCAATAAAAGCGTGTTATTGAGTAGTATATCTGTAAAAGGCGAAAAAAATAGAACTTCGCACGTTGATCGAATCGATCAGCTTGTTCAATGTTCACGATTGTTTTTTGCACCGGACAACGAACCGTCAATAAGACGGCGGTGTTGCCCGCCATAGTTCAATTGAGGAGCCAAGGCGTAGTTTCGTTGTACGTGTTTGTGTGTATATTGTGTCTGGTTTCTCAACATTCTGTCTTGATTTTTTTATTTGGTCTGAGTCCGTGAAAAAAAAGGTTCGTTGTCTGGTGAAATAAATTGCCGTGAATAAGCGCTCTGAACGTTTTTTTTTCTCATTTAATTTCAGCTCTCTTCGGCGACATTCAAACAACAATGGATTCCTTAGCTGAAACCGAAGATCTTCCTGACTTTCTAGTAAGTTTGATTTATTAGCTGTAGGCCGAATGATACAACTTGGCGGCTGTATGTCAGCGACAAGCTGCAGATAACACAAGCCTTGCGCAGCTGCCAGGATTGGACTATCCGCAGTTTGTAGCCGCCAAGTTTTATGATTTGGCATATACCTACATACTTCTAACTCTTTTTATGTTTAAAAAAATGTATCTTTTACAGAATTCCGGAGAAGTCGAAGATATTTTGGAGCAAAACCAGGACGAGTCCGAATAAAAATAATTTTGTACAACAATATCAGATACCATCTATATTGTTGATTGATTTTATTTTAAGAAAACCATTGATTATTATGATTTAAGAATACGTATGTAAACTTTTTTGAATCTCAGGATTCTTATTTTTACTATTGTTTAGCGATATTTGTACTTTTTATATTTTACTGCGGCATTTTACGGGTTACGTCGATAATTACACGTAATTTGTTTCATTTTTTTTTGTTATTGCCGTATTACGTATTAATTTTCATGCCAGCTCTTTTTGTGGTTTACTTTTGCAAGCAATCTTGCTTTATTGTTATTGTATTAATTAACATAGATTTAAGCTTGATCTTTGATAAAGCACTCAGTGGATGTAGCATACCGTACCCACTCCTTTCGACAGAAGTGGCACACAGGTTTTCTATGCTTGCAGGTAGACTAAGGGCGCGTTCTCATTATTTTGTGGCGAATAATAAAATTTATCGATAAGCGAATAGCGTCTCCAGCTGTTCCCATCTGATTTGATATCTGTCGTCACTGCAAGAAAATTCGTAGACGAAAGTTAATCGTATCGTCCCTATAATGTAAGCACCAACATTAAAATATGCAAATCCACGACATTTTGAAAGGCACGATAATCAGTCGTCGCGAGGTAGTAGGAACGCGCCATTAGCGGTTACTTCTATTGCATCTTTTCAAACAAATAGAAACCCCGTTGTAAGTGATTAACAATTACTTACTACTTGATATTTTATCGTGTTTTGTTTTTGTTTAATAACCGTCTTACCACAAAAGATTTAAACATACTTTAAACACTGTTTAACCTGGCAATTTGTACTGTTAAACATTGTCTAAAGCGTGTCTAAACTTTTGTGGTAAGACGGTAAATGTTTGTCTATTATCTAACTGCTGCAGGCGGTTTTGGTTTATGTGGAACGCGTTCTTCTGATAGTGCTATATCCTCCTGGGTATTTCATGAAAGACTTTTTAGAAATTTTTAATGTTATGATGCTGATCTTGTCTTAAACTTGTCTAAACCTACCCGGTGATCTCTTTCCAAATTCAATCATTTTGTCAAAATATTCGAAAGATCTCTAGAACGTAATTATATGTGTCGATAAATATAGTTTGTCTAAGTTCTATGTAAGAGTAACTATTATTAGGTACACCTAGAATTTTAAAAAACAATACCCTATTTTTCCTTGTATTTTCATGTTTGAATTCTTATCGATGTTAATGTTTAATGATTAAACGTTTAACCTTCAAGTAAATTTTATTCGATAACTAATAAAGGCAAATGTTACTATCGTCAGTTAAACTCGTGAATAAAAAAGTCTGAAGCAAACGAAAAATGCTATGACGATTGAAATACTAAGTTTTTAAAATCAAATTGCTCTGAAATTGAGAGTTGTTTTTATGAAATATGTTTTTCGCCATACTCGAAATCACCATACAATATTATTATTATTTTTTTGTATCGACAGGCATCTGTTAGGTATTTGATATTTTTCGTAATTGTCATTTGTTTCATAATCAATTTGGCACATGATTTCTTAAAATAAATTTTGTAATTCTTTTCACTTTAAGCCTCCAAACATACATTAATATTAAATAAATAACAATAAAAACTTGTTGGCGTCATTCAAATTAAGATGAAAATATGTGAAATTACTAATGCCCAAAAGGTTTATTTTACTGTATGTCTAAGTTTATTCTTATGTCAAGTTTAAGCAGCTGAACTAGGCCATAGAAATAGCAATATTGACAAGTTCTTCTAAAAGTTTTATGGTGTGTCAAATGTTTTATTATTTCCAGTCATTTGTTTAACCAATGGTCTCGACTTTGATGTCGGCTCACCGAATTAAATTTAGCCAATATTTAAATTTATTCATGTTTTGAATTTGTAAACTAGTTTCACAGTAATACAATTCTTAGGTCAACATTTTTGTATTTTTAGAAAAACAGCAAGTGGCGCGTTGGAATCGAGATCATAACATAATTTTATATCTTTAATATTTAATCCAAACCTAGTCACACAAAACTGTTATTTTTTATTTTTTTCTATAAAAACGAAAATGAAAAAAATACAATACTTAATATGTTTCATATTTTCTGCTATTGACTAAAGTGCACGATCTTTGGACAGCAACCAAATTTTCTTAAAAAATATTTTTGCACATAACCCATGTGGAATAATCGCAATAAAAATATTGTTGTAAAAACATACTACAAACATACTGTTATAAAAACATGTATGAACATAAATACCATTATTCTAACTTGTAATAGAAATATCTTTAAAAAAATATTTTATTTATGCGTGAACTGAAAAAAGTGGCACTTGTTTGTTACTCATAAAATGAATCATATATTTAATTTACAGACTAACCAGAGATCGTGTAACTCGGTATTTCATAGTCTTCACGTATATTGTTAATCAAGGACTGTAAGACTGAGTATTTTTAAAAGTTGGGTTTTTAAAATTACTTTATAAATATTAACGTTGGCTGATTTTTTTTTGAATCGACAGTCCACTCTTTCACTTCACTGTTTTGTGTAATTTCAATGTGGCTATCTAAGTATCTAATCAGTTTCAAATACGAACTAAATAGGCCTTTCACGTTAAAAATAACTTAATTTAAAATGGCTAAGTACCACAAGCTGTTCAGTAAAACATCTATCAAAAAAGCAACACACCACATGATAATTATTAATTTGCCTTTTTAGCAGTTATGAGTCAAATTTTAAATTTGGTATGGGCCTGGTTTTGTTTTATAGGCAGTAAGAGTTGTATGGGAGGAGTGGGGAAAGGGGGGGGGGGATGATAATTATTAATTTGCCTTTTTAGCAGTTATGAGTCAAATTTTAAATTTGGTATGGGCCTGGTTTTGTTTTATAGGCAGTAGGAGTTGTATGGGAGGAGTGGGGAAAGGGGGGGGGAGATGATAATTATTAATTTGCCTTTTTAGCAGTTATGAGTCAAATTTTAAATTTGGTATGGGCCTGGTTTTGTTTTATAGGCAGTAGGAGTTGTATGGGGGGAGTGGGGAAAGGAGGGAGGGGGGGGGGGGAGATGATAATTATTAATTTGCCTTTTTAGCAGTTATGAGTCATTTTTATAATTGGTATTGGTCTTATTTTGTAGGGAGTAGGAGTTTTTGGAGGGAGAGGAGTGAGAAAGCGGAGTGCGTTCATCCAGCTGAGAATAGTTATTATCAGGGTTAACACTTGATGTAGGGGTGACTTACTTTAAGATAGGGGGAGGGGTAAAGTCTTAAATACCTCTCCTTAATTTTGCTACTGATTTTAAAACATTAATTTAATGAATGCTAACCGTATTGACTGTCGATTCATTTTAAATACTTACTGCTTAGTTTTAAATAGATTATTTCAGCATTTTGTAGTACTTCATCAACTAGTTATACCTACATTACACCATTGGCATACAATATACATATTGTCATCTCCTTACTGTATCTTTGTTTATACGTTACTTGGGAATAATCAAATTATCATCCTTAGTTTTTTTAAGAGAAATAAACTCTTTATTGTTTACATCGTTACAATTCAAAACGATTACATGATAATATTTACTTCAGTCAATGTTTAGAAACCAATATAACATGTGTATTGTTCGAAAGCTCAAAAATAAATTACTGATATCTGCTGTCACACGAAAAAAGCCGGAAAATCAATTTATGAAATGTTACAATTTATGTTCATATCAGTACATAATTATGATTCAGAAAATTATAAGACAAATCTAAGTCGGCTTTTTATATGGCTGCAGTAATATTGTATTGTATACCTAAGTACCTAAAACATAAAGGTGTCATGAGTTTTTTAAAAACTTTTAAACATTATAATCTTAAATTTAACTTTGTATCGTTACAGATGATGTTAATGTGCCAATGATATTTTTACTAGAAATATAAAGATGTCTATAAAATACATCGTGTGTATATCATTTTTTTTATTTCCTTTTGTTGTAAATTATACTATACAGGATTATCCAGAACTGCGGGACAATTCTGTTAAACGGTCTCGTTCTATAAGTTTTTTGACAGTTTTGAGCTGTCAGACCTGTCAGAAAAACGAAAGAGGTTCAAGAACGTATTACTTCAGTAAAGAGATTGGTTAACAGAATTGCCCTGCTAAACCGAAAAGATGTGAACATCATTACGAACATGAACAATTATTACTATGGTGCCAACACGGAATTCAAGAAAAAAACAGCTGTTTCATTTAATGAATTTAGGAATTTAATTCATTTATTTTGGGTTTGCTCCATAGTAAAATCTGTTCAGAATGATAATTCCTAATCACCGCTTAGTACCTACAGGGCAACCAGAAAACCCTAATATACTTACGTCTATCGTGAAGTCGTCTGTCCATCACTTCCTATGCTGCGCTTGTCGGGATATAGTCTCTTTTCGAGAAACAAGGTGAATACAGACATCTTTTAACTTTCACAGGATCTCACATCTAGTGCTGCTATAAACCGCTGCCATCAATCTTTTTGTATTTCTACAGAGTAGGTACGCCTGTGTCCAGCAGTGGACGTCCTATGGCTGAACGTGTTTATATACTGTACTGTACTGTATCAGCCTTCTTATTCACATACGCCATCGAATTTATTCTACGGACGTATGCAGGTTGCCTCACGATGTTTTCCTTCACCGAAAAGCCTGTGGTGTGATAATTCCGTACATAAATTCCAAGGAATTCCTTGGTACGGGACCGGGATTTGAACCCATGACCTCACGATTGTAAGGCCACCACTCGACCACCACGACACCACCGTTTATATACAGGATATCGATAAATAAAAAAACACATAAACGTTTAGTATTTCATTTTAATATCTAATAAAGCAACAAAATCTACTTATTACTTCAAATAAAATACTACTTACACAATAACTCGAATATTGGAATAATTATATCTTTTTATAGGTGCTCCCTAACCGGGAGCATTCGCCCATAATGTAACAATATAGGCTCCAATTTTACATCATAATAATGCAAAATCCATCAAGATTGACATAGGTAGGTAATGCCCTTCTTATGATAAACAGCGTATGTGCATATTATGCATTGCGAGGCGATCTGAAAATGCAACCTTGTCACTCGAGTCAGAAGATGCGTACTCGTATGTTCATGGCGAGCTTGCGACGCGATCTGAAAACGTAACCTTGTGACTCAAGTCAGAAGGTTGCGTATGTGCATTGCGATGGAATCTAAAAACGCAACCTTGACTCGTGTCAGAAGGTTACGAATGTGCGTTGAGACGCTATCTGAAAACGCAACCTTGTGACTCGAGTCAGAAGATGCGTATGTGCATTGCGATGGGATCTAAAAACGCAACCTTGTGACTCGAGTCAGAAGGTTACGAATGTGCGTTGAGACGCTATCTGAAAACGCAACCTTGTGACTCGATCATAAGGTTACGAATGTGCGTTGAGACGCTATCTGAAAACGCAACCTTGTAACTCGAGTCAGAAGATGCGTATGTGCATTGCGACGCGCTGTGAAACGCAACCTTGAGACTCGAGTCAAAGGGTTACGTTTTCAGATCGCGGTGCAATGCACATACGCCGTTTATTATAAGTAAGACTGCATATGCCAAGGAATTTCTTCAACAAACGTTACACAGGTTACCTCACCATGTTTTTCCTCACCGAAATGCCAATGGCTTGTAAATCCGTACGTTCCAATTTTTTTTGCCCAAAAAACACTACACCTCTTTTTTAAATAGGCGAATCAAGAGTGATCGAGTAGTTTGTCTATAACTAATTTCAATAACTACGTATACATACATTTACTAAACAGGGTTATCTGCTTGCCCTGTACTAAACCGAAAGGAGGTGATTCAGACCATCATAAATGAACAACTTTTTCTATGCGGCCAACCCGGAATTCGAGAAAAAAATATCAGCTGTTCCATACAAAATGGCAACTCTGAATGGACATAACGTATAAATCAGTAATTTTTTTCTACAATACCAGGTTGGGTCCACAGTAAAAATCGTTCATAGTGATGGTCTGCATAACGTTCTTTTGGCTTAGTACCAGTTCTGGATAACTCTGTACATTTTCAATTCGGTGTTTTGATGTTAACATGGATTGCTCGATTCTGTTAGGTATAGGTAGTAAACCAAAATGATGTGACGGAGCATACATTTTCATTTCCATACCTCAGATTGAATCGATTTTTTTCTCGAATTATGATTGGCCTCACCGTAAAAGTAGTTCATATTGATGTCCTGAATCACCTCCTTTCGGCTTAGTGCAACCTTTCTGTGTAATTTTTAATAAATAAATTTTCTGTGTAATTTCTTTAAAGCTGGGATTTACAAACAGAAACTAAAGAATTAGATCAGAGAGCATAAAGCCTCAGAGCAAATAAAAAAATCCAGAGGGAACGTCGTTGAACAGTCAAGTGAAGCCGGTTTTTTATACATGTGTGAGTGCGTCGCTGTTGCGCCGCCATAGTTTTACTGACAAGCCAAGGCGTAGTTTCATAGTTAACTGGATGTGTGTGTAATTGTCTGTACACGGCAAGGCGTAGTTTTGGTTGGCTTCACTTGTTTGTTCACAACATTCTCTCTTGATTTTTTTATTTGCTCTGAGCATAAAGCTTAGTATATACATATTGAATTTTAATTATTGAATAATAGTTTTTTGCGAAAAAAAGCCAAAACCGAATTAAAACCGAATACTATCGCGTACAAAATTCGAATAGTTCGCTCGAATTGATGTAAACAATTTTTACATTATCGTTTATTTCTCAAAAATGGCTCAGCCGATTTCGATTAAATATATCTATCCAAAACTAACATGGGAGTATCCCCTTTCGAACTAAAAAAGAAATGTCTGATTCGGCTCGCAATTGGCGAAAACATAGATGGACATACACAAAAAAATACATCCGGACGAACAGAGAACCTACTCCTTCTTGGAAGTAGATTAAAAAGTATTTAAAAACATTATTTTTACGGCATCTAACAGGTAATACCTACACACATAATTATGTAATTGAAATTTGAGTCTACCAAAATTTTTTCATACCATGTCAAAGGCCCAATCAAACTTAATGGCGTATGTTAACACGAAGCAAGTCCTTGCGCAGTAGCTATTTATTCATATCGCAGTAGGCAAAGAGTGGGGATGTGCGCAGCTTGTCGCTAATTACCCAGACACCATTAAACTTAAAGACGCCATTAACTTAATATGTATATTTACGATAGGCAGTACGACATTTAATTCAGCCTATCTTCTCTTTCTTCTATCTATATATTATTATATTATATATATATATATATATTATAATATATAAAAGAATATTTGTCTGTATGTCCTTTATAGAATCGTAAACTACGCATTTGATCATGTGATGATCTTTAGCAAAGTTGTTGTGCATGAGCTAAAGAAGGTTTCTGAGTTGGTGCGACCAAATTTCGATAGATGGTGAGATGAAGTTCACCGCGTCAGCTAGTACATCATGAATTTTCCTATAAGTACCTACTTACAATTATAAGTATTAACTATGCCCTGTGACTTGAGATTGGCCTTTTAAAATCGCCGATACTTCTTGCAGACCACACCGCTGGTTGAGGGACCGGCCTGGAATCATACAAATATAGTTAACAACAATTTTGTAACCCTATTTCTTCACAACACTACAATAATCTTACCGCTTAACTTAGTCCTCGCCTAAGTGCGCCTAGGTACAGTCACCTGTCTCAGTCCCCCTTTGTTGTCTCTCCCGGTGCCCCTGTACCGCGCAGGCGAGGACTAATTTAAACGGTAGGATTAAAGTATAGGCCGAATAAAATATCTTGGAAGCTGTGATATTAGCCACAACTAACTCGCGCAGCTGTGAAGTGAGCTTCACTGAGGATTAAATTATCCGCAGCTTGTTTCACCGTAGCATCACAGCCGCAAGAAGTCCTTTAATATATAGGTAGTATTGCTTCCAGCTTTAGTCAGTTGTGAGATAGCAAACACCATCCATGTCTGCTAAATCTGTTAGCAGATCTTCATCTACTTAAATTACTTTATGAAAAGCTCAATTGTGTTCATGGCTAGCGTTGATGCAGTCGGTCCCGCTCTTGCATCATCTGCATCCTGCTTTAGCCAGTCCCATCCCATCAGCACAGGCTAAAACTCTGGCACTTTTCATAAAGTAATCGAAGTACATCTGCTAACATATTTAGCAGATATGGTGTTTGCAATCAGACAACTGACTGAAGCTGGAAGCAAAACTATATTAAAGAACTTCTTGGCACTGTGATGCTGCGATGAAACAACGGATAGCCCAATCCTGACTGAATACTTCAATTAGCCATACGACGTCCACTGCGGGATGTAGGCCTTCTCTATGGATCTCCAGTAAGACCGCTTCGAAGCGGATTCTATCTAGGATTATCCTGCGCTCTTTTGAATTTTTTGGCAGGTATCGTCGTATCAGCCACAGGACTGTCTGTCTGTGACTGTCCACTGCTAAACATTTGTCTCCCATAAAGATATCCATTAAAGCAAAGCTTGTCATATGACTGCCGGAGACTGACATTCTACATATACTTATTTTTAAATATATACTTATATAGTTAATAATACCCATATAGTTAATAACAAAACTACCATATAGTTGATAATAAAATTTTAAATATATACTTTTATAGATAATACTTAAGGCGCCATAGTGTCAGAGTAAGTTTTCATATGAGCGGGTGTGATGAGCAATACGCCCCCGTTTCGCCCGATTTTTGTATTCAAAAATCAATATAAAATTGATATCACCACTTTTACCTAAATTTTATGAATGAAAGCTTTAGTTCTGTAGTCAGGGTTACTAACCATTGAGCCATCGAGGTAGTCAAAGCAAAGTTATCGACACAGCCCAGCGGAATGGCAAGTTGAAATGGCAGTAGGATTGGCAGATATGTTTGATATCAAGTTCGATTACTTTGCGAACATGGGAAACTCACTTGAGTTCATGACCAGCGCTGCTGCAGCCGGTCCCGCTCTTGCATCAGGAGTTCCGCCTCCCGTTTCAGTCGCTCTGACTCCTGGCTCAGCCACTCGCGGTCGGTCGCGCTGCCTTCTCGCTCCTGCCTCAGTTGCGTGATCGCAAACACCATCTCTGTTGAAGATTTTTTTTTAATCTTCTTAGTGCCCGTATCTCGTTTTGGGAGAGACTGAATATTGATCATCTAACATAAAAGTAAATCAAAATTTATTTCACTTGTTATTTCGAGTGTTATTTCACTCTTTTGAGTGTAAGGTTTCGGCGCAGAGTGCCGACGGTAAATTAGGTAGGTATATTTGAAAATACTCTATCTGTTCACTCTGTAATAAGCCAAAAGGCGGTAACTAAAACCTACCCAAGGAGTTAACACAGTTCGTATTAACAATAATTATATATTATACCTGTCGTTGTTTTCAGTCCTTACTATACAGGATTATCTATTCAGAACTGGTGTACTAAGCCGAAAGGAGGTGATTAAAAACATCGTTATGAACAACTTTTACTATGGGGCCAACCTAGAAATCGACATAAAAAATTAGCTGTTTCATAGGTGGTACGACTGTGTGTTGTAGGTAACATCTATAAAACAGATTTTTTTTTCTTAACCCGCCGCCCGCCGGTTATGCATCAAGTCAGCGGGCTTTGAGTTGCAATGTTGTATCTACCTATCAGCCGCAGGATGTCCACTGCCCTGACATAGGCCTCCTCCAAGGATTACCAATAAGGCCGGTTGGAAGCGGCCTACATCCAGCGCGTTCCTGCGGTTTTTATTATATCGTCAGTCCACCTAGTCAGTCAAAGTCCTACGCTGCGCTTGCTGGTCCGTGGTCTCCATTCGAGAACTTTCCGGCCCCATCAACCATCCGTTCTTCGAACTATGTTTCCTGCCCATTGCCTCTTTAATTTACTAATCCGTTGGGCTATGTCGGTAACTTTGGTTCGTCTGCGGATCTCCTCATTTCTGATTCGATCCCGCAGAGAGACACCGAGCATAGTCCTCTCCATGGCACGTTGGGCTATCTTGAGCTTATTCATTAGGCGCAAATTAAAAGACCACGTTTCAGTTCCATATGTCATCACTGGAAACACACAACTATCGAAAACTCTCATATGAGGACGATAAGACGTCACGCAATTTTCCGAACGCTGCCCAGCCGAGTCGGATTAGGCGACCGACCTCTTTCTTAAAGTTTGACTTACCTAGCTGGACTACTTGTTCTAGGTAGACGTACGAATCAACAACTTCAAGAACCGAGCTCTCAACAGATATTGTAGTGGGTACAACATGGGCATTACACATGACCTTCGTTTTTTCCATGTTCATTTTAAGACCCACCTGTTGAGAAACTTGATTGAGGCCTTTGAGCATCGTGCTGAGTTCTTCCATCGACTTAGCCATGACCACAATATCGTCAGCAAACCGATGGTTTCCTTTCCTTTCCATTCCAGTTCCAATGTTGTATGGAAGAGCTGATTTATTTTTCTCGATTTCTGGGTTGTCCCATTGTAAATGTTGATTATAGTGATGGTCTGAATCACTCCCTTTCGGATTAGTACAAGCAAGCAAATATCTTACAGCCTGACCACCATAGACACCGTGGACCACTTTTACCATCTCATAGCGAAGTTTGACTAGGTGTTTATCAACGATCACCAAAGTTGAGCTATTTTCGGCACGGTCAGCTTTCGAATGGGTGCCGCAGTCACCCATTCGAAAGCTGACCGTGGCACTTACAACTGAGCGCTACCGTGGCTTGGATGATTGTTAAACTGTTGGTCCCAGTTATTCTAAACGTTTAGCTATAACAGAGGCATTCAGGTGGCTTAAAAACTTTGTAACCCGACCTGTTCGGAAATGTTTACCAACCCCGAAATTGCGAAAAAGTAACTATACCTATACTACATGGCTGGAAATCCCCTTTGCCAATAAGCACTTCGTAAAAGAGATTACTTTTAACAATTTGAAATAAGTAAACGACTCATGGTAATAACATAAAACTTACGGTGTAGTTCAAAATAGTGGGCTTCATACAATAGTAGATCGAAGTAGGGGAAGTCTGTAGGCAGCAGCAGCTTTTTGTTCCTCAGGAAGTTGAGGATGTGCCTGAACATAGCGCCGTCGCGGTCGATGAAGTAGTGCTGCTTCAGCGTGTCCAGCACTATGGGGATCGTGCCGTTGAACATCTTGCACAGCCGCGACTCTGGGAACCTGGAATGACAGGTCAAATGTGGCTTTTATTTCGAGAAAATTAGCACCACTACGATATAATTATACGTCTTATGAAATCTTGTTTTATGAGCTTTTCAAAAATATTTAATTCATAGATAGATACAATACTGACGCTGCTGGTGACAAGAAGGCTGGCTCATTCCTCGCGTAGAGTATTTCTTTAGCAGTTCAGCGCGGAAATGCAGCCAGCTTTCTTGGCACTCGCCCACAAGGACAGTCTTTATTTTGATTTTTAGCCTCTGTTTTTGTATATTTTTAGGTAGGTTTTCATTTTGTGTAGTATTTAGGTAGTATAGAATGACAACTCAGTGTTTAATAAGTTATAATAGGTATTAAATATTCATAGATTCATAATAGTATGTTTTTATTAATCGTCCATCAGTGGCAGTCTAGCTATCACGGTTCATGAGATACAGTCTAGTGACAGGCAGATAGACGGACGTACAGCGGAGTCTTAGTAATAGGGTCCCGTTTTTACCCTTTGGGTACGGAACCCTAAAAACATCTGATATTATTTTCTCGAATTCTGGGTTGCCCCTATAGTAAAAGTTGTTCAAGATGGTCTGAATCTTCTCCTTTTGGCTGACGAAAATGACTTATGAATGCAGATCGATAGAGAATTGATGTGTCTACTAGTATTTATGAATTATATTCATATTAGCCAAATTGACGTAGCTCAATAGGGCATGTTTGTAAAATATTGTTCGTATAAACTATCGATATTTTAAATAAAACTATCTAAAACTCTGTGGTCACGATAATTCGTCGCCCATTACTAATCGGCATACCCACAAAGTATGACATTGACAGGTACTGTCTGTACTATTAAGACATTCAGGACTTCATAGGCGTGATTTTTCTGACAGCTGTCGCAGAGATCAAGTTAAATTTTATAGAGTATAGTTGACTAATATTGAATTAATTAAAAATATTAAGATTATTGAAAAAAAAAAGCTTGTGAAGATTTTGGCAGGGATTAAGAGGGGATGCATTGTCCCTTTCCCACAAAGCATAACATAGTTTGGCGAATGTATAACACTTACGGACCGTGACGTCATATTCTGCCATAGTGCGCTCTTTGTCTAGCAAGAAAATAAAATGCTTGTAAATTCTTCATTTCTAAGTTGATTTTATTTTTGTTTTCGTTAATCGGCTCTGTTAATAGTTAGCTGTTACAAGAGAATATAAAAAAATTGTCAATTAGCCTATGGTGTTCTCTGTAAAGGTTTTTGTAATTAAGGAGTTGTTAGCACTTCCCCGTCGATATTAGCTCAAAATAACTTTAATTACATAGCAAGTACCTATGTAATATATGTCTGCCTCAGGTTTAGTGATGAAAAGTGAGGCAGCGAGGAGGGCGGACGTGGGGTCCGAGCCCCGCGGCGACTCCACTGGCGCTTCCCGGCTTCCAATAATGTACTACCAACATAATACACTAGCGCTCGTAATGTAGTTTAACTGGTTGTTTCTTAGCGATCATCGAAGTTAAGCAACGTTCGACACGGTCAGCCTTCGGATGGGTGAGTGCTTGGATGACACGTTGAATTGTGTGTCCTTTCGATTAGCCCTGTGAGAGGCCTTAACGTGGCCTAAAATCTCTGACACCAGGGCTAGCCAGCTAGCCCATACGAACTTACTTTTACAATTAAAAACACAGATCGAAGTGTATCCCTACGTTTTATTCCGAAAATATATTCTGTTTTTCGGGATGGCACAAAAACAACAAATCAAGCGGACGTAGCCGCGGGTAAATGCTAGTGTCCGTTATAAATGTTAAAAGCTATACGCTTCAGGCGACGCCACCGGCGCTTGCCGGCCTCCCGACATAACATTGAACAATAACTACTTATTATATAGCTCTGTGCTTAATATAGAGTATGTGCAAAAAAAGAACCGTCGTGGTGTTATGGTGCATTATAATAGATCCAACCGTTTATTTTCTTTTTGACAGCACCAATAGAACGTAACTGCGTCATGTTACGCAAAAGTTCACTTTTGAATGCGAGGTTTTAAAAATACGTAGTTAGTTATAGTAAGTTTTAAAAAAAATACGTTCTATGGCTATCGTGTGTAGCCATAGAACGTAATTTTTTAAAAACATTTGTTATTTTAAGTAATTTACAAAAAAAACTACTGCACTTATGGACTCAATTTGTCAAAGATGATTATTATACGGGATCAAGGAGCAAACTTAGGTAGTTATCATATTTTAAAACCTCGCATTTAAAAGTGAACTTTTGCGTAACATGACGCAGTTACGTTCTATTGGTGCTGTCAAAAAGAAAATAAACGGTTGAATCTATTATAACAATAATATTTTAATCAGTACCGACTTTACTTGGCAGACGCGAGTACTGAAGAAAACCGAATTGGTATCTACCAAGTATCAAACACTTTTAGTTGTACTAGCAATGACAGAGCAGTGTTGTCAACGTAACAAAATTAGTAAAATAGCACACGGGACCTCACCTACGACGTTTATCTTTTTGCACAAACTCTACCAGGCTCTATGAAAAAATATTGCTAAGCCAAAAAGATGTAATCGTGATGGTATAAATCGTCTGCTATAGGCCTGTAATGGGTGTTCGTTCCACTAAGCAGACTTTTTTAGATCTCACCGAAGTCCAGCTTGATAAACTTGAGCGTCTCCAAAATTACTGCATTAGGTTTATATTTGGGTTGCGCAAATATGACCATGTATCTCATTTTCTCACCAAGCTCAAGTGGCTTCCAATTCGTCTTCGTCGGAATGCTCATATCCTTTACCTTCTTTATAACATCCTTTTCAATCCTTCTACTCCATTCTACTTAAAAGACTCCTTTTCTTTCTGGCATGATGCACATCCACTTCCCCTCCGATCCAAAGATAACCTTTCCCTCATGACTCCTACCGCACGGTGCGAGACTTTTTACGGCAGGTCGTTAGCGTTTCAGGCGGTTCAGTTATGGAATGCATTGCCGGTGACCGTTAGAAAAGCTCCATCACTGAACGTATTTAAGGATCAGGTTAAAAACCATTATCTACAGAAACTGTCGCTTTATTGAAACTGTTGTTGTTGTTTTTCTGTTGTTTTTATGTATAAATTATCTATGTAAATTATAAATTATATGTATTAGTTTATTATTTAGTTATAGGTTTATTTTATTTTTATGTATTTTAAGTATTTATATTTTTTTATTTTTTATTTAGTGTATGTAAGTTTATGACGTATAATTTAATTTATATGTATAACTATATATATGTTTTTTATATAATGCGCACCCCGTCCATTATTTATACGCTATCTATCCTCTCCATCCTAAGGTTGCCTGGCAGAGATCGCTATTAGCGATAAGGCCGCCCTTTGTTACACTGTTTTTGTATCTTTATTTCTTCTTATTATGGTTATTTCTTGGTGTGCAATAAAGCGTTTATCTATCTATCTATCTATCTATCTAAGCAGGCTCTGCTTGGTTATTGCTGCGCATGGTTATTTAATTAGTAATAGGGTCCCATTTTTACCCGTTGGTTACGGAACCTTAAAAACGGTTTGCTAACCCTAAGTAGAAGTAGAAGACTTAGACAATCATTATGGACAACTTTTACTATAGGACCAATCTATAGGTCCTCAGGTCAATCGGGAGACAGACAAGGATTTTTTCTTCCGTTCTGTCCCCCGAGGGACAGACTGGAATAATTCATAAAAGGAATTATGATGATGGCAGTAGGCAGAGCACATAGCACGAACGACTGATGACCGAAAGCATAGAAAAGTTCTCAAGTAGAGGCCACGTACCGGCAAGCAGACAGATGGCAGTGGATGACAGATTATGATTTCAAAATCCAGGTGTGGACGTCTTATGGCTGCTGAATAGATGATATTATAATTATTTTACGCCAAGAATGGCGTAGGTACACTATAACCTACTTAAACCGGGTACAGAATTCGAATATTCGCACGTATCAATTATTGACGTAATAATTTTTACATTATTGTTGATTTTTCAAAAACGAGTCAACCGATTTCAATAAAATTTAATGGGACAACTCTGAAGAATGGTCCTAATACATTCTCTTTGGAATGGTCTACTAAACAAAAAAAAACTGTACAAGTGCGAGTCAGGCTAGCACATCGAGGATTCCGTACAAATCTAGAAAATTTCACAAAATTGGGAAGTAAGTTGTTAAAATCTCTATACTGTACCATCAACAAAAAGTTTTTTTTATTTCACTTTTCTCGTCATACATCGAAAATTACACATTGTTAAAATAATAAAAAACCTGTTTCAGCATGTGCTAATGAAGTTCTTTTATATGATAACTTACATGATACGATTTACTCACGTTTGAATGCATATTTTGTGAATTTTGAGGCCCTTTTTTTGTGATATAAATAAAAATGTACAGTTTTCAGATTTATTCCTGTATGTGTACTCTGATACAAGGCTTTTGGCCAAATTTCATAGTTCTATGCCAACGGGAAGTACCCTGTAGGTTTTGATTTTTGTGAGTGTCGAAATATGAGGTTTTTACGACATAAACGGCTCTAACTATCTTAAACGAAATGAGAAGTTTTTCTTTTACTCAAATGCAAGAGACCGTACATATACGTATACAGTTTAAATTTCAACTCGATATCTTTACGCGTTCCCGAGATAAAGAGTCTTGACATACACACAGAGGGACAGACGGACAAAAAACTGATCCTGTAAGGGTTCCGTTTTTTCCGTTTGAGGTACGGAACCCTAAAAATCAAAATCGGCGGATGGCAGAGCAATCGCGTAACATTCATATAAAATATAGACGGTCGAATTGAGAACCTCCTTTTTTGAAGCTGGTTAATGGTGTTTGTACCTGCTACGTACGCTGTCAAAGTAACAAAGGAAGATATGTTGATGTTGCCTTTGACGTTGATGTTAGACTGGACCTTGACTGGACCTAGGGCATGCAACCCGGTTCACCGAAAACCGAAAAAACCGGGTAACCGACCGCATTTGAAACTCGGTTTTTTCTAGTTATAAACCCGGTTTTTTCGGGTTTTTCGGTTTTTCTACGATTTTTTAAAATTCATATATTAAGTAAGTAAGTTCGTATAGGCCGGGTGGCTAGCCCTGGTGTCAGAGTTTTTAGGCCGCCTGAAGGCCTCTGACATGGCTTAACATTAACTCCTTCGTAATACATTCTTCGTATTACATTATTGTCATCTAGTTGCTCTAACACTTTTTTCTATGTATAAAATTACGCCTAATGTACCATTGACCAATGACTATTATATAACTACGTGCTAAGGATGAAATTCAAGTGCGAAAGTCTTCATTCTCTCTTTCTCTCGCTTTACATAGTGAATTAGTGAGTATCGTCATATAGGCAGAGCTGTAGCGTTATAAGCGTAGTGGGACGCGTTTTGTCTCGTCTTGACCGAAATGCTATCAACCGCCGCCTTTTTGTATTGTTACATTAGTCTGACAGTCTCTGCTACGCTAAGTAGTAAAACTAAGCGTGATATATTTTGCACGTTTGTCTAATATTTGTAAATTATACATAAAGGAAAGCTCGATTGTTGATATTAACAAACAAAATAAATATCATCCATCCATCCATCCATCAGCCATAAGAAGTCCACTGCTGGACATAGGCCTCCCCTATGCATCTCCAATAAGACCGGGTGGAAGCGGCTTGCATCCAGCGCGATCCTGCGGTCTTAATAAGGTCATCCGTCCACCTTATGGGTGGACGTTCTACGCTGCGCTTGCCGGTACGTGGTCTCCACTCGAGAACTTTTCGACCCCATCGGTCATCAGTCCTCCGCGCTATGTGCCCAGCTCATTACCATTTCAACTTGCCAATCCGTTGGGCGATGTCGGTAACTTTGGTTCTTCTACGGATCTCCTCATTAATGATTCGATCTCGCAGAGAGACTCCAAGCATGGCCCTCTCCATAGCTCGTTGGGTTGCTTGGAGCTTACTAATAAGGCCCATAGTGAGAGACCACGTTTATGTGCCATAAGTCATCACGTGCAACATACACTGGTCTAAAACTTTCGACTTGAGGCACTGAGGTATGTCGGATGAGAAGAGGCTACGCAATTTTCCGAACGCTGCCCAGCCGAGTTGGATTCGGCGATTGACCTCTTTCTTGAAGTCGGACCTACCTAACTGGACTACTTGTCCTAAGTAGACGTACGAGTCAACGACTTCAAGAACCGAGTTCCCAATATAAATCGAAGAGGGTACAACATGGGAATCACATTTGACTTTCGACTTGACCATGTTCATCTTAAGACTGTTGAGAAACCCGATTGAGGCTTTCCAGAATCGTGCTGAGCTCTTCTATCGATATTGGCATGACTACTATATCGTCGGCAAACCGAATGTGAGTGAGGTATTCGCCATTAACATTGATGCAATCCTTTCCATTCTAGGAGCTTGAACGCTTCTCAAAAGTAGCCGTAAACAGTTTCGAAGAAATTACGACTTATGCCTGTTTTTAAAGGGATCGCCTTGGAGCTTTCTTCCTGTACTCAGACCGACATAGTGGCCATATTATACAAGACTGCAACACTTCAACACGCTTTCTCATAGTCCGCAAACGCTAAACAAAGTGGCAAATTATACTCTTCGGTCTTCTGTATAACCTGCCGCAGCGTATGAATGCGGCTTGTTCGGAAGGCTCATAAAGCCTACGCTCGAGACGGTTCGTAATGACCCTTGAAAGCAGCTTATAAACATGGCTCAGAAGTGAGATGGGTCTATAGTTCTTCAATAAGGTGTTGTCGCCTTTCTTGAAAAACAACACCACCACGCTTCTGCTCCATGCTTCTGGCGTGATGCGCTCGAGGACGACGGTGTTGAAAAGCTTAGGGAGACTTTTAGTACCGGTGTTCCACCCGCTCTCAGCAGCTCTGATGTCATACCGTCATCACCCGGCGCCTTGTTATTCTTAAACTGATTCAGGGCCATTCTAATCTCGTACATGCTGATGTCCGGGATATCTTTGGTGAACTGTCAGGTAAGCTGGGTCTTGGATCTCTGGCCGCGCTATTGGTTATATAGGTTATTGGTTTGGTTATACACAACATATTTATACATATACGCGTCGAGTTGAGTACCTCCTCTGTTTCTTCGGTTGAAAAGCATTTGATATCATCACACACGTTAATTTTCTCCGCCTCATCTATTCTCAAAGTACCGCTGCAACAAAATTACAATCTTCTGGCCCAGCATTTGCAATAGAGAAATATGTTAAACAGGGAGACCCACTGTCCCCGAAAATATTCACGGGCGTCCTCGAAGAAGTTTTCGGAAAGCTGGCGGCAAGCTGGGATAGAAGTGGTGTTGATATCGATAAAAAAAAGGTTAACTAATCTTCATTTTGTAGACGATATCGTTATTTTCCATTTTGACTTATGGTGTACAAACATTGTTTTTGACAAACAGGTGTCTTTAACTAAAGTCTAAAAGTCCAAACTCAAGGTTTGCCAAAGAGCGATGGAGCGCAGTATTCTCGGTGACCGGCTAATAGACCGAGTACAAAACACCGAACTGCGTTCCAGAACACAAATCAAAGATTTGGCTTTCACTGCCGCTAAACTGAAGTCGCAGTGGGCCGAGTAAGTCAGTCGCATGCCAGAAGACCTCTGGGATAAAATCACCTCCGAATGGGGTCACAACTCGGTGCGGCTTCGTAGAGGCCTATCTAATAGAGAATCTGCACTCTCTATTAGATAGCGCGAATACATTTAATCCAAATTGGCAGGCATCAGGACAAGACCGACGCAACTGGAAATCTCGAGGAGAGGCCTTTGCCCAACAATGGGACAGTACAGGGTCATAAACAAACAAACAAACCATTATTTTTAGTATTTTCATATACTTACCAAAAAAAACCCGAAAAACTCGAAAAACCCGATTTACCCGGTTTTTTAAATCAAAAACCGAAAAACCCGGTTTTCCAAAACCACCCGGTTTTTGCATGCCCTAACTGGACCCACGAAGTGAATAGATGACCTCAATGTCCAGCAGTGGCAGTGTGACCTTGTTCAGTAGATTGACTACCGTTTCAGTAGATTTTCGTGGTAGTACGGTAGATTTTCAAAAATGGAATTGGAGGTCAGCGAGATACATTTGGTGACGCCATAGGCTCCGCTCTGGGCGCTGAGACCATAGGATTGCGATTTGGATGAAATCTACAACGCGGAACCGGCTGTAGATTTCAGTAGAAAAATAAGTGACGTCAGTAGATTTCAGTAGAAAAACAAGCTTCGTTTAGTGGTCCACCTGGTTTTAAAAACGGCAACACTGAGTGGTGGTCGTCCTATGGCTGATGAATGATATACGTACGCTGTTAGAGTCTCCAATGAAGAGGTGTAGATGGTGCCTCCGACGTCGATGTGGACCGGTGCGTTGTACTTGGTGGTGACGGCCACTCGGGGGATCCCCGTGATGGGCTCCTTCTTCACGGGCGCCAGGCCTTCGGGCTGCGGGCTGCCGGGCTTCACAGGCAGCATCTTAACCCTGTAATCCATATTGATCAATCATTATTATGTGCCAAAAATAGCACGACCGATTTCCATAAGTAGGTAAGCCGTAAGTATAGACCGGGTGGCTAGGGCTAGTGTCAAAGTTTTAAGCCGCTCGAAGAACTCTGAAATGGCCATACGGTTCAAACAACCGGAATCTACAATTTAATGTATCATCTGTAAATACCGTATCATTTGTTACGTTAAATTACCACCCGCGGTAGACTATTTGAAAACTAATGCAATAATCAATGATTGTTGTTTGCTAATCATTATTTATTTATATATCGCCAAAAATAACATTTTAACTGACTCTAACCGTGTACAATTGAGTAGTTTCCATGGTTCATGATTGGCGGAGTAATCGGGTAACATACAAAAACATACAGACGAATTAAGAAGCTTCTTTTGTTGAAGTCGGTTAAAAATGACATGAACGACTTCAATCATTGCAATCTGCGCACGAAATTGGAATAGCTCCCTCGAATCGATGTAGGTGGATATACTTTTTGTAGATTATCGTTGATTAACCAATTTCGATAAAATGTATAGACTAACTTTGGGCTATATTCTTTCAAATAAAAAAGTATTAATAAAATTGCTCTATAAAAAGTTGTGCGTATTTAAGCATGAAAAAATATTCGCGTTGACCTGATAACCTCCTCCGTATCTGAGAAATCTGATATCTCCTTGTAAAAAATTCACACAGATTTCTTTCAAGGCACGACAATCTATTCAACATACCCCAAGCCGCGCACCGTTAATGATAATGCATCACTAACTGGTAAGTGCATCGAAGACGTGAGGTATCCGCGGGCTCTCGTGGGAGCCGCGACCCACTGCGCCTCTCTCACGGCACAATCCAAATTATACCTACTATTAAACACCCAGACACCCTAGCAACACCACGAAACAAGTTAAGATAGACATACGAAGACAGTTGTGCCTTTTTTTACGATGGGGAAATCTTTGCTATAGGGTGCAGCCGAGTTATTTCGGTGGCCAGCCCTTGTGTTCTCTTGGGATCTCGGGGATCTCCAAAGAAACGAACCGAAGCTCTCACCATTTTATTTGACTTCTCGAGCCTACCTAAGCTTGACGCTCTTTTACAACAACGTGGTCACACTCTTTGTCGAATTCTATTGTCCTAGCATCAGGGCCAAGACTCTATTGTACCTAACATCGTCTAAGGTATTCAAATAATAAACTACTATGTATATTTTTGTAAACTCATTGCGCCTCTTTCAATCAAGGCTTAAGCTCCAAAATATACCTACCTTCTACTGAACGCCCAGACACCCTAGAAACGCTGAGAAATATGTCACGAAAGTTAAAATTTCCTGTACCTAACATCGACTAAGTCACCCAAAAAATAAACTACTTTATACATTTTAAAAACTCATTGCGCCTCTTTCTATGCTTAAGCTCCAAATTATTCCTACTAATAAACACCTTTGACTCTCTAGCAACACCAAGAAATTTGTCACGAAAGTTCTCTCATCTATAGACTTTGCTGTGCCTATTTAACATCGACTAAGGTAGGTAGCAGTAGTAGGTACTACCCAAAAAATAAACTACTTACTTTTTTGTCTCTTTGTGCGTTTTACGCGGCACAAGTTCGATAACGAGTCAGTTACTTATGAGGCTGTAGAATAATAGTAGGATAGTTATTATAATAATAAAAATATAGGTAGTTGCGAACTACAATAATTAGTAAAGAGCCCACGAAGAGCCCCACACGCCCTATAGTCTAGCCATATAATAGATGCGAAGGGACTTCGTCTCGCCTCACAACCGGGTAAATACACATGAATGGAGCGCTAGGTGTGAACTGGAGATAGGACTGCTGGATGCATTCAAGAGATAAGAAATAATTGAAGTCAGTGTCCAGTGCGGCTAGGGTTACCAGAAAATGTAAGTCTGAAAAACCATGATGCAATAGAAAAGTGAAAAGTTTAAATTGAAGAGTGAACATGCGTTACAATTTTTTTTAAATGAAACTTCTAATGCGATTTCCAACAAGGTTGCGTTAAACGTTTAACACTACCACGGAGGGGGTATGAAAGCACTGTCGCATTAAACGTTCAACGCTCCTGGTTTCTACCCCTTCCTATTTTCATTTCCACATTACGAAGTTTCACTTCTACGGCGTGGAAGGACTCCACCCATCATTTTTTAGGGTTCCGTACCTCAAACGGAAAAAACGGAACACTTATAGGATCACTTTGTTGTCCATCTGTCCGTCTGTGTCAAGACTCTTTATCTCGGGAACGCGTAAAGATATCGAATTGAAATTTATACTGTATAAGTATATATATGGTTTCTTGCAGTTGTGTAAAAGAAAAACTTCTCAGTTATCGTTTCAAAAAGTTAGAGCCGTTTATGTCGTAAAAAAGCATAATTTTTCGACACTCACAAAAATCAAAACCTACAGGGTACTTCCCGTTGACATAGAACTATGAAATTTGGCGAGAAGTATTATCTCAGAGTACACATACCTATAGGAATAAATCTGAAAACTGTACATTTTCTTTTAAATCACAAAAAATAGGACCTCAAAATTCACAAAATATGGGTTCAAAATTCAAAGTGAGTAAATCGTATCATTTAAGGTATCATATAAAAGAACTTCATTAGCACATGCTAAAGCAGGTTTTTATTATATTAATGATGTGTAATTTTCAATGTATGACGAGAGTCATAGAAAATTACTCTCAAGTGAAAAAAAAAACTTTTGTTGACGATTATAGTATAAAGATTTTAACAACTTACTTCCCAATTTTGTGGAATTTTCTGGGTTTGTACGGAACCCTCGGTGTGCGAGCCTGACTCGCACTTGTCCGGTTTCTTTTCTTAGTTTATGTCACTTCTGTTGTCTTTCATTATTCTGACACCCTGACTCACAACCACTCTCTTTCATTTCCAAATGCAGTATGACGTTGCCGCGTTGACGTTCGATTAATCTAACATAAACTGGTATTCGTTTAGTAAAAAACCCGGAGATTAATATAGATACGGTAACCCTGTAATACGGCGGCCGCAGGCGGCGGACCGCGCCCGTTGACATGCAGGAATGTCGCCGTACATTTGCATTTGCAATTTGGCAAAACTCTGATTTATATATACAAACCTTTTTTTTTTGAGGAAATTCAGTAGAGTCCAATTCAATTTTCATTGTGCAGAAAAAATGTCTCAGAATTATATCACAGATACACTTCGTAATGTATTTGAAGCCAATAATTTTCTAACCCTTACTGGTACCTATCTATATCTATAATACCTGCATGTTTGTCAAAAATAATAAAAACTTTTTCAGTGACCTTAAGTCGAATCGTACCGAAGTCCAGAGATCGCAATACAAATACGACATCTGTATACATCTATCTAATAATGCCATATTCTCAAACAGCACATATGCTATGGCTATTAAAATCTATAACTGCTTACCCTTACATATAAAATAATTAGAAGGAAAAGCTTTACAAAATCGCTAAAGTCCTAGCTGGTTTCAAAAGTCTTCTATTAAAGAATATTTTAAAAACTGCAAATTAATTTAATTCGGTTTACCCAATTTATAAAGGTGTCTATATTTAATTCTGTAACTCTAGCTTAAGACTGTATAAACATAAGTGTTTTATTATTGTGCGCTCGAAATGGGCAGGCAGGCTGATTGAACTTTTTAATAGTAGATTAGTAGACAAGGGCAAGGGCAAAGCATCAATTGCAGCGCTGTTGAGGCGCACGAGCGCAGCGAGGGCGCCTATAGTTCGAGGGTGCAATTGGTGCTTACACCCGAGCTAACTATTCTGCTTTACATCTCGATTGTGAGGTAAGTAGAAAAAACCGGCATTACAAGAATAAAACATTGTATTTTTTGAAACAATACTTAAACTAAAAGTTTTCTATTCCCGCCTTTTTTCATTAAAAAGAATCTAGTAAAGAACTAATTTTTTTTTCAAGAACGAAATTGAGCTTCGCCTTTCGATATTTAAAAATAATGACTATTATACTCACACAAAGACAAGGCTGAATAGCAAAGCGACCTCTTTGGGCTGAATGCATGATGTCTATTGCCAGTATGATGTTTAGATGTACGCGAACTTTTTGAAAGAAAAAGTGTTTTTTTAATTACTTACCGCCCTAGGGCTTTTCTAGCTATATTATTACCCTAGAGCGCTAATTAGTCACCTACAAGCCCCAGTTGGAGGTAATAAGAACCTACTTACCGAACATGAGAGATGTAAATATATGTACCTAACATCATTTTGTACAGTGTTACACAGCTACGAGTAAGCAATAAAGTTTATTTCTAATTCTATTTACCACACCACAAAAATTCCGACCCTTTGACGCCGAAAATCATGGATGTAATAATAAATTGTCAATTGCGAGTTGTTGTCTTTAAAGAGTTGTTTTCAAATAGTGTTATAACTAGCCAAGCGCAGCGAGACTAATCATAACACTCTTATTCCGAAGTGGTGAAGATAATTATGATGATGATTAATTTTTATAAGGTCATTAGATAGTTGACTGCTAGAATAACATAATTTATAGGACAAGTAATGTGTTTGTGAGGTCATTGACCTCTGAGAGATGTGCAAGTTTGAGAATATCAAATTTCCTTTACAACTCAAACAGTTAAAATAACTCAGAAATATTTTTACTCAGAAAGTTACGGTCAATAAAATCAGAAAGATTTAACATTATATCTTTATACTGTAGAAATTAACGGGGCAACTTTATTTCAACTTCGGTGACCTATGATTTCACAAACGGTACCTACTTAATTACATCTGACAAAAATGTTTCATGAAACCTTCCATTCAATTCAAAACCCAATTCAACGATAACAACCTACATGAGGGGGTGGGGTTGTAAAAATTGTTTCGTCCCTTACTTTCCATGGGATATATCCCTTAAGGTGAGTATAGACTACAACATTTTCTCAAGCATTTCAATGTAATGTAACGTTCCTGCGAATGGTCGGCGCTCTGTATGCTGAGTGTGAGTTTTGTCGTAAACATGACGCGCTCGCCGCGAGCGATGAACTTGCACTCGCACAGAGTGTTTCAAAAACGCGCCGCTAGTGGCGCTGTACATATCTTCATACAAATTACATGCTTACGCGCTCGCGGCGAGCGCGTCATGTTTACGACAAAACTCACACTCAGCATACTGTTCAGCGTAATGTTTACAGCCAGGCAATTACCCGTAACATTTCTTGTACCTTGAGATGACTCTTTCTTAAATTATCGGACGTACAATGTCGCACCCACGCATCGCCCGCGCTCATGCAAAGGCTCTACAAAATGTTACACCAATACACTCGTTGGCTTGAACAATTTCTGTAATAACAAAACGGCGAGCGTGCTCGACGTCTGGTTCGTGAAAGGTGATACATTAGAACATATCATAGAGCGGCTCGATGTTTTGTTACAAGTAAATGTTGTAGTCTATACTCATCTTTATTTACAATTTTTAAGTATTTAAAATTGAGATATGTATGTACTGTAACTATTATAATGTAAAACTTCATGCAATTTTGATTCATAAATAATATTAGGACGAATGCACGGAATACCGCCAAAACGCGATGCGTGCTTGCAATTTTGCTTATACGAGTCAAGTACGTTTCACGTACTTGTCGATACGTTAGCAATACGAAAGTTTATTTACTTCGTTTGTGTTCTGAAATTTAGTTCCTTTTACGGACGATAGGGACGCTGTTCATTTTTAATACATTTCTTTCTCGATAACAATAGATGTTGTGCAAAAATAGAAGCGACATAGGTAAGGTCGCCCGTGTGCCATTTACAAATTTTGTTACGTTGATAACGCTGCTCTGTTATTGCTAGTACAACTAAAAGTGTTTTTGATACTTGGTAGACACCGATTCGGTTTTCATCAGTACTCGCGTCCACCAAATAGTCGGTACCTTGGCTACTGATTAAAATCTTATTGTTAGTTCATCGTAACTCCAGGACGGTTCTCTTATTGCACAAACTCTACGAATATTTTTGCAAGGGTTCGTGCTTGAGCTACTGTGGTTCGGGCGGTAAAATAATTCCGCCAGTCTATGAGGGTTAGTTTGTATTAGAGCCACAACAGATGTCACTGTACTGTCTTAAAACGCACAAACGCTACACGCGCTATTCAAGTTATACCTTATCACACATTAAATATCAATATCAATATTCACCCATTAATGTCATTTATATTTTATACTTACTTATTGCTTAATTTTTGGAAGTGCCAATCGTTGAACGATTGGTCTTGCTGATACTATCAAATAAATAATTACTGGTCGGATCTCTTTAGACCCGACCGGTATTTCCAGATGCACTGTTATTACCCACAGCAGATTTACTGTAATTTTACTTCATCTACTGTACACTAGTCTATGGTAAATACTGTACTGTAACAGCCTTTTTAATAGTCCACTGCAGGACGTAGGCCTACCCACGAAGGGTGATTGGGCCATATCCACCACGCTGGCCCAGATTCACATACGCCATCGAATTTCTTCTGCGGACGTATGCAGGTTGCCTCACGATGTTTTCCTTCACCGAAAAGCCGTACATAAGTTCCAAAGAAACTCATTGGTACGGGATCGGAATTTGAACCCACAATCTCACGATTGCAGGTCGGGTGTTACTACCACTAGACCACCACGGCTTCTAATGTGAATACGGGGTATAAAATTGTATTTTTTATATAATTTCTTTAAATATCTGTACATAGAAATAATAGAATAAAAAAAGGTTTAGGGATCTAATAGTTATAACGCAGCAAAGATAATGAAAGATACCGCCTTTGAATCTTCAAAAGCTTATATTTCGGCTTAGTCTTGAATGATTTGGTTGATACTCGCAAATCTTGTTAGTATTTAGTTATTAAACGATTTAGTTAAACATTATCGAAATCGGGTAACCCGCAGTTCATCGCATCCATGCAAAGACTGACCGCGCTAAACGTTGTTCAGCGCTACACGAAGTAGATCCGTAACCTTCTTACCACAAAAGTTTTTCTCACGCTTTAGACAATGTTTAACAGTACAAATTGCGCGGCTTAACTGTGTTTAGAGCGTGTTTAAATCTTATGTGGTAAGGTGGTAAATTATTAAATACTATGGACCCAACGGAAAAACGCAAAAAATCTGCTGTTTCATACATAATTGCAACTCGGAATCTACAAACATAAAAAACAGCTGAAAAAATGTTAGATGAATGAACTGTTTTTTTTTAGTGGCCCCATAGTAAAAATTGTTCGTAATAATGGCCTAAATCACACCTTCTTCGGCTTCAAAATACCCTATCTTCGTAAGCCCTCATGTACCGATAAAGGAACTAAAACTTATTACATAGTCAGTAAAGCCGAGATATCGCCGGACGTACCTCCGAAGGAACTAACACTTTAACGATAAGTTAAAGTAAATCGCTCCAAATGAAAAATCTATGACTTCGATTATCGAATAAGTTATCAGTGCGTACGATAGGCTTTCGTAGATGGTGACGATAATTCATTCATCTCGTGTCAATGGCTATAACATCTTATTTTTTTACGATGATTATGATGATGATGGTTTCAAATATCGTTGGCAGCGCTTACAACTCTTTAGAATTACAAATTACTACTACTAAGCTTGTAATCAATTCTAATTAGGTATAAGTGACATTTAAACTATTCTCTGAAAAGAGGAAAGTGACCAAATATGGAATACCGTTTTGTTTTTCAAGCATAAATAAAATATGCATAAGAAATCAAAAACTTTTAATCGTAATTATAAGCAGTTAATATATTTGCGCTCTGGTAAGTGACTGTTTTGTATAATACTAGTTGCGCCCCGCGGTTTCACCCGCGCAGCTCATGATTGTATTTGGGTACAATACTGAGTAAAATGTCTTTGTGGCAATTTAACAATTAGGTAGGTATATCTGAAAAGCCGTGGTGTTCTAGTGGTAATGATATCCGCTTTGCAATCGTATTATAATATATTTACGATGGTTTCAAAGTCCGGTGCTGTTCCAATGAATTTATGTATGGAATTTCAATTTTCAATCAATTTCAACGTTCAATCAACTTAGATGATAATCTTTAGGAACTTTGGTGAAATACTAAAATATAGCTATTTCCAATACCCAGTTCAGATCCAGGTGTATAACTCATTATATATGACCTGAAACCGAAAATGAAACATTTTATCCCTTTGAGTATTACTAGAAAACATCATCCGATAAAAAATATACGCCGCAGTTTCTGAGTCTGAAGCTGCATACTCTACCTAGTTTTCTCATCAACTCACTACCTCAAAATTAAAATAAAACTTAGTTATACAGTCAGCAAATGTTCTGGATACCTGTGGGTGTAATAGTCCGTATTTGGACTCATCAACTGTCCATATTTGGGACTTCTAACTAATTTAAGTCGAATTCAAGACTGAAGGCTGTCTGTTTTCGGCCAAAAGAGACCCTTTCAATTGTCTCCCACTTTCCGTGGTGTCTCCGTTCCGGTAACTGACAGCTTGGAATTATTAGGCGTTTCACTCTCATATTCTCTTAACTTTGGCTCTTACATAGAGTCCAAAGCCCAATTAGCCTCCAAAAAACTCGGTGTTCTCTCTAAGGTGAGACGGTATTTCACACCTGAGCAACTGCTTAGTCTTTATAAAGCACAAGTCAGGTCTTGCATGGAATACTGCTCTCACCTTTGGGATGGCTCTGCCAAATATCAACTGGAGGCTCTGGAGTCAATTGAGAGACGAGCCAGGAGGCTGATTGACAACGACACCTTGACTAAGACGCAGCTGCAAAGTCTTGAGCATCGTCGCAAGGTAGCGTGTTTGTCGGTCTTTTACCGGATACACTTCGGAGAGTGCGCCCAGGAGTTGCACAATCTGGTCCCCCCTGCCTCTTTCTTCTATCGTACGGCTAGACGGACGCGACCAAAGCGCCATCCTTTTATGGTGGACATTCTGCGCGTTAGAACCAAGCGTTTCGAATCCTTATTCCTCATACGAACAGCCGAAATGTGGAATGCTTTGCCTGGGTCTGTCTTCCCGTTAAAGTACAACGTGAGTGTCTTCAAATCCCGAGTAAATAGGTATCTTCTAGGTAAGCGTGCTACACCCTAGAACGCACATCTGCTTAACATCAGGCAGTGTGTAGTCAAACGCAACCTATTCGAATTAAAAAAAAAAACAAATTTCTAAATTTAATAAAGAAATAAAATAATAGGTCTTCGGGAAATCAAGGAAATCATTTTTGACCGACGAACCACCGGAGGAGGTATATATATATATAAATATATTTATGTATAACCAAACGCATCACTTTTTTCATTGTGGTCCGATTTCAATAATTCTTTTTTTACTTCGAAATTACTTCGGAATTGGTTCCATTAAAATGTTATCGAAATCGGCTTAGCCATTTTTAATAAATCAACAATAATGTGAAAAATGCTACATCGATCCGTGCGAAATATTCGCGAATTCTGTACACGGGTGAAGTCGGTCATGCTATTTTTTGCAAAAAATAATCTTGTTACTACGATAAAGTTTTCTGCAAGCAGCAAAACATACTACTCACCGCAGACGAAGCACCCGGTTGACGGACATGTTTGTAACATACGAATATATCTACGTTTAGTGATGCGAAATGATTGACAATCACTGTTTTTTGTGTCTAGGTAAGTCTCATAGTTTACAAGAAATACCGGTATTCCACGTACCTAAGGGTTACTATTCCATATTTGATTACTTTCCTCTATCACCGTGATCTCACCTTTGTAGGTTTCTCAAAACGGCGGAAACTTTAAGGAGAACCTAATTTCTTAAGTACGAAAAGACCAGACTGTGTACAGTAGTTAAAAAAATCCATCAAAATATGGTAAATAATGGCGCAGAGTAAGGCACATGCCACACGGGCGTTGACGTCGCGTAATTGCACCGCGGCGTCACCGCCGCTGCACCGCCGCGGTGCAGCGGCGGTGCTGAGCGTCGTCGCGGCGACACCGCGGCGCCCAGTGTTGCCTTAGACACTGATGACATCTAGGCAGTTAGCGGAAAAAAAGGTTTTAGGGATAACCGGCTGAAGATAAGTAAAATCTCTCATACTTATACAGTCTGATTTTGTGTGAGCCAACCGCAGAAAGAAAGTGTTTTTGTTCTTCGTTTGATATATTAGAGAAATAATGTGGCCGATCGATAAAATCTGAAATAGATGCATTGATTTGTGCAAAGTGACATGAAAAATATCTCATAAGCCCATCGAGTATGGACTTGTGTGATTTGTCACGACGAGTGGCACAGTAACAGCTGTCCAAGTGACAGCTGTCAAACTTTAAAGTGATTTATCTAGGTCATTATCGATTCTAGACTACTACTGTCTTCACAAAAGTAATAGAACTCGACAAGATCTACATTTCGGATGACAGCTGTCAAACTTCAAAGTGAGTTTATCTCGGTTATTATTGATTCTAGACCATTAATGTCTTCACAAAAGTGATAGAACTTAACGAGATCTACATTTCAGATGACAGTTGTCAAACTTAAAAGTGATTTATCTCGGTTATTATCGATTCTAGGCTACTGCTCTCTTCACAAAAGTAATAAAGCTCGACGAGATCTACATTTCGGATGACAGCTGTCAAACTTCAAAGTGATCCGAAATGTAGATCTCGTCGAGCTTTATTACTTTTGTGAAGAGAGCAGTAGTCTAGAATCAATAATTACCGAGATAAATCATTTTTAAGTTTGACAGCTGTCATCCAAAATATAGATCTCGTCGAGCTCTATTACTTTTGTGAAAAGAGCAGTAGTCTAGAATCAATAATTACCGAGATAAATCACTTTTAAGTTTGACAGCTGTCATCCGAAATACAGATCTCGTCGAGCTCTATTACTTTTGTGATGAGAGCAGTAGTCTAGAATTTATAATAACCGAGATAAATCACTTTTACGTTTGACAGCTGTCATCTGAAATGTAGATCTCATTAAGCTCTATCACTTTTGTGAATACAGCCGTAGTCTATAATCGATAATTACCGAGATAAATAACTTTTAAGTTTGACAGCTGTCATCCGAAATGTAGATCTCATTAAGCTCTATCACTTTTGTGAATACAGCCGTAGTCTATAATCGATAATTACCGAGATAAATCACTTTGAAATTTGACAGCTGTCACTTGGAAAGCTGTTACTGTGACATTCGTCGTGACAAATTACACGATCTGATTTCTAACGTGTACGAGGGATTTTTCTCATCTTCAGTTTAAGATTGAAAGGTTGTCGTCAAAACCTTTTTTCCCGCTAAAAATTCATAGAATACTCGAATACTCTAGATTTAATGTCTAAATCGCTACCGGCAACACTGGTCGCCGCGGTGACGCCGCGACGACGCTCAGCACCGCCGCTGCACCGCGGCGGTGCAGCGGCGGTGACGCCGCGGTGCAATTACGCGGCGTCAACGCCCGTGTGGCATGTCTGTAAGAGAGATGCCAGACGGGCGGTGTCGCCGCGACATTGCACCGCGGCGTCACCGCCGCTGCACCGCCGCGGATCAGCGGCGGTGCTGAGCGTCGTCGCGGCGACACCGCGGCAAGGCAACCGCATTGAATGCTTTATTTTCTAATTTGATTTATGTTCAAGGCCGCCATAAGCCGCCATATTTTACAAGCAGTTTAGTTCAGTTATAAAAGGAAGTAATAGGAAAATAATTTTCTGAAACAAATAAATGAAAGCAAATAAATTAATACTGTACAATGGCCTAAGCTAATTATTGCATCTCTTTTATAAGGTTTTTCTTGGGGTTCTGTACCTCAAACGGAAAAAACGGAACCCTTATAGGATCACTTTGTTGTCCGTCTGTCCTTCTGTCCGTCTGTGTGTATGTCTCGATATAAGGAGTCATTACTCCTTATATCGAGAACGCGTAAAGATATCGAGTTGAAATTTAAACTGTAAACGTATATCTATGGTTTCTTGCAGTTGTGTAAAAAAAACCGGACAAGTGCGAGTCAAGCTCGCACATCGAGGGTTCCATACAAACATATTGTTAAAATAATTAAAAACCTGTTTTAGCATGTGCTAATGGAGTTATTTTATATGATACCTTACATGGTATGATTTACTCACTTTGAATTTTGAACCCATATTTTGTGAATTTTGAGGCCCTATTTTTATGTGATTTAAACAAAAATGTACAGTTTTCAGATGTATTCCTATATGTGTACTCTGAGACAATGCTCTTCACCAAATTTCATAATTGAATGTTAACGGGAAATATCCTGTAGGTTTTGATTTTGTAAGCGTTGAAATATGCATTTTTTACGACATAAACGGCTCTAACTTTTTTATACGGTAACTGAAAAGCTTTTCTTTTACACAACTGCAAGAATTCACAGGTTTACGAGTACGTATGTAGTTAAAATTTCAACTCGATATCTTTACGCGTTCCCGAGATAAAGAGCCTTGACATAGACGGACAGACGGACAACAAAGTGATCCTATAAGGGTTCCGTTCTTCTCTTTTGAGGTACGGAACCCTAAAAATTCTCAGTTTTCGTTTAAAAAGTTAGAGCCGTAAAAAACGCATATTTCGACACTCACAAAAATCAAAACCTGTAGGTTAGGGGTGGTAACCTGTTGACATAGAACTATGAAATTTGACGAGAAGCATTGTCTCAGAGTAAACATAGGAAAAAATCTGACAATTGTACATTTTTATTTAAGTCACAAAAAATAGGGCCTCAAAATTCACAAAATATGGGTTCAAAATTCAAATCGTATCATATAAGGTATCATATAAAAGAACTTCATTAGCACATGCTTAAACAGGTTATTAATTTTTTAATAAATGTGTTATTTTCGAAGTATGACGAGAAAAGTGAAAAAAAAAACTTTTTTTTATAGATTATAGAGATTTTAACAACGTATTTCCCAATTTTGTGTAATTTTCTGGATTTGTACGGAACCCTCGATGTACGAGCCTGACTCGCACTTGTCTGGTTTTTTTTTTTCGATTTGATTAAACTTACAGAGCGATCGCAAAAAGTTAACGGTCTGTTTTCGACATGCGATGTGCCCACGGCGATTATTGGTTACGCACGAAAAATCACCAAAATATTTTATTATTTCACAGCAAACCACGAGGTTTAATCGGACATGTTCACTTGAATATATTCAGTGTAGGTAAATTATCTCTGCGCTCCGATCAATTACTTTATTACCTACTTACTAACATGAATGATGAATAAAATAACCGTTTGTCAGAGGATGTTTTGTAGCATCTTGCAACGTTTTGAATTAAGTACATAATTTTAACAATTATACAGTTTTTATTTTCCAACTGCAGTTTTTTACATATTTTTTTTGGGCTTTGTTGTGTGGGCCGAAATAAGCTGATGATGGTGATGATGATTTGTTTTCTAACCTAAACCAAAGTTTAAATTCGGAATCATTGCGTTAACAACTGTAGTTGTCAATCTCGTTGAGTCTTTATCGACTTCGAAAAGTAGGAAATCTCAATTCGAAGGTATTTGCAATAGTCCACTGCAGTACGTATTCCTACCCACAATGGGTGATTGGGCCATAATCAACACGCTGACCCAGTGCGGGTTGATGATTTCTCACACGCCATCGAATTTCTTCGAATACGCAGGTGGCCTCACGATGTTTTCTTTCACCGAAAATTGTGAAATTCTGTACATAAATTCCAATGAATGCATTGATGCGGGA
Organism: Hypomecis punctinalis; assembly: GCA_949316475.1. Classification (NCBI taxonomy): domain Eukaryota; kingdom Metazoa; phylum Arthropoda; class Insecta; order Lepidoptera; family Geometridae; genus Hypomecis; species Hypomecis punctinalis. Next base: position 8,390,447 of record OX438794.1, on the reverse strand, counting down.
TCGGGAATTGAACCTACGACCTCGGTATTGTAAGGTGTCATTAATAGTACTAGACCATAACGGCTTTTATCAGATAAGTATGTTGAACCAGAATGCCGGCTAGAATTTGCTCCATTCCCTAGCTGTACGGTTCAGAAACATTGAATCAAAGCACTTGGCTTAAACTTCTAGTATAAGCCTAATCAAACTTCTTGGCGGCTGTGATGTTAGCCACAAGCTGCAGATAATCCAATTATTTATCAAAATAAAGCTCACTTAACAGCTGCGCCAGGATTGGGTTACCCGGAGCTTGTAGCTAACACAGCCGCGCCAAGTTTGGTTCGGCCTGTACAATAGTAAAACTGCATCTGTACCAGACAAAAAACAACCATATGACACCACTCTGTAAATCGGCTAAGCTAGATTGATTTGATTGTAAATTACATGCATTATTTCCAATATTTACGCTAAAGCAGTCAATAGAATCCAAAGCTCTGTATTAATATTTCAGAGAGCTGTTTAATCCGAGGGAGGGGTCTATAAAATGTACATATATGTACTAGTGTTCGTGCTGCGGCCACAACAGAATGGAGTTGTCAGTACTTTTCTTGACAAGACTTAAGGTGCTAATATAATATATAAAAAGCAATGGGTTAATCCACTTACCCATGTAGGTTAAAAATAACTACCCATATAAATATTGATGTATTAGAGACAGAAATTTTACCAAGAATGATTTACTTGTATTTATTAGACCGGACCAGACGAGACATGGATCATGTTTTTTTACTGTGTCAAAAAACTGCTAACATCATAAACTGCTTTACACAAAATGTGTGTAACGTTTCAAATTCACGTTCCGTCCGGCTCATATACACGGCTCGGACTGGACACGAATAGTACATTGCCTAATTTGAAATGCTTTTTGCATAATGTGCGTAACGTTTCAAATATGTGCTCCGTCTGTACTCCACCCGTGGCCCGTATACGGCCCGGCCCGGACACGGCTCGGTCTAATATAAATCATTACTTATCATTAGTGCTGCGACCACAAGCGGATTGTACTGAGAATAGTGCCGGCGGGTCAGCTGTGGGCCTTTTCATTATAATTACGTGCTTGGGGCGAACCAGCGCCGCTGGAGCTAGATAGATGACGAAAAAAACTTCACTTATCGTAGGTATATACCAAACACTTTTAACACTACGAATATTAAAATTCTCTTCCCTGGAATATGTTTAAGGAGAGTACTGCTGGCTCATAGCTTGTGATCGGGTGTTTTCGGGTCACCGGTTTGCTCGTGGCTTTCACACTATGTACTGTAGCTATTAACTGGCTAACATTTAAACTAAACGTTCTGTATCAACACTATCAACGGTCAGTTCATTGCAAATTTTATTATTTTTTAAATTTACTTAATATAAAAAAATGTTTTTGTGATAAACATTTACAAAATCACAGATGGCGCTTCCAACACTATTGAAGTTGGTAGTAAAATGATAAACATTTCACTAATTTGGCTTTGTTCTAGCTTAATTTGGACAAAGCATCTGGGCCAGAATCCCAGAGGGATGCCGGTTCAAATCCTGCGAGCGCGTCAATTTTTGAAATCTTTATCACAAAAAGAACATTTTCTATAAACCTAGCGTGTAAAGCATTACATAAAAATCATTAATTACATACCTAATATAATACATTTTTCATTTTGAGTCCCGTTACCAGTAACTAATAACACTATACAAATGTCGATAACGCAAAGTGCCTCTTGATATAAGAAGGCACTTTGCTTCATCGCTTGTACTTTGATAGCGAGCTTAGTAATAGATTCTCAGCGAGATTTCATATCCGTGTGCTTAAAGGAGCACTTCCTCTTGTTTTACTAGTAGTTAGCAACTTCCTGTTGTTCGCTGAGCTGCCTTTCGCAGCTTAAACTTTGACGGTATCTAAAACTAAGCTGAATTTAACTTAGCTAAGATTTTATAGCTACTTCGTGTTTCATGACAAACAACCATCGACTTGGCATTTTTTTTTGTTCAAACAACCCTTGTGTCCATAGTCTAGACGAAGAACATATTTTGGCATATCATTGTACTAATCAACTTTTACAAAGGTACTGTACCCAGAAATCGTTGCAAATATTGAAAACCGGAAAGTGTGTTTGTTTCCTTTTCACGCAGCAACAGTGCTCGGGATAGGCTTGGTTATTGGCAAAGATAACATATGTAATTTAAACGTCAGAAAGTGGCTACTTACTTCTAATTAAGCAAAAATTAAGAATGCTGTGGGAAGACGCGGGTAAAGCCAAATGAAATAAAATAGCTATTTCATATATAGGTACTTATTGTCGAAATTCAATGTACTTTTGTATAGATCTTCTCTCTTTTTTCGTGATTTCAGATGTTTTTTATTCCATGTTGACCAAAACTGAAAGATGACTTTGAAAAAAAAACCCTTATTACGCTTAAAGTAGTCCAAAATGTCTAGATGAGAAATAATCACGGAGTGTCTCCACGAATCAGAAATTATACGATACGAGGAGATCCGTAGATAAACATAATTATACTGACTACCTAACAGAAATCGTAAGGAATGCGCATGTAAGACGTTGACTAACATCACAAAAATCTAGTTGATTTTTGTTATGAATAGAAATCGACATGCTGCGTAAATAACACACTACTCCTACTTATGAAAAGCTTACAAAAATCTAATAATAAAATTATTATTATGGCTTTTGTGCCAATATGTACGTCGCTAGTGAGGTCTATAATCTACATAAGGCTGGTGCAGACGAGGTAGCGAAGAATCAAGCGCGCACAATGGAGCGGCGGCGCACAATGGCGGGCCTCGGGACTGCCCGCAGGCCTGTAGTCGCCCTTTCTTTATTTTCAATACTTTATGTTTGACTCGAGCTTTTGCAGACTTGTATTAGTGCAGAAAAACTATACTACAAGACAATATAACACAGCATCGTGATGTAACAAAAGTAAACAAAAATCTAGTTACAAAATCACCAATCTAAAACGGAAAGAGCTTTTGTGCCAGTATGCACCCTGCTTTCCAGTTAGGTCTACAATATAAGGCTGGTGCAGACAAGGTAGCGAAGAACCAACCGCGCACAATGGCTGGCCTCGGGGCTGCCCGCGAGCCCCAGCCCTTCCCTTATTATCAATAGTTTACGAGTATGTTTGGCCGACGGCAAGCGAGCCCGAGGTTTTGCAGACTGAGATGCTCCATCTAGTGTACAAAACTTTAAACAGTTCAAGACTATGCGTGGCTATTGAAACTTAGAAATTCAATGGGAGAGTAGGTAGCACTCGTAGCGTAGTTTGACTAGGTGTTTGTTAGCGATCACCGGATTTCCGCACGGTCAGTATTTGGTTGGGTGACCGCTTTTTAGACCGATGGGTTAAATTGTTGGTCCCAGCTGTTTTAACCGTATAGCCATGTCAGAAGCCTTCAGGCGCCCTAAAATCTCTGACGTCAGGGCTAGCCACCCGGCCTATAGGTACGCGAATTACATAGGTGCAGAGCTATTGGTAACTTGCGCAGCTCCAAAATCAAAAAATCAGATGTTCATTGTTCAAAAGATTCGTGATTATCGACAAAATGTATGGAAAATACTTATTTCTTTCTCACGATTTTAGGGCTAGCTTAAATAAACTTATCTAATTTGTGTACAGCAAAGCTTAGCAAGGATCCTGTATGATATATCCACCAGATCTATCAGATTTTTTTGTCATAACAAATGGTAAAAAAGTCTATCCAAATCCTGTCCCAATAATAAAATGTGGTGTCAGTGTCACAGTAGAGTTCAGCCCTTAAAGTTAAGTACCTGATCGTTTGCTACCGGTCTACGACGCTTATTACTTGCTTCTAATGACGTGTCATTTGCTACAACCAGTGGACCACAGAGCTCGCGACATAGGACATGTCGTCTCGACCTCATTGGGCACTAATTTCGCATGAAACTCTGCCACGCGTAACGCCAATAATTACACACAGAGCATAACAAATCATTTTAGTACTTTTGATTTTAAGCTAAGCAACGTTTGACATTGAATACTGATGACCATCTTCAGATTGGCACTTTAACTCGACGGTTGCGCTTTTAACCATTTAAGGCCAATTCACACATATCAGTCAAGCCACCATCACGTTTCAGTAGGTACCGACACCGCACCGTACCTTGTGTGAGGCCTTCAAAATTTAACACCTTAAAAAACTCAAGGCCTAAACTCAAAATGGCAATGTTCCCAAAGTCACTGAGAAACTCATTTCCTCATAAAAAGAAAATCATTCGCGCTTGTATAAAACTGCATTCTGTATTAAGTACATACAGAATTCAAATAGAATATAGTTTCATACTTGTACGGTTTTATTCCCATGGTGACAGGGACTTACTCCCTGTAAAGATTGGTTCACTGAGTAACCTTGCACCCCTAGTATAGTGAGCTGTGGTGGTCTAGTGATAGTAACACCCGACCTGCAATCGTGAGGTCGTGGGTTACAATCCCGATCCCGTACCAATGAGTTTCCTTGGAACTTATGTACTGAATTTCACATCATTAGCTTTAGCTTTAGCGGTGAAGGAAAACATCGTGAGGCAACCTGCATACGTCCGTAGAAGAAATTTGATGGCGTATGTGAATCCACCAACCCGCACTGGGCCAGCGTGGTGGATATGGCCCTATCACCCTTCGTGGGTAGGCCTACGTCCTGCAGAGTACTATTAAAAAGGGCTGTTACAGTTATATTTTCATAAACATTATTTTTGCGACGTATGAGTATTTGCTATTTACTTGTAAGAGAGAGAAGGTATCTCTTAAAATATCTCTGTGATGGACCTACTTATGAATAATGACACTGTATAGTTAACATTTAAAAATAAACATAAATATGATGGTAAATGGTCAACTTGAAACTTGAATGTCGTTGCACCCAGATATTAGCTATATTACTTGTTTCTACGAAATGCACTGTAATTTAAGTGACAAAATGAAGCGTCTTTACACAGGAACAAGTAATAATATTCACACATTTGTAATATACGGGAATAGGACTCAATTTTGAGTCATGATGGTCTATACTCTATAAAATTTAACTTGATCTCTGCGACAGTTACATATTGACATATTTAGAGTTGAGATAGTGGTGGAAAAAATCGATTTTCAAACAATGTTGTAATGAAATCGAATGTGTAGTTGAAGGTGAGAAATTGCATTTTATTTACTTACGATTATTTAAGATCAAGTATGTACACATGTAAATAACGTTATGGTATTAATTAAATACTCATAATAATGTAACGATAGTATTTTATCGACGTTTTTCACTATTATCGATGCTAATCTATTATATAAAAGGCTTCCCTGAGTGACTGACTGACAGACAGCCTACAGCCCAAACCGCTTAAGATATGAGCTTAAAATTTGGAATATACGTACATTGAACGACGTAATGGAGCACTAAGGACGAAAATTTTGAACTTTCGACCTCTAAGGGGGTAAAACGGGCCCTTTTCGTTTGTATGTAACTTTTTATTCCCTGTACCGATTGACTTAAAACTTTGTATACATGCTTTTCAAACAAAATAAAAGTTACGTTTTTTTCTGTTTTTCCGAATTTTCCTTATCTAAGGGGTCAAATAAGGTCCCAAAGTTGGTGAAAAAAGCGTCAATTACATCGAACCAGCTGAACGGTTATGGTTGAAAATTGGTATGAAGGAAGCACTCAGCATGTTTTAATACAGGAACTAATAAAATCCAGGAAAATCTATAAGGTTCCTTAGGGATACGCAAAATTAATAAGTTTAGACTACAGCCCAAACCGCTGAAGATATGAGCTTGAAATTTGGGATATAGGTACATTGAACGACGTAATGGAGCACTAAGGACAAAAATTTTGAACTTTCGACCTCTAAGGGGGTAACATGGGCCCTTTTCGTTTGTATGTAACTTTTTATTCCCTGTACCGATTGACTTGAAACTTTGTATACATGCTTTACAAACAAAATAAAAGTCACGTTTTTTTCCTGTTTTTCCGAATTTTCCTCATCTAAGGGGTCAAATATCGTCCCAAAGTTGGTGAAAAAAGCGTTAATTACATCGAACCAGCTGAACGGTTATGGTTGATTTGTATGAAGAAAGCACTCAGCATGTTTTAATAGAGTAACTAATAAAATCCAGGAAAATCTATAAGGTTCCTTAGGGATACGCAAAATTAATAAGTTTAGGCTACAGCCCAAACCGCTGTAGATACGAGCTTGAAATTTGGAATATACGTACATCGTACGACATAATGAAGCACTAAGGATGAAAAACGTACCCAACTCTAACTTACGGGGTAAAACGGGCCCTTTTTGTTTGCATGTAACTTCTTATTCCCTGTACCGATTGACATGAAACTTTGTATAGATGCTTTTGAGACTAAACAAAAAATATGGCTGTACCTGTTTTCTAAATTTTCCTTAAAAAAATCCTTAGGGGTCAGATACGTCCCAAAACTTCAATTTGCTTTTTTAAATAATGTAGTATCTAGGATTATGATAATGATAGTTTATCTTTAAATGGGGCAAAATGGGTCCCCAAAAGTTTACGATTTTTTTTTATTTTGTGAGCCAATAGTCTTAAGCTTAGCGCACATATGGATCAATATAGGTATTTTACTATGGGATCAACCCTGACAAGCGAAAATTACCTACATTTTCCATACATTTTGTCGCGGGTCGATGAACTTTTTGTGTTGAACAGCTGATTTTATTCACGTGCTTTTGGGGTTGGTACCATTGTAAAAGTTAATCAAATTATGAGTATAATAGCACCCTAGAATATGCCTGACTAGAATTACGACTTGTGTGCCATTTTTTCATTTGCCTGGAAAATTAAATTTCTAATGACTTAATGAAACATGTCGAATACCTGTACCGGCCTTAATTAATAGTGCACTACTGAAAATAGGTACTACGGATAGCACTACGGATAATAGAAACAGGTGGGTCTTAATATGAACATGGACAAGACGAAAGTCATGTGTAATCTAAAGCTGTCTAAAGCCACCAACAATCTGATAGATTGTTGGTGGCTTTAGACAGCTTACAGGATCAAGGTACTCCAATTGATGCACTATGCATAACTGAGCATAACATGAAAACAGAGGATTCTGAAGTCTTGACAATTCAAAATTATAGACTAGCATCCAGTTTCTGTAGGCAGCAACGCCGTGGAGGGGCATGTATTTTAGTTCATAATGGTCAAGAATTTAGAACAATACACAATTTGGTAAATGAATCCATCCCGAACATATATGAGTGCGCAGCAATTGAACTGAACAACTTAACAACGTATTTAATATGCATTTACAGGCCTCCGACTACCAAAAAGCAAAATATTCTAACTTTCTTTGATAAACTGAGTGAACTTTTGGACTTCTGTTGTAAGAAAGAATACAAAACAATAATATGCGGAGACTTTAATCTTAATATTCTAAAAGATAACGAATATACCAATACCTTCGAAAATTTACTTATGGAATTCAATATGAAATGTGAATTTAAAAAAGCAACACGACATCTAAGTAAGACATGCATTGATAATATCATTCATAATATACGAAGTAGCAAAGGGGATATACTCGAGTTAGCCCTATTAGACCATTCAGCTCAACTATTAAAAGTTCCAGTTAAAAAAACTTGTAAACTTAATCATTGGTACACTACGACACGTGACTATAGCAGAGACAATAAAAATAAATTTGAAGATATTATGCGTAGTCTAAATTTTCAGGAAGTGTTTACAACAAAAGAAGCTAATTTAGCGTTCAATGAATTCCACAACACTTTTCTTCTATTTTATAATTTATGCTTTCCAACTAGAAAAAATAAAATTATGACGCACACAAAACCCAAATGGATCTCGAGAGGTATGAAAGCATGCAGTAAAAGAAAACGAGAGTTACTCTGGAGCTACAGGCGTGATCCCACTATAGTAAATAAAAACGCACTCAAGTCTTTCTCCAAACGATATAAAAGAATTATATGCCTAACTAAAAAATCACAAAATAACTACTTTATCATGAACTCAAACAACAAATCTAAAGCAACATGGAAGATTTTAAATAAAGAAAGAAACAATATCCCGAAAGAAGGTATAAATTCCATAACTAAAAATGGGCAAACTCTAACAAACCCAACTGAAATAGCAAACGCGTTTAATGACTATTATATTGACTTGGTGAAGCCTGACTCACAAATCTCTGACAAAACAATCAAAATACAACACAATAAACACAATTCTTTATTTCTCTTCCCAGTAACACCCCACGACTTATTCTACATCATTAAGTCCCTCAAGAATACCAACAGTGTTGGATACGATGAGATTCGGGCAAAAATATTGAAACTAGTAGCTCACTCCATATCGCCGGTACTATGTGATATTATAAATAAATGTTTAGAACAAGGAATCTATCCAGAAAACTTAAAAATATCAATAATAAAACCATTATACAAAAAGGGACCAAAACATGACCTAGGAAACTATAGGCCGGTGGCTCTTTTGCCGGTGCTATCAAAAGTTATTGAAAAAGTGATATATAACAAATTTTATGATTATTTTGAAAAGAATAATATTTTCTCAGATTACCAATACGGGTTTAGAAAGAATCAGACCATTAACCTAGCTATATTTAATTTTCTAAGTAAGATAACTTCAAGCGTAGACAAAAAAGAAAAGGCTGTGGCACTCTTTTTAGACATGACTAAAGCTTTTGATCACGTCGACCATGAAATTTTAATAAAAAAGATGGCCAAATACGGAATCAGAGGAGTAGCCTTAGATTTAATTAAATCAAGCTTGAGTAACAGAAGGCAAATAACTCGAATTGACCGATTTTGTCCAAAATCTAAAACAGTTAAACAATTCGAATCAACTGAACGGATTGTTAAAAACGGCGTACCACAGGGCAGTATACTAGGGCCATTTGAGTTTTTATGCTATATAAACGACTTTCCGACCGTAACATCTAACCCGATGACACTTTTTGCTGATGATAGCACAATCTTATTTACTGGTGACAAAAACTACAATGACATTAATTTAACATTGACATCTATAATAGAATGGCTAAATAAAAACAATTTAAAAATTAATATTAACAAGACTAATATAATGGACTTCAAACAACGACATACTGAATCGGATAGGCTAGACTTAAGTTACATGAATTATAATATTAAAGAAATTGATTCCACCAGATTCCTAGGTATCACTATTGATAATAAATTAAAATGGAAAAATCAAATTGACAATGTATGTAAGAGACTTCATAAAGCATCTTATGCCTTGTCTAAAATTAGAAGAGTTGTGGATACGCGAGTTTTAATGACAGCCTACCATGCACATTCCGCTTCCGTCTTGCGATATGGCATCATATTCTGGGGCAACTCAACAAATAAAGACAAAGCTTTCAAAGCTCAAAAGAAGTGTATTCGAGCAATTATAGGACTAAAACGGACCGACTCATGTAAAGGTTATTTCCAGCAACTTCAAATCTTAACCATGCCTTCGATGTACATTTATGAGGTTGCAATTTTTGCAAAAACGCACCTACATTTATTTAAACCCAAACAGTTCCATGCGCTGCGCTTCCAACAAATGGAAAAACATTCAGGAAATCTATGTCTTCTGGAATGCAAAACACATCTATCCAGTACAAGTGTCTTTGGAATGCTACCAATAATTTACAATAAAATCCCAACAAATGTAAGGATTGAGAGTGACATTGGTGTCTTCAAGACAATGCTTAGAACACTATTACTTAAAAAAGCTTATTATTCAATTGACGAATTTTTGAAAGATAAAGACTTTACTTAAGTTGTTATTCATGACTATATTTGTATTCTATTGACATTGCATCTAATAATAAAATTAACAATAATGAGACACTAAACTTTGACATGTGTATTTATATCGTTTTTATGATTTCAATGAAATAATATGTACTAATTCCTTTACTTAAGATGATGGTAATACATAATATTACCTGCTTGCATGCTAACTATGTAGCTGATGTAGCGTACCTACTTACCAATAAGATCACAATGTAAATTGTTTTACCTACTTCGCAAGTAATAAATAAATTTTATTTTATTTATTTATTTGGTACACAAAACAGAATACAGTCAATAATATGCTTAAATATTGTAGTGATAAGAACTATGAGCTAAACCATATTCCAATACATGTGAACACATCATGATTATTATAAAACAGTACTTAAGTAAGATAGGTTAATTTATTTATTAATAATTTATTTATTTTACTAATTTATTTTTAATATTATGTATTACCATCATCTTAAGTAAAGGAATTAGTACATATTATTTCATTGAAATCATAAAAACGATATAAATACACATGTCAAAGTTTAGTGTCTCATTAAGTAAAATGAAATTAAAAAAAAATTCCCATGTTTTACCAACCCCGATTTCTGTTGGAAACTCGGTTCTTGAAGTCGTTGACTCGTACGTCTACCTAGGACAAGTAGTCCAGTTAGGTAGGTCCGACTTCAAGAAAGAGGCCAATCGACGAATTCAACTCGGCTGGGCAGCGTTCGGAAAAGTGCGTAGTGTCTTCTCGTCCGACATACCTCAGTGCCTCAAGTCGAAAGTTTTCGACCAGTGTGCGTTGCCAGTGATGACTTATGGCACAGAAACGTGGTCTCTCACTATGGGCCTTATTAGTAAGCTCCAAGTAGCCCAACGAGCTATGGAGAGGGCTATGCTTGGAGTCTCTCTGCGAGATCGAATCATTAATGAGGAGATCCGTAGAAGAACCAAAGTTACCGAAATAGCCCAACGGATTGGCAAGTTGAAATGGCAATGGGCAGGGCACATAGCGCGGAGGGTTGATGACCGTTGGGGTCGAAAAGTTCTCGAGTGGAGACCATGTACCGGCAAGCGCAGCGTAGGACGTCCACCCACAAGGTGGACGGATGACCTCATTAAGACCGCAGGATCGCGCTGGATACAAGCCGCTTCCAACCGGTCTTATTGGAGATCCATAGGGAAGGCCTATGTCCAGCAGTGGACGTCCTGCGGCTGATGGATGACTGAAAATAGGCCTATCCGCGAAGGGTAATTGGGCCATATCCATCACGCCGGCCAAGCATGGGTTGCTGAATTCACATACGACATTGATTTTTTCTACGTACGTACAGGTTGCCTCAATGTTTTCCAGCAAAGAAAAGTGAAATTTCTTACATAGTTACTCATACAATTATTATTATTGGCTCCCTCTGTGGCTCAGTGGTTGACCCTGACTCCTGGGTCAAAGAGGCGTGGGTTTGATTCCCAGGGCAAATATTTATGTGATGTTCATATGTGTTTGCTCTGTGTCTGAGTGTTATTAATGTATTTTTATTTATTTATTTAACACTTTATTGCACACTATTTGTACAAAAGGAGGACTTAATGCTAAACAGCATTATCTGCCAGTCAACCTACATGTATAAATAAATATATCTTTATTGTACACAGAAACACAGTACAGAAACTATACAATATGCTGTACAATGGCGGCCTTATCGCCTTTGGCGATTTCTACCAGGCAACCTTTGGATGGACTGGAATTATTCTAAAAATAGGAGTATGGTCGGTGGTGTATACAATACAGTACATACATTGAAATACATGTATATGTAGTATATCACTCTCTGCCAGCCAAATCACAAACTTTGCTTAGTTTGTGATCAGAGACCGTGTGTGAGATGTCCTCCAATATTTATTTTATATATTTATTTATTATTGAGTTAATTTCAGAAATTCGGCAATTTATCATCCAAAAATTCACGTATGTACTCTGTAATAAGCTTTACATACAAGTAAATTAAATAACCAAATACTGAGACAATTCAGGCTAAACCGTAGGCATTATTTTGCAAGTAATACAATAATAGGCTCAGTTATGAAGACGCCATAGTAAATATAATAACAACATAAAAAGTGTTCTCTCTATCGAATGCTTAAAGTGAAAATGAAACAGATATAATTATGATAATTAGCTATTATAATTACGATGGCGCCTTCATAATCGAGCCTAATGCGGGCTTAACCACGAGCTACTATTATTTTAAGTAAGTGCCAAGAAAACGCGGGCCTAACTGTGGGTTTTTATCATTTTAAGCAGTTACGAAAATAACGCGGGCCAGACCGTGGGCTATTATCATTACAAGCAATACAAAAACGCAGGCTAACGGCATGCTATTATAATTTTAAGGATTTATTAAGACAACACGGGCCAGACCGCGAACTATTAGATATTATTATAAGCAAATGCCAAGATAACGCGGGTTGAACCGCGGGCTGTTATTTTAATTAAGTAAGTATTAAAACAACGTGGGCCAAACTGTGGGTTATTATCTTTGTAAGTACCTAATTAATAACACAACGCGAGCTAAACCGCGGGCTTTTATCATTTTGAGCAAGTACTAAGACAATACGGGCCAGACCATGGGCTATTATCATTGTAAGTAATACGACAATGCAGGCCAAACGGCGAGCTTTTATAATTTTAAGCAAGTATTAAGACATCGCAGTCCATGCTGCGTGCTATAAATAACCATCTTAAGCAAGTACTAACAATACGCGGGCCAAAACGTGATCTATTATCATTATAGGCAAATACTGTTACAATTTTGACCAAACCGTGGGCATTATCCTTGCAAGTAATTTTAAGCAAGTATTAAGACAACGCGGGCCAAATTGCGGACTATTAGATATTATTATAAGCATGTACAAAGACAACGTAGATCAAACCGCGGGCTCTTTTCATTTTAAGTAAGTACCTATGTACTAAGACAACGCGGGCGAAGCCGCGGGTTTTAAGCTAGTGTAACATATAATTGGGTTTAATTTAATTACACATGTAAAAAATGTTATGATATTAAAATATACAATAAAATTAATGATAAATTAAGTTTTATTTAAAATAGTGTCAGTATAAACTATCGATATTTTAATTAAAACTCTATCTAAAACTCTGTGGTCACGATCATTCGTCGCCCATCACTAATCGACATGCCCATAAAGTATGACATTGACAGGTACTGTCTGTACTATTAAGAAATTCAGGACTTAATAGGCGTGATATTTTCTGACAGCTGTCGTAGAGATCAAGTTAAATTTTATAGAGTATAATAATAAAACGCCATGGTGGCGTGGGTTCGACTCGCTACCATATAAAAAAACCGGACAAGTGCGAGTCAGGCTTGCACACCGAGGGTTCCGTACAAATCCAGAAAATTTCACAAAATTGGGAAGTAAGTTGTTAAAATCTCTATACTATTACCATCGACAAAAAAGTTTTTTTTTTTTTAATTTTCTCGTCATGCATCGAAAATCACACATTGTTAAAATAATTAAAAGGCTGTTTTAACATGTGCTAATGAAGTTCTTTTATATATGATACCTTACATGATACGATTTACTCACTTTGAATTTTGAACCCATATTTTGTGAATTTTGAGGCCTTATTTTTGTGATTTAAATGAAAATGTACAGTTTTCACATTTATTATATATTTTTATACAATAACTGAGAAGTTTTTCTTTTACACAACTGCAAGAGGCCATAGATATACGTATACAGTTTAAATTTCAACTCGATATCTTTACGCGTTCCCGATATAAAGAGTCTTGACATACACACAGACGGACAGACGGACAACAAAGTGATCCTATCAGGGTTCCGTGTTTTCCGTTTGAGGTACGGAACCCTAAAAATGCCAAGTAAATTCTTCCGTACCAATAAGTAAGTAGGTTCGTATAGGCCGGAGAGCTAGCCCTGGTGTCAGAGTTTATGGCCGCCTGAAGGCCTCTGACATGACTAAACGGTTAAAATAACTGGGACCTACAATTTAACGTGTCATCCGAGCCTCGGTAGCGCTCAGTTGTAAATAACACCCGCAGTCACCCTTCCGAAGATTGACCGTGTTGAACGTTGATTAACTTCGATGATCGCTAACAAACATCTACTCATACTACGCTAAGAGCGCTACGTACTATTGAGATCTTTGGATGTTTTGAACTGATTTATACACGGGCTTTTCGGTGCCCGAAGACCTGTACCTACCTCTTTAATAGATCACTGTAATAATATTCATTTACTTCTCTCATGTTCGGTAAGTAGGTTCTTATTACCTCCAAATGGGGCTTGTAGGTGACTAATTAGCGCTCTAGGGTAATAATGTAGCTAGAAAAGCCCTAAGGCGGTAAGAAATCTACTATTAAAGGTCGATGAAACGTTATCGTCAGCATTATGTAGAGTGAGAGAACTCGTAACTTCGTAAGTGAATAAAAGGTGAGATTTGATGATTTATAAATTGATCTTGTCCTATATACCTCTCAATTTCAATAAAATGTAATATACTTCTAATGCCGTTTTTTTTCTACTTACCTCACAATCGAGATGTAAAGTAGAATAGTTAGCTCGGGTGTAAGCACCAATTGCACCCTCGAACTATATGCGCCCTCGCTGCGCTCTTGCGCCTAAATATCTCGGGCTACAATTGATGCCTTTCAGCCCTTGGCTACTAATCTACTATTAATAGACTCTAGATTCACTGCAGAACGTAGGCCTACCCACAGAGGATGATTGGGCCAAATCCACCACGCCGGCACATTGTGGGTTTTCGGGTTCACATACGCCGTTCGAATACCTTCTAAGGACGTATACAGGTTACCTCTCGACGTTTTCTCTCACTGAAAAGCCAGTGGTGTGAAATTCCGAATTTAAATTCCAAATAATTAATTGGTATGGGACCGAGATTCGAACCCACCACCATACGATTGTGAGGCGGGTGTCACTACGACTAGACCATCACGGCTATCTCTGTGGCCTCGCGGTGACCGAATACACAGTGACGCAACCTGCCTACTGACATTTTCGGTAGAAATTCGAAAACGTGAATCTACCAACCTACAATATTTGGGTAGACCTATGTTCAGCAGTAGTCAAAAATGAGTTACAGTACAGTGAAGCAACTTCTTGAGTAGGTATACATATTATAAAATATACTTACTTTTGACACAGTAATTGCTTAGGTAGTCGACATTACGTGGGAGTATGAGAAAATAAGCAATATTGTGTCTATTATTAAATACATACGGCTAAGCCAACCTTTTGTGAGACATTATATTACGAGCTTTTTTAATCAACTTCAAAAAAGAAGGTCCTCAATTCGACTGTATGTTTTTTTCTATGTATTTTAAGCGATTACTCCCGTCAATTACGGGCCGATTTTAATATATCTGTTCTTGCTTGTCTTCGATGGGGTCGAAAAGTTCTCGAGTGGAGACCACGTACCGGCAAGCGCAGCGTAGGACGTCCACATACAAGGTGGACGGATGACCTCATTAAGACCGCAGGATCGCGCTGGATACAAGCCGCTTCCAACCGGTCTTATTAGAGATTCATAGGGGAGGCCTATGTCCAGCAGTGGACGTCCTTCGGCTGATGGATGGATGTTTGGTAAATTATGGTTAAAGATATTTATTTTCTTAAAGAATCACATAAAATTCACTTATGAGAGAAAACACATGCTAGATTATTGTAGATTAAATAGCAAGTGTAAACACAATTTATTATAATACATTTATAGGCTAAACTATTTTCTTTTAACAAAAATACGGACTCACGAAACGTCAAAGTACCGACTTTCCAATAATATTTTATACAGGCATGAATAGGTTAGTACTTAAAGCAATTAATGCAACTGAAGTAGATACCTCCTATAAACTAAGGTAGGCAAATAAACTTCCATGTGTGGTGTGGCCCGTGGTGTAGTTTACTACGACAGTGAACAGATAGATACTTTGTGTACTCAATAGGCAAGAAAGGTCTCCGCACCGATGTGATCTAAATAAATAGATAAATATGCAGACTATTTTTAGGTAGGTTAACATATAAATAAATTATATTTCAGAAGTCCGATTGAAATTTTATCGAAATCAACTGAGTCGTTTTAAAAATGTAAAACAATACTTGGAAAATTACTACCTGATCCGTGCGAGCTATTCGAATTTCTAAACGGTTGAAGTCGGTACTCGTTTGCACTTTGTATTCAATCTCTACAATGTATAGTATACTATAACATCAAACTTACGACATAAGAAAATAATGATGATAAATTACTGGGGTAACTTAAAGCCACTTGCCTTATAGAGGCGGCAAGGCATTGGTTAATCCCGATTATCGTACCCATGAGTTCTTTGCAACTTTTTTACCCAGACGCACTACTTTTCGGGGAAAGGAAACGTCGTCTGACAACAAGATCTGTAGAAGATATTTGATGGTACCTTTCAAATCAACTTAATCAACCCTACAACCAAGTCAACCAACCCGCACCCTGTAGGTAGGCCTACGTTCAGCAGACTCTATTAAAGAGGTCAGCACAGTACTTAAGCCGACTGCAACGTGCAAATAGATTTAAAAAAGAAATTCGTGCATGATTTAAAGTTAAAAAAAAGAAGTGTACACTTAATTTTTGAATAACGACCTCTATAAAACGGTACTTTATAAAATTAAGACATTCCGAAACTTATTTTCGAGCTTCGCCGTTTTCTCGGAACTTAAAACCATGTAGATCACGACTCGCCACCGCTCGGGGCTGTTTGAAAGAAACGTACCGAGGTCATAAATTATTATTTAGCTACATTCGAAAAGCTCATGCAAATAATGTTCATTTTATATTTATACCGCGTAGGGTAAGGGGTAGAGTGGAGCGATCTCGAGTCTGAAGCCGCGAGCGTCGCCGGCGGCGGTCGAGGCCGGGTTTTATATAAAGGCATGCCTAACGCTTTCGAAGCCCGAGGGCGCCCCGGTTCGTTCGGTCTGAGCTCGAGGGCTTCATCTACAGAACAATCATTTGGAAAATTATTTTGAGAGCGCTCGCGGCGAGCCGAGCGACGCGCGCCCCCGGCGGTGTTGGAAGGTGGACCGCCTCGAAAGTGCCTAGGATGCCGCGCAATACTTAACGGCTTTTTAACCAGCTACTGCTGTCTCACTCGCACTTTTGCATCTTTTATTAGACATTTTATAATTCTACTAGCTGCTCATCCCGGCTTCGCCCCGGTACGGACAGATTTTAAAAGTAAAAAATAAATATAAACTAACCTATCTCTCAAGTTGTATCAAACGTATATATTGTGCAAAATTTGGTAAAAACCGGTTAGATAGTTTAAGAGCCCATTGAGGACAAACAACGTGACGCATAATTTATTTATATTAAGAAGATTATTGACATTGTTTAATTATAAGTGAATCATGTATTGTTCCATTTTTTAATCTTACATTTTGATTCCATACCGAATGTGTATTTTTTCTTGTTTTCTGTTAGTCAGCCATTATTTTTCTTTTTAATATTGTGAGACAAATATAATTGATTCAGGTCGTTTTTAGCTCAATAAGAAAAATTGTATTTGCATCCTCTTGAAACTCATACAACTCGGTATCACAGGTAGAACATTGCGCGGCTTGCGCAAAAAAAAAATACTGCGTTTTCAAGAAATGTAAGCCTGAACTAAGGGTCAAGTTAGATACCTGTTGCTATTATCTTTCATCGTAATAGAGTAAGAAAACTGACTTTTTAGGGTTCTGTAACCAAAGGCTAAAAACGGAACCCTATTACTAAGGCTCCGCTGTCCGTCTGTCCGTCTGGCTGTCTGTCACCAGGCTGTATATCATTTATAAACGGCAATAGCTAGAACGTTGAAATTTCATTTCATTTCACAGATGACCTATTGCTGTTGCCGCTCAAACTATAAATACATACTATTTATAAATACTAAAATCAGAAAAAAATATGGGGGGCTCCCATTCAACAAACCTGAATTTAGTCGTTTTTCGTAAGTTTCTCGTAATATTAATGGTGGCAGGTAGATGCTTGAAATATTCAAAGAAAATCAAATTAAATGTTCACTTTAAAAATAAAATTAATGTAAAATAAATATTAATTTTATTCACGTTACGGAACCGTATGTGCGTCTGACTTGCACTTGGCCGATTTTTGCTTCATATATTTCCCTACATTAAATACTTTAATAACTGTCAGCCAAAAAAAAATAAAGCAAATGCTTCTCATAGATTTTGGAACTTAACGTGTTAGGTATTATAATAATAAATTGTTGTCTTTATTGGTGTGGGGTTGCGCGAGTGAGATGGAAAATTAATTCCCTTAAATAAATACAAAAAACGCTGGTTTTAAGCCGCTCAAAGTGACATAACTCTTTAACACCGTAAATGAAAACAAACAAATTACGAAAATGTAATAAAAAATGTTGTAAAAACACACTAATCCTGGACCGCATCTTTACTTGTACTTACAGGGCTATTCAAAAAAGATGTACTAAGCTGAAAGGAGGTTGTTCAGACCTCCATTAGAAATGAACAACTTTTACTATGAAGCCAAACCAGAATTTACGAATAAAATCAGCAGTTTTAGTCCTTTTCTCGACGCCGGGTTGCAATTTTGTATAGGACAGATGATTTTTATTCTTGAACTCCGGGTGGGCCCATAGTAAAAGTTATTTATAATGATGGTCTGAATCCAGTTTACAATCATTCAAATTACTATTAATTTTTAAATCATTTCATTTTTTACAATTAATGAAATAATGGTTAGATAGATATTGCACTGAATATTTATTTTGATGTTCATCTCTACAAATGGAGTGACATCAATAGATAAACATCATTCGGCTCATTTCAATATCAAATATAACTTCGTCAAAGGCATATTTACTCGTCAACACAAACATCATCGAATTCAATACTGCACTTTGGATTAAATACAAAATACCAATGAACTGGTGGGACTGGGAAGTTCGTGAATAGTAGATACCCACGTACTTACCAATAGACACAGCGTAGGATATCCACCAACTAGATGGATAAATAACCTGAGTATGAACGCAGGAACACGCTAGACGAAAAGCGCTTCTAACAGGTCTTATCCGAAATGTTTATGAGAGGCCTATGGAAGTGGAAGTCCGACGGCTGATATGATGGCAATGATGACCACTTGCTAAGAATAGTGCATAGATTGCGTGCAAACTATTAGAATTCTGTACACGTTTGAAGTCGGTTAGTACTTTTGCCATTTGTTGGGAAAAATAATTATTTTTGAGCGACGAACCACCGGAGGAGGTATACGAGTACAATTCGACGCGTATATATATTTTTTTTATTTTATAACCTCGCATAATTTTTTATAGTAGTCCGATTTCAATAGTTATTTTTTTATTTTACTATGGAAATTAACGTGGTTTTCACACATTTTATACTATATAGTAGTCAGTGCATAGCAGTGCATTGCGAGACGGCTCCGCGTGCTAGCACTCGCCAACTTGAGAAAGGTCGCCGAATGCGACCGAAACTATAGTCGTTACGACTATCCCCACACGTGAGTTCATTCCCGTTATATATAGTATAAAATGTATTTTTTTATTGGAAAGAATATACTTCGGAATTGGTCCCATTTAAATTTTATCGAAATCGGCTGAGCCATTTTTGATAAATCAACAATAATGTGAAAAATGCTACATCGATCCGTGCATAATATTTGCGTTCTAGCGATGCGCCCCGGCTTCGCACAGGTGTATTATACATATAAACATTTCTCCTGAATTACTCTATCTATTAAAACAAACTGCATCAAAATCCGTTGCGTAGTTTTAAAGATATAAGCATACATGGGGACAGACAGTGGAAAGCTACTTTGTTTTATACTATGTAATGATTCTGTACACGGGTGAAGTCGGTCATGCTATTTTTTGCAAAAAATAATTATATTATTTAGGCACTCAGTACAGAGTATAATTACAGACTACAGAAAGTACGTGACATAATATCCTCTTTAGTAACATTTTACCGACTTTGTGATCCAAAACAAGGATGCATGGTACACAATGCATGGTAATAACAATTTTACATTAACATAGATTTCAGTATTTCGAGAGGGGAAGGGGTTATTTTGCAGGTTTAGCTATAGGTCGAATCAAATATGTTGGCGGCCGTGATGTTAGGAACAAGCTGCGGGTAACAGAAACTCACTTAACAGCTGCGCGATGGGTTATCCGCAACTTATAGCTAGCATTACAGCCGCCTATACTCTATAAAATTTAACTCGATCTCTTCGACAGTGACATTGACATAGATGATTGACATATTTAGAGTTGGGATAGTGGTGGAAAAAATCGATTTTCAAATAATGTTGTAATGAAATCGAATGAGTAGTTGAAGGTGAGAAATTGGATTTTATTTACTTACTATTATTTAAGATCAAGTATGTACACATGTAAATAATGTTAATTAAATACTCATAATAATGTAACGATAGTATTTATCGACGTTTTTCACTATTATCGATGCTATTGTAACATATATATATATATATATATATATATATAACATATAATTGGGTTTAATTTATTTACACATGTAAAAAATGTTATGGTATTAAAATATACAATAAAATTAATGTAAAATTAAGTTTTATCTAAAATATCGTCAGTATAAAACTGTCGATATTTTAATTAAAACTCTATCTAAAACTCTGTGGTCACTATCATTCGTCTCCCATCACTAATCGGCATGCCCATAAAGTATGACATTGACAAATACTGTCTGTACTATTAAGAAATTCAGGACTTCATAGACGTGATTTTTATGACAGCTGTCGCAGAGATCAAGTTAAATTTTATAGAGTATAGTTGTTTGAGTCGGCCAAAACGGCTAATTGTCTCGGTCAGCGCGCGAAGTTTTAACATATTCGGGTTTTTTGCCACCCACAGATTAAATAAGACAGATAAGAGTTGTAAATGCCACCTGCGGTCACCCATCTGAAGACTGACTGAGCGGAACGTTGCTTAACTTTGATGATCGCTAACGAACACCTTGTCAAACTACGCTATGAACGCTACAGGAATTAAAAGAATATCTTTCACTGTGGCGGTACGGTACATACCAGAGGAACAATGTGGTCAATTGAGAAAATTTGTAAGAGATGCATCAATTTAACATGGCATGAGTTAGAAAGAGACATGAAAAATATCTCGATTCGGTGGAGGTTTCTGGGTTCTTGGAGGTTCTCATTCGACAGTTTTGACAGCAGCTTTGAAAGATTTTCCATTCGTTTTTGTGGTTAAGTGGCAAGTGACAACAGTATTATCAATCTGTTTTATACAGATATCTGTGCTGCCGTGACCAGACTGTGACGGAACTGAGAGGTGACGGTGGCTTGACTGATACGTGTGAATTGCCCTTTTAACAGTATCTGCCATAGAATTAGAACTAAAGTAATCTAATTGTTTGGTATCTGCAGTGACCTGGGGAGCGTTTTTTGAACTTCGAACGCCTAGGAATACGTATACGTAACTAGTTTTTACCCGCGGCTTCGCCCGCATGATATTTTGATTTTTGTGCTATCCCATGGGAACCCTTTATTTATCCGGGATAACAAGTGTCACTTTCCGTCTTTCAAACCCGAGACCCTACCTTACCGCCCTTAATAAAGGAGTTGACAAAAATAAAACGATTTATCGGTTGTTAGATTCGACAGTTGTTTTTTTTGACATTTCTTCTTGCTCGCAGATAGCAGAAGTTTTCCTACTTACTTAACAGTAAAGGCCAAAACACACATACGGCGGGCGCGGGTCGGGCGCGGTGCGGGTCGGGAGTACGGCGTGTCTATTTGTACCTGTTTCAATGGACGACCACACACAGAACGCGCCCACCCCGCGCCCAACCCGCGCACGCGTTCTGTGTGTTGTCGTCCATTGAAACAGGTACAAATAGACACGCCGTACTCCCGACCCGCACCGCGCCCGACCCGCGCCCGACCCGCGCCCGCCGTATGTGTGAATCGGCCTTTATCGTTATATTATGGAACATTTGCGCAATATCATTATAATTTATAGCCTATGTGTTATTATGATATATAAGCTATAATATTGCAAAGTTTCATCTCAATCAGTTCAGTAGTTTTTGCGTGAAAGAGTAACAAATATCCATCCATCCATCCTCACAAACTTTCGCGTTTATAATATTAGTAGGATTTTGTCAGATTGTACAGAGAATATCTATGTTGTCTATGAAAGCTGCGAGTGCTCCGTACAAGTTCCGTATACGATCAAACCATGTAAAGTTCAAAAAACGCTCCCCTGGTCCTGTGTAGTATAAGCTTAATGAACAGTAGCGTGTGGAGTTTGAACAGCGACATACAGCGACAAATATTCAACATCGAGCCGCGGGCTCGCCGCCGCCGCCGCTGCCGCGCTGCCGCCGGCCACACGCCCGCTCGCCGCGATAAAATACTATATCCGATGCAGATAAACATATGCCTATACACGGTTACTTATGTTATATGAAACCATGAGTAAAGTACGAGTGCACTACTTGACATCGACATCGCTTGTACGAATAACGCTAGTTCGACAAAACTGAACTGCGACACACCATAGTTCGCTTGCACACTCAGTAGACACACTGAAGCTCGACATCATTCAAGCGCGACACTGAAGATACAAATAGGATACTTTAGGTATTACGATGGAACAAACAAACTTAATGATGATCTGCCAAACAAAAAACTAATCATAAAAATCATTATAATTATGGACATGTCCACAAAATGTATGGAGGCTGGTATAATAATAATCAAAAATTCTAACCACAACACTCGTTACACTTCGAATAAATTCATATTTTTCTGAGTCTATTACATCAGTTAAAAATAAAAAAGAGCCCTCCGTTTTTTTAAATAAATTTTGTATCTATTAGGATAAATATATATATTTGGCTCGATGTAGTTTATCTCTAGCTACCATTTTTGTTAAATAGAAGCATTTTTACCAATTAAACACAGTTTTTAAGTGTTTTTGTCACATTGTACCTACTACCTGGTCACGCTGGTAGGTTATAATTTTTAATTTTAGCAAATTAAGAGATGATTGTTTTTTTTTTTTTATTTCGAATAGGTTAGCGTTTGACTACACACTGCCTGATGTTAAGCAGATGTGCGGTCTAGGGTGTAGCACGCTTACCTAGAAGATACCTATTTACTCGGGATTTGAAGATACTCACGTTGTACTTTAACGGGAAGACAGACCCAGGCAAAGCATTCCACATTCCGGCTGTTCGTATGAGGAATGAGGATTCGAAACGCTTGGTTCTAACGCGCGGAATGTCCACCATAAAAGGGTGGCGCTTTGGTCGCGTCCGTCTAGCCGTACGATAGAAGAAAGGGGCAGGGGGGACCAGATTGTGCAACTCCTGGGCGCACTCTCCGAAGTGTGTCCGGTAAAAGACCGACAAACACGCTACCTTGCGACGATGCTCAAGACTTTGCAGCTGCGTCTTAGCCAAGGTGTCGTTGTCAATCAGCCTCCTGGCTCGTCTCTCAATCGACTCCAGAGCCTCCAGTTGATATTTGGCAGAGCCATCCCAAAGGTGAGAAGAGTATTCCATGCAAGACCTGACTTGTGCTTTATAAAGACTAAGCAGTTGCTCAGATGTGAAATACCGTCTCACCTTAGAGAGAATACCAAGTTTTTTGGAGGCTAATTGGGCTTTGGACTCTATGTAAGAGCCAAAGTTAAGAGAAGATGAGAGTGAAACGCCTAATAATTCCAAGCTGTCAGTTACCGGAACGGAGACACCACGGAAAGCGGGAGACAATTGAAAGGGTCTCTTTTTGGCCGAAAACAGACAACCCTGAGTCTTTGTGGCATTATACTTGACCAGGCTAGCATCACCCCAGTCGGATACCGCCTGCAGACTCAAGTTGAGCCGTTCAACCATAGCCTCTCTATATAACTCGATCTGTGGCCCGCTGGTTCTTGCATCGGATGTGTAGCTCTCCACGACTGTACTGTCATCTGCGTACCCAAAGATCCCGGGCTTAAGCAGATCGTTGATATGCAGTAGGAAGAGTGTCGCAGAGAGCACAGACCCCTGAGGAACACCGGCATTGATAGCCATTTGGTCTGACGAGCAGCCATCAACGACAACTCGTATCGACCGATTCCTCAAAAAATCTGATATCCATGTGCAGAAATCAGCAGGCAGGCTGTAAGATGGAAGCTTGCCAATAAGGCTCTCGTGCTAGACCCTATCAAAAGCTTTGGAAATGTCCAAGGAGACAGCCAACGCCTCCCCGTGCTTCTCCATGACCTCACTCCAGATGTGTGTGGCGTACGCTAGAAGGTCCCCAGTAGACCGGTCATCGGATTGTGGAAGCATCAGCTACGTAAGCAAGTAAAAAAACGATAGAAGCACTTTATTATTGCTCAACTAGAAAAAATACAAAGCTGTCTTATTATTTTTCATACAATTTATGTTTGAATTTTTTTTTTAAATAGAGGGATAAAAAAATCAAAATTAAATATTTTTGAAAAGCCCATAAATCAAGCTTTCAAATGATGTATATATCATCTTGGTTCAATTTTTCTCTGAATAATATACCACTTGTAGACGTCACCTTTCAAAAAAACAACACCCGTCGGGTAAATAAAAAGCTCATGAATCGTCGTGCGATTCAACCATAGGACGTGCGCTGAATCCAGCGCGATTCTGCAGTCTCGTGAGAGAACGTCCTACGCTACGCTTGCCGGTACGTGGTCTCCACTCGAGAACTTTTCAATCCCAATGGTCATCAACCTCCTCACCTTTATGGACTCCGTTTAACTCGTAACGACAAAATTAATTCAAATATACTGTGTACACCTTTTAAATAGTCCACTGCTAGATTGTAGGCCTAACCGCAAAGAAATATTTAGCCATATCTGCCACGTTGATCTAGTGCGGGATGGTGGATTCACATACGCCACCGAATTTCTTCTACGGACGTACGCAGGTTGCCTCATGAATACCTACTCATGATGTTTTCCTTTATTTACCGAAAAGTAAGTGGTGTCAAATTTCTTACATAGGTTCTAAAGAATTGGACTGGGATTTGTATTATTTCACGACAAGAAAGCACTTCCAACGAATTAAAAAAAATATGATGAAAAAGATTTCGGCGCCAAAAATATACCATTTTAAATAACTATCTAAAGACACTTGGGTTATTGAGATGAATGTAATCCATCCAACGTTTTAGAAAATACGTCGGAATAAAGAAAATTAGAAACAAACATACAATAATACCGTTCCTTGGCAGTCAGCTAAAAGCCGTCGACGTACAAGCACTATAGTATATAACCCTGTATTATATATTTTATAGGTATCTTATCTGGGCTCCCCATTAAAAGAGGAGCCTGGGGCGGCGCCGGCGGCGGAGCACAACTCATGTGGATGTGGAGTTCTGGATGAATAATTCTGTAGGCAGAGGTAGAGAAACTCGTATTTAGATCGTTTTTAGGGTTCCGCCGATACCTATAATATATTTTGAACTGAATTTTGCTGATGGTCTGCAGTGCCGTAAATAGTATTTTCTGCACCCTGTGCGAGCTCCTATTAATGGGCCCTTGGTTTCCTTTGGTCATCAAGTTGTAGTAATTTGTTGACGGAAATTATGCGACCCTAGCGTATCTTAGGTTTTTTTTTAAGTTTGCTATAAATCGTTTCGATTCAAAGTTTATATACCTACATAAGCAAACGAAAACTAATAATTTCGAAAAAGTGCGAGCGAAGCGAGCGCGGAAATTTTTCGGTTCTTACAGAAATTTTAAAAGAGAGATGTTTATGAAGATTGCACTACAGCTAAGCAGCGCGAAATTTATTCGTGTTTTTAATAACTTAACAGATATTACAGGGTAAAGGACAACCCTAATGCTATTATGAAAAAAAAATCGGTTTTCCTACTAACTTTAAAACAGATATAAGCAAAGCAAACCAATGTACCTTTAATTATTATCCGCCAGCGTAGCGAGGGTGAAAATTTGTAATTCTTTTTCAGAATTTTTAAGGATGAAAAAAAACGAAAAGTTAACAACGACATGCCATTATACGCGAGCGTAGCGAGCGCAATAAAATTGATCGTTTGTTTTCAGTAACTTCAAAGTAGATTATGGAGCAAAGGACATGGAACGTTCTACTGCGCCACACTATAATGCGTAAGTATACAGAGCGTAAAAGTTTGACAGTTATGACAACAATTTAAAAAGGTGACAAAACACAATCAAACATAGCAGAACAAGCCACAAATACCATCGTAAATTTTATGTAGTAACTTAAAATATTGTTCTCTCTTTCAAATGCATATAGTGAAAGGAAAACTGCAATATTTTAATAACTGATCCGCCGAGTTATGTCGGTAGCTTTGGTTCTCCTCACTTCTGATTCGATCTTGCAGAGAGACTCAGAGCATAGCCCTCTCCATAGCTCGTTCATTAAAAAATATTTGAAGCAATCGACTTGCGCTGCGTTACGAAGGAAGGGTAGCTTTGTACGAGGCTGCCGCGAAACTGCCTCGGGGCAGTGCCTGCGGCGAACCCGCTTGATTTGCGGCCTGTGTACTGCCTGCCTTGTATACCTAGACATATTCGTAAATATATCTTCTTATACATAGAAATGATTCGTGGTTGTTAGTCTCACTAAACCTCGAGAACGGCTAAACCGATTTGGTTAATTTTGATCTTGAAATATCTGTGTAAGTTAAGGGAAGGTGTAAGGGTAAGAAAATTGATAAAAGTTGCAACAAAAATAATAAAAACATGAAAAGACAAGTTGTACAGGAATCGGAATAAAAAAATCAATGAAAAAAAAATGTTTGCTGATATTTATACTATATAGTTAGGATTTAATAAGTTAAGTTTAAAGAATAGTGTAACAGTTAAGTTAAATAAGTTAATTTAATTTATTTACCTTGTAATATTCATAAGTACAACAATAAAGGCTTTTTATTTTATTTTGTAATTTATTTAACATTGAACGTCGAATAGACGATACATTTTATTGAAATATCTACAGGCTGACATTTTGCCAAGTATGATATTCAGAGGGATATGTAAGACATCATTATGATAAAATTGTTATATTATTATGGTGCCAGCCTAAATATGGCTTGAGATTTAGCCGAATTATTTTGTCGATTGAATATTTTGAAGAGATCTTCTGATTTTTCTATCGCGTATATGTCACGAAAAGTTGAGTTTACACATTTTTCAATTTTTTTATTGCCAGTAAAAATATTTGAAGCTATCTACTTGCGTTGCGCCACGCAGGGTTGATTTGTACGGCGCTGCCGCGATGCCGCCCCGAGGCAGTGCCGGCGGCGGTCCCGCTTGATTTGCAGCCTGTGTACTGCCTTGCCTTGTATGTACGTACATGGATATAAGATATAGGTATGTAGAAGATATTTAATAAATGTTGCCACATTGTAATATTTCGGCTGAAGTATATTTTTAACAGTGTATTAAAGCGTCCCTATTAGACTGCTATGCAGACACATTTTAATCTTCTTCTAATACCGTATCTGGGTATTACCATCCCATACTGATAAAATAATATTAATATGTCAGTATGCGATGGGTGGTATCATGCACATAATTATGGATGATAATAAGTGAACTTGAACTTTTTTAGGTTGTAGTTTTACTTAGTAAGACTACGAACTAAGTAAGACTTCTATGTAATCACTTTGTCTAATAGCATGAGCGAGTCAATTTTGAAAAGACTGCGTATTGATTGAATCGACTAATTTAATAGGTCCCGTAGATCTACAATTTATTGAGTTAATAAGCAATCTCATGACAGCTTTACAACAAAAAAGTTAAGAAGATCAAATTATTCCCCACTCCCACCGTATAACACAAAAAATCCTTATAAATGACCAAAAAGACTCCTTTTTTGAAAAGGGCAAATAATATATCTATTTCAAAAGCGTTTTTATAAAAATCTTTCGCAGATTTATTAATGACTCTATCGCTGCTGTTAATCTTTCGCAGATTAATAAAATGACTCTATCGCTGCTGTTAAATTAAAATTTGTTTATAGTCTTCACCAAACAATCTGAATGAATCCCAATAAGAACTACATACATATCAAATAAACCTAGGTATATATTAATCAAATTAATGGCTTTCCAACCAGCTTGATACAGTGTCTCACTCGTACATTTGCAAACTTGAATACTTATGTATTCAAGTCATGTTGTTATCAATATAGTACCTACTTAGCATTAAGCACTGAATAGCTATTTTCAGCATTTATAAATCATAACTTTGTATAAAACATTTTACAACAGCATTTATTTTTTATAGATACATCTTGATTTAACAAGAGAGATCAAATCAAAATAAATTGATAATTTATGTTTTTTAGATCTTGTCTGTAAAACACGTATGAAATTTGAAACCAATAAATATTTTGTTTAAATGTTATTTAAAATGTCGCATTCCAAAAGCTAGCAGCGAAAACTTTTATTCGACTTTTGTACTATTATTACCTAGGTACTTATTTTCTATTATAACTCCTCTAGAAACAAAAAAAATATGAAATAGAAATAAATGTTACTATTTTTATATCGAAATTTGACATACATTTTACGGTTATAAGTGAATTTTCAATACTTAATAGATAAAATATAACAACCGCAAAACCTCTTTGATTGAAAAAACTAACCAGAAAAAAAATCAAATTTTAGTATTACAATTAATTATTTTATACACATTCACGTCATGATTTATTGTACACCAATAGTTAAATATTTTGTATAATTATTAATTATTTTAATAGTAGCATATTTACATTGATATATTATTATTGACCTCAATAACACAGATACCTAATTTTTTTGTAATTGCCATTGTAAAAAAACTCACCTAATATTTTCGAAGAATATTGAAAACAAGGTAACAACACGAAAATATAACCAGTACACAAAATAGCTGCGCTATAAGTGACCGCGCGCGACGGGGGCCAGAGGGTGACTGAAAGCTTCAAGGCTTCGAAAACTTAAGAGGCCTTAGAGCTTCGAGTCTGTTGAGAGTTTCACCCTTTTCGATAATATTTTGCTGGAGATTTGGCGGGAACGCGGAAAAAAGATGCCGCCGCATTGCATTAAGTATTTTGTTAAACTTGTTTTTGTATCAGTGATACGAGTAATTCGTGAAAAGTTGTGGCATTTCATTGATTATGAGCTGAATAAAGTGCATAAGTGTAGGCAAATGATAATTATAATGTGCTAAATTACACAAATTAAAATTAACAAGATAACATCAACATTATAAAAATAACTAGCTTTTGCCCGCGGCTCCGCACGCGTGTTATTCTCACTTTTATAATAATTTATATTTTATTTTATAATAATATTTTTGGGATATCTTACACATGGCCTCTGAGCCCAAACTAAGCAAAGCTTGTGATATGGCTGCCAGAGACTGATATACTATGTACGTATACTTATTTTAAATACATACTTATATAGATAGTAACTAAATAACACCCGCAGACACAGAGCAAACACTTATGTTCATCACATAAATATTTGCCCTGGTGGGGATTGAACCCACGCCTCTCTGATCCAGAAGTTAGGGTCACTAACCACTGAGCCACCGAGGCAGTAAACTTTTGTGTTATCCCACAGGAACCTTTTATTTTTTCGGGATAAAAAGTTTAAGTTCGACCCTTGAACTTTATCCATGCCAAAAATCAAGTAAATCCAATAATCCATAGCTGCGTAAAAAAGGAACAAACCAACAAACAGACCAATAAACTTTTCAGATTTATAATATTAGTAGGATATATAATGTCGAAAGGTTACGTAAAATATATATTTTTGTAGGGATGTGCTAAAAACATGATGTAAAAGTAACATTACAATAATAAAATAATACTTTATTTGTCGAATAATTTTATAATAATGAGAGTATACTTAGATAACATTTTTATTTATATATTTATTACTAGTTTTTACCCGCGGCTTCGCCCGCATGATATTTTGAATTTCGACGCAATATCAGTATAATTTATGGTCTATGTGCTATTCTGATATATAAGCTATATTATTGCAAAGTTTCATCTCAATCCGTTCAGTAGTTTTTGCGTGAAAGAGTAACAAACATCCATCCATCCTCACACACTTTCACGTTCATACCAAACACGTAGAGAGAGTAACAAGAAATGGTTAGGTTTTTAGTAAGTATTTATCAAAATTTGTTATCGCATTTACTTTACTGAATTTCCGAATTAGATATATACAACTTGGCTGTTTTTATAAGCTCTGTTAAAAAGTAAATAGCTGTTATTTATTACCCGTTAACGTTATGCGAACCGTCTGTCTCTAGTCACGGCCCATTGACAGACGGATCGAATTATCTTTCTGTTCAGAGTTTTCAGAAAATAGAAATATTTGTGCCTCAGCTCAGCTCAGATTTGTGCTTTCCTGACATTTTTTCTAATAAGTCCAATTTAAGCTGAAATTAGCCTGACATGGACCTTCAAAAAATTACCATATTTAGAGTAAAAATGGCAAAAGAAACCAATTACAGTGTTATGAATTCTCAAACGCCCCTCTCGCACGACGAGATAAAAGGCTTGTGCGTTCTAAGACTGTTCAACGCCATCTAGTGTCATCCAGTAACAACCAAGAACTTAAAAAATGTTCATTGCAGATTGTAAGCAAAGGACATGTCCATAAAATGTATGGAGGCTAGTATTATAATAATCAAATATTCTAACCACAACACTCGTTACATTTCGAATTTCGAGAAAGTTCATATTTTTCTGAGTCTTTTACATGAATTAAAACCAAAAAGGGACCCTCCCTTATTTTTGAAATTAATTTTGATTCTATTAGGATAAATAAATATATTTGGTTCCATAGGTAGTTTATCTCTAGCAACACTGATTAAGTAACCTCCTAATTGTTTAATAGAAGCATTTTTACCAATTAGACAGTTTTTAAGTGTGTATTTATATATTTTTGAGAAGCCCTTTCAAGCTTTCAAATGATGTATATATCATTTTGGTTCGATTTTTCTCTGAATAATATACTTACCACTTGTGGACGACCTTTAATTTTTATTTTATTCATCACAGGTTACAGCACCATTACTGTTCAAACCAAGTTGATGCTACACTTAACATGTTAAATATAAGACACAAACATAATAAAAGTAGAACATAATCATTACATGTATAAAAACGTGACCAAAAAAAAACAAACTACTTATTCGAAATTATGGGTTAATAAAAAAATTTTTTTCTTCTAAAATATAAAACCATGTCACAGTGGTTATAACCATTGACATATTTTGTATATCTATTCTAAGAGTCTGATACGCGATGCTTCCAAATTGAAAGCGTTTATTTGATGTAATTTAGTGATGTCTTAATATTTTACTCATTCATTGTTTGATGATATAGGAGACAAGTAGAGTATACTTAAAATAACCCATAAATAGGTATATCAGGACAATAGCTTTAAGTTTATTTTTAAATAGTGCCACTCAAGGAAGTTTCATACGAGAACTGGAATGATTACGAGCATCCTAAAAACGTTCCGAAGAGTAAAGCACCAACATTGGAATATATCTCTTTCTACTAGTGTATCCATACAGTAATTTCATTTAATAGGACAATCTACAAAACACTAAGTATATACCAATAAAAGAATAAGGGAAACCATTTGTATTTCAGGTGGGATAAATCTGAAATTCAAATTATACTATATAAAGCTGAATATTATTATAAACACGGTTATCTGCTTACCCTGAATAAAGTAAAAATGATTGGTTGATTAAGACCATTACTACGAACGTTTACTATGAGACCAACCCGAAATTCGAGAAAAAAACAGCTGTTTCATGCAAAACTGAAACTCGGAATCGACAAAATGTATGTAACAGCAGATTTTTTTCCTCAAATTATAGTCTAGTCTCAAACTATAGCCTTATAGTAAACCTCCTTTCGACTGAGTACATCAATTCATTGTAATATTATCTCTACACCATCATCTTAATGCCCTCAGCGCCTCCCACCCGCTAGTAGACATCTTTGCCGACGAATGGACAACAATAATTGCTAAAAATATTTTTTCATATTGCGAAGAAGTCAAATTGTGATCTCAAAATATTCCTAAAATTTAACGGTAGGTATAGTTAGCGTAAAAAAATAATAACACGTTGTTGTTCTTATATCTTTTAATTCATGTTTGTATTTATTCTGTTCTATTTTATGTAATTTTTTAATTCGTAGTCTTTAAGGATAAAAAATATAAAGCCTAGTATTAAGTGCTGTAAGTTACATTTTCTATAAATAAACAAATTGAAAATCTCGACTCGCTTTTGACCAGTTTTACTCATATTTACAAATCTTGTTAGGATATACTAAAACATCTTGCGAAATAATATAAAAATTAGCTGATAAATAGCGCGACAGCAAATTATATCTACCCGTAGTTACCGAGCTGTACTTGTTACTAAGTACAACACAGTTCATTATTTTGCTAGTATACAAGAAAAGTGCATAGTTCATAGAAGTAGGTTCTTAATTGATTACAATGACTTACTAACGTACGTAGTATTAGATTATATATAAGTAGTAATTACTTCTCTCTACAACCTAACATCACATTCCCGAAATGTTTTGTTGTTATTGTCACCCTACACAAGAAATTTGTAAATAAACCAAGAAACTTACCTAAAAAATGAAATTCCACAACCAGCATAAGCTTCACTATTACAGCCCTTAACGCAACAATTTTTCACCATTTTTCAACTTATAAAAATACTAGCTTTTACACGCGGCTTTGCCCGCGATATAATTTAATTTATGCTTATCTTGTCAAACTATATGGTAACAAAAATAGTAAGTGCGCCACAAAATATTAGCCCCAATTCAATGTGAAACAGTACACAAATATTGTAGAATACAATCATTTCAAACCCAAAAAACAGCCAATCTCAACTAATTTGTTTCGTCATCGTTATCATCCGCGGCTTTCTTTGTCCCACTGTTTGGTATAGGCTTCTCTCTTGCAGTACCATCTGCTTCGGCTCTTTGTCGGGGTCGTGACCAGGCTCGACCGGCGGTATTAATGATATCGTCGAGATAGTCGACCCACCTTGCTGCCGCGCCGCACATAGCTGAGCTCTCACCTATTCAAGTACCCTAGTTGGTAGACTGGCTCGGTCACCACCGTCTTTCTTGCTCAAGAAGCACTGGTCGAATTGGTTGCCACGCCATTGTGAACGATGGCATACGCAGGGTTTTTGCGACCGCCAATATCGCAGCCGTACTCGAACCGAATGGGTTTGCGCGTGGTCATGACAAAAGGCGTGACGGTATGAAGCAGGTCCCATGAAAGTGTAGACGGCCCTTAGAATGGGACGCGACTTGCGTCGATACTTTGGCGCCGTCACATCTTTCTGAGACTCAGAGTAGGGCTGGAGCGTTGACCAATTCGGCGGAGCAGCACAAATAGCGCAAATATGCTAACCTTGGCAGTGGTTACATATTTGAGCCGTTTGAAATTGAGACATTGTGCGCGTGGTGGCCGGGAGCTCATCTTGTTTTCAAAAGTCTTTCTGAGCGTCTGGTGTACCCGCCAAGTGACCAAAATGCTGGTGTTTATTTGGCTCAACGTATAAGCAGCATTGCCAAGCTGATTGGCAATGCTGCCAGCATGATGGGCACGCTGCTGACTGGCAGTCGGCTCGAGCATTTAGAATATCTTTAGACCTTCAAGGGTCTGTGGATGATCCAATTGCTTGATATGTAGTAGTAGTTTATGAAGTTTTACATTGTAAGTCTTGTATTTAGTGGTAGTTAATAAAGGCATTTGCTATATAAAAAAATCAAGTATCTTGCACCTTGTTGATACTGTTCAAACCTAACCCGACATCAAAATACCTTATACTTATAAATGCTTCTGTTGATTATGATAAGGTTAGAGTGTACCCGCCCATGGGTTTCCGTCTTTTCGTGGCGGGGGAACTTAGTAGCCAAGGCTTATGGGCGGCGCGAGAATCCCAGGATCCCGCTTCTCTGGGTTTTTTCTAAGACAGCTGAGAAGGCGGCGCTCGAGGTCTCCCGATTCTTTTTGATCTTTTCCTCCTAGGCAGTTTAGAAGTTTGCACTCGAGGTTGAGCCGCTTTTCTGGGGTTTTTAGCTATAACAGCTGAGAACTACATACTGCCTGATGTTGAGCAGATATGCGGTCTAGAATGTAGCACGCTTACTTAGAAGATACCTATTTACTCGGTATTTGAAGACACCCACGTTGTACTTAAGCGGGAAGACAGACCCAGGCAAAGCGTTCCACATTCTGGCTGTTCGTATGAGGAATGAGGATTCGAAACGCTTAGTTCTAACGCGCGGAATGTCATCCATAAAAGGGTGGCGCTTTGGTCGCGTCTGCCTAGCCGTACGATAGAAGAAAGGGGCAGGTGGGACCAGATCGTGTAACTCCTGAGCGCACTCTCCGAAGTGAATTCGACAAAAGGTCGACAAACACGCCACCTTACGTCGATGCTCAAGACTTTGCAGCTGCGACTTAGTCAAGGTGTCGTTGTCAATCAGCCTCATGGCTCGCCGCTCAATTGACTTCGGAGCCTCCAGCTGATATTTAGCAGAGCCATCCCAAAGGTGCGAGCAGTATTCCATGCAAGACCTGACTAATTGTGCTTTATAGAGGCTAAGTAGTTGCTCAGGTGTGAAATACCTTAGAGAGACCACCAAGTTTTTTGGAGGCTAATTGGGTTACTGACTCTATGTAAGAGCCAAAGTTAAGAGTCGATGAGAGCGAAACTCCTAATAGTTCCAAGCCGCCAGTTACAGGAACGGAGACACCTCGGAAAGTGGGAGACAATTGAAAGGGTCTCTTTTTGGCCGAAAACAAACAGCCTTGAATCTTCGTGGCATTAAACTTGACCAGGTTAGCATCACCCCAGTCAGACACCGCCTACAGACTCAAGTTAATAACCTTAGTTTCAAGATTCTCATACTCATGCCATACTACTTCTAAAAATCAAGTCGATCCGTGTCTTAGTATATTAGCATGGATTCTGCACCATAAAGGTAGAATAAAGAAATATGTTTAACCTCTAATGGTGGTATATTTAAAAATATTTTTAGTGTCAGACGAAATGACGGCCCAGTATTAAACGTCATTATAATATGTAGCATGGCAAAGAGAAAACTATTTTGTCCAATTTTAATGTCAGTTTTCATTGTCAATCCAAACTTTATTTCCTCTTCGAGGAGCTATAATGGTGGAAACACAATTTGTCTCTTTGCTATGCTAAGCGAGTTGTTTATAAAAGTCAATAAAAGTCTGCAGTCAATGTATGTCACCTGTCATCTAATTACGTTTTGTCAATCCATATTAGGCCCAATCAA
The DNA here is from genome assembly GCA_949316475.1 of Hypomecis punctinalis. Lineage (NCBI taxonomy): Eukaryota > Metazoa > Arthropoda > Insecta > Lepidoptera > Geometridae > Hypomecis > Hypomecis punctinalis. Next base: position 8,355,132 of record OX438794.1, on the reverse strand, counting down.
TTGTAGAAAAACTAACCTTTTCCTACGTTTTTAATTGAAACCTCGTTTAATGATTTATCTTTGATCTGAATTCGTTTTACAAATCTGAGTCTTTCAGTTTGTTATTGTATTCTTCTCACTGACACAGTCAGTCTAGAGCCATCTTTAGTCCAGGATGGATGGTTTTGTGTTTTGTTGGATTTAATTTTTCTTCCTCAGGGGAAGTGCCTACGCTGGCCCCCATTGAAGTATCATACACGAGAACTGAAGATTCTTGTCTATGACGACGTCAGCCAACTGCCGGCGGACGCCGGCGACGCGCGCCGACCGGCCTTAGTTGCAATTTAACAAAATGGTGGTACATATCAGGCGTGAAATAATTATTTAAAATAATAAAAATGGGGAAATGGGTAGTAGAAGCCTGCAAATCCTGTTCCCAATGAATTCATAAAGCTTTCGAAATTTCTGTCCACTGGTAAATACGTTTTACACTATTCGTATCAATTGAAACTATCACGTAAAATATCATGATTAAAAATTTTAAAATTTTACAGTTGGTGTTGCTAAATGAAACATGATTTTGTTTCCCCATAATTATGGGAGATTTCGACTGATCAATAATTACTTCTTTGATATTATAGGATATCCACAGACGAAATACGCCGTGATAAATGGATAAAAGCTATTCGAATATTGAGAAAAGAAACTAACTGGATACCTACCAAGTATACCACTATATGCACGAAACATTTTCAAAAAGAAAATGTGGAAACGAATCATGGCATTAACTATTTATCTAAGAAAGAGGTTCCAGTGGTTGAGGTTTTTTTGAAATTTTGATATTGATAACGACGACAATAACACTTAAACAATAAAAGAAAAATATAAAAAGGTATACCTTTGTATTCTAACTGAAAAAGAAATGTTTTTTTTTTCAGCTGTTTTAAAAAAATAAGAGGTTCTCAATTCAATTATGTAATTTATAGGGTTCCGTACCCAAAGGGTAAAAACGGGACGTTGTTTTCGCTGTTGCTTATATTTTTTTGTAACAAACAGAGATATCGATATTAATTTGTTACCGCATTACATTTTTATGTTACTCATATATATTATGACTTCGCTTATAAAGCAGTTTCGTACACGTAACAGGACGGTTCATTGCATGAACATCTGAGTTAAATTCTTACTTTCGCATTCTTGATAATTATTTTGTTTATCAAGTACGAATAAATACTGGATTACTATTACTACCTACTTCGTTATTACTAAAATGTTGATTATTATAAATTAATATCGGGTTGTATCACTGACATTAAAAAGATATCGTAACATTTTGGGGAAATTTTCAATCGAATGAACTGGCACCCTAAGTCATTATTATCCGACTAAATTTTATTATATTGCTATTTCTGTCTTATCAGCGTCTTACCGTACTTTAGCAACTAGTGTAACAGGGATAGAGATATGATTCTTTGATTACCTAACAACGATATTCGGGCGGTTAATGTGTCGCCATGCCTAGCAACGCAGTTGTTTGAGTCTGCTTATCTAGACATTAAACCATTGAAGTATAATACACGAGAACTGAAGATTGTTGTCTATGACGACGTCAGCCAACTGCCGGCGTACGCCGGCGAAACTCGCCGACCGGCCTTAGTCGCGATTAAACAATATGGTTGAATATATCAGACGTCAAAATATTATTTAAAAAATTAAAAATAGGGAAATGTGTAGTCAAAACCTCTTAATCCCGTTCTCAATTTCTTCATAAAGCTTCTGGAATTTATTTTCACAAGTAAATACGGTTTACACTATTCGTATTAATTGAAACTATCACATATAATATCATGATTTTAAAAGTAAATAATTTTACAGTTGGTGATGCCAGGTGAAACATAATTTTGTTTCCCCATAATTATGGGAGATTTCGACTAATCGATAATTACTTTTTTGATACTATAGGATATCCGCAGACAAAATACGTAAAGATAACGATAAATAATGGATAAAAGCCATTAGAATATTACGAAAAGAAACTGACTGGATAATAATAGTAAATAGTGAAATAGTAAAATTACAATAGATTACAATATAACTTCAATAAATATTAAAAATGCAAGGGTACAAAGATAATAACAAATCCAGTACCTAGATTAATGGGCGGCATTAACGTCTACAGCGATTTTAAATAATACATTAATAATTACTATTTTCATAATTATTGATAGTTATGAATCAAGCAGCAGAATCAGGCTTAAATAGGTTACGTTTTGTAATTATTAGTTTAATCAAATAGCTCGACGGCAACAGGTATCTATGTCCGGAGATTGAAGTACAGGTATAGTATAACATATTAGGCTACAATTTTCAAAGAAGTTTTACGCGATACAGAGATACTGAAAAAGCGCGCGCTGCGTGGTATAGGTATGTATGAGTGACACAGACTGCACGCGGGCCGTGCGGGGTGCGTGGTAACTAGTGGTAAGAGCTTACGAACTCGGGCGCGGGTGGCGGTGTGGCTATGCTAGCTGTTAGTCTGCTATATTTATTATTGTTTATTATAATTGTTTACTCCAACGGTTCCAGAATAAAAAAACATCACTGCAATTTTCGAAACAATATATTGTAGATTCTTCATGCAATGCTTTCGAATTTTCTTAAGAAATATCCTGTCCTACAATATGACACGTTTTTGATAATTAAGTATTATTATGGCGATAATTATTTTAATTATCAAGAACGAATAACTATTGGTCGGATAAATGAATAAAATATTCTTTGTATTATAACTTTATTCATAATTACATCATATTATATTTGATTTTGATTAATGACTCAAATTCATAATGTTATTACTAAAATGTTGATTATTAAAAATATCGGTTTGTATCACTGACATTGAGAAGATATCGTAACATTTTGGGGAAATTACAATCTAATGAACTGGCACCCTAAGTAGGCATTGTCCGACTAAATTTAAAAATATTGCTATTTCTGTCATTTTCAACGTCTTACCGTACTTTAGCAACTAGTGTAACAGGGATAGAGATATGATTCTTTGATTACCTACCAACAATATTCGGGCGGTTAATGTGTCGCCATGCCTAGCAACGCAGTTGTTTGAGTCTGCTTATCTAGACATTAAACATCATTGCATTAAACATCATTGCATTAAACATCATTGCTGGCCCCCCTTTAAAGTCGGCATGGTCCGAATACGCAGCCTACTCGATGTTTGAATGTTTGTTCTAAATTACACCTTTTCCAGATGTTTTGACGCGCCGCCCTCATCGCGGCCTGAATTACCTACTGCAACTGCTCGCGAGAACGCCTGCGAGCCGGCGATTTGATGAATAGTGGCGCGGGGGCCTTCGCCCGTGTCCGATGAAGCCTTCGCCTGTCAATGAAGCAGTGGTGCTTCGAGAGCTTCGGCTGCCGTGACAAACTCTCCCTCCCGCTATATACTTCGTGATTTTAACTAATTCAACGCGAAACTCAGTGCTAACCTGAACTTTAAGCCTAACCTAAGTATACCTGTCTAGCGTAAGTCCAGTGTCCCTATATCTTTGTATCTGTCTATTTTTATAACTTCTCTCTGTGTATTTTTATAAACTCTCTGTATTAAACTCTATATCAACTGTATGAAGTGCTTGTTTCCTTGATAGCGGCTAGCCTGGGAAGGTCTAGGACAAGCGTTTCATTACACAATCCAATTATGAACGCGCCATCGTAAATTTAATAGCAACGTAAAAAGTGTTCTCTCTATCGAATGCCTAAAGTGAAAAAGAAACAGAAATAGTCTAATTAACTGTTATAATTAAGATGGTGCCTTCAAAATTGGGCCTTTTAGCGTCGTTGTGATAGGTGACAGTTTCGCTAACGATAGATTTTGTCCTATCCTACGGGAATTATGCAATTTTCGGGATAAAATGTAGCCTATGTCCTTTCTCAGGCTCTAGACTATCTGTGTACCAAATTTCATTGAGATCGGTTCAGTAGTTTTGGCGTGAAAGCGCGACAGACAGACAGACAGACAGACAGACAGATAGACAGACAGACAGAGTTACTTTCGCATTTATAATATTAGTAAGGATTATTTGCGTTTTATGTAGTGTTTCTATACTGGTTAGGCCTCTTTCTCCTTCGTCTATTGGTAGGTACAATCGTTCCACATCTGCTTTCTGTTGGTGTTTTTTGTTCATGGCTTAAAGTTTCCTAGTCGTAATATCTATTTTTTTTAGGTCTGAAGTTTTGTAGTTGATTATGCCGAAAGTGTATAATAATACCGGAACTGCGTAGATGTTTATTGCCCTAAAGAGATTTCGCGCATTTAAATGAGATTCTGTTAGATTTCGAATTCTTCGGTAATATTCTTTTAGTGTGTGTTGTCGGACTTCTTCGTGGTCTATTTTGCCTGCCTCATTAATGCCCAGGTATTTGTATCTGTCATTCAATGTCTGAATTCTTCACCACTCAGCAGGATATGGTCCTCTCCTTGGGTATCTTTTCTTCTACCGTTTGCCAGATGTAAAACGTTGCACTTATTAAGTCCGAACTCCATGCCTATATCCCTAGTGAATATTTCTGTGCTGTCAATGAGTACTTTGAGGTTGGATTTATTGTTGGCGTATATTATCAGGTCGTCCATGTACAGCAAGTGGTTTATTGTTGTATCGTCTTTCAGTTGGTATCCTTTGAATTCGTACTTGTTGAGTGTTTGAGAGATGTATATGAGGTCGGTGGTTACAGACGCGTTTGTGCCGCGAGCTGTCATGACAACATTCCATGTGGGCATGACTATTTTGAGGAACCTTTTGATAGCAGGTGGGCATTTATAGATGTCTAGTACTTTGAGTATTCACTCGTGTGACATGCTATCGTAGGCCTTTCGATAGTCAACCCACGCCATACTCAAGTTCTTCTGGTTCTTATGAGCGTCTTCGAGTATGGCTTTGTTTATCATGAGATGGTCTTTGCAGCCCCGCACTCGACGTCTGCATCTCCTTTGTTCCGGAGCCAAGATGTCGTTTTTGTCGAAATGCAAGTAGAGTTCGTTTGCCATAATGGACGTTAAAATTTTGTACAGAGTCGGTAAACAAGCTATGGGTCGCCAGTTCTTCGGGTCCCGGGTGTCGTCACTTTTCGGTATTAATATGACTTGCCCTGTTGTAAACCAGCTATCTATGGGTTCTGTTCCTTTCATCATCTTGTCAAACAATTTGGCTATGTATTTGTGCGTGCTAGTTAGGTATTTTAGGTAGTAGTTTTGAACTTTATCTATCCCTGATGTTTTCCACTTTTTACTTTCTGTACATCTATTTCTTCAAACTAGTGTGTTTCTATGTCTTCGGCAGATTTTTCTATTTCTTCTATCCATGATGCATCTGTATTGTATGTTGTGGGGTTTGACAAGATGTTTGTCCAGAAGTCTTGTATTTCCTGTTTTTGTGGGATTTCGGTGGGATTGCTCTGAGTGTTGTTTAACGACCTGTAAAATTTATGATGGTTTTCTGCAAATAGTTTGTTTTGGATCTTTTTATCGTTCATTTCCTCGTATCTCCTAAGCCTACCTGCCAAAGCTTTCACTTTTTGTTTTACTATTTCTATATTGTTGTTTAGTTCTTCTTCGTTTGTAATTTTGTATTTTTCGTAAAGTTTCCGTTCTATATTTGTCATTCTTCTGCTATTAGTACCTGATTTAATTTCTACTAAACGCCCTAAATCTTTTCTGAGTAAATCTATTCTTTGTTTTATACTTCTTTTCCAAGGTGGATCCTGTTGGGTTTTTACACGGTAGGTGGTGTGTACGGTTTTTGCTCGTTTGCCGTTATTAATGTTTTGGCAGCTGCGTAGATAATGTCATTAATTTCGCGTAATGTTTCATTTGTCTCTAATAGGTTTGGTAAGTAATTATTGATGGTATTTAAGTTCGTTATGAATTTTTTGTTAAAATTTGGCTTTGACAAGAATTTCCTAAGCTCAATTTGTGTTTCTTTAACCTCTGCAAGAGTCTGTAGTAAGTCAAGTGGATTGGGTCTTGGTCTTCGTTCACAACTATTTCCTGTGTGTCTGGATCTGGTATGGATTGAGTCTGTTGATTGATTGAATGCATGTGGTCATAATATGTGCCTTGTACCGGTATGCTATGCTGAGAAGAGTGAGTCTGTCGATTGAGTGAGTGCATGTCATTTTCATACATGTCCTGCATCGGTATACTATCTTGAGTTGTGAGTGGTTGTTGAGAGTTGTACGTTGTTTGAGTGATAGTTGGTGTGGTTCTGCTGGGTGTGCTATTTGGATGACTGTTTTCTATCTGTGTGTCAGTTTCAAGTATGTCAGTTAAAGATTGAGATGAGTGTGGTTGTTTGGCTCTTTTTTGGATTTCTTATTATATTATTATTATTATATATAATTATATTATTATTATTATAGGAAGTATAATATATTATCAGTCTGATGATATCCAAGGACTGCTCATCGATTGATTTGACAGATATTCGATCGACAGTTGTTTATTTTGAGCCTTGCAGCGCACGCTAGAGTAGCTCGCAGATGGCAGAATTTTCTTACTTACTAAACATTTATCGTTATATTTTGGACAATTCACAAAATATCTTTATAAATTGTAGCCTATGTGTTATTCTGATGTATAAGCTATATTATTGCAAAGTTTCATCTCAATCCGTTCAGTAGTTTTTGCGTCCGTCCATCCATCCTCACAAACTTTCACGTTTATAATATTAGTAGGGATATTAGTATGGATACTCGTATTATAAATAAATAATAATAAATATTGGGGGACATTTCACACACGGTCTCTGACCCCAAACTAAGCAAAGCTTGTGATATGGCTGCCAGAGACTGGTATACTACATATACATATTTTTAAATACATACTTATATAGATAGTACCTAAATAACACCCAGACACAGAGCAAACACCTATGTTCATCACAAAAATGCTTGCCCTGGTGGGAATCGAACCCACGCCTCTTTGATCCAGAAGTCAGGGTCACTAACCACTGAGCCACCGAGGCAGTCAGATTATATAGTAGGAAGTAGGATAAAACCGGTTGGTACCAGCGCGATCCTGCTGTCTTGATGAGGACATCCGTCCACCTTGTGGACGTCTTACGCTGCGCTTGCCGGTACTTGGTCTCCACTCAAGAACTTTACAGCCCCATCGGTCATCAGTCCTATGTGCCCTGCCCATTACCATTTCAACTTGCCGATCCGCTGGGCTATGTAGGTAACTTTGGTTCGTCTACGGATCTCCTCATTCCTGATTTGATCTCGGTCGGTCGATGTGTTTCACTAAATTATAGGCCGAATCAAACTTCTTGGCAGCTGTGGCGCTTGTGCGGCTACAAAGTGCGGCTTATCAAATCTGACTGAACCTCACTTGACAGCTGCGCCACGATCGGGTTAGCCGCAGCTTGTGAATAGCTGACGTCACAGCTGGCAGAAAGTTTGAGTCACGTTTGGGTTCTAATTTAAACACATCAGAGCAAATAAAAAAATCAAGAGGGAACGTCGTCGAACAGTCAAGTGAGGCCGGTTTTTTATATATGTGTGAGTGCGTCGGTGTTGCGCCGCCATTTTTCGGCTGTCAAGGCGAGGCGTAGTTTCGTTATTCGTGGATGTGTGTGTAATTGTCTGTACACGGCGAGGCGTAGTTTTGGTTGGCTTCACTTGATAGTTCACAACATTCTCTCTTGATTTTTAAGGTTCGGTACCTCAAAAGGAAAAAACGGAACCCTTATAGGATCACTTTGTTGTCCGTCTGTCCGTCTGTGTGTATGTCAAGACTCTTTATCTCGGGAACGCGTAAAGATATCAAGCTGAAATTTAATTTAAACTGTATACGTATATCTATGATCTCTTACAGTTGTGTAAAGGAAAAACTTCTCTGTTGTCATATAAAGAAGTTAGAGCCGTTTATTTCGTAAAAAACCTCATATTTCAATACTCACAAAAATCAAAACCTACAGGGTACTTCCCGTAGACATAGAACTTTGAAATTTGGCGATAAGCTTTGTCTCAGAGAACACATATAGGAATAAATCAGAAAACTGAATATTTTTATTTACATCACAAAAAATAGGGCTTCAAAATTCGTAAAATATGGTTATAAAATTCAAAGTGCGCAAATCGTATCATGTAAGGTATCATATAAAAGAGCTTCATTTAAATTAGCACATGCTAAAACAGGTTTTTAATTATTTTAACGACGTGTTAAGCTCGATGTGCGAGCCTGACTCGCACTTGTCCCGTTTTTTTTTGCTAAATTGATAATCTAACTTAATACTATGTAATTGGCAGAAGAATACAAAGGAGATGTCCACAAAATGTATGGAGGCTGGTATAATAATAATCAAAAATTCGAACCACAACACTCGTTACATTTCGAGAAAGTTCATATTTTCCTGAGTCTATTACAACTGTTAAAAGCAAAAAAGAGCCCTCCGATTTTTTTAAAATTAATTTTGAATTTATTAGGATAAATAAATATATTTGGCTCAATAGGTAGTTTATTTCTATCAACCCTGATTAAGTAACCTTCAAATAGTTAAATAAAAGCATTTTTACCCATTAGACACACTTTTTAAGTGTTTTTTTGTCACATTGTACCTACTAACTGGTCACACTGGTAGGTTATAATTATTAATTTTAGCAAATTAAGATATGAATGTGGAAGAATCAGCTACGAATGCAAGTAAAATAACGATAGGAACACTTTATTATTTCTAAACTAGAAAAAATAATAAGCTGTATTGTTATTTTTCATACAATTTATTCTTCGCATTTAAAAAAAAATGGAGGGGTGAAAAAATCTAAATTTAATATTTTTGGGAAGCCCATAAAACAAGCTTTCAAATGATGTATATATCATCTTGGTTCGATTTTTTTCTGAATAATATACCACTTGTGGACGTCACCTTTAATGTACAATTATTTTTCGCAAAATGTGGCAAAACCTAATTCCATCGGTTATAAAACTTGAACAGTTCGCTCGAACTAATGTAATAAGATTTTTACATTATTGTTGATAATTCAAAAACGGCTCAGACGATTTCGATAAAATTTATATGGAACCGATTCGGGAGTATACCTATACTTTTGAACTAAAAACATTTATTTGATAAATTATCCAAATATCGCTGAACATACCTACACAAAAAAAACTACGAGCAAAGGCCCATAGCCAGTTGGGCAATTGAATAGGTAATTGAAAAAAAATAACCACATCAAAATCATTTTCAAATTAATTTATTTGACTTAACTACAACGTAGTCAGCAAAACTGCTCGACACATCGAAAGTCATCTTATTCTAATTTAATAAATAAGTAAATCTTACAAGAGCCTATTCTTAAAGCTAATTAAGGGTATTATTAATATATTTAAATAATATAGGTAAGTACGTGGGTCTGGGAAGGCCGCTTCCTTCGTTGTCGCGGTTGTCAGTTCTGTAAAAGACAAAGAAAATTTTAGAACCATACAAACAAACAATAACACTTTATTAGACAACCACAGTACATAAAAAAGAACAGATTACAAGGTCAAAACAAAACAACTAATAGGTTTCTAACTCGCGACCTTACTCTTAAAGTGTGCGTCTTCCAGGCAACCAAGTACGGATGGAAAATAGTAGTTGACAAAAATCGTGGTCTTATCAGAAAGAAGATATCAACTTATAAACCAACACTCTCAGACCAAATAAAACAAATCAAGACAGAAATTTGGGAAACAAACAAGTGAGGCCGGCAATACGCCTCGCCATGCACAGACACAAAAATGTACAACGAAACTACGCCTTTGCTCGTCAGTCAAACTATGGCGGTGAAACTTCGACGCACTCACCACATGTATATGAAAAACTGGCCTCACTTGTCTGTTCAAGACGTTCTGTCTTGATTTATTTATTTTAAGCCAACACTTAACAAAAACAATACTAATACCATAGACAAACCCTTGAGTAGTTAGTTTATGCTAATACCTAAAAAAACATACCAGGAAATTATATTCATAGAAAACATATTAAAAATAAACATAGATTTTAGTGAATTTTACACACTACCATTTCAGGTCGCAGGTCGCGTCATCACCCGTTAGACATGATATACCCTTCAACAAAGGCGTAAGTGTCACAGCTCCCATCAATCCATCAGCCGAAGGAAGTCCACTGCTGAACATAGATCTCCAGTATGAATTTCTAATAAGACCAGTTGGCAGCAGTTTTCATCTAACTTGCATCGGCTTGCATCCTGCTATCATCAGTCCATGCCGACGAGTTGTTCCACAACCAACTTAGAGCTTATTTCCTTCCGCGCTTCGTTTGTCCATGCTTGCTAAGCTGCGGAAGCCTCAGAGACTACAGCAATTAGTCATTAAAAGGAGTACAAAGTTGATGTTACTCACATAATAGCAGCACACGATTCCGCGGTGGCTTTGCTTGGGACACAGGTCGGCCACTCGCACGATCTCGCTCGGGTTGCAGTCCTCGATCTCCTGGCACATGCCGCCCTGCACTGCGCACGGCGATTCTTGTTGTATCTCTCTGCGATCTGGAATATAGAGACAGTAAGTAAGCATTACTGTCCGTAAATTTCGGGTGGCTAGTAAAACCACCTGAAGCCTGAAGGCCTCTGACCTGTAGACAAAATTCAACTAATTTCGAACTCCTCCGAAACAACTTGACGGATTTTCTTAAATTATATTTGTGTATATTTGGTAGGTATGAAAATAGATCACAAACAATTTTTATTGCCCTAAAGTCTAAATTTTATATCCTATTCTACGTCTCAGAGCAATTAAAAATATCAAGAGAGAATGTTGTGAACAAACAAGTGAAGCCAACCAAAACTACGCCTCGCCGTGTTCAGACAATTATACACAGATCTAAGTAACTATGAAACTACTCCTTGGCATGTTAGTCAAACTATTGCGGCGCAACAGCGACGCGCTCACACATGTATAAAAAACCTGCTTCAGTTGACTGTTCAACGACGTTCACTCTGTGAACAAACAAGTGAAGCCAACCAAAACTACGCCTCGCCGTGTACAGACAATTACACACACATCCAAGTAACTATGAAACTACTCCTTGGCATGTCAGTCAAACTATTGCGGCGCAACAGCGACGTACTCACACATGTATAAAAAACCGGCTTCAGTAGACAGTTCAACGACGTTCCCTCTGGATTTTTTATTTGCTCTGAGTTCTACGTGTACCATTTCTAAAACGACTTAGACTATAATTATGCCCTAACCTGGCCAGCTGGTGCTATATGGACGTTTTGATATAGCTGAAGTCTTCGAAGAAATGATTGAAATCTGATATTCAAAGAACATAATCGCCTACACGATCACGAATAGCTGGAAAAGAAATAAAAATAGTACTCGAGAAAGAAAACTAATTAACACAGCTATCAAATATTTAGTCTGGAAAAATAAATACCAAAGTAAATTCAATGAAGCTTATCAAATAATTGATTCTCTTTTTACAAATATGGTCCAAGATCCAACAGCCGCCAAACCTTACGTATTGTTATATCTTATCATAAATAAAATTTAGATCGTGTTCTTGTAAAGTTTGAGTTTACACAGGTAGCTGTCTAGCTGATAACTTGTGCTAACAACCAATTTACAGAAATCACCTGCTAAATATGGGTAAAATAGTACTATTTTTTTTAACTTCTCAGAATCAAAGACAGCTAAGTCGTAACTCCCGCTCTGGGTGGTTCTTGGTGCAAATGATGTCTATAAATAAGGGTAATAAGGCACCTTCGCACCAGGAATCGTAAGGGGTGGTTATTTGATTTAAAAGTAATAATAGTATTTGAATTCGCAATTTTGTACATTATAAATGGACTTTTCATTATTCGACTCTAAATTAATTCTTGCATAAAATTTTCTCACGTCAAAGAGAATGTTAAGATGCTTATGAAGATTCAGCGCGAAATCTTTATTGTAGCAATTATAGAGAATATAATAAGGTTTGACGGCCATGGGATCTCGGAGTAATGTGTTGTACTTTTAGCAATCCGAGCCGATAGCCAGCTTTCTTGGAATCCAATCCAACCCACACGGACAACAAAGGCAAGTTTTTTCAGAAGAAGTTATTTTACTTTCTTCATCTTAATTAAGCAGAGCAAAAAGAAGAATAAGCATATAGCAAACTATTATCTTGATTGACAAGCATATTAGGTACTATCTCATCGTTCCCTTTTGGTTTCTATTCACGATCTCTGGTTATTAACTTTCTTCTAGTGAACGTGTAAAGCAAACGTACAAAACAACTAGTAAGTGTAACTTTACTAGCTGCCTGTCCTGGCTTCGCCGATGAATTATAGCTATGAACCTTGTAGAAGATAATATCTTCTATTTTATATTATAGTAGTTTTTACCCGCGGCTTCGCCCGCATGATATTTTGATTTTTGACGCAATATCATTATAATTTATAGCCTATGTGTTATTCTGATATATGAGCTATATTATTGCAAAGTTTCATCTCAATCCTTTCAGTAATTTTTGCGTGAAAGAGTAACAAACATCCATCCATCCATCCTCGCAAACTTTCGCGTTTATAATATTAGTAGGATTCTAAAAGATCGCATTGCAATCTGTTGTTTAGTTTGGAAAATATAACCGGAAACACAGACAGACACACAAAAAAGCGGTTTTTCTTTATACTATGCAGTGATAGTGATGCATATAAAATAAGTTTCTATTTTCTCACATCCTGTCTGGGGGTTTACTCGAAATTTCGGGATATACTCAAACTCGTACAAGCATGGGTTAACAAGATTAGCTGTGTGACCGTCGAAAATGGGTTTTATTTAGGTTACTTCGTCCACCATCGCGCTATCTTGCACATTTCTAGTGGAATATCAGCCAACATTACAGAAATTGCGAGTACAAAATCAGAAAATCTGTGTTCATCAAAATGATCAGAGACTCAATACTCTTAGTACTTGATTGAGTAATCATTTACTGCAACATATGAAACACATACTAGCTAACACAGCGAACTTTGTTTCTCGAAATATTTTTATAAATTATAACCTGTGTTATATTATCATGTATAAAAATAACTATTGCAAAGTTTTATCTCAATCAGTTCAGTAGTTTTTGCGTGAAAGAGTAACAAACATCCATACATACAAACTTTCGCGTTTATAATAGGTATTAGTAGGATTTACATCTGGTTGTATGGAATACAGCTAAAATTTATATGGAGATCGCTTGTCCTTAAGTAATATATTCTTTAGAGTTATCTAAATGTCCCTATGGTATGGGGTAAGGCAATTTTATTGCTTGTACTGGAACGGTTTATTATATTTTTTCTAAATTATCATTAAAAAATTATAATGTGTAATAAGCATTTGGTAGGTACTAACCAAACTTTTCCACTAGTTTTTTACGAGGGGGAAATCTTCCAAAGATGCCCGATCGCTTTGGGGTGCAGTAGGGTTGTGTAGGATTGTACCCACTAAAACCCCTTCGGTGGCCAGGCTATATGCCTTCTTGGGAGCTCCGGAATCTCCAAAAGGAACGCACCGGTGCTCCCGGCACTTCGTGTGTCTACTCGCCTGGTAGTAGACCAAGCTTGTACGGTCATGTACGACGGCGTTGCCACACACGCTGCCGTCCTTCTCGGGCCCACTTGAGTGGATGGCCAGAGCCCCAACTCTGACCACCCACGAGCCCAGGGGTTTGGTTAGTACCTAAGATATTTTTAGTTGTTTTATAAAACAGTTTTCCTCTTCGATATCTTTTAGGTTATTTGACATTTACTAAATATTTTTAAATTACAGAGTAATATTAAAGAGTGTGATATGTACTTAGCATAGCATCAGTGCCAGATTTAGCAAGCGCGGGGCCCTTAGCATTCTATAGAGGGGCCGACGATCTGTTGAGTCTTTAAGTATTAAAAAGTGGAAAAGGATTTGCTTTAATAGAAAAGGTTTAATGTTTCACGTTTTAATAGTAACTAGTGAGTTCTTTAAACAACAACTTAATACGTTTAATATTTCAAGCTACGCTCGTGCAGAGGCGGGTCTGGGGCCCAGGAGGGTACTGCACTGCACTCAATACTATAAAACTCAATACCGTTTATAAGCGGGGGCCGTAACAATTGCTACTTTGGCTATATAGTTAATACAAGCATAGCTGCATAGCATGCGTTTATAAAATGTAATATTTAAACAATTGAGTTCCAAGTTGAACGTGAGTTTCAACTTTGAAGACGCACATCTTCACACCTCATATCTGGTGAATACGTGACCTTAAGATAGCCATTCACGGTCATGAAATCGTACCAAATGGCGTGATTTACTGTTGTATTATAAATACATCGTCTTTGATCGTGAATGCAAAATACTTGTGAAATGGTTTTAGACTCATTTTCATTCATATCTTTACAATTTTTTTTCATCCCGGTCAACAACGAGCTGTGCCTTGGGCTTGACATCATTATAATATATCACGTCGCCAGCTAATGTGTATGTATCTATAGGTACTAGGTACAGTTTACATACTATACCTAAAGGTAGATACAACGTGTCTTGCCATCACGCCCCGGTCTCCGTGAATATTCGCACATTTGGCATCCTTTTGAAATGGTGTTAAATTTTTGGCCTAATTCCGTTTGACAGAAGTCATAAGTGGCTGTAGTTTTAATTAATTCACGTTGCGCGTTCGCGTCACGTTCAAAATAGTGCCATCGTTAGAAGACGATCGTGAATAGGGTACTTAACTTGAGGCACATAATATATTATCTTTTTTTTTTATTGTTTTGCGTTTAACTACATACAGCCTGTTGTAAATAAGTGGCGTATGTGGCGTCAGTCCATTTGACTTAAGTCATTTGGATTGGTGCCAATCGCTTTGATCGTATGTGGGCACCTCTAAGCTGAGTCACGGACTATTCCCACTCTTCCTTACCATAGCGGTCCTTGAGTTATTTATATCGTTTATTATTTTGGTTCGACTCTAATCAGGCCAATGCCGGCGGTCTGACGTGGATCTGTGTAATGTATATTCCGCGTTTACTTCGACACTGACCTCTTTAACTGAGTGACCTCTTTAACTGAATCTATAACTGATATAAAATACTTATTGGATTTTACGCGTATATTTATTTCCCAGTTAATCATATTATCGACGTTTATAAAGTAGGTAATTAGGAATTGCACCAAGTAGTACATTATCCAATTCCCAATAATTATGCTAGTATGTACGAGTATACCTAGAGTTCATAGTGTAGCTTGACCAGGTCGACATTCCAGCCATGTTAAGTCTGTTGGACATTGGCTTCACTTCACCTAATATAGTTCTCAAGAAACCATTTGGAATCGGCTTGAATCTAGCCCAATTTTGCAATCTAATAGCATAGACAAAAATCTTGAGTAGCTTAGTTTATGCTAATAGTAATCCATTCACGTTGTGGGTGGACGTTTTACGCTCTACTCGCTCGTGGTTGCTTAAAATCTACAAATCTACTGAATTGATGACCATTAGATCGCAAAATCGGGCTAGATTCAACACAATTCAAAAGGTTTATAGGAGAATTATAATAAGTGAAGCCTCTGTCCAACAGACTTTAGTAATATGGCTGGAATGCCGAGAACGACCAGCGGGCTTAGCATACGAACCATAAAATAATATTATCGACGTGTCAGAACGTGACAGAGTTATGATGAAGCATATATCTGTCACCTTTGCACACGTCGATTAACTCTTGTCGTGGTCTTGTATGCTAAGCTAGGTGGTCAAGCTATGCCATGAACTCTGAGTACATATACTAGCATTATTATTGGGAATTGGAAATAAATAATAAATATTAGGGGACATCTTACACACGGTCTGTGACCCTAAAATAAGCAAAGCTTGTGATATGGCTGCCAGAGACTGATATACTACAAATGGCACTACTAGGTGCAATCCTCAATTATATTAATCTACTTTTAAGGGTTCCGTACCTCAAACGGAAAAAACGAAACCCTTATAGGACCACTTTGTTGTCCGTCTGTCCGTATGTCCGTCTGTGTGTATGTCAAGACTCTTTATCTCGGGAACGCGTAAAGATATCGAGTTGAAATTTAAACTGTATACGTATATATATGGTCTCTTGCAGTTGTGTAAAAGAAAAACTTCTTAGTTATCGTTTAAAAAAATTAAAAAACCGCCTATCTTGACTCTCACAAAAACCAAAACCTACAGGGTCTAGTATAGTCTAGGGTATAGTTAAATATAGAGTATAGTAGGTATGTTAACTTTTTTTTTTTTTTTTTTTTTTTTTTTTTTTTTTTTTTTTTTAATTTTTTTTTTTTATTTGATAAAGTTTATATTGACAATACTACATTACTACTACATAGAAAGCAATTGGATCATCCACAGACCCTTGAAGGTCTAAAGATAATCCAAGTGCTCAAGCCCACTGCCAGTTGGCAGCGTGCCCAGCATGCTGGCAGCATTGCCACGCTGAATGGCAATGCTTATACGTTGAGCCAAATAAACACCAGCATTTTGGTCACGCGTCGCGTCCACCAGACGCTCAGAAAGACTTTTGAAAACGAGATGAGCTCCCGGCCCCCACGGACCCAAAGTCTCAACTCCAAATGGCTCAAATATGTAACCACTGCCGAGGTTAGCATATTTGCGCCGCTTGTGCTGCTCAGCCGAATTGGCCGCCGCTCCAGCCCTACTCTGAGTCTCAGGAAGATGTGACGGTGCCAAAGTATCGACGCAAGTTGCGTCCCATACTAAGGGCCGTCCACACTTCCATGGGACCAGCGTCATGCCGTCAGGCCTTTTGCCATCACCACGCGCCAACCCACTCGGTTCGAGTACGGCTGCGATATTGGCGGTGACAAAAGCCCTGCGTATGACATCGTTAAGGCTGGCGTGGCGTCCAATCCGACCAGCGCTTCTTGAGCAAGAGAGACCGTGGTGACCGAGCTGGTCAACTGCAGTACCACACTGACAGCGATGGGCTTCACAACACCTTGCACCCAAGCGTAAGCTGACAGCTAGACGAAATGCAGTTGGGTCTAAAAGGTTACCAGTATTGAAAGAGGGCAATGCTTGCAACCAAAGACCGGACTCCCATACAGAGACTGCAAGGATACGAGCGCGATCCGCGACGCTAGGACACGTGTCTAGAAGAGATTTCCGTGCTAGTTCGCAGATCGGCCGATCCCACAGTCTCTGCGACGATAAAGTCTTTGGAAGCTCGGTATTTGGGCAAGCGACCCTCCAAGCATTCGTTGCCTCATTCAAATGAGCTACATCTACGCCAGAATGGCCTAAAGAAGGTGCGAGGATTTTTTCAATCAAGTTCTGAGTACTATGAATGGAGGACAAGAAAGCTGGTAAAGCAACACTTGAAATTTGGCGGACCCCTAACCCTCCAAGCCTAACAGGCAAGGAGGCTTGTAGCCACGCCCTTTCACTCATGTCAATATTCAAAACCGATACTAGGGACTGCTTTACAACATCGTCTAAGCTCAAAAGGAGCTCATTGTGTTTCCACAATGGACTACATCGTAAAGCGTACATAAATTTTGGAACAAACAGACAACATCTTATAATGGTAAAAGCCATGTGGGCGTTAATTTTGAGTAGCCTATCAGAGGCACTCAAAAAATTTTGAATTTTTTCTTGAACGAAAGGCGGAAAAGACTCATCTAATATCGGCGAACCTAGAAGGCGAAGAGAACACTTGTCTACCGATTTGATGTTAGGTGCCAAATCATTAAATTTGTTAAGTATCAAATCTTTATCCGGACATGAGTCGCAAACGAAAAGTTCGCATTTCGAAAAATTTAGCTCCAAACCAATTTGACGAAACTCGTCAATAAGAATTTCCAAATCACGTAGGACTGTGCTCGCATCGCCACCCAAAGTCCCGTCATCCAGATACCAAACGTTGAGTTTAGATTGGAGACGTTGAACAATTGGATGAATGGCCAGGCTGAAAATGGCTGGTCCGAGAGGGTCACCTTGTTGACAGCCAACGGAAGATAGCAAAACATCATTTTTGTAAATTAATTTAGTGGGTTTGCCGTAGCATAACTGTACGTACGGTATGTTAACTGGAAGTAACATAGAACTATATATATGAAATTTGGCGAGAAGCATTGTCTCAGAGTACACATATAGGAATAAAAATCTGAAAACTGTACATTTTTATTTATATCACAAAAAATTGGGCCTCAAAATTCACAAAATATGGATTCCAAATTCAAAGTGAGTAAATCGTGCTATGTACGAGTAAGATGTCATTATAAAGGAACTTCACTAGCACTTGCTAAAACAGGTTTTCAATTATGTATTTTAACAATGTGTTATTTTCGATGTATGACGAGAAAAGTGAAAAAAAAACTTATTTTATAGTAAAGAGATTTTAACAACTTACTTCCCAATTTTGTGAAATTTTCAGGATTTGTGCGGAACCCTTGGTGTGCGAGCCTGACTCACACTTGTCCGGTTTTTTTTATTCTAATCATTCTGATTGATACAGTAAGTCTAGAGCCTACTTTGGTCCAAAATGGATCGTTTCGTTTGATTTTGTTATTTCTTCTACTTGGGAAGTGCCTACGCTGGCCACCATCAGGACCTCTAAATTCGGCATGGTCCGAAAACGCGGCCTACATGAACCGCTTGAATTTCCTTCTAAAATATACCCTTTCCAGATTTTTGAAGCGCCGTCATCGCGGCCCGCTACCATCTACTGCTCACGAGAGCGCCTGCGGAATTGGTGCTCTGCTGAAGCCACCGCCTGCCTCGACTTCGAGGTCCGCCCGCCGTGAGAAACCCTCCCCCCAGACTTATACTCGTGCTATTTAATTACTTCAACGTGAAAATCGGTGCTATCATGAACTTTAAATCTAAGTATCAAGAGTAAGCTTGGATTATCTTTAGACCTTCAAGGGTCTGTGGATGATCCAATTGCTTTCTATGTAGTAGTAGTGTAGTATTGTCAATATGAATAAAATAAAAAAAAAAAAAAAAAAAAAAAAGCGTACACAATAAAAAAAAAAAAGAGTAAGTCCAATGTCCCGATATCATTGCCCCTGTGTGTTTTATAGCGTCCCTCTCTGTCTTTTATATTAATGTACCTCTGTATTAAATACTCAATCAACTGTATGAAGTGCTTGTTTCCTTGATAGCGTCTAGTCTGGGCAGGTCTAGGACAAAAGTTTCATTACAATACAGTCGACGGGTGGTCAGCCGCATGAAGGCTTCTGACATGATTATACGGTCAAAATAAATGGAGTTCAAAACGCTCCTCGGGTCCGTTCATCTCTGCTACCATCATCTTTGGTAGAGTATGGGGCTAGGATGCAAATATAACGTAAAGAAAATTGAACAATTTATAATAATCCTTTCAAAACAGTCAGTTAGATACACAGAATACTAAAAATATATTTTCTTTTTTTTAAACTTATGTAACCGCTATAAGTATTTTAATTTAATATAATTTTTTACTGTTCGATCTCATAGAATGACTCAGATCATAACCTTTTCATACCTCATTGGGTTATTTTCAGCTAATAAGGCCCGCAGTGGGAAAAAGGTTCCTATGGGACACGCTATACCTATCCAGTGGGAAATATTCACATTTCCCCCCAAAAGGCTAATGAATTTTTTCCGCCTATCGACCTCTACAATTCGAAATCGTAGTTTACAAAGATATTTTTATTGCTCTTTCGAAAAAGTGGGAACTAAGCACAGTGACTAGAAATTTAGGGTGTATGATTAAATCTTTAATTTTGACAAAAAAAAATCTGTATAGGTATTCTCTCTAGCTTAAAAGTGTATCTATCCTCTAAAATTTCGTGTCACGCACATGATTTTTTAAATTTTAATTCTTACTTAGCCAATTGAATTTGCTACTGACTATATCCAATCCATTAGCGACTAGGGGCTCGAGATAGGTAGTCCAAATTTTAAGTAGGTACCTACTTGCAAAAAGAATGTCGTCGCAATAAAATGGATAAGGCTTAAAATCTGGAGAATCAGCGTGATTTCCGTGATTTACAAAGCATTTGTCAAAAAAAAATTGTATTCAAAGTAGGTCTGACTGAAAATGTAATACTATTTTTAAAGTTCGACGTATCCTTAGTACTAATACTAGCTTCCAATCAAGCTTAAATCCCAAAGTGAATTTGATAGTTTTTTCCTCTTTCACGCAGCATCGGAGCAACGGATTGACTTGATTTCTGTATTGGACATAGTTTGAAAGACGGAAAGTGACATAGGCTACTTTTTATCCCGGAAAAAGGTTCCTATGGGATAGCACAAAAATCAATATCGCGGGGAAAAAATAGTAAATTGTTATCTCTAAAAATAGTAGTTAGGTATAATTTCCGCAGGATCCCGACGGAATATTCACATTCAAAATCGCTCTGAAGTCGCAAGTACAATACATAAAATTGGAGTACCCATTCCGACCCCTAATTAATTCAGACCCATCTCGTACATTATGCTACCGAAGAGACATACGTCAAATAATAATCACCACCAGCTTCGAAAGTAAACAATAATACAATCGACTCACACACAGATCCGTGTTAACACACAAACGCACACAAGCAAACAAAGCACATGACTTCCGATGACGGTATCGGAGCGCCAGATCACGTGTGTCGAATACGGGCCCTATCAGTTGACGAATTGATTATAATGGCCTAATGGGTCAGTTTGTTTTTAATTTCAATCTGGAGAGATGGACAACGCTATTTGAATCTAGAGAGGTGGCGGAACCGGAAGCAGTGGTGGATTTACGTATTTGCCGTCAGTAGGCTGTTGAATTTTTGGTCCCTCTCCCCTCTAAAATCTGCTGCTCCGCTCCTATATGCGCCTATTTAATTTATTATTTTTGTCAAAAGTAAAATAACTGTTCTGAAATTTGCCGCCCCCTAAAATCTGCCGCTCTAGGATCCAACCTACTCAGCCTGCTGGTAAATCTGCCACTGACCGGAAGTGACCTCTTTCTATTTTGTTCTAGCTTGTCTTCCTACCCGGACATCTTTGTCTGTGTTTCTACTTAAGTTATTTTAAGAACAAAAATAGAAATGGAAAGTTCTAGTAACAGTCAAATTCTTATCAATGTTATAAATTGTACAAATTAGTTTTTTTTATGTGATTGAGTGATGGGACGAGGTAGGTATGCGTTCATCTGATTTTAATGACGCTGTGCACATGGAGCAACTTAAGTTTAGGTAACTATCAGTTTCCTGTAAAAAGTTGGTAGTTGCTATAACGTTCACGGTTGCAGCACTTTTATGGCAATCTGTGAGAGACACTGGCATTGCCGGGCACAGGGTGACGTACGGAGGGTGTGAAATCGTCCGACGCGTTGCGATTGACGTTTGAGGAAACTAGCAACTTTATTAACGGGTGAATATTTTAGAATTGCTAGTTGCAACAGTTAAAAACTAACTTAGTCATCGACTACAGCAACTGAAAGCTGTTGACGATTACCGGAACTCGAAACTCGAGTTGCTATGTGTGCGCAGTCCCAATGAAATATTATGTAGTTTACGAGACCTCTTCAAAATTTGAACAGTAGCAGTTCAAAACCCTGCGCGCCACAACACTGCATCTCTCTGATATAGTAGAAACAGCTTAAATCTCGATCAGCATAAGTATTTATAACTGAGCGCTACCGTGGTTCAAATGACACGTTTAATTGTCCGATTATTTTAACCGGCTTTAGGCGGCTCAAAAACTCTGATAAAAGGGCTAGCTGCCCGGCCTATACCTACGAACTTACTTAGGTACTTTTTATGTTGTTTTGAAACATTACCCTTCAATTCGAGTAGGTATAGTGCTTAAGCACTACTTTTTAGCGGTTGGTGTAGTACTTCCCCAGGCATGCTCTGCTAAAGAATATAAAGCCACCATAAATTTTACGATTCGAGAGTAGAGAGTACGAGACTAAAAAGGTGTTTGTTTTTTTCCCAAGTATAGGTAAATGAAAAGGCTAGAGAGTATAATTATTATTCTTATTAATTATATTATATTTAATTTCTATCTTGGTGTAAAACAATAAGGAATTATTCAAGTAAAACTCACAAGCATAGCTTGGTCCTTTGGCAGGCATCAGTGGAGACACAGCCAACACTGAGGACCCTATTACGTATATAAAAATATAAAACTTATTTGTTAGGTACATATAGTAGGCTCAAGTTCAGAGTAGGACGGCCACCCACAAGGACTGACGACCTCATCAAGAGCGCAGGATCACGCTGGATGCGAGCCGCTACCAACCGGTCTTATTGGAGATCTTTAGGGGAGGCCTATGCCCGGCAGTGGCCGTCCTGTGGCTGAAACGAACGATAAACTATCGCTAGATATGATTTCCAGTATTTCGGGCTATATGTGCTGATAGATGACTTACAAACATGGGCTATAGAATGAGGTACGGCACCCGCCAAATAATGCCGCATTTCACAATGTTTAGGCGGGTAGTGACTTGCCATCCACTAAATGGGCCGCATAAGACTACCGTGACTTTGCGCCGGAGGAGCAACATTGGTGTAGATGGATTAGGGTGTTGAGAGATGTGCTGCGCGTTCACTAAGAGCTACTGGCGGCGTTATGCCCTTTAGCACTTCCACCCTGGAGCTTAGCTTAGATTCTTAGCTCTTGCGATTTCCACTCCAAGCCGGCCGGTTGAGGCAAGAGAGGAGTCAAGGGTCTCATTTAGCCCCAGGGAATCAGGGTTCGCGTTGTCACCACAAAGCCGCCTCTGCCATTAATAATTATTAGGAATTGTTCGTTTTATTCACATAAACTCACAAACAAAGCTTGATACTTTGGTAGGCATCAGAATTATTATTATTATTTGCGTCGGTAGATGTTGTTTTAAGAAGAGTGACATAAATTATATTGTAAAGGCTACTGCTACATTTCGTCCCAGAAAGAACAAGGTCAGTAGTAAGTACCTTGTTGTTTCTGTTAATAATAATTGCAATGTCAATGTCATAACAGCGATGGGGTACATATTTAATAGCTGGTACATCTTATCTTTTAAGAAATAACAAATAAACTTAATATAAACAACGATAACATAACCGGTAGTAAATCACACTACAATATAGTATTTTTTGTTATTTATCTGCGGATAACACAACACTTATTTGGGAAAAACATAATACCTGCCTACTTGGTAAGTGGGCCATTTTTTTTGTATGAATTAGGCAAACATTAATGTTCATAGAGGTAAAAACAAAAATTTAATTTATAGAAATCAGCTGAAATAATTGGCCAAGTGTGAGTTAGACTCGCGCACGAATGGTTCCATACCGTATGGGAGCCCCCTTAATATATTTTCTTAAATTATTTATTTTTCAAGGAATAAACAACTTAATATTCTGTGAATATTTCAAGCGCTCTCTTGTTGCCGTTATAAATACCGAGCAAAAAATCGGATTTCTACGGGATATGGACGTGTATATTTTATGTCAATTTAACCATTTAGTTTTAAAGTAAATATACAATTAAATATTCATTGAATATTTCAAGCGTCTATCTACATATGTTACCGTTATTAATATCGGGCGAAAAACGGCTACAAATTCTGGGTTTATGTACGGAAGCCCTCCTTAAATATTAATTTAATTCTATTTTTAGTCTTTGTTGTTATAGCGGCAACAGAAACACATGATCTGTTAAAATTTCAACCTTCTAGCTATCCAGTTCATGAGATACAGCCGGACAGCGGAGTCTTAGTAATAGGGTCTCGTTTTTACCCTATGAGTACGGAACCCTAAAAACGGAGACAGAAAGAGTTCGCGAAAATTTCTAAGTGTCAGGTCAAGCAAGACTTTTGTTTTGTTTAATGAAATAAAGTTAGGTAAGATAAGTTGTTTCTAAGTAAAAGTATGTTTGTCTCGTTTTTTATAACATAGTATTAGTAGTATCTACACCGTCAGCTTAGTTAGCAGGATTCTTCAAGTTTTGATATTTAGCTTAAACTTATTATGGCACATTGCTTAATTTCATTTCAGCAAATAAACCAATTTTATTATTCATGCAATGAATGCAATAAGTTCAAGTATTAAACATTTTTCCAGGAAAAAATGTGATTTTTTAGTTTATCTATTGGTACATATTTGAAAATCTGGGTCGGTAGTCGGTACCCGTATCATAAATTTATCGAAAATGTTATTTGTATGTATGCAATAGCTAAATATATAAAGTAGAGCAGACCCTTATGGTACGTAAATATTCATTTTACACATATTAACAATGAACAATATTATTGATTTATAGTTTTCATTTCAAGTTGATATAATAATGTGGTAGAGTAAATATTTTTTGATTCAAAAAATGTGTTTAACTGCTGTCTAGTTTAGCTCAGTAAATACGTACGTATTTAATAATAATATCCATATTTAGTTGTTCGAAGAACAGAAATTTTAATGATCCGATCATTCATAATAAATTAATTATCATAACATAGATACTTATATTAAATAAATAAAAACTATTCTCTTAAAAGTTATAGGTATCTTAATTACAACCTTAATAAAATTAAATTAGTAACGAACTCTATACAAATTACAGCTAGCTAAAGAAACAGGATTTTTTCAGATTAAAAGTTAATTGTCTAATAATAATAATGCAGAAAAATTTAATATAATTAAACTAAAAAAACACTTTTTGAAATAATAATTCTAAATCAAATATAGACCACCATTCGACGCTAATATAAATTCGCTAGTAGCAATTCCTATTATTAGTAGATAAAAATAATGTTCGTCATAAAAACGCAGAAAAATAGAACGAAAAAACACGCTTGGCTGATTTTTTAGGATGAGCAAGCAAGAGAATGAAATGCCTAATTAAATGCGCAACATAGTACAAAAAAGTCTTACGCTACCTTACACTGAGACTGGTACATATTATCATTCCATGAATAAAGAAATAATAAAATAAATAAAAAAATAATATTAGTTAACACACAAGAACACAAAACATAAGCAAGAAGAATCTATTTAAATAGATACTTAAGTGAACTTGAACACGTAAGTAAAAAAAGTTTATACATTACTTGTTATTGCACCCATTATAATATATTATTGGCATTCTTTGAAACGTCGATAAATTATTTTGAGAAATTAATATCATCACTATCCCACTGAAATGAAAAGTACAAAATGTACCTTTGCATTATCAACAAAGTGCAAAGTAGAGCTTTGCTCTATCGCACACAATATTAGACCTATCGACTCAAAATAAAATTCACATAAAATATAATTAATCAATTGCTTACTCAAATCTATAAGAAATGATGAATGAAAAATTAATGGTATCAGTTGTACCCCTGATATTATATTAATCTAGCACTTAAAACTTGCACATACCTTCGTATAAAGTAGTGGGTCTGCTGTGCAAGGGGGTCGCCAAAACTCGCAGGACCATCAACAGCGCAAGCACCACCACAGTCTTCAACATTATTGTTAATTTTATTGACCAAGTCAATTCGTATAAACAATCTGCCGGCGTAGTACTAGTGTGACTGAATGCGATAGTGTACCGCACGCCGCTGCGTACGCGCACTTATATAGACGCTGAGATAAACAGCCAGATGCTTCTCACTCTCGTACTCATATACATCTATGGGTTATGAGATAGTTTATAATTTTAAAAAAAATTTTAAACTCATCTATGAATAAACGCTGATAACAATTATGACGTTTGATAGAGTGTAAAAATGAAACGTGCGACGCCGACCCCGGCAAGTAGGATAAGGGCAGGATTGATAAGCTGTAGGATTTATTGCTCCCTCCCCCCTTTGGAGGGCTGCCGCATTACCGGGTGACTTGTCCTTGTAGTTATAGCCGTCAAATAGTACAGGAAAGATTGGCTCTCTACCAGTTATGATGCCATAACTCACGTTGGAGCGTTTTAAAGAAATAGTTTGGGGTACTCTTTCAGCGACGTTACTGAGATAAGATGAGGTGTAAAAGTGGTGACTCTGAGGTTGCCAGACAAATTTTATTGTCAATTGTAGTGTACCGCACTACATCATAGGAATTCTGAAGTGAAGAACCTAAAATGCTGTGGGTGATCGAAAACCACACCCTTATCCTTAGGCCTATGAAGGTCTACTACGGTGTCATAAAGGTATCCTTTATGACACCGTACAGT
Source organism: Hypomecis punctinalis (assembly GCA_949316475.1). Classification (NCBI taxonomy): domain Eukaryota; kingdom Metazoa; phylum Arthropoda; class Insecta; order Lepidoptera; family Geometridae; genus Hypomecis; species Hypomecis punctinalis. The sequence goes on along the minus strand of OX438794.1, from coordinate 8,328,982 downwards.
ACAATACCACGAAAGAAAAAAAAAAGTGATATAACAATAAATCATGATTGGTGTCTATTAAGACTTCTTGGTTGTCTAAAACTTAAATTATAAATGCATTCCTAATTAGACGTAGAGTCTAAACATTTAGGTACACTATTAAACATGGTCGATTGCCACTGATATCCCGTCCTTTTTGTGCCTAATATTCTAGATCAATAATAACAACAATATGTAGGCTTTTAACATACAATTATCATCTATATTTTGTTTCTTTTAGTCATCTACTATTTTGGTTGGATTCTTGTCGAGAGTTTGAAAAAGAGATGTATTAATTAACTTCCCATCACTACAAATCACTGAAAGGCTCACTAATAACATCACGTGAAAGATATCAGATTTAATTAGGTACTTCATGACAGTATGCCACCAGATAAGTATGTACCTACGTGTGGAACGTACTATGTAGTAAAATTCACGTGACGAAGGTAATACGATGCAGTTTAACACAATTATCGAATAATTTGCGGTTCACTCGAAATCTCGCCCGACCGATAGTTTTTGGGCCTGGAAATTCTGAAATGATCGAGATTCTCTCCATCACTGTCACACATACGACTATCCTATCGAGAAAAAGTGGTATGTCCAAAATCTCGACTAGCTTAAGTGACGTCTTAATGATAAAGTTTTCGCCCTGTGGCCAATTTATTGAAGCTTTTCCAATTATGGAGATAGGCTACGGAAGCAATTTTCGTGCAAATTTGATACAAAATTGTATTACCAACTATCTCCAGTTTATTCCTAAATTTTTCAGTGATCGAGTTATCCGCACGTGAACTTTATTAAGTAGGTAGGTTAATACCTATCACCTTGGCTAAATTGATATTTGGGGGAAACCCCGATAAACCCGGTTTATCCATTAAATCGCTACTGGACGTTCTAGATAGGTCTGTCGCTCGAGTAGTTAGGTATACCTGTTAAGTTTAGTATAATAATAAGTTCCTACATATATATTTTAATAACGTCAAAATAGCCATGTTATTTATCAGTTTATAACGTCATATGTGCTATCTTGGTTTTGAGAGGTACTTTAGCCTGTTATTTACGAAATTTTGCGCAACAAGGAAAAAATCACGCGAAAATAGTGCGCAGATTGTACCAGATGTACACGCTTAGTAGATACTTACTCCGTCTTGATAAAGACCGCCATATGCGGTAAAATATATCGCTTGGGGAAGCCAGGTAGAGTTCTAGCACTCCTAACATGAAATAATTATCCAGGAATGTTGTGTTAAGCAGATAAGAAAGTTATTTAGACCATCATTATGAACAACTTTCACTATGGGGGCAACCTGGAAAACGACAAAAAACAGCTATTTCATCCATTTTGTCGATTCCCAGTTGCAATTTTTGATGGAAGAGCTATTTATTTTTCCTCGAATCCCCTCTTTTCGACAAATGAGTCAAAATTTGATTTGCAGTTTTTTTTTTCTTAGTTTCTCTACAAATTATATATTATGTAAGAATACACAATAGCTAACTGATATGTTCCATACAAGTAGGAGGTTAAATATATTGGATGACCTAAGCATTGTTATCAACAGTGGCGTAACTATAGGGTGGCAGGGCTGGCAAAACGCCACGGGCCCCCGACCCGAGGGGCCCCGGCTCATAAGACCATAACCCAACATTTTGAACAAAATTTCTAAATTTTACTACTTTAAAGAAAAAAAAACATGAAAAATGTTCGCGCTCGTTGCGCTCGCGCTTTGTACAAATTGAAATATTTGTTTTAATCGCATCTCATCTCAAATTTTCCGTTTACTATATAAAACATCCAAAAAAATTCGCGCTCGCTGCGCTCGGGTTCAATGTTAATTATTTTCTGTATTTTGTCTGTTCTCCTCTTTATTTGATTTTTATTTCAAATTAAAACCTGTAGTTTATAATAAAATCACAAAAAATGTACTCGTTGCGCTCGCGTGAAAGATTTCCCGTTGGCTCAGATTTCAGGATTTTGTAATTAATTCCAAAAGTAAAATTCAAAAGTCTTTGTGTCCCCTGCTTGCTGTTTTAGAAAATAAGATTTACTAGGTATTGAACTAAAATACACATAACATTATTAATAGTGTTGGGTAATTGTTTATGAAAATTAAATTACAACGTGTGGATTAAGTGGTTTATTAAAATTAAATTACAACGCGACAATTTTTATTGGGAGGGGGGCCCATCTAAAGAATTTGCCACGGGCCTCAGATGATAAAGTTACGCCACTGGTTATCAAATAGGAAGTAATGAAGTAAACAACCGAGTCCTCTTACGCATCGGGGATAAAGTGACGTAAACTGTTAATTAAAATTTGAGGAGCACTTGACCTTGGCCAGATATTGTATTATTGTTCCACTGTTGACCTGTGAACCTCCTCATGTGACTTATAACAGCAGTATTTTGCGTGTTATTAGCATTCTAGCAACTGTTAAGCGTTGAATTACACCATCGTGGCCAGACACTAGACAGTCTTATGACAGTATTGTACCTGCCTAAGTATTCAACCTTTTGCTACAGATATCTTGGGTACCTACTTATGCCCACTATGTACAAAATATTATATACTTAGCTAAGATATACAAGCGCATAGGATTACTATTAAATACAGGGTTATTCCTAATCAATAAGCATCCTTTAAAGGGCTTATTCTGTACATCAAAACTAACAACTTTAGTTCTGCGACTTTTGTCAAAACTAAAAAAATCAGCTGTTCCATACATCGCGGGTGAACAATAATTTTTTTTGCAGAACAAAAGTTGTTAGTTTTGATGTACAGAAAAAGCCCCTAAAAGGATACTAATTGATTAGGAATAACACTGTACTATTATTATCCGGTAGACCGTACACTCATTATTATTTGCACACACAAATTACAAGATACAATAATACTCTATTAATTTCCCTAAATTCTGCGTGCGATTGATAAACAAATCGACAAGTTAGGAAATAACCCGAGATAAGTTATATGGAAATTGTGGCAAAAGACGCAGAAGGAAAATAATATTAGGTACATAGCTAGGTATAGTCATTTATTCATAACACCATTTGTTACAAGTCAATTATGTAAGGTAGGTATTTACTTCTAGATCTTGGTATTAATTTTTAAAATAATCGTATGAAACGCATCGTAAATGCTAGAGTGGCCGACCTTCGCTCAGAGCAAATATTTTCATCACTCCTACTACAAATGCTCATTCAAATTTAAGATGCGATTTCTGCTAGTTCATGAAAATCCTGGAAAAACCAGTTATACGATACAAAATGCTGAACAACATAATTATAGGCACCTACGAGTTAATGTATGGCACAGCTGATTTTTTTATCACAATTTCAAAGTGGGTCCTGTATTAAAAGTTGGTCTTAATGATGAGTACAACGATATCCATAATCATGATGAATATCTAACGTCTTCTTGTCTGATATACTTCAGCGCCTCAAGTCGAAAGTTTTCGACCAGTGTGTGTTGCCAGTGATGACTTATAGCACTGAAACGTGGTCTCTAACTATGAGTCTTATTAGTAAGCTCCAAGTAGCACAACGTTCTATGGAGAGGGCTATGCTCAGAGTCTCTCTGCGGTTTCGAATCAGGAATGAGGATATCCCGAAATCGCGAAAGTTTAAAAACAACATGAGGAGATCCGTAGAAGAACCAAAGTTATCGACATATCCCAGCGGATTGGCAAGTTGAAGTGGCAATGGGCAGGGCACATCAGTGCCAGTGGACGTTCTATGGCTGATGGATGGATGATGATCAATATCCTAGGTGTTTAATCCGTCATTTAGGGATACGTGCTCAAATGTATGGTCTTATACGCCGAATCAAACTTCTCGGCGGCTGCAACGTTAGCGAAACCCAAACCTTGCGCAGCTGTTATGTGATTACAGGAACACTTCTTCAGGAATGGGTTTTGCGCAACTTGCAGCTAACTTCACCACCTCCAAGAAGTTTCATTCAGCCTATATTAATAAACGCTGAGTTATTTTGGAGTAGTTAGTCTGTAGTAGTGTTTTGTCTTCTACAAGTGAATTAAAATTATATTAGGTATTACGTTCATAATAATATAGGCCGGGTGACTAGGTAGCCCTGGTGTCAGAATTTTTAAGCCGCCTAAAAGGCCTCTAACATGGCTAAACAGTTTAACCAACCGGGACCTACAATTAAATGTGTCATCCTAGCCACGGTAGAGCTCAGTTGTAAATGCCATCCGCGGTCACCCATCCGAAGACTGACCGTAGTGAATGTTGCTTAACATCGATGATCACTAACGAAAACCTAGTCAAACTACACTATGAGCGCTACTTTTTCTTTCATACCAAAATTATGAAGGAAAAAAACGAAACACATCCTAACTACGAGTATGTACCTAAAGGTATATACTCCAAAGTAACTCGGCGTCTATTAAATTAATAAGGCCGTAATACATATGTATTAAGATAAAACGTAAACGGAAACCTGAAACGGAAGGTATTTCCAATGTAAACTATCCAATAATATAGGTAGGTTAGCAAAAATTATGCACAGCTCTGTTTAGTTTAGTCGGCCGGTCGTAAAATCCAGGAATCGATAAAATGGGTCATGGCCAGCCGATAAACGATCGTATTTTTAATGCCGTTCTAAGAACCCGTTATCTATGTGGGTACTTACTCATGCTACTTATTGTACGATCTGTGAAATGGATGAGATCAACACATCACGTAGGTACACTGAGAAAAATAACCATCCAAATTTGAAATATATATCCGTCCCTTTTGACTCAGAAGGAATATTTCCTTTTAATTTGGATGGATATAAATTCCTTCCAAATAATTTCCTTCTTATGTTCTACCGTAATAGAGGGAAAAAATAAATTTCCTTCTTCGGTAGGAATTTGGCAGTCCCCCGAGTTGGAAGGTAGGTGATTCGTCCCATCTTAGACGAATTCGTTTTTAGAAGGAAGAATTCAGAAGGGAAGTCCGTATATTTATCTCAGTGTATTGTGGTATGTTTTTAGAGATTTTCTAATTTCCCATAGTACTACTACATTTCCTATATAAAGCCGTGGTGGTCAAGAGGTAGTGACACCTGCCTTACAATCGTGAGGTCGTGGGTTCGAATCACCGGTCCCGTACCAATGAGTTCTTTGGAATTTATGTACGGAATTTCACACCACAGGCTTTTCGGTGAAGGAAAACATCGTGAGGCAACCTGCATACGTCCGTAGAAGAAATTCGATGGCGTATGTGAATCCACCAACCCGCACTGGGCCCGCGTGTTGGATATGGCCCAATCACCCTTCGTAGGTAGGCCTACGTCCTGCAGTGGACTACTAAAAAGGCTGGTACAGTACAGTACAGTACTACATTCCTACATGATAAAGGTATAAAACTATTGTATCCAGTTTTAAAATCAGTTGTCAATGTCAATTCATACTTTGTTTCCACTCGGAGGGGATACATTGGAGGAAAGACAATTTTTCCCTTTGCCATGCTCATTTGCCATGCTCATTACGGGGCCTGTGCCCAGGGCCCCCATCCTCAGGGGCCCCCGAAAAACAGACAACTTCTCTCACTGTACTGTATCAGCCTTTTTAATAGTCCACTGCAGTACGTAGGCCTATCTACGAAGGGCGATTGGGCCAAATCCACCACGCTGGCCCAGTGCGGATTGGTGGATTCACATACTCTATCGAATTTTTTCTACGGATGTATGCAGGTTGCCTCACGAAGTTTTCTTCACCGAAAAGCCAGTGTACAACATAAATTCCAAGGAGTTCATTGGTACGGGACCGGGATTTGAAACCACGACCTCGCGCCACGACGCGAGTGTCATTACCCACTAGACCACCACGGCTCTTTTTCTCTTACACTTTTATGTTTTCTCAAAACAGTATGGACGGACAAATTACACCTAAAATAAAACCGGGACAAGTGCAAGTCAGGCTCGCTCGCCAAGGGATCCGTACTAATTTTGAAAAATTCCAAAAAAAACGGGAAATAATGTCAAGAGTCATGACCCCCCCGGGTTCAGGTCGAATTTCTAGGTTTCTTTCTTGCTTCACTGAAAATCAAATGAAAATCAGCTTTTCATTGAAAAACTGGCTTAAAACCCGCGGCTTCGCCCGCGCTGTCTTAGTACATAGGTACTTGCTTAAAATGAAAATAGCCCGCGGTTTGACCTACGTTGTCTTAATACTTGCTTAAAATTATAACTGGCACTTGGCACTTATTTAAAATATTAATAGCTCGTGGTTAAGCCCGCATTATGAAGGCGCCATCGTAATTATAATAGCTAATCAGCATAATTATTTCTGTTTCTTTTTCACTTTAGGCGTTCAATAGAGATAACACTTATTGCGTTGCTATTAAATTTACGATGGCGCTTTCATAATTTAGCCTATTGTTGTAGGCATTACTTGCAAGGATGATGCCAACGGTTTAACCTGAATTGTATCAGTATTTGCCTTAAATGATAATAGCCAACGGATCGGCCTGCATTGTCTCAGTATTTGCTTCTTTAATTTACTTGTATCTAAAGTTTATGTAAGTACGTGAATATGTGGATGATAAATTCCTGAATTTCTGAAATTAATTCAGTAATAATAGTAATTGTATGAGTACCCATGTAAGAAATTTCACACTACTGGCTTTAGATTGATGGAAAATATTGAGGCAACCTGCATACATCCGTAGAGAAAAATCAATGCTGTATGTGGATTCAGCAACCCGCGCTCAGCCGGCGTGATAGATATGGCCCAATCACCCTTCGCGAGTAGGCCTATGTTCAGTAGTGCACTATTAATAAGGCCAGTACAGGTATTCGACATGTTTCAGTAATTAGAAATTTAATTTTGATTATTCTGAACTCATTTTTCCCGAGAGATTTGACAATCTCGTCCAAAACAGTTCACCCAGTCGAATAAATTTCGACTCTCTTTTTTGTTTTCTTTCTCGACAAGCTTCCGTTTCTTTTACTTATATAAGAAGGCAATTAAAACGATTCATTGAAAATTACGCTTAAGTTGCGTAATTCCGTCAACTAACTACTTACTATAATTTGATGACCCCCCTGGATCAATGGCTGGATCCGACCTTGGTTACGTTTTTTCCTTTTGAGGTACGAAACCCTAAAAATATCTCAATAAGAAATAATCGAAATGATTCATCATACCTAATAATGATACCAGGTCATCATCATCATGAGACATGTATCATTATTATCATCAAAGTAGCCTATGAATCATTCCGATTATTTCTTATTAAGATATTTTTAGGGTTACTAGGTACTTTAGTATAATTCGCTTTCTAACTTTTTAAGAGGGCCCCTAATTTTTGTGTGCCCAGGAAAGTATAAGATGGCGATGCTAGAGGTGCCGGTCGTTGGCCCTGATGCCGGGATAATAGAATACGGCATCGGTATCCCCTGCCTGAAGTAAGAGCCTACTAAAAGGAGACCTGTGGGCTCGTGACTGGTTAGAGATGGGGCTCTTGCCATTCACTCAAACGCGCCCAGGCCCAGAAGTACGAGAACGTGTGTGACACAGTTGTCGTAGAGGACCGTACAAGCCAAAGTAGGGTCAAGTCGTCATATAGGTAAAGTGGTGGGATCATGGGTGCGTTCCCCTGGAGATCCCAGAGCTCCCGAGCCTGCCTTGGCTGGTCGCGAGCTCCAGAGTTCCCAGCCACTGGCCTACAGATTTTCTGTACACTGCGACCACGGGTGGGGGTGAAGCGCAACCCGGAATGAGCATCGCTGCCCCCTCTACACTGCTACCGCTTCAGCGACCCGTCGAGCTTGATCCGCGTCGCTCACCCCCACCTGACAGGACTACCAGCGCTGGGCTTGAGCGACCACCACGCCCTCGGCACCGCATCACTGCCAACCAGTGCCTAGAGGCACACCAATGGAACAGCCTGAGTAGGCGTTGCTCCCGCCTTATGCGTGAGCTTGACGCCGCTCGACCATCGTCGTCGACACAGTGCTCGACGACCGCCTACCAAAGGGGCAGTTAGAGACGTGGTGCCTGGCTCGCGCTGCGATGCGCTTGAGCCAAGGCCAGCGATCCCACTCCTCAACTCCGCATCGCTACAAGACTGGCAGGGCGAGAGAGCCCGCTCCGCGCTTCAGTCGAACTTGGTCGAGTTTACACTCCCGAGACCGACCATTCGAAGCTGCGTTCGCCTGACCGAGTACGCCACCGGGCCGACGTGCGTCACGTCGATCACCTATTCGAAGAAGAGGAGATGCCGCCTGCACCAGGGTTTGCAGGTTGTGAGGACTCCGAATCTGAGAACCACAATAAAGCCATGACGGCCGACAATTTGTTTGCCAGAATGGCGTTGAAGGCGCCGAGAGAAGCCGCCCGACCTCGCGATCGGGTATTGGCGCCCTCCCTTTACATTGCCCTACACCCAGTGTGGTGTAGCGTCCAGACCCAGCAAGGAGGTTCGCCTCGACGCTGATTCCTGACTCCTATGTCTTAAACAGAAGGAGAAGATCCAAATACAATACCAGAGCTCCCAAGAAAAACACAAAGGCTGGCCACCGAGAGTGTTTTAGTGGGTACAATCCCTAATAACCCGGCTGTACCCCAAAGCAGTCGGGTATCTTTCGAAGATTTCTGCCTCGTAAAAAAGGGGTACTGAGCCCTTAGTCCAAGTTGTGCGTAGTTTACTTAAACTTTCGCTTGTGGCTCCATACATTTCGGTTAGTTCTTCATTGTATCATTGTATCCGCCAGAGGCGCTGTACAAAAATGTATAGAGCCACATGGACACAGCTCTAGTTTCAATTTACGTGTAAACCTGGACTGGTTTTCGTCGCCTACCCTCGATAGAGAAGCAGTGTCGAATTTGCGTGGCTATTTATAATTTCCTTAACAATTATTAATTTCGTTAATTTTGTGTTAAAATGTGTTACTCTTGTTTATTAACTATCAATTACTCTGTAAACAGTGTAGTTTGCTCAGAATTTTACTTCAGTTACTCGTAAATAGGAGTTAAACTTCGGACCGTTTTTTTTCGTTTTTCTTCTTGATAATTTAAATTCGCTTAGCTGAAATGAAGTGTTTCAAGTGCGAAAATGATTTTGCGGATGACTCCGTGGTGCGGTGTGATGGCTGCAAAAGATATATCTGCATACAATGCAGTAATCTAACTAGTAGCGAGGCGCGCGTCATGGGTGTGAAGGGCAAACGCACGCTTCTACGAGTATACATATGTGATCTGTGCAGAGCTTTGTTTCAAGTGCCAAAGCTTATAAAATCGTACGACGGACTTAGAAAAGAACTAGATGAAGTGAAGGAGCTCTTGTCTCGGACTAGTAATACGAGTCGGGACGACGCGCAGCCGCCAGCAGCAACAATGCCCGAGCTGGCGCCTGTCAGCACGAACACAATATTAGAGTAACTTCTGGAGCGCGGGCGCAGAGCTAATAATGTTCTCCTAGTAGGCATCAAAGAAAGCGGTTCTGACAGTGGCACGGACAGAAAGAACTATGATGAGAAGGTGGTGAATAGGATCCTCAAGGACATCAACAGTGGGGAGGACTATTCTTCCAAAGCTACGTCGGTGCAGCGTCTTGGTCGCCGAGAACATGGCAAGCAACGGCCACTGAAAATTGTGTTCAAGACTCGTGCGGATGCTGTGCAGATTCTAAAAAACAAGAGTAAGGCCAACAAGGAGGTAAGAATTTATGACGATAAAACACCCAAACAGAGAGAAGAGCTTAATAAATTACGTGATACTCTTAAAAATCGAATTGATAAGGGCGAAACTGGTCTCACCGTAAGGTATATAAAAGGAATACCTAAGATTGTACCAAAAAACTAGACAATCGCCGAGACCCTTATAGCGATCTTACTTTCATGTACACAAATCTTTTCTCTCTTCGTTCTAAATTCGACCTTTTTCTACAATATGTCAATGCTCAGAATCCTTCAGTAATAGTAATTACAGAAACTTGGCTGAACAGTAGTGACCGTAACAGCACATATAACATTCCTGGCTATTCGTTATTTAGATTGGACCAAAAAAAGAAAAAATCTGAAGGAAAAACTAGGGCTGGAGGAGTAGCAATTTACATCAGGGACCACTTGGATGGTGTACCAATTATAGCTAAACGTAATCAAAGATACATGTGTGAGGGTGTGGAAGCACTCTATGTTGACGTTCGGTTTGGTATGCACCATTTCTTAGTGGTGGGGGTATATCGACCTGACGACAAGGAAGAGACAGCTTGGAGTTCACGTGATACTAAACTGATGGAAAATCTCTTCACAGCGTCTGAAAATAACACAATAGTGATAGCCGGTGACTTCAATTATACTAATTTAAAGTGGCCAATTACAATTGATCAGCAGCAATCCGGAGATGTGAATGGCAAACCAGAAAATTTGTTTATAAATATTTTAGATAAATAATAACAGCAATTTGCATCAGGTTCTGAATACACCTACTCGTTATCAATCAAACCAGGAAACACTAACTACGGATGTTATCCATAAAACACCCATAGGAAAAAGTGATAATTGTGTCTTAGAATTCACCATCCAGTGTCTAATGCAAAAAGAAAGGACAACACCCAAGTTCAGGCGAAACTACCAGGCCAATAAATTATGAAAGTTACAATTCCGATTTGTTTAGGAGCTTGCAAGCGGTAAGCGAGACTGATGATCCTGGACAACTATGGGATGGTATCTTGAATGTTATCAATGTTACTACAGACAGACTGCCTTTACGGCAAATAAGATCTAAATCAATAAATAATAAACCTTGGATCGATGAAAGTGTACTAATTTCAGAAAAAAAAAACTTATGGGACAGGTACAGAATGTCTAATGATGAAGATGACTATAACAAGATTCGTGTGGTAAATAATAAGTGTGCTGCTTTGTCCAGGAAGCAGAGGAGTGCTTATGAGGCCAGAATCCTCGACTATGGTGATAAAGCTTTTTTCATACTTGCGACGCTGTACTACTTCTACTGTTAGCATTCCACCAGCAATCAGAAACCACAATGGAGATCTTGTAACTAAGCCATGTGATATTGCTAATGTTTTTGCAGATCAGTTTGAAAAAGCATACTCAGTCGAACCAGGGGCCTTATTTTGTAAGCGCTCTGGCGTTCGGCTTCGCTTTTCCTCCCGCTCGCTCTCGCGGCGTGAGTAACTGGCGCGAGCAGGAGAAAAAGCGAAGCCGAACGTCAGAGCGCTTACAAAATAAGGCCGCTGCACTCATTCAATACAGTATGACTATTGCAACTCCACGTGTTGAAGAAAGTTTGTGTGATATTTCTTTCACCGAAAGTGATGTAAGGAAGGTCATTGCAAATTTGAATATCCAGCCATCTCCTGGGCCAGATCAACTTCCAGTCTGCATACTTAAGAATTGTGTTGATACTGTTGCTCCAGTCTTAGCAGAATTAATTAACACTTCCTTTGAAGCTGGTTACCTGCCTCAGGACTGGAAGCATGCTATAGTGACTCCAATTTTTAAGAAAGGTGACAAAACTAAACCAGAAAACTTTCGACCCATTAGCCTTACAAGCATTGTGGTGAAGATTATGGAAAGGATTATAAGTGGGAGAGTAGCACAATTTTTAAACAGAAATTGTGTGATCTCAACAAAGCAACATGGTTTTATTGAAAAGAGGTCAATTGTCACTAACTTATTGGAATGTGTTCTTGCTTGGAGCATACAATTTGATAGGAAAGAACCTGTTGATGTAGTATACCTCGATTTTGAACGTGCATTTGGCAAGGTACCTCACCAGCGCTTGTTGTTTAAGCTTGATCATCACGGTGTGCGTGGTAAACTGCTGGAGTGGTACCGGAGCTTCTTATCAGGTAGAACATATCAGGTTCGTGTAGGAAGCTCACTATCTCAAAGGAAAATTGTTTCCAGCTGTGTCCCTCAGGGTTCTGTGACCGCTTCTCAGCTGTTTGGAATCTCTATAACTGATTTAATAGAGCTCATAGAAAGTCAGTCAGCCTTTTTCGCAGACGATGGGAAGTTTTTTGCCAATCCGTTGATAAAGTCTGGAGAACTTCAGGAAGATCTGGACCGTATTCATAACTGGACCAGGGAATGGATAATAAAGTTGAACACGACCAAATATAGTGTGTTACATCTCGGTAAAACCAACCCCAGAGAGACATACACATTTGATGGGGTTGCTTTAGCATCTGTAGACCAACAGAGGGATTTAGGAGTCATCATGACTGCAGATTTGAAATGGGAAGAGCATATATCTATGATAGTCAAACGGGCTAACTCATTTATCTATGTCATACGCAAGTCCTTTCAGACAGTAACAATTGATGTTTTTATTAAGATTTACAAAACCTATGTAAGGCCTCTACTAGAATATGGGTTCCAGGTGTGGAGTCCTTATTTAAAAAAAAAGATATTGATTTGCTTGAAAGTGCACAAAGAAAAACCACCAGGATACCATATGCTCTGCGCCGCAAAACCTATGAAGATAGGTTAAAAGCTCGTCTCACGACCCTCGAAGAACGACGATTGCGTGGAGACTTGATTGAGGCCTTCAAAATTCTCAATTGCTTCTATAATCTTCCGGATATTCACGACATGTACACCTTGTAGGAAAACATACGCGACAGCAGACGCCATAAGTTCCTCTTACAGCCTACACCTTCACAAACCAACACTGCACACCACATCCTCAGCAACAGAGTGGTTTACAACTGGAACAGGTTGCCTGAGGATGTAATCTCAGCAAGAACTATAAACACATTTAAGAATAGACTGGACCTTTGGATAAAGAAGGAAAAAAATTCTTTAACAGATAAATACTAATTTTATTTGATTTTGCTTGATATTGACATCAGTATACACTGCTCGCCTATAAACAAATAAATAAACCCTCGGGTCGAGCTAAGCAGTAGTGCCTCGTGGGATAAACGGTTTTAACGTTTTTACTGCCGCAATTTTATTGCGGCATTATAATATAACTATTTAATAGAGTAATAGTCCTTCATTCCAAAGTTTAATTCATATTTTTCCATAACGTCTACTTAAAATGAATGTTTTAAAAGTAAATTCTTTTCAATTGGCTATGTCGCTAAAAATGACAATCTAGAAGGTTTTAGAGTAAAATCTTTTCAATCGGCTATTTCCCGTAAAAAATCCTAGTTTCTAACACCAAAAAGGGTTTACGAAATATAAATGAAACTAAAATATTATTGATCATTCTTTATTCTCATTATAATGCAATTACATAAATTTTATTCGACTATCTTAATGTTTCACTTAGTTGGAGTGTCGGTACAATCTGGCATACTTGCGATTGTTCCTATGCTGACGAGCTTATCTCAACTAATATGATATCCAAAACGTTTTACTTATAATTATGAGATAAACTGCGTTCTTCAAGCAACGTGGACAACAACTATACGCCTCTGATATGACACCTCTTCTGCTGCTTGAAGAATGTTGTATTTAGTACGCGCGACCACCGCGACGTCAGCGTAAGAATTCGAATCTTATAAATTATTATTAAGTAGGTACTGAGCATGTACCAACACTTCGAATACGGAGAAAATAAAGAAAATATACTAAAAAATATAATAAGTCCGTCTAATAGACTATCAAAAAATATTAGAAACGTATTTTATTGCCAATTAATCCAAAATTGATGATATAGCCCGTTAAACCGAGTAACGTCACGAGTAGACTACAAAAGTACTTATGACAGAGCAGTGACGTCACGAGCCGCCACCCCCAACCTTTGACAAGGTCTATCTTTGTCAATAATTGTTAGATTGACAAAATAAAAAATACGCGTTCATTATTTTTTAATAATTTAACTTACGGACTAATTAGTAATTTAATTCATGATTTTTTTTACCCAGCCATCATGACTACTGCGCGCAAAAAGACATAAAAATACTCGAAAATAAACTAGTTTGAATTGCGCTCTCTCCGTCTTTAATTAAAAGTAGAGTGAAGAGTGTAGTAGATGTCAACTGGGTAAAAAAAAAAAAAATGTCCGTAACTTTACTTAACCGATTATATCGCATTAACTTATCAAAAAATATTGCAAACATATTTTTTTCATCAGTTTGGGAGTTGGGAGTTCGTAACGGCACCTCTGCATATTAAAAACAAGTGTAGGCAAAGTTAAGTGACGTCACGCAGGACTTTGACAGGCTAAATTTTCATAATTATTTGTTAAATTGCCAAAATAAAAAATGTGTCTAATATTTTTTGATAAGTGGCGGACTAATTTATAGTTTCTCATCTAGCCTATTTTAACACAGCGCATTTTATTCAAATATAAATCTATAGTTCTGGATTCTTCCATGTTCGATGTGTGTAGAGACCATATAGTTATTGCACGTCCTTCCACTATACGTAATAGCTTAATTTCAGAAAAGATATGAGATGAATATTGAAACGTCTATTTGTGTACATGAAATCGAGCGTATTGTACAGGGCTACTGCAATGCACACAAGCAGCTTGCCCTTTGACGATCCCCGGACCTGGCGGTAGGACCTGGAGCTGGTCTAGGGAGCTCGAAAACCTCAGGAAGAAGATGAGAAAACTTTACAACAGAGCCATGAACACCTACTCAGACAGTGATTGGGATAAATATATAATGGTTCAACGAGAATTTAAGAAACAAGTAAGGAAGAAAAAGAGACAATCATGGGCAAAATTCAGTACAAACATTGAATCAAACCATGAAGCAAACAGGATTAGGAAGATCCGAGCGGCCGACACTAAGCGTGAGATAGGCACGCTTAAAAAACCGGACAGTTCCTACACGAAAACCTTAGAAGAGACACACAACTTGCTACTAGAAACCCACTTTCCAGGATGCCAATTGACAAAACATACCAAATGGCAGGATGGTGAAACAACTTTGGCATCAGACACAGACTGGTTTGCCGCTGATCAAGTGGTAACAAATGAAAAAATTACATGGGCAATAAAGTCCTTTGAACCATACAAAACACCAGGCCTGGATGGAATCTTCCCCGGACTGCTACAATGGGGGGAGGAAATATTAAACGGGAAAATGACTATCTTCCTAAGAGCCTGCATAGCATACAGATATATACCTCTAGTCTGGAGAGAAGTCAGAGTCCTCTTTCTCCCCAAACCGGGCAAAAGCGACTACACAGACCCGAAGGCCTACAGACCAATTAGTCTAACTTCCTTCATGCTGAAGACTCTAGAAAGACTCTGTGATCGGCACTTAAGAGACGAGGTACTTAACAAAATCTCACTACACCCTCAACAACACGCCTACAGCTCGGGCAAGTCAACAGAGTCAGCCCTCCACAAGGTAGTACAAACCATCGAACATGATATCAACAGTAAATCGCTTTGTCTAGGAGCATTCATAGACATTGAAGGAGCCTTTGATAAAACAAACTTTGACAGCATAAGTAAAGTACTCAGAGAACACGGGGTACATCCAACGCTAGTCGAGTGGATATTAAACAGTAAGAACAGACCCCAAAAGCACAACTCGAGGATTAGTAGTGAAGGGCTGCCCACAAGGAGCGGTCATATCACCAATTATATGGAACATGATAGTAAACACACTAATCACTATACTTAATGCGCAGCGATTCCTCACAGTGGGCTACGCAGACGACTTGGCAATCCTGATATCGGGACACTTTGCGAGTGTAGCCTGTAACCTTATGAACCATGCACTGAAAATTGTGGAAAAGTGGTGCAGGGAATACGGTTTATCTGCCAACCCTGAGAAAACAGAACTAGTAATGTTTACAAATAAAAGGAACCTCGGACCACATACTTTACCGTTCTTTTATGGTAAACAACTGAAACTCTCTGAAGATGTGAAATATCTGGGCATCACATTAGACAAAAAACTGAATTGGACACAACATGTGGACAACAAAATAAAGAAAGCAACGATCTCATTTTGGCAGTGCAGCAAAATGATAGGTAAAACTTAGGGCTTGAAACCCAAAATAACCCAGTGGCTTTATAATACCGTGGTCAGACCATCATTATGTTATGGGGCAATAGTTTGGTGGCCCAGAACGAAACTAGTGGCTGTAAACAAAAAACTAGAGAAACTCCAAAGAACAGCTTGTATAGCTACAACGGGCTGCATGAGATCTGCACCCACTGCGGCACTAGAAGCCCTCATGTGGCAGATGCCGCTGCATCTTTTCATACAGCAAGAAGCAGGAGCAGCTGCCTACAGACTACTATCACTAAACCTTTGGGTACACGACAAAACAGCAACACACACCACCGTAATTGAGGAATTTGCAAATTGAAATTCTCTCGGTCTATGACAGGGTGCCTAAAAAACTCATTTTCACAAAGAGCTACTCAATACAGCTGCATGAAGAAAAAAGTGACAACTCAGGTATACAAGAAGTGAGGATTTACACGGATGGCTCGAAAACTGAAACATGTACAGGGTCAGGTACATTCTCTGAAGACCTGAATATACAATCGCAACAACCCTGGGTGAAAACAACTCAATTTCCCCAGCCGGAATGTGTAGGTATCATCCAGGCTGCAACAGCAGTACTCAACAGAAAGGTAACTGATTACAATTAAAAAATTACTGATTAGAATCCTCTCAGACAGTGCTGCGGTGCTCAAGGCACTACAACGATATGAACACTCCTCAGAGCTAGCCTTAAAATTGGTGTTACAGATAGCCCTCTGTGCAGAGGTTGCATGGAGGTAGAAGAAACAACCGCGCATATGCTGCTTGAACGCATGGCCGGCGTTGGCGAGCTGCTGGACTTCCTGGAGGACACCGGGTGGCTGAACTAGTTGCACCCGGGCGACCTACATAAAACGGGCCCATGGAGGGCTCAATTGTGGAAAAGGCCCGCAACAACAAGTAACAAATAATGCACACATGTAAAAAGCTTTTCAAAATCATTCCTGTTACGAGCTAGAGCAATCGTGGCAATGGAGGGGCGTGCAGGTTTGGACTAAACGGTCTCTATTTTATTACATTACAAACGAGATTCCAAAGAGAGATTGCATATTAGAATAAAACTGCAGTTATCGGACGACAATAATGAAGCAGCTTTGAGATTCAATCCACAAAAAAAATTATTAAACTATTGGTAATCAAATAAAGGCGCTTCCTAACCAGAAGCATTTGACTGTAATGCAACTTTACAGATTTTACAGATTTGAATATTACGAGTACTACATCAGTGAGGCAGTATAGCCGTGCTGTGGTAGTAGTATCTTTAAATCTGAAAGATTTTGTAGTTTGAATTATTAAGCCCTACGCAGTACTATGAAAGTAGGTACCATATGATAAGTAGTACCTACTCATTTAAAATTACTAGGAACATCATGTATTTTAGACAGTGCTGTTAAAACGAAATATCATCACAATTTATATTCGAGGTCACAACACAATATATACTACTTAAACCAATTAACATGTATAAAAACTATAACTTTAGATCGAAACAAAACTTAGTGGTGTCTGTGAAGTCATCTAAAAGCTGCGCAAATCCCCACTCCTCACCCCCGGTGAAATATGAATTTTCTACAATTTGCCTCGTGTACACAGACGCCATTAAGTTTTAATCAACTTATAATAACACGATGATCACGGCATGATGACTGGGTAAAAAAAACTTTATTTTAATTAATCCGTGAGTTGGATTATCAAAACATATTGGACACGTTTCCTTTTATTAATCATACAACAAATGACAAAGATAAACCTTGTCAAAGTTTGGATGTGTGGGTGTGGGGTCACCTCTCTTGCAGAAGTCTATACTTTGGTATGGCACTTGTGACGTCACGTGGAACTTTGACGGATTTGACGGACTATAAATTTTCATCAAGCCGCATACCCACCTAGCGCACGGGCTCGCGCGGCAGCCTCGGTGTCCAGATCGCGAGCGATGGCTCTCGAGGCAGCCTCGGTAGTTTTGTTCAATTTACACGAGGCCGCCGCGCGAGGCAGGCTGAGCCATCATAAGTCCGCGAGTATTCGAAAAGACAGTCGTGTATTTTCAGCTGCAGCTATTTTCCTAGCTGCTTATTGTTTAAAAAAACGAAAACTGTCACGTATCAAGAAAAAACCTAGACGCTTCTGGATTAGAAAAATTTATGAGCGTCTGCCCATGATATCAATATTATAGATAGAGACAAACACGGTAATAGACAAAACTTGAAGTAGCTTCGCGCGCGAGCCAGAACATCACCGTACCCACCTAACACATAGCGCTCACTGAGGCACCTTTGAGCGCGCCAAATTTACCGACAACAGATGGCTCGGGGCCGAGCCGTGCTCAGCCGAGCAAACGGGCGCCCGAGGCAGCCCGAGGCACATCCACACCAGCCGAGGCATTTGGCTCGCGAGGCTGCCGCGCGAGCCTGTGCGCTAGGTGGGTACGCGGCTATTGACAAAAGAAAAAATACGTGTCTAATATTTTTTAAAGTCTATCTGACGGACTAATTATATTTTTTCAGTCATCAGACCTGTTTAGGGCGCCTGTCTTCCTCAGTCTCGTGAGAGAGAATTTAATGATATAAACCGTTTCTTTAGACGACAGCTATATTCTAGGATATCATTACGGCCAACTTTTACTCCGGGACCAACCCCGAAACCCCGAGCAATAATTAATCGGCTGTTAAAAACAAAAAGTTCATCGAATCTCGACAAAATGTATGTTTAGGGCTAATCAAACTTCTTGGCTGGGAAGTTAGCTACAAGCTACTGAGCTTTAGCCAGGCCTGGGTTTTGCGCAGCTTGAAGCTAACATCACAGAAGCTAATTTTTTGCGCCATTTCGACTATGGGGTCAAGGATGTCCTAGAATATCGTTGCCTAGAAAAACGTTCTATTCGCACTGTAGAAGCTAATTCAACTGCCGACTAATCAAACAGATAAACAATTTATTAATAATTTTGTTTTAACAATTATACGTCTGTTTACATAGATGGTAATAACCAGTTCACGAATACATTGTATTAGGTACAATAAGTACTAATTATTTATCAGTATAATAGACAAATATCACTCAATTAAATTAAATTACATTCAATCAAATTCAATAAATCACATTAACTTCCGTAACTTTCCATAATTATACATGTTAAATTTTCGTTCATTCGTAAAGAATTCGTCAATTGAGTAAAATGTTCTTGAAACAAGCCAGTTTTTAAGTTTGTTTTTGAAAATGTTATCGCTAAGGGCGTCAGTGATGTCTGCCGGCAAGCAGTTATACACTGCTGGTCCCAACACGTGAGTCAGTTTTTTGGATCGCGTGAGCCTCATACACGAACCGATGCGAGATTGTTCACACACAAACTAAGCTTAGTACTATAGCTGTCCTTTACGAACAGGTACACAAATGTGAAATAGCGAGATATCTTGTGGTGTCAAACTATAGTACCTATAATCCGAATCAAACTTTTTGGCGGCAGTAATGTTAGCCACAAGCTGCGCACAACCCAATCCTGTCTGAGGCTCACTTAACATTAGTTAACAGCATCGCGAGGATTGGGTTTTGCACAGCTTGTAGCTAACTTCACACCCAAGAACTTTGATCTGGCCTATATCAATTTCTACCGGGAAATAAACGGATAATTTAAAAACTGACTTTAAAGGTGTCTACCCACTATTACGTACCACACCATGTCCATGCTAGGAACGTATAAATTATTAATTGACAGGACTCGAAGGGGCGCTACCTCTTTCTTATTTTTATATTAGAAAAGGACGACAATAGAACTATGGATAGTTTAGTATACAATACGTAGAATTGAGGCATTAATTTAATAAATTCTTTCGTGGTTCAGTCTAGCATTCATTACAGGAATCTTTTCTTATAATACGTAAATTAAGTATAACTAAAGTATTATTGCCACTCGTACAAAATTAAAAAAAATCCTTACAAATTATTGAATATCATTCAAAGCGCTGTTTTGCAAAGTACAGACATTTACAGGTGAAGGTTAGATCGTATAGACCAGGTAGCTAGCCCTGGTGTCAGAGTTTTTAAGCCGCCTGAAGGCCTCTGACATAGCTTAGCGGTTAGGACAACCGGGACCTACAATAGGCTATTTGACTAGTTTTTGGAAATCGTTTTGAATTATTTGCTAGTACATAATAAGCACACTACATTTATATTTCCGAGAGATCTACTATATTAACAATGAAAATCAGTGTTAAAGAATAGATATTCAAGATCCCGCCAAAAACGACGTTCTGTAATATCGCTGGTCTTTGACGTCACACACTAGTAAACAACGTTAGTTATTACAAGTTTATACGCTAGTTCACATCTAAAAATTGACTATAATGTGACGTCACCAGAGATGGCGCTTTTATTAGAGCGTTTACGTCACAGATAAAATATCAAAAAAATATCGTATTTTATTTCGTGCGATTTGCGAAAAGTAGACATACATATTTTTGTTTATATACTGTGAAATATGTCTTTTTCAGGCTATTATCTTTAAGGATTACCACAATCCATAGTATATTTTCAATGTTGTCAAATAGCCTATTTAATGTGTCATCAGTTGTAAATACCGCGGTCACCCATCCGAAGACTGACCGTGCTGAAAGTTGCTTAACTTCGATGACCGCTAACGAACACCTGGTCAAACTACGCTATGTATAAATAGCGCTATTTATACATGAACAACTTAATACGGGACCGGGAATAACAAAAAAATCGTGAAAATTAGATGAAACTTTGTCGTTTTCACAGTTGGTCTCGTAGTAAACTTTATTCATATACACCTCGGATACTACACCTGTAGTTTTGCAAATCAACACGCTAAATGTACTCGCATTGCCATATAAAAATATAAAGGAAATAAATTCTTAATTCTTATTCTTACAGTTACCTTTTGGATTATTGATCCATAATGATTTTCTCCTTCGAGGGTTTATATGTTTATTAGGAGACTATTAAAGACGGATACAATTTTAATACTCGTTCAATAAAAGTTTTGATTTGTACTGTAGTATTTTAACTATAGAAAGTAAGATTTTCTTTAAAGATCTTTTAAGGAATTTTTTAGTAAATTATAATAATATAATAACATTTTACCCAACCATGAATTCTAAGTAGTAGGTAATCATAAAAACGTATATAAGGCGAACTTGAATTCATATATAATATCTTTTTTTATTATTATATATATTATATTCTAGTTTTTTATCACGGTAAGCTAGCGTATTACAAATAAACTAGTCTTAAGTACAAGGCAACAAGTGTATTTTCATACAATATTTGTTACTGTGGTACCTGTAATATACTATACTAATAAACTGTAGTCTTAAGTACAAGGCAGCAAGTGTATTTTCAAATAATATTTGTTACTGTGGTACCTGTAATATACTATACTAATAAACTGTAGTCTTAAGTACAAGGCAGCAAGTGTATTTTCAAATAATATTTGTTACTGTGGTACCTGTAATATACTATACTAATAAACTGTAGTCTTAAGTACAAGGCAGCAAGTGTATTTTCAAATAATATTTGTTACTGTGGTACCTGTAATATACTATACTAATAAACTGTAGTCTTAAGTACAAGGCAGCAAGTGTATTTTCAAATAATATTTGTTACTGTGGTACCTGTAATATACTATACTAATAAACTGTAGTCTTAAGTACAAGGCAGCAAGTGTATTTTCATATAATATTTGTTACTGTGGTACCTGTAATATACTATACTAATAAACTGTAGTCTTAAGTACAAGGCAGCAAGTGTATTTTCAAATAATATTTGTTACTGTGGTACCTGTAATTTACTATACTAATAAACTGTAGTCTTAAGTACGAGGCAGCAAGTGTATTTTCAAATAATATTTGTTACTGTGGTACCTGTAATATACTATACTAATAAACTGTAGTCTTAAGTACAAGGCAGCAAGTGTATTTTCAAATAATATTTGTTACTGTGGTACCTGTAATATACTATACTAATAAACTGTAGTCTTAAGTACAAGGCAGCAAGTGTATTTTCATATAATATTTGTTACTGTGGTACCTGTAATATACTATACTAATAAACTGTAGTCTTAAGTACAAGGCAGCAAGTGTATTTTCAAATAATATTTGTTACTGTGGTACCTGTAATTTACTATACTAATAAACTGTAGTCTTAAGTACGAGGCAGCAAGTGTATTTTCAAATAATATTTGTTACTGTGGTACCTGTAATATACTATACTAATAAACTGTAGTCTTAAGTACGAGGCAATAAGTGTATTTTATATAATACTTGTACTGCGGTATCTGTAATATTTGCTATACACTTACTTTAATTTGACTGAATGCTGTCTTAATTTTATATAATTTTAATTATTTTTGATCTTTTTATGACGATGCTATTGCAGATACCTATTATATTGTTATTTTGTTTCTTTAGATTATTTTATGTTAGGGTGTTCTAATTTGTAATAGATTATTTTATGTACCTAATTAATTCAACTGTAATTAGTAATTATGTTATCGAAAACTTTTGTAAAAAGACGATTCTAAGCGCATTTCCATATGTCTAAAGAATAAAGCAAATTTTGATTTTGATTTTACAAATAGACTGCAGTATATGTACAGGGGAATAAGTGTATTTTATAAAATATTTGTTACTGGTCCACCTGTAATATACAAATAAACTATATACACGAGCTAATAAATGTATTTTTATATATTATTTGTTACTGTGGTACCTGTAATATACTATACAAATAAACTGCATTAGACTGCAAAGGTGGCTGTAAGAGGTAATAAATGTATTTTTAAATAATACTTGTACTGTGGTATATGTAATATACTATACAAATGAACTGCAGTCTAAGCACAGCGGAATAAGTATATGTTTATATAATACTTGTTACCTGTAGAATACTATGAACTAATATATGATAGTAAATTCGATCAATGAAATTTATTTTAGAGACACTTTTTAATGGGCTAGGGAGCTCTTGAGGATTTATAAATCTTAAATTGATTTTAACCAAATTCAAAAATGAAGTTTCTCATCTCAATTCGACTAAGTTTTTTTTATATATATATTACGCGATTTCTCCGCCAATTATGAACCGATTTTGAATCTGTTCTTGTTTGGTAAATCATATTTCAGAAGTGTCCCATTTAAATTTTAATGAAATAGGAAGAGTCGTTTGTGAAGCATCAACAATGTGAAAATTAGTACTACTTCATGATACATACGAGTAGAATCGTTCGAACTATTTGAATTCTGTACACATTTGAAGTTGGTAATGGCATTTTTGGCGAAAAATAATGAGTATTCATTATTTATTATTCGTATTTCTATGGCACAAAACATCTGCCTATATCTACGAATAAATAATACTCAAGAATGGTTAATTGGTGGAAGATGATTAATTCAGAATCACTCTAATTGATTTTTTTTTCCTTTTCGAATTATAATTGAATCGAATTCTTATACTGTATAAGTAAATACTCGTCAGAGAGTTCCCTGGCCAATTAAAAACAATTTTAGTATGATTGAGCAAGTTTTCAAGAAATTAAGTTTTAAAACTATGTTTTAACATACACACATTATGCACTTATGCAGACTTTCCGATGTTTCAGTATTGCACTTAACATATTATAAATTCGTCACTTGGAACATAATATAATACTGATGATAAGTACGCTATTATCATTCTAGTTTTGAAATTTATTTAATTTCTATAAATATACCATCTACTGATTTTATTACAAAACTTTTAATTAAATGCAGCGCAGCCTTCGGCAAAAAAAAATCTCGCGCTCTACTCATTAAAAAATATAAAAAAATAGTAAATATATCTTTTCTTAATAAGAATAAATTTAAAAAAAACCTACCTGTGTAGTTAAAAATAACAAATATTACCGATCAGTTTGGTATCTCTTTGGTTCTATGAAATATAGGCACTGGCATTATTTTATCTAAATTTTATGTTCTATTATTACAATAATTGAATCCTGTTATCTCTTACTAAAATATTTTGATACTAAGTATGCTAAATTGAATTGAGACTTTCATTATCAAATCAATAAAGGGATTGACAACAATAAGATTATCCAGAACAGGTTTGCTTAGCTGAAAGGAGATGATCATTATAAAAGACTTTTACTACGGTGCCAACCCGAAATTCAGAAAAAAATCAGCTGTTTCATACATATTGTATTTTGAGTTGCAATTTTGTACAGAACAGCTGTTTTTATCTCGAATTCCGGATTGGCCTTATAGTAAAAGTTGTTCATAATGTTGGTCTAAATCACCTCCTTCCGGCTTTGTACACTAGTGGATAACCCTACAGAATCAACGTTCTAGTTGACTTTAGTTTAATTTTAGGCACTTGTCTCGCCACCGACAATGAACGAGAAGCGAGCAAAGCTAGTTAATTTTGCGAACAGCGAAAAGGGAGCGTGCAGTTTCTATAGTTGTCTCGCTAGGCTATATGGGAGTGAAAGAGTGCGAAAGTGTGACTCAGATCCGCACTAGTGAGAAATGACAGCCGGTTTGCTTCTCGGTTTGCGTTCACAGGCCCGATTCAGTAAACCATTGTCGGAGAAACTAAAGCTGGCCACACTCGAAGCGATAATCGCATCAGTTCATCGAATCAGTCCAGCAGGGGCCTGATTCAGTAAACCATTGACGATATGTACTGCGATGGTTAGTTTGTTTTGAACCACCTCGGTGATTAAATTATTTTAAGACCCTAAGTTTAGTTAGTTATGACTATTTCTAATGAAAATTTTAAATTGCACGACTTCTTGAAGAAACAAAATTGCAGTCCTACGTTTTTACGTCTTATTCGAAAAATATCGATCCTAGAACAAGATAATGGGAAAAATGGAGTAGGTTCAAATTTCAAATCATCGCAATACGTATCGTCAATGGTTAATGGTTATCGACGAACGGGGCAATTCTGTAAACCGATCTCGTTACTGAAGTGACACGTTCTTGAACCTCTCTCGTATTTACCTGACAATTCTGACAGCTCAAACCTGTCAAAAAACGAGAGAAGTTCAATAGCGTGTCACTTTAGCAAAAAGATCGGTTAACAGAATTACCCCGCTGATGCGATCATTGAATGTGTGGCTGGCAAGTCTCATAAACCGTCCAGATCCAGAAAAACCAGCTCAGTAACTAATATTGGTTAACTAAATCGCCCTTCTAATCGCCAAACGAGCATCGCTGTTTCATAATTGATATTTCTTGTCACTGCGACAAAAAGTAGAAAGTTTTCGACGTCAGTAGACTATTAGATACTATAGGCCGAAATAAAATTCTTAGCGGCTGTGGTTTTACAACCTGTGGATAACTTAATCTTAACTAAAACACTTAACAGCTGCGCTGCGACCGGGTTATCCGCAGAATCGGAATCAATAGTTTCTGTTCATTTCTCGAGCGAAAAAATAGTTTATAGCTCGCTTGATCGCTGGTGGTGAGACAAGTGCCTTTTGTTTAACAATTATAGAAAACATCCCTTCACTCTATCATAAACTTGTAGCACCATACAATGTATAACTATACATATAATTAAAAGGCACAAAAAGGCCGAATAGAGCAGGGGTGTTTCTGTTACTTGAAATTCCATGTTCTGTAGAAAATCTTAACACAAAACTAATGTATACAAGGTTACTCATGATTCACCCACAATATTCTTAGGGCGGCTCTAGTACGCCAAAATTAACAACTGTTGCTATAAGTAAAGTAAGCTCGTATAGGCCGGGTGGCTAGCCCTGGTGTCAGAGTTGTTAGGCCGCCTGAAGGCCTCTGACATGGCGAAACGGTTGAAACAACCGGGACCTACAATTTAACGTGTCATCCGAGCCACGGTAGCGCTCAGATGACATACTCACTGTTGCTATAAGAACACCTCACTACGTTTTTATGTAGATTGCAGTAATTTCAGTTAACTAATAGTTTTGTTATTTTTTTTAGATTTTATGAAACTAACATTTGTGGCAATTATTGTGGTCTTATCAACCCGCACTGGGCCAGCTTGGTGGATATTACCCAATACTTTCGTGAGTAGGCCTAATTTCAGCAGTGGACTGTTGAAAACGCTGGTACTGTACAATATTAATACAATATTATATTGTGAACTTTATTAAGGCAAATCGCAAAAAAAACTGTTTCATATTTTTTTTCAATAATTCAGAAAATATTTTGTGACAAACAGATATTCTTTTTGGGATTACAGGGTGAAAAGTAAAAGTTTTATATCTTTAGTTTGAACTAAAGTCGTCCTAAAAAGATGATGAAAGTTCCAAGACAAAACAACTTCTAAAAGTTGTGTACAATTCACAAGTAACCCAGTATAACACGTAAAAATAATAGAGAGTAAAAATTGAGAGATAAGCATTATATAACTAGATATTATTATTTAATCTTAAGTAATTTAGGCATTCAGTTTTGGAGTGTTCGCGAAGTCTAAGACAGTCCTTTTCTCATTGGTATTCCTTACTTTCCTAATATTGCCGCTTTTTCCTAATACCTAGTATTTTGTGCCTACAATAGGCTAAATGACTAAAAATATTTATTATATATTTTTCCGTCCGTCAGATTAAGAAAAAAAATTAGACACGTATTTTTTATTTTGTAATTTAAACAAAAATTGATGAAGATGTAGCCCGTTAAAGTTCCGCGTAACGTCACTCCTACGTAACAAGTAAAGTACTTTTCTCGTAGAAGTGACGTCACGATCTTCCACTCCTGAACTTTGACAAGGTTGATCTTTGTCTTTTGTTGCTCGATTGACATAATAAAAAAATACGTGTCCAATATTTTGTTTTAATCCAACTCACGAATTAATTTAATAATGTTTTTTACTCAATCATCAGGCCTATTGACACTCCGTTCTTAATATTTATAGTTATTTTTCTTTTCAACCCTAAAGTTACCTATTCAGATACAGTAGCATTCAAAAAGGGCGTACTAAGCCAAAGAAAGGTGATTCAGATTATAGTCTTGAACAACGTTTACACGGGGCCACCCCGGAATCTAATAAAACTTATACATATACTTTGTCGATTTGGCATTGCAATTTTGTACGGGACAGCTGATTATATTTTGTCGAATTCCGGATTGACCATACCAAATACCTACAGCTATGTCCTACCGACAGCTGATCTGTGCGTTCGCGCGTTGTTTGCTTTGTCGAATTAGTTCTTCGTTATCATTTAAAATGTATTTGATGATCTTTTTGTATGTTTATATAGGTATGCACTGATATGTATATATATTTGTTTATGCATGAACATGTATTTTGTAGCACAGAATATTTAATACTGTTATTATAAGAGAACTAGATTGTCTAGACAAACCTAATCTAGGTTTTAAGACAATGTATAAACGAGTCATCTATCATTGTAATTTATCAAATAAATAAAAAAAAACTTGTTCACTACGGTGGTTTGAATCACCCCTTTTAGATAAATACACCGTTTCTGAAAAACCCTTTGCAAGCGATATTCCGCCCGGTATTTTGTATGAAGTTCCGCAGTTAGGGCGAAACTTTATACAGAACAAAGAGATTACCACATTTCCATTGCAATAACGCTCAGCTCAATTTTTGAAACGGTATAAAATTACTTTTAGAATCGCACGTAATGCCGTTTGCATCATCATAGATTTCCAATGCTCGCACCTGTTCTATAGCTCGGATAGCGGTGCCGTCTTATTATAACATGACGAAGATAAGTCTATAAACAATTATTCACTTTACGGTTTCTATTACTGTTCTGTAGGAAACCGCGCCATTTTGTTAGCATAGACAACGTTCTAGAGACATTATTCACCGTTTTATTAAGGCTTATACAACGTGTAACGGAAAGACTGTATACATACTGAAAGTACCAAATCAGATAACGGTAACAAACTAGATGGAGGCTGGGATGTTTAGCCGTGTAAGTTCGTTTGCTGATTTTTAATCTTTTTTTGAAAAACTAGTCATTTTTATGACTAATTCATATTTGCACAGCACTATCACACTAAACAGCTGTGAGGTCAATAACATGACCTTGCCCATCAAAATCAGACCACACCTCCTTGAACTGCTGTCCTTTTTTTTCTAGTCAGACATTTTTAATTTTTTTTTTAAAGTGAATGTTGTTATTTTGGCTCCGAATTTCGAATACAACATCTATATAAGGTATAGTATCAACCCACTTTTTATGTATACAGCCTTTCCGTTACACGTTGTATATGACAGACACCGCTATTCTAGCAAAACAGAGCTTCATTCTTTTCTTCTTTTTCTTTTATTCTTTTTGATCACAACATCCAAATACAAAACCGTTTATTTGTGCAATGGGTGAAAACTGCAGCGAGATTTGAAAATCCTACATCTTAGCATAATTGAAGACCTAAGTCGATGAAGGTAACAATCTTTTTCTCTAAAACCTAAAGTGATATGTTCAGCTAAAAGGTACTTGATCGAAATGTAAAATTATTTTTTGTAATATACATATCACTTTCATCGACTACAGCGTTTACAGGATTGCCTTTATTCTTTTTATATATAATATTTTTATTCATGTTTCAATAATTGTGCTTCAAGTCTGTATAGGCCTTAAATCCGACAGTAGCATATCTCGGACATTGAGAAAACTCTTAAAATCACTGAATTTGTTTAAATTATTTAGTCAGCGATTGATATCTGGGCAAACCCTATTAACGCCCTAACGTCGAACTCCTGTCGCGGACCAGTCGGGGCCTGAAAGAGAATAAAGACAATTACTATAAACTTTTACAGTGGTAGAAAAAAAGAATAAGAATAATTTATTGTTCCAGACACTGTTTACATTGTATGACAGAGCCTATGGCTTCTTCTTATATAAATGTTTACAATAAAAAAAAACAATAATATAAACTAGATTAATAATATTCACTACCAGCGCTACAATTAATCATCACAAGCAACTGATCTGTTTACATAAAAGAGAGAGTGTGTGTGTGTGTCTGTGTGTGTGTGTGCGCGAGTGAGTGCGCGAGTGTGTGCGCGCGTGTGTGTGTGTGCGCGCGTGTGTGCGTGTGTGTGTGTGAGAGAGAGTGCGTTGTTTTCGATTAACATAATTATATGTATGTCTGACAAAATACAACTACTTATTTTTTATAAAATATGAATATTTCGCTTCATTAATCAAAAAAGGCACTGTTTTTCTATGGTATCGCAGTACAAACGAAATATATATTTTTTTAAGAAGATGCCTGATTTCTTGTCTGGTGCATATGTATTATTATTGACCCAGGTATACACGTAAATTGAAACTACAGCTGTTTCCTTATAGCTTGATACAGTTTTGTACAGCGCCCCCGGCGGCAACGAGGAAAAAACAATTAAAATGTATGAAGCCACACGCGAACGCCAAAGTTTAAGTAAACTACGCAAAACCTGGACTAAGGGCTCTGATTTCATATAAACAAAAAGTTCTCAAGTTCTCATGTTCTCATGTCCTCATGTTTTGTATATGTATGTGCATCAACGTCGAAAATGAGTTATTTTTATGGCTGAATAGTTTCAGACTGCGCTAAAGTTAATAAAATTATACCTATGTTTATAGATTCATACAATCAAATGTCTGTGTGATTCAAGGTGAAAGAATACAAGGGAACTGTACAATATATTTATTCAAACATCATTATTCATCATCAAAATAAGATTCCTCTTGCAGTTTATATAAAAAAAGCTGATAACTTTGAAACGGCTGAACCAATTTCGATATAACATTTCTAAAAACACTCACGACTAATTTACCTTTCAAACAAAAAAAAAAACAAAACAAAATCGGT
Organism: Hypomecis punctinalis; assembly: GCA_949316475.1. Classification (NCBI taxonomy): domain Eukaryota; kingdom Metazoa; phylum Arthropoda; class Insecta; order Lepidoptera; family Geometridae; genus Hypomecis; species Hypomecis punctinalis. The sequence goes on along the minus strand of OX438794.1, from coordinate 8,299,205 downwards.
TAATCCGTTCGGGAGCTACGATGCCACAATCACATACACACACGGACGCACACATACACGCACACATACACACACACACGCACGCACACACGCACACACATACACGCACGCACGCACGCACACGCGCACACACACACATTCACGAGTGAGAGAGACACGTCAAACTTATAACACCACGTCGGTTTTGAGGCGGAGTAACCTCAAACAAATAATGACTGATTTCACTTACCAAGTGGAATGCTATAACTTTGTAACTGCTGAACCGATTTCGAAATAACATATCTAAGAACACTCACGACTAATTTACCTTTCAAGCACACAAAAACCGCATTACAATCGTGAGGTCGTGGGTTCAAATCCTCGGTCCCGTACCAATAAGTTCTTTGGAATTTATGTACGGAATTTCACACCACTGGCTTTTCGGTGAAGGAAAAACATCGTGAGGCAATCTGCATATGTCCAGAGAAAAATTTCAATGGCATATGTGAATCCACCAACCCGCATTGGGCCAGCGTGGTGGATATAGCCCTATCACTCTTCGTGGGTAGGCCTACGTCCTGCAGTGGACTATTAAAAGGCTGATACAGTACAGTAAACAAAAACAAAATCAAAATCGGTTCATCCGTTCGGGAGCTACGATGCCACAACTACATGCACACACTGACGCACACACACTCACGCAAACACACGCACGCACACACATACACAAACATACGTACACACGCACATACACAAACATACACGCACACACACATACCCGCACGCATACGCGCGCACAATCAAGCACGCACACAAATACACGTACACGCATACGCACACGCACGCACGCACACACACATACACATAATAAACACGCGCGCGCGCACACACACACACACACACGCACGCACGCGCACTCACGCGCGCACACACACGCACCCACATTCACGAGTGAGAGAGACACGTCAAACTTATAATACCACGTCGGTTTTGAGGGAGAGGTCAAAACAAATAATGACTGATTTCACTTACCAAGTGGAATATTATAGTCTTAGGCGGATATGCGGTTATGGTCTGCAACTCTAGAAGTTTCTCCATGTTAAATGAAACGGCTACAAAGTTCCGCGGGTGGAGCAGCTCGGAGCGTATCAGTTCAAACGCTATGTATTTGGGTGTGTCCTTACCCACGATATACTTGAAATGTATGTCGTGGAGTATGTTTTCTTTATTCCTGTTGTATTAAAATTAAGTTAGTATGTAGTCAAACTCAAACCTATTTGAAATTTTAAAAAATGTATTCGGTATACAGGGTTATTTCTAATTAATTAGCATCCTTTTAGGGGCTTATTCTGTACATCAAAACTATAAACTTTTGTTCTGCGACTTTTGTCAAAACTAAAAAAATGTATATAATGTAAATGTATGGAACAGCATCAACAGTTCCATTGAGTCTGTATTTTGTCGACGATGAACGATATTTTTCTATGGATAAGCTGTTTTTTTTTTTTAGTTTTAACAAAAGCCGCAGAACAAGAGAGAGTTGTTAATTTTGATGTACAGAATAAGCCCCTAAAAGGATGCTAATTGATTAGAAATAACCCTGTATATGTGTATTATTTTACCAAGTGAAAAAAAAGAGAGAGGACCTGAAGAAAAAAAATTTTTTTTTTCTTTTTTTACGTAGGTTTTCGGACATGCAGGCCAATTGCGTTAATTTTACAGCTGCATTCCATTTGTAATTCAGTTAAAGTTCGGCTGCAATTATATTTAAGTTTCGATTCAGCTTTAAAGAATTCGGTATTGCGCTTAACTTCATACAACCGTTCGTTTGACAGCGGTTACGTTTCAACTTTTGTCAAAATCATTAGCGCGATACGAAAATAGACATAAAGTTGAATTTCGGTTTAAGTTCAACCGTGGTTCAGCTGTAATATTTTAGTGAGATTGGCCTGCTGGTCTGCGATTCTTGGAGTTTATCTATTGAACTTTAGTTAACGTAAGTGCTTTTTGCAACATTTTCGACCAAGCGAACGAAATGACACTCAGTTTTGACTTGACATTTTACTTTTTACCCGACTTCCAAAACGGAGGAAGTTCTATATTCGTCTGTATGTATATTTTTTGTGTATGTTTATCGATAATTTCTCCAATTGTGAACCGAATTGTTTTTTAGTATGAAATGGTTATACTACCGAGGTGGTCCCATTTAAATTTTACAGAAGTCGGCTGAGGCGTTTTTGAAAAATAAACAATAATGTAAACAATTCGAGCGAAATATTCCAATTGTGTACACGATGGTAGGCAGTTTTACCATTTTTTCCGAAAAATAATTATTTTAGTCGGGTTTTTGGACATGCTATGGTCTATTCTAGATCTAGAAGTTTCTCCAAGTTAACTGAAATGGCGACAGAGTCCCGCGGGTCGACCAACCCGGCGTATAATAGTTCAGTTCTAGTCGCTATGCCTTCGGGTATGTCCTTACACACGATGAACTTGAAAGGTATGTCGTTCAGTTCTTTGTGCTTATTCCCAAACTAAATAATTGTTTATTATGTATTCCTGTTATAATGAACTTGAGTTAGTACTATAAATATGTATATTTTTTGTGCGAGCGAGCGTCTCTGTTATTACTTGACGATTTAACTTTTTTTAAAACCAGTTTTTGAACATGTTCTGTGCCACTAGCAAATTCTCCAGATTGAAGAAAATGGCGACGGCGTGTCCTTAACCTCAATGAACTCGAAACGTATGTCAATAACTATTGTATTGAACTTGAGTTAGACCTGAGTTCATCAACAGATGTTTAATTTATTAACCGTTCGTAAGTCTTCAACGGCTTGTTAACGAAATTTTGCTGTTCATCAAGTACTAAACGTTGTTTAAATACAGTAATCGCACATTGAGCTTAAACGACGTCGTCAACCTTGTTTAACCAATGGTTACCCATTGTATTACCGGCATTTGCCATAAAAATCAAAGACGTGATTAATTTTATCTTGAGAGAAAATAATATTAAAGATTTTGAGAATATTGAGCATATTCTACGTGCACCCCGTATATTTAAAACCCGGCGCAATTACTTTATACCAATAAAATACTTACCTACTTTAATAGGTTCATACCTCTGTGGTACATTCCTACTTATTCTTTTTTTGTTGGCGGCTTGGCAGGTTCCAATCTTGGAGAAATGACAAGACTGGAGCCCTCGTATTCAATTGAACGATAAAACATATAGTCGCTTCTGCTTTATCTTACAAAAGTTTGTCATTAAATAGAAAGAGACGTAATCATACAGCAACTATCGTCTTGAAAGACGTGAAGCTGCATTTTACTTGTCAAAGTAACCAGCTGGTGACTCGCTGTTTTCGAATTTTGTGATATATTTTTGTTCGGGAAGTGTTTAGGTGTGAAATACGTTGTTATAATATGAAAACTTGAATCTTTTTTTCGTGATGGCTTGTGTAGCTTATGGCCATAGTTCAAAGAAAAGTGAAGAAAATATAAGTATAGCATCTATAGATAAGACGGTTTTGGATTGTACACTCGGTTTCATTGAAATTTCAAGACAGGGCAGATCGCGTACCTCTTTCTCTGTCTCTCTCGTTGCGTAGTAATTAAGAAGAACACGATCAGATATATTGTAAATGTTCAATATAATACAAGAGCTCCACACTTGTCATTTCTCCAAAGTTCCAATGATTGACATTGACAAAATAAAAAAGGATACATAAAAGTGTCACGTAACACTACACTAGCCTAACAAGGATTACATTTTGTAGGATAATAATAGTATAATATTCTCAAAATCTTCAATATTATTTTCACCAAAGATTAAATTCATCGCGTCTTCCATTTTTATGGCAAATGCCGGTAATGCAATGGGTAACTATTGGTTAAACAAGGTTAAGATAAGATAAAGTTTAATTAGCATCATACAATTCGCAGCTATGTACATGATACAGACTTACTAATACTAGGTTTAGTATAATTATGTGACAAGTTCAATTATTATTTATCACTACTACACAATTATTTAACATATTTAAAAAAAAACAAGTTATTAAATAACTTGACCGTTACTGGAAGCTTTTATAGTGAGAGTGCGTATCCCTTTCCGTCGAATAGTGCTTGTTTTCTTCCCTTTTAAGTGTTGTAACCGGAAGACTCCAGGTGGCGCCCCTGTGGCGGATGCGCGCCATTTTATTTTCTATGAAAAATCGCGTGCCTTGTGGCCTCATTGGCGTTGAATTTTTCGTCGAAGCAACAGCTCCGGGCAGCTCTAGCTGGCTCACGGCCTGTTGCATAATTTATTTTATAAAATTATTAACTAATAGATAGATTAAAATCAGTGAAGATGTGGTGCCTGTGGTAGATCATCATGACTAATCATGGAAAAACGGACACGTTATTTTCAATAAATAATGCGGCTAGGTATATTTGCGCAGTAAGTGCCCACACATTATAAATAAAATCTATTCTTATCAATGTTTTTAACTAGCTTTTACCGTCCGGTAAATCCAATTCACTACGCCCAAGGTTCCTGGCCAGGCGTGGCATAAATATTTTTGATCAAAAAGACGATTAAGTTAAAAGTTAAAAACCGTTAACTACGGTTTTTACCGTTCGACAAGTAGAATTTATAGTTGAGCTAAGAGTCTTTTAAACAAATTTGCTTCAAATAGGGCAAGAACGCCTTATACCATTGTTTTCGTGAACCCCTTTATAATATACTCGTATTTACTTTAAAAAATAGGCTATTTCTTCGGCAGCGGGTAAGCGTACTGAATGTTTCCGACAATGTGGAGAGATCCATTGATGAGAACGGGTGAGCAATATTTAAATTTTAGTAAATTTGAGCTTATATTGCAGCATGTTTTTATTTTACGGCTGTTTAACACTGCAGTGTTAAAATATTCAGCACCGTAAGGCGCCGCATACCTAGGATTTCTAAACCTAGTACCAAACAGCGTGGGAAAAATGTACGGTGCTTCACGTTGGCCGATAAATACGCCCACTTTATCTACAAGTTGCAAAAGTGATCAGGATTTGCCTAATAATTAAAATCAAAGCTAAACTCTGATCACGAGTTAAGTTCACAAAAAGATTTCGTTTCCTTCGTTAAGGAATGTGCAATTGTTTTTAACACGTGTTGAAAAATAATGATATAGATTTAATTGAGGTCGCTAGATAATCAATCTTTCGCAAGCAACCTTTGTTTTTACGACTTGAAATAAACATTTTAAAACGGTAGTGTTTTAAAATGTTTATTTCGTCGTTTTAGGGTTAGTATTATTTTCAGAGACTACCTTAATTAATTTAAAAGTAATTTAAAGTTTAAAGTAATTTTATTTACCTGCATCTTACTTACTAAGGTATGTATGCAAGCATTTCTGGCAAATAGGTAGGTGCCGGCAAACTGCATGCCTCCCACAGTCAACAAAGTAAATCAGAACACTTAAGGTTTTCAGAATTCTTGTAACTTTTAATAGTTTTCTGCCACTCATATTTAAATCCAACTTGTTGTAAATATCAGTCCAATAAGTAAGTAAGTAAGTTCGTATAGGCCGGGTGGCTAGCCCTGGTGTCAGAGTTTTTTTAGGCCGCCTGAAGGCCTCTGACATGGCTAAACGGTTAAAACAACCATAAATCAGTCCAATTATATTTGTCATTTATATACATAAATCTAATAAATAAGTATTTAAATTATTTTCTCAAGTGAGGTTAGAATATAGTGATGGAAATATAAATAATATAAAGCTAGTTTTAGTACAAGCTAAAACAACTTATTACTCACAAATGGCTAGACGTAGCTAAATCAACTTCTTCTATTACATCGGTGCAACTAAAGCTTCGAATGACGATTGGAAATGTTGATTCTTTCATCACTTCGTTATATTTTGGAGAGATTATTTGTAAAAGAATATTTTCGTTAATAATCAACAGATACAATTAATGTATTCTGTGAGTTATAGTTTATAGGCAGAACGAATATCGCCAAATTGACGACTCACAATATGTGGCATGACAAAGGCTACACCAGCCGTTCACCGCCCCTCGCGGGGGATTAGTAAAAAACTAAAAGTAACAGTTTCATCGCGTGAAACTTCCTGCTTTAGTAACAAAGAAAAATATGAATGCATATCGTCAGTGATACTTCAATACCGCTTTTTTTTATATTTATTTAAAGGGCTTTGTCGCTTAGCGACCACATCGCCCTGTACAAGATACATAACTTAAAACTAAACTTATCTTTTTAAACCTATATCTACGAGTTTGTACAACATTTTTGCACTTTCAGAGTCTGGCATAGACAAAATGGAGTTGTAAAAGCCAACGTCTTTAATATTTTGTATAGAACATAGTCTTCTAAATAATTCGTTCCGCACACATTCCAACAATATGTGGAGAGTATCTTCATAAACGCCACACTCATTCCAATGGGGGGTTGGCGTTTTTTTCATCAGATATCTAAACCTATTAGTTAGAATATGTGCAGAGCGGAGTCTCAGGGCTGTCACGAGCTCGCTTCAATACCGCTTATGAGCACTTTGTAAATACCGCGTATCTACATTTTCAAATATTTGCCGGAGGAAAATAAAACTTTTGATTTCATTAGTTTCTCAATTTTTTTTGACTGAACTCTTGTGTGACATCTCTGTAAAGTAGTGCACAGAGATGTCACAAAAGAGTTCCGTCAAAAAACATTCAGAAACTGTTGAAATATACAGTTTTTTTTTCTTCCTGTAAAATTTTCAAAATGTAGATGCGCGGTATTTACAAAGTGCTCATAAGCGGTATTGAAGTATCACCGACGATATCGCATCCATGAAGTAATCTACCCTCATGGGGTAGATATCATTGCCGAACATATCCACGCACTCTCACTATAAATCTTCCAGTAAGGTAAGTATTTTAATATGCGTTTTATTTCAGGTAAAACGCTGCTATTATATAATAAGTAGCAGCTATTACAACATTAAACCTATTAGGTACGTAGTCTTTGCGGTACTGGAGGACCCCGAACTAGGCTAGGTCTTCATCTCGGTGGCCCACATTATACAGGTAGGTAGTAATGAGTTTCACGCCACTACGATAACTGTATTTAAACAACGGTTAGTACTTGGTGAACAGAAAAAATTCTTTAACAAGCCGTTTAAGATTTAACGAACGGTTAATAAAGTAAACATCTGTTGGTGAATTCGGGTCAGTCTGTCTTTCCACTAAAATACAACATACACAGATATGTGTCTACAAATCTCAAGTAAATAGGTATCTTCTAGGTAATTTCGGTACACCCAAGATCGCATTTTTGCTTAACGTCAGGCAGTACCTATAAGTAGTTAAAACCAAACCTATATTACATTAAAAACTCCTCTCGAGTCATTCACGATTTTTTGCCGTCGCTATACCGTTTCGACTACATGAATAACATAGTTAATTTGGGCAAGATAGCTAGATTATATTACAATATTCAGGATTCACAAACGTACAATACTACCTTTCGGTCCTACACTAGTCTCAAGGCTCGTGCTGTGGGCACCTACCATAGAGAAAGCTATCTAGCGGCGCCAATATGATTAGTAGTCCTAATTCTACTGTATATTGATGTAACAATCAAAACAATCATACTTATTGACATTAATATTTTTTTCAAAAACGAACCGAGTTGATTCAGACAAAAATTAAATGGGACCACCTCTAAATAATTACGTAAAATGATTACGTTTCAAACGAAAAAGTATCATGAAAATCAGTTCATAATTTGGGGACGAGGAACAAAAAACATTGAGAAACTCAATTTTTGAAGTCAGTTAAAAATGAGGATAAATTATATAAAATTAGCTACAGGACGAATATAATTATGATATGATGAAGCACTTACCGTATTCGCAGCACTAGATTGATAATCTTCAATAGAGGTTTCTCCGTTCTTGTATTTTGTTTTGGAGCATTTGCTCCAGTACCCTGGCGCCTCACTTCTGTATTCGACGGCTTAGTATCTTTCAATTTCTCGGGTTTGTGGTTATCCTGAAATATCGAGGTTTTGTATGTAATTAGAAAGATCGAAGCTATTTTTGTCATCGATTCTCTCATTTGAAATTATGTAAGAGTTAAGAAAACGAGAGATTAACTTTTCGAACGCAGATACGAGTACTAATTATACCACAGAAAATCATAATACGTATGATTGTTAATTTTTTACAATTTATGATTTGACATACGAGTAAATCGTGAATGTATTCAATATCATGTATGGCAAAAATTAATTTTAAAGGACTTCATTCACAGTCCATACATTTTTGGGCTAATCCTGAAAGTGCCGGCCAATTAAATTAATTAGAGAATAATAGTACATATTATTTTGAGCATTTTAAACTATGGGACCAATCCCCTAGGATCACCCTGGGTAGTTGCCGAATTTTGAAATTAATTATTTTTCATATTTTTTTTCTTCTTATCCTAAGTCCCCACGTCGGGGCAGAGGGCTGATACAGTGTTACGCCATTCCTCTCTGTCCTGTGCCTTGCGTTTCACTTCGCTCCAAGTCAGTCCGATGCTTTGGGCCTCAGCAGTGATGGAGCGCCGCCATGTTTATTTTGGACGGCCAGGTTTTCGCCGGCCTTGTGGATTCCAATCCATGGCTTGCCTAGGAATGTGATCCAGCTCCCTGCGCAATGTATGGCCAACCCAGTTCCACTTACGGCGCCGTATTTGCAGCTCTATAGGATCTTCATGGCATTCCCTCCAGAGGTCTATATTGGCGATAGTGTCTGGCCAGAAGATCTTCCAGATTTGAATAATAAAGGGGTAATTAAGGTATTCTATTTGTACATTAGTACATATCTTTCTTCTTAATATATATAAATCTCGTGTTACAATGTTTCCTCCTAATACAATGTTTTCTCCTAAACCACTTAACCGATTATAATAAAATTCGCACACCATGTGCAGTTCGATCCAACTTGAGAGATAGGATAGTTTAAATCTCAAATTATAGTCGCAATTTTAATTTATTTAGCCACAGCAACGCGTGGCCGGGTCAGCTAGTTATTTTATATAATATATTTTGTTCTATTGGACCGATTCACTAGAATCATTCCCCGAGTAGTTATCGAGTTTTGCAATAGTAAATATCATTTTTACTTTCAATATACCTGTTTTAAGTTTTATCTAGGGCTACAGTATGACTAATTCTAAAGACAATCTTATCAACACTCTTTTTGATCACCGCAACACCAAATTCTGTGCCTCTTAGTACTGCAACTCGCTACTCTGACTACTACAACAAACCCACAACCCACAAAGTATGCTTTTAAGTGAATTAAATTTGTCTTAGTTTGTTGCTGATACCGTCGGTATCAGGGGTTTTCCTGGCATAGTGGACATGGTTTATCCCGTAGTCTTGAAAAGAACAAGATCATTCTTGGCTTCCTTGTTCACTATACTAACGTCGTCTGCGGTGCTTAAGGCTTAGTTGGCACTGCATAGCTTGTCGTGGCCTTCGCCTAAGAATTTTGCTTATTTCAGGGGGCGGGAGAAGGGTGGAGGAATCCAGTAGGGAGAGAGAGTAAATGTTCATAGTTCCGAGAGAAATATTTCTTATTAGTTTAAGCAGTATAATACACCATTTAGGTCAAAAGAGTAGTGAGTTGCAATACTGATGGGCCCAGATTTCGTTGTTGCGGTGGTCAAATAGAGTGTTGAAAAGATTATCCTTCGAATTAGTTGTACTGTAGCCTCAAATAAAGCGTAAAGAAGCTTCGGTGACAGTAAAAACGAATTAAAAATAATTAATTTCAAAATTCGATAACTACCCAGGGAGTGATCCTTAAAAGTTGGTCTCATAGTATAAAATACTCAGAATACTACAAACTACTATTATTAGGGTTCCGTACCTCAAACGGAAAAACGTAGCCATTATAAGATCACTTTGTTATCCGTCTGTCCGTCTGTGTGTATGTCAAGACTCTTTATTGCGTAAAGATATCGAGTTGAAAGGAGATATTGCAAAAATATATGGAAATTGGGGCACCAAAGGGTACAGTATATCATAATTTGCTTCGTTTCTTCCGTAAAATGATTTTACCGTTATTTTTTACAATAACAGTGTCCATTAAAAGTACTTTTTTGTATTCGGATTGAAAATTAGATTGACATTGTTTGAAAATAAGGCCGCCATACTCTTATTCTTTTATATTTTGGTGTCGCATGGTTTATGCATTTGCTAGTGTTAAGTAAAAGTATTGAACCTTTTTTGGTATTTTATCAAAATAGTTACAGTCTAAGTCACGTCATAGTCCAAAAAAGTCGCGGTCAAGTTAGATCTCAGTAAAGCATTGGCAAACTAATTATCACTGATAGAAACATGTTACACAAAATAATAAAATGCGGCGAAATGATTTTTCCGCGTTCCCGCCAAAAACCACACGGCCATACTCGAACTTGAAACATTAATAAATATAAAATGTCACAAATAATAAAAATAGGCTAAATGCCTGTTTAAAACTGATTTCTATGTTATCCTGGATTCTTATTTCAACGAAAAGAACACGTTTAGTTGCAATTCGATAGATAATTTTTGATTGTTAACGTCTGAAAAGTTTTGCTAACAAAACTAAACTCTTCAGTGCATTTTTTGCATGTAGGCTATTAATTCTATGTAGGTTATATCGAAAAGGTTACATGTGACCAAAATGGCAGTAATTCAATGACTGAACAAAAACCAAATTGGAAAATGTGAAAGTACTCATAAATTAAGCATTTAATGCGGTTGTTTTACTCTGCGCATTTATTTATGATAGTTTATCGGATTTTTTGAGCTACTGTACCTAGTCAGAGCCCTTTTTGCAATATCTTCTTTAAACTGTATACGGATATCTATGGTCTCTTGCAGTTGTGTAAAAGAAAAACTTCTCAGTTATCGTTTAAAAAGTTAGAGACGTTTATGTCGTAAAAACCTCATATTTCAACACTCACATAAATGAAAACCTACAGGGTACTTCCTGTTGACATAGAACTATGAAATTAGGCGAGAAGCTTTGTCTTAGAGTACACATATAGGAATAAATCTGAAAACTGTACATTTTTATTTTAATCACAAAAAATAGGGCCTCAAAATTCACAAAATATGGGTTCAAAATTCAAAGTGATTAAATCGTATCATGTAAGATATCATATAAAAGAACTTTATTAGCACATGCTAAAACAGGTTTTTAATTATTTTAACAATGTGTAATTTTCGATGTATGACGAGAAAAGAGAAAAAAAAATCTTTTTTGTCGATGGTTATAGTATAGAAGTTTTAACAACTTAATTCCCAATTTTGTGAAATTTTCTGGATTTGTAAATAACCTGTATGCCAGCCTGACTAGCACTTCGGTTCCGGTTTATTAAATCAATTGTTTGTGCCGACACTTTCAGTTTTCCCAATATGAATGATGTTCCTCTTCATTCTCACTACCGCTGGATGCAGCCCTGAGCAGTTCGATGAGGGGCCTGAACTCGGCCTCGTCCTCGTCGGAAGAGTCTGCCACCGACTCGGTATCGTCCTCATTGCCTCAGACCCACTAGTTAAATTAATTTAATTAATACCAACCTCTTCATTCTCACTAGCGCTGGATTCAGACCAGAGCAGTTCGATTAGGGGCCTAAACTCGGCCTCGTCCTCGTCGGAAGGCTCAGCCACCGACTCGGTATCGTCTTCATCGCCTCAGACCCACTAGTTAAATGAATACCAACCTCTTCATTCTCACTAGCGATGGATTCAGCCCTAAGCAGTTTGTTGAGGGGCTTAAACTCGGTCTCGTTCTCGTCGGCACACTCAGCCACCGACTCGGTATCGTTCTCATCGCCTCAGACCCCCTAGTTGAATGAATTGAAATAATACCAGCCTCTTCATTTTCGCTAGCGCTGGATTCGGTCTTGAGTAGCACGTTGAAGGGCCTAGACGCAGCCGCCAACGCGGTATCGTCCTCGTCGCACCATACCCAATAGTACAATAAATTGTAATGATACCTACCTTTTCATTTTCGCTTGCACTGGATTCGGCTTTGAGTAGTTCGTTGAGAGGCCTAGACTCGGCCTCGTCCTCGTCGGACGACTCGGCCGCGGACGCGGTATCGTCCTCGTCGCCCCAGACCCACTAATTGAATGAATTGTAATAGTAATACCTCTTCATTTTCACTATCACTGGATTCTGCCTTGAGTAGGTTGTTGAAGGGCTTAGGCTTGGGCTCGTTCTCGTCGGAAGACTCGGAATCGTCCTCGTCGCCCTTACGGACAAAAGTTATTTGTTGTACAAGAGTGTAAAGTTTAAGATTTTTAACCGCGTGCACAATTTTGATAACCGCGCAAGCGAAGGATTCTATTAGAATCCTGAGCGTTAGCGAGAGAATCAAAAGAGCACAAGGTAAAAATCTTAGCACTAGAGTGCAACACGTAATTTTTCATCCCCCCGCAGCGAGGAAATGACTAAAGTCGTCTACATACCGCACTGTTTCAAATACTTCTCGCGTGATTGTTGTTGTTGAGGGAGAAAGCTCATTTGCGCACTACTAATAGTTTCAGTCATCTCTGTTGGCATCAAATAAACTTCCTCGTCGCTAGATTCACATTTTAGGTTTTTTACTTGTTTTCCAGTTCCTTATTTTTTAAACTATTAACAATACGATATGCATGATAAGATAATGGCGCGCGCAAAGTAAATTAAAAAAGTGCAGCAAGAAGATTCCGTGTTTAAGTTTTGAACAGATTAAAAAAGGTTGTATGATAAATTCGGCACCATGGAGGTAGAAGTAAATAGGTTTAATAATGTTTTGTATTCACAAACTTAGTGCACACGATGTTCTAAATTCAATTTTACTTTACCCTCAAGCGGATAAAACGGCTTTTGCACTCAGATTTCGAAGAGCAAAAATACTCTTTCCAAGATGGTGGGATGAAAAATATATTACAAGACTTATAAAACTAATTTGGGCACTGATAGCGATAGCCTCTAGAACACGACCTGAAGAGAAGAGCCTAGAAAGGGGCCCCTGAACTCGTGGTTGTTTGGTAATGGGGCTCTAGCCATCCACTGAAACGTGCCTCAACGTTGTTATAAGCTATATAGGGTTATCCAGAACTGATGTATTAAGCCAAAAGGAGGTGATTCAGATCATATTTATGAACAACCTATACTATGGTATCAACCCGGAATTCGAGAAAAAAAACTGTTGTTTCATACATTTATCGATTCTAAATTGAAATTTTGTATGAAAGAGCTGGTTTTTTCGTCCTTCATGGCATAGGCCGGGCACATAACTCGGGAAACGTCAATATCATAAAGACAGCAGGAACGCGTTAGACACAGGCCGCTTTCACCGTACTTATTGAAGTCCAGCAGTGGACGTCCTTTGGCTAATGATGATGATGATGATGATCCTCATTTTTTTAATGAATTACCTTGTGAATTCTGGTCGCCATACTTGGTTTGATAGAAACCGATGTCTGAGTGAGGTATTCTTTATCCTTTGCTTTTTTGAAGAAAGGATGTTTTAACAACTCCGTGGCGTTTGGTCGCTTTGTCGGATCTTTTTGCAAGCAGTCTGTGATCATTTTCCTTAAAGTCTTCCCGTAAGCTTTGTACTGGTCCTTTTCATCGGCACCTGTCAAATAAGAGACACATTTCATACGTTGTGAGAATTGCCCTCAAGTGGCAACATGGCAGCATTAGGATTCAAGTAGTTTTTATTCTGTGTGTTTGGATATAGACCAGGGTAGAAATAATATTTGAAACAGAAAGAAATTATAGTAGGATGAACCCCATTGGAAAAGTAAGAGAAAGATGATATTAAAAATAAATTATGGGCGATCGAAGGTCTGGGAGGTTAAGAGGGGGGAGTTAAAGCTTAAAAAATTGTTTATCTCGATTTCCAGAAAAACTACAAGTTCTATGGAAATAAGTTGTAGTTAAGAAAAAGATCTACAACTTTTGCATTCTTGTTGTTATTTTTTTTAATATGTCAACCTTGATCACTGTGAATTATTATAGAATATAATTATCTAAGTGGGGATATGTATGACGGAGCTCGGACATTTTTTTACTACTTTCACTTAGAGACTGTGGCTCTGTAGACATTTGCTCGAAGCCTTCAGGTCACATATTGTATGCCTTAACCCCCCTATTTCTGAAATCCATGAGTTTGTTACATAATGTACTGTAAGGCTGGTACAGTACAGCTTTTTTAATAGTCCACTGCAGGATGAAGGCCTACCCAAAAGGGGTGATAGGTCTTTATCCACCACGCTGGCCCAGTGCGTCGGCGTATTGGTGGATTTACATAGGCCATAGATTTTTTTTACGAACATATGCCGGCAGCATCAAGATGTCTTCTTCGCCGAAAAGCCAGTGGTGTTAAATCCGTAAATAAATTCCAAAGAACTCATTGATACGGGACCTGTATTTGAACCCATGATTGTAAGGCGGGTGTCACTACCACTACGGTAGGTTATTACATAGTAATATATAAATTTAAACCTGTATCAAGGTTGGGAGGATCATTTTCCAGAGTCAGCATCAAGACTTTCATCGATGAATATTTATGGTAGGGCGGCGTGCCGGTCGCCATCTCTATAGCGGTGATACCGAACGACCAGATGTCAGCTTTGAAATCGTAGCCACGTTCCTGGGAACAAAGTGAATTTATTACTTAAAGTTACTAATTTAAATAGTTTGGAAAACTATAAGTGTGCAAGCAAAAGTCGTAGACAACAAATAACTTAAAACCATATTTTTTTCTGCCTATCCATTACTTTCTGATTGATAACTGACTAATTTGTTAAAGCTTTCTTTGATGTAATGGTTATCAAAAGTCTGAATTACGAATTATCATACCCAATCATACTAATAGCAGTTAAAATAATAGCTTTTTGTGCGTGTTAACTAGGCTGAAAGTACAAAAAGCGATGGATGTATAGAAAAATACGGAATTCAGATGCTGATTCTTTGAATGCAACTAGTTGCGTACGAAGAGGAAAAAATCCGCCTAGGCAACCAGTTACGAACATTCGTACACGGCTAAAGGCTGATAACAGGGCTAACTGCATATTGAATTGCCATCGTTAGCTTTAGGACGACCACTTCTAGACATAGGCCTCCCTATATATCTCCAATAAGACCGGTTGAAAGCGGGTTAGATCTAACGCGATCCTGCGGTTTTGATGACGTCATCTTTCCACCTCGTAGATGGACATCCCAAAGGAAAATGACCTCAAAATGACAGTGCCTTTCCCTCTACACACAATGGGTAATTGTCCTTGTTTGGCGTAATAAATTATTTGATCCTTTTGCTACCCAATGGAGTAATTTAACTTCGCATTAAAATTATAGATATGAAGCTGAAACATCGAATTGTATCCCCTGATTTTGTTTTGATTAGATTTTTTCACTTGCCAATATGAGAGCAATTTTACAAACGTATTGACTTTAAATATCGTACCTGTTCCATAACTTCCGGTGCCATCCAGCAAGGCGTGCCTACGAAGGCGGTATGCTTGCCTCTCTGTCTGGATATATCTCGTCCGGTGGCCTGCCACGCGGTCACACCAAAATCAGCTATCTGCACCGTGCCGTCTTCGCCTAGCAAAATGTTGCCTGCTTTTACATCTCTGAAAAAGACAAGTACGCATATTTGTTCATTTAGATTCTACAATGTAATAATATCAGTATACCCGTGGCCACAAGCGATGCAACTCGGCCGAAACGTCGGGATGGTCAGGTATTTATTTATCACGTAATTTTAGTGTGCGATTAGTCCCGTAGTGTAAAATAATAAAATTTAGTAAAAGTTACGGACCATCGCTACAGACAACGCGCGAAATTCAAGGTTTTTTGGGTTTCCTACAATTTGTTGGATAACTAGATTTACAAAAATGATTTTGAGAGAAAGGATTGGTTGTGTTAACATGTTTCATACTCCAAAAAATCAATGTAATATTTAGTTTACATAAAGACGAGATACATTTAACCAAATTGCCTGGAAGAAATAACTTTCAGTGATAAGGCCTCCGGTTGCTTCACATGTCTATGTCTAAACATCTGTTTTCTGTATTATGTAATCTGTAAACCAATAAAGAGTATATCTATCTTAACCAAAAGTACGATGAAAATCACCCAATTAGCTAACATAGAACAATTTTAGTAATAATAATTGTGCCATGATAATGTGATAGAAGCTATTTATTGTCGCAAAAATAGTCTTAGCAATAAATTGCAAATAAAACAAAAAAAAATTACGCGAAGATTAGTTATCAGAAAAATATAAAAAAAAAACTATCTCATGTATTTCCATAATTATAGACATTTCAAAAAAACAAGAAAATCAACACCCTGTGATGGTCTTTTAACTCTCGTTACTACAAATCTACATTTATTTTTAATTTTATTTTTGTAATCATCAAGGATTAAAGGATCAAGGATGCTTCCGTAAATTGTTGCCCAAAAATATAATAAAGCCAACTGCTCATGTTTGAAAAAAAATCACGTTTTGCCCAACTAAGTATTCAAAATTAATACTTTGCCCAATTTAATCTGACTGTACTGAAAAAAAAACGTATTACGCTAGTTTGGCAAGTAGCTTTAAAAGTTGGCGCGTTTTATAAGGATTCCAAAATGGTATAACACTAGCCAGAAAATTGGCCACTTTGACTTGGACAATTTTTTTTAAAGAACCGTAGGATTCAATTTAATTGACCGACGAACCACCGGAGGAGGTATACAATTCGACGCGTAGATATTTTTTTTATGTATAACCACGCATAACTTTTTTATTAGTAATCCGATTTCAATTATTCTTTTTTATTGGAAAGAATATACTTTGAAATTGGTCCCATTTAAATTTTATCGAAATCGGCTGAGCCATTTTTGATAAATCAACAATGAAAAATGCTACATCGAGCCGTGCATAATATTTGCGTTCTAGCGATGCGCCCCGGTTTTGCACAGGTGTATTATATGTGTAGATAGACTAGATAGACGGGTGATCTCATTGAGACCGCAGAATCGAGCTGAATTCGAGCCGCCTCAAGCCGATCTTATTGGAGATCTATAGCGGAGGTCTATGTCCAACAGTGCACGTCTTTGGAATGAAATGGCGACTACAAAATATATGACAACGCCTACTCAAATACGATACATTTCTGATCTCACGTTGCTATGTAAATTAAAACAGGCGCACTTTTCTGCGAAATAATGAAACGTGGTTAAATTTCATTCACCTAACATAGACCAAAGCTGTAAGCGCTTTTGAGGTGTACAATTTCTGTACAATTATTTACATGCATCAACTCCTTGAAAAAGCTGATATTTCGGGTATGGTCCTGCCAGGGAGTTTACTCCCTGGCCGGACCACATTCATTTGACGATTACTCTAAAAGTACTTATGTTACAAATTTTAATATTTCTGTACAAATTTGTACAAATGATGTACATTTTTTTCCACTATCTATTATATAGATATAACGATGTGGTCCTGCCAGGGAGTATGACACCTCGAAAGGGCCAATAATTTTCTTATTTAAAATTCCGGTCCACAAGTTTATTTTGAAACGATACTGTGATCTGTCTTGTCTCATCGAACGTGGGTTTTCTAAAATCCACTCGTGTAGGATGTGTAAATTCATGTAACCATCGTTTTTAAATGTCGACTCATCAAACCACATTTTTTTTTCCAAGAATAGCGGATCTTCCCGAAAATTTGTATCATTATTTGACAAAACGCAGCTCTTGGAAGATAATCTCGGTTAAAAGAGTTTGTACTCGCTGTTCATGATACGGGTAAAACGCGTTTCCTTGCAAGACTCGGTGGGCTGTACTTTTGAACGCTCCTGTGCTTGCTTCGATTGCACGTACTGACGTACTCGGGTCTTCCTCGACTGTTTGTAATACGTCTTCGTAAGGGAAGGAAATTCTTCCTTCACCGTGTGCTTGGTTCGGGAATCGGCTCTCGGAGAGTAGTCCGTGCACATTTGTAAAAACTCAATGGTCTGGATGACGAGCAGCATTTGGATACCTTTCACGATAAAGTCTAACTGCAGCGCTAGCATTGCATCTGCATTCTCCATAAATTAGGTGCATGTTAGCGTATTCCTGTGTAGTGTACTGAGACATGGTGGCACTACACACACACACACACACACACACACACACACACACACACACACACACACACACACACACACACCCTCACACACACACACACACCCTCACACACACACACACACACAATCAATAATAGTCCAGAGAAAAGCCAAGGCCGTCAAAGCTAAACAGTCCAAATCCAAATCACAAGCAATCACGTCCAATAAACAAAGCAAAAGTGGTATGTACGAAATCAACAATACGGAAAAATGCGCAGTTAACGAAGGAGCGTAACGTACTGAATGATGACTGACCTGTATTGTGTGCGTCAATGAAGATGAAGAGACAATAGCAGCTATTGTCTCTCTCGCACTAGTCAAATTGCGTATCCATCCATCTTACGCGTTAGTAAAAGTGGCGTCACTATCCATCTCTCTCATACTGCATAAAATGACTCTCTCCTTCTCACCCGAACTGAAATCCTGAAGTAACAGCTTTGAGGAAAACCTTGGGTACACTAGAATGATTTTAATTTACGATAAAAAACAATATTGAGAACTAGGTTTCTTTACAAAAAATAACATCTAAATAGTCAATCGTCAAGCAAGTGTCACCATTACCACCAGTACCATTTCAGAATCATTATGAAACGCGCCATCTTTTAAAGCTACTTGCCAAACTAGCGTAGTACGTTTTTTTTCAGTTTAGGCAGTTTAAATAGGGCGTAGTATTAATTTTGAATACTTAATTGGGCAATATTTAATTTTTTTCCCAAATTTGAGTAGTTGGCTTTAATTTTTGGGCAACAATTTACGGAAGCATCATCAAGGATTACAAAAATAAAAATAAATTAAAAATAAATGCAGATTTGTAGTAACGAGAGTTAAAATACCATCTGAATAAATAATATATTTTGTTTTCGTCATTAATCTGACGAGAACAAAATATATTGGCCTAAACTAGAAACATTATTAACCCCTAACCACCTGACGTCGGTCTCTGAGTCTCCTGCAGTTTTGTTTCTCAAATTATTCCGTTACTATGCACGTGACGCCAATGTGATTCCGTGTATTTTTTCTTCTCCCCCAAAAGTACTCGCTATGTACTCGACAGTCCGAAAAGCGAACGCAATTAATAATGACAATCAATTATATTTCGCTTGCGGTCTATGAGACCGACGTCAGGCGGTTAAGTTACTTTTTTAAGGTATGTTTTTTGTCTTTGATGATGGCTAATGACTGAATAAGACGTACTATAACGGTGAGAGGTAGTTGATACAGTCTCTTAAAACCTATAGAATATGCCAGAACTTCCAAATTAAGATTATATAATGACATAAAATATATTTCAGTGGATCAAGCCCTTGAAGGCGAGTGTAAATAAGAATATAAACACATTTTTTTGCGCTTACATTGCAAACGCTGACTGAACCCCACGAGATAAATCAAAATAATGTACTACGGTATTGTACACCTTAAAAAGGTCAACAAAAAAGTCCGCGATGGTATATGTCTATCTCTTAAGGATAACCCACAATAACCATTTTTTATATTTATAACATTTTACGGGAAAAAATGGCTTATATAGGAAGTTATTTTAAACAATACAGAATTAATCCTTATCCAATTAAGTACCTTAAATATATTGTGCATTCAATATAGATCAATATGGCCCTTTACAGCATGTAATTTAAATGAATATTTCCGAAGATATTACAGATTTAAAATGCAGGGACATAGCGGTGCGGCGGCAGTACCGCATACCGGCCCGGCCAGCGGCGCGAGCTCTCTAAACGAGGAAAATAATCCTTACTTAATATTATAAAGGCGAAAGTAAGTCTGTCTGTCTGTCTGTCGCGCTTCCACGCCAAAACTATTAAACCGATTTCAATGAAATTTGCTACACAGATAGTCTAGAGCCTGAGAACCACGAATATTTTTAGGGATAAAAAGTAGCCTATGTCCAGGCTACTTTTTATCCCTAAAAATATTCGTGGTTCCCGCAGGATATGAGAAAACCTGTTTCTCACTTACGGAGTAACGGATTGACTTGATTTTTGCCACGGACTTGGTTCCAGGATAGGACAAAAACTGTTCTCAGCAACAGTTCAACGGATTGACTTGATTTTTGGCAAATACATAATTTTAGAGACGAATAGTAACATAGCCTACTTTTTATCCCGAAAACATCGTGGTTCCTGTAGGATAGGACAAAAACTGTTTCTCAGCAACGGAGCAACGGATTGACTTGATTTTTGGCATTGATATAGTTTTAGAGACGAATAGTAACATAGCATACTTTTTATCCCGAAAAAATCGTGGTTCCTGTAGGATAGGACAAAAACTGTTTCTCAGCAACGGAGCAACGGATTGACTTGGTTTAATGCACTAATATAAGTACACGAATATAGTTTGAAAGACGAAAAGTGACATCAACTCCTTTTTATCTCGAAAAATGTCATAGTTCCTGTAGGATAGGGTTAAAACTTTTTATCAGCAACAAAGCAACGGATTGATTTGGTTTCTGCTGTAAATGACAAAACAAGCCCGATTACAGAGGCGCAGCAACAAAGCGACGGATTAATTTGGTTTCTGCTGTAAATGGCAAAACAAGCCCGATTACAGATGCGCCAGCGTAAACTTAATAGCAACGTAAGAACCGTTCTTTCTATATCAAAAGCCTAAAGTGAAAAATGAACAGAACTATGATATTTAGCTACGTATAATTAAGATGGCGCCTCTTTAATCGGGCTTATTGTGACGTTGACAATTCTGCGGAAGGTAGGGAAGGTGTGAACACTTAAAATAAAGTACTGTTCCATCAGTCAGGAGTTTTCATTAATATTTTTAAACGGAAGAGCTTGGCGCCACATGGCCTGGTCCGATAAGGCAGGGTTTAATGCATTTTGTTTCCTTGCTTCTGTTTTAGCATAATTGTATATAGGTATAGTATTTCAACTCTATAAATGTAGCGTATTGGATGTAAGTCTGTCAAGCTATATTTATTGTAAATAAATAAATTTGAATTTGAATTTGAATTAGGTACAACTACAGGAGAGGTACTGTGGACTCTTCATTCGCCTAACTTTTTGCCGATAGGTGTGACGTCATTGCGGGATTTTAGCAGGCTATCACTACATAATGTATTGTAAAGCAAAGTCGCTATTTCTGTGTATCTGTCTATCTATTCAATTATGATGTGTAATCTTCCAAACTACACAACTGAATCGAACGCGGTTTTCACCGTCTCTTAGTGTTTCAACGAGAAGGTAAGGTATAACAATCGTACCTGGGCGAAGCCGGGACGGGCAGCTAGTTAGGAGTATATAAAAGTAACTAATTAAGTTTATATTACGTTATAGGTAGTTATAATATAACAAACATGTATTTTATTTCTTAGTTTCTAAGTTTTTTACAATGTAAAGGTATAAAAAAAATATATATATCATAAAAAACTTAAAAACTAGTGTGCCGCCGGCAATGGGGCTGGGCCATTCAATTTTAATATTTATTGTTCACACACATTGAGGTGCTTACAAAATTATACACGGGAAACTACAGAAAATGTATGGAGCCACAAGACAACGACAATAGTTTTCGTTTACTAGGTATATAAAAAACATTCTAATTAAGGCATCTGTATGTTTACCTGTGAATATGTCCATTGACGTGGAAGTATTCTAAGCCCTTGAGCACCTCTTTCAGCACTGTGGCAATGGTTGCTTCATCAAACACGCCATGTTTACAGTTCAAAACTTTCATCTTATACTTAATAACATCTAGAAGACTGCCGCCTGCAAAATAGATATCTCTTTGAGTGTACAATACATCATAACTTAAAACTTAGGACAGAAAGTGGAACTTGTAATTATTTTTCGCAAAAAATGGCACCTTGGTGATGTTTTTTTTAGTGGTACTCTCACTTTGTAAATAACTCGAATAGGTTACACGAATCGATGTGACATCCATGTATTATTATTGTTGATTTATCAAAAACGGCTCAGCATATTTCGATAAAAGGACATGTCCACAAAATGTATGGAGGCTGGTATAATAATAATCAAAAATTCTAACCACAACACTCGTTACATTTCGAGAAAGTTCATATTTTTCTAAGTCTATTACAACAGTTAAAAACAAATAGAGCCCTCCGATTTTTTTAAAATTAATTTTGAATTTAATAGAATAAATAAACATATTTGGCTCAATAGGTAGTTTATCTCTGGCAGCCCTGATTAAGTAACCTCCAAGTTGTTAAATAAAAGCATTTTTTACCAATTAGACACAATTTTTAAGTGATTTTTTGTCACATTGTATCTACTAACTGGTCACACTGGTAGGTTATAATTTTTAATTTAAGCAAATTAAGACATGAATGTGGAAGAATCAGCTACGAATGCAAGTAAAATAACTATAGAAGCACTTTATTACTGCTAAACTAGAAAACATAATAAGCTGTGTTGTTATTTTTCATACAATTCATTTTTCCCATTTAAAAAAAATTGGAGGGGTGAAAAAATCTGAATTAAATATTTTTAGGAAGCCCATATAACAAGCTTTCAAATGATGTATATATCATCTTGGTTCGATTTTTCTCTGAATAATATACCACTCGTGGACGTCACCTTTAAATGGGATCACCTCGAGAGTATACCCTTCCAAATAAAAGTCTTTATTAAATCGTTTATTATTATTGTTGATTTATCAAAAACGTCTCAGCAGGTTTCGATAAAATTTAAAAGGGACCATCTCGAGAGTATACCTTTTCGAAATAAACAAGTTTTTTTAATCGGTTCAGAATTGGCGAAAATATTGGTGAACATACACAATAAGTACATACAGACGAACATAGTACCTCCTTCTTTTTGGATGTCGGTAATAACAACCATCAAAAAGGGGAAATAATAGTGGGCTTACGAGTCTAGCTCATTTAGTTTCGAGCGTCACTTCAAAAATTTGCTGATCCGGACAGAATAGCCACGCTAGTTGTACACGTGCTGAACTTGGAACCACTCGTAACATTACCTTATGGTATGATATAGTGGGCAGACACCTTAAACACGATAATGATAGATAGCAGTATTGTGACTCGGCCCTGACCCTAATATATATATCTACAGCGCCACGTGACCACGCAGAAAGAAAGCGTTCAATAAAAACACTATTGCTGTTTTTTGTGTTTTCAAAGTTCCATAGTAAAACGAGAAACCCTAAAAAAGTAAATCGCACGCTTACTAGTAACAAACCCACACGTTCGTTTGTCACTACGACGCGCCGCGACTGACAAGCATAGTAGTCCAGTGCAATTACGGAAATTAATGGAAAAAAAACATAAAATTATGTAGTTTGGGGATTATGAAGGATTGATACGCGTTTAATTCGATATCTGGAGAACAGTTAGTGTGAGGCAAAAAAAATTAGGAGACCTTTTCTCTTCTAAATTAAATTTACTAACTTTTTAATCTGAAACTTATTTTTTTTCATAAATTTTTCAATTTATTGCTTCCGAAAGGCAAAAATTTTACTTTTTTTCCTCCCTTTTTTTATTTTTCGCTATTTTCTCCCCAACTATTCAATTTTTAATTAATTTTACCGATTATCAAAGTGTAGATAATTATTTTAATTATGAACAACTGTTTTCTTTCAGATTAAAAAGTTAGTAAATTTAATTTGGAAGAGAAAAGGTCTCTACAACTTTTTGCCTAACACTAACCGTTCTCGAGATATCGAATTTTTTTATACAAGTATTATATAAACGCGTTTTCATCGAAATGCCTTGGGCTGACCTCGCCAGAATCCCACAAATTGGAATATATGCTCAGAATACACCCCCCTATTGATCCTTCATAATCCCCAAACTACATAGTTTTATATTTATTTATTTCCGTAATTGCACAGGACTATAGCGAGAGCATACCGAATTTTGCGGCGTGTAGGTATGAAGACGGAATACTGTTAGATATCATTACCATGCCTTTAATAATATTGTATAGTACAAAAGATGTAATCTTCACCTTGAAGCAGGTTGAGCACCAGCCACATTTCGCCAGAAACAACGAAGCTGGTGTAATATTTGACTACGTTTTTATGGTCACAATACGACATCGCCTGGAAAAGTTTAAACATGGACTTTGAACTTATAGTAAAGATAAAAAACAAAACACATGAAGGAAATCTAATAAAATGGTGAAACACTTCACCTTGCTTAGCTATGCATGATAATTATTTTCCGCAAAAAATGGTAAAACCGCCTTCCATCGTGTACAAAATTCGAATATTTCGCTCGAATTGTTTACATTATATTGTTGATTTTTCAAAACCAGGGTCGGCTCGGAAGTATACTTTTTCGAACTAAAAAAGATTTTTTGATTCGGTTCACAATTGGCGAAATTATCGATGAACATACACAAAAAATAAAATACATACAGGAGAACATAGAACCTCCTCTTTTTTGGAAGTCGGTTAAAAAGTACTTAGGTACTATTTACTAGATTAAATTTTGATGGCGTTTTGGCAAATATCTTTGAATAAATAAATTAGTATAATAATAATAAATATTTTTGAAACATATTGAAGTTAGTAATACTATCATTAGTAAAAATCATGCAATAGTTTTGAACATTGGCGATACTCGATACCTACCTACTAACAACTCAAATAGTTTTTTTTTAGTTAGTTTTTGGTCGCCAGCGCGAATAATTGGCTAAAAATATGTTTATAAGTATATGACCAATGAGGGGTAAGCAAGTTTTAAAATTTAAATTTTCATTTGTAACTCAAAAGTTATAAAAAAAAATTACAAATGAAAATAATATTAAGATAAAGTTTTAAAATATGGTATGATTTCTAGACAATAATAATTTTAGAATATCTTACTCAGAATTATGCAGTTTATATACTAAATTGAATTTAAAATACAAAATTCAGAGTTTTTGTGATAAATGTTTCAAAAGTGATGTAAGTAGGTAAATGGCCCTTCTTGCGGGAGGTACAAATAATGCTTCAACTGATTAGACGTGAATGTGTAGTCTAGCTTAATTGGTAGGTAAATAAGTTCATATAGGCCGGGCGACTAGCCCTGGTGTCAGAGTTTTTAATCGGTTAAAGGCCTCTGACATGGCTAAATGGTTAATGCAATCAGGGCCTACAATTTAAGGTGCCATTTAAGCCACGATAGTTCTCAGTCGTAAATGCCACGTATGGTCACCCATCTGAATACTCACCGAGCCAAAGATTGTTACACAAATACAAATCCTGTGGTCAAGATAAATTATGGAAGTAGTGTTTATGGTAAAAATAACTATTTGAGATAAACTTAGTGTGGGAAGCACTATAAATAAAATAGGTTCAATTTACCTGAATTTCATCCATAGCGGTGTTCCATTGTACCGGATTGATTCTCTTTATGGCACATTTCTCTCTTCTTGGAATGCAGTACGCACTAAATACAACAGCAGTGGCCCCAATGCCTGTAAAATACAATTCATTATAATTTATTTTTGGCCAAAAATAGCATAACTGGCTTCAGTCGCAGCAATTTACTTACAAAATTGGAATAGTTTGCTCGACTTGATGTAAATAATTTTTAGAATATTGTTAATTTTTTAAAAACAGGTCAGCTAATTTCGATGAAATTAAAATGATATCAAATGATAATAGCTTTATTCGATACTAACTGACATATAAGCATTATTATTGCAAAGTCATCTAAATCCCTTCAGAGTAGATTTTGTGTGAAAGAGTAACAAACATACATATTATATACTTGCAAACTTTCACGATTATAATATTAGTAGGATAATGACGGCATGACGACTAAAGAGATATAATTAGTCAAGAAGAGCAAAACAAAAAAAGACAACTTTCCCGAGATAGATTTTGTGTTTAAATGCCAAGGCCCATAAACAATGTTTTTTTCATTTTTGAATTAAAATTTACTAAGGAAATCATAAATTAACCTTTATGTAGATAGGATGTCCACCAAGTAGGTGGACTGACGATATAATAAAGGTCGCAGGAGCGCACTGGATGCAGACAAAGTGATCTGCAACCGGCATTCTGCAACCGGCCTTATTGGAAATCCATAGGGGAGGGCTATGTCCAGCAGTGGACGTCCTACTGCTAATGAATGGATGTAGGTAGAGAGATTTAATTTTAACTCTTGGGTAATATTATTGTCTTTACGGCATTATGTTATGGCTTATGGCTCTTAATTAAAGACAATAATGTGTCATCCACATCAACATCTCAAACACTATCCAAACCACTGGTAGTTGTGTGAGTGGCCCAGAGTTACGCTCCATCTTAAGGAGCTGGGCAAAATCGGGTATACTCTAAAAGGGGAAATACACAAGGCACCCTAAGTGGGGCATTAGTGCAGGACCTAATTGGAGGCATTAGTTACCATAAATTGAAATCCCCTTCTATTAAATGCAGCTTGTTGCCTTGTACAATACTACAAATATAGATGATGTAGATATTTAGACTATGTTATGTTATGTTGCACAACGAGCCATAGAATGTGCGATGCTAGGCATCATGTTACATGACCTAATTTGAAATACCGAGAAATGTATGAAGACTAAGGTGGCAGATATCTGATACCGCATAATCAATTTCATGTGGCTTTAGGCAGGACATTTAGCTAGATTGATGATGGCAGGTGGAGTAGGTCTCTGATTGAATGGTGGCCACGTGACGGGAAGTGCAGTCCCGGTAGACCCATACAATGGTGGCGTGATGACAACCAAATGTTTTGCAGCATGAGACCTGGATGAGACCAGCACAGGACAGTGAAAATAACTATGGTAACGGCTTTAAATGGCCTAATATTGTATCAAAGACTTATCGCAAGCCGTGGAAACCACGCTATAAGTTATAAATATTTTCACGACTAACATGCTGATATTGCAAATATTTTCTCCTCAATGTTACATTTGGTCAGATCATACTTATTGGTATTTTTCCACTGAAAAACCACGCGGAAGCAACCTACAAAAGTAACACTCTGGTTACTCTGTTCTTGTAGAAAGAATGATTTTGGACAGCTGTGTAGGTTGAGTTCTTTCTGCTAAACTACATCCAATTGGCAAACGGGAGAGAAAACATATAGCTTACAGGAGGAATGTGGAACGCTTTGCCTGGGTCTGTCTTCCCATTAAAATACAATGTGGGTGTCTTCAAATCCCGAGTAAATAGGTATCTTCTAGGTAAGGTGATACACCCTAGACCGCACAACTGCTTACCATCAGGCAGAGTGTAGTCAAACGCGAATTTATTTATTTTTTTATGTCGAATAGGTTCGCTATTCGAAATAAAAAAAAAAAAACAAAAAAAAAACTTATGCCCTGCAGTGGGCCGAAGAAGCTTATGATGATTTAGACTATATTTCGGATGAATTCTCTGTAATAGCCAATAGAGATTTGTACAAGGAAATTATTCATAAACCGATCGAGTATAACATATTTGTGTACCCCATTTTTACCACCTTTCTACAAGAACAGAGTAACCAGAGTATTACTTTTGTAGGTTGCTTCCGCGTGGTTTTTCAGTGGAAAAATACCAATAAGTATGATCTGACCAAATGTAACATTGAGGAGAAAATATTTGCAATATCAGCATGTTAGTCGTGAGAATATTTATAAGTTATAGCGTGGTTTCCACGGCTTGCGATAAGTCTTTGATACAATATTAGGCCATATAAAGCCGTTACCATCGTTACTTTCATTTATTTATACGTTGTACAGAGAATATTTGCAGAAAATAGATTTAAGGTTTGAGTAAATTGTCTGTAACTTAATACCGTTGATAATCCAAGAATTTGAAACAAACATTAAAGTTGGTTCTATACACAATAAGATATCAATTTAATTAACAACATACCGATAACGTCGATTAAATTATAATCATTTTTGCTACTTGGCCACGGGCAGAAGTTGCTCGCACTAGTCGTCATCCCCATTTCACTGTTCAAGTCAAACTAAATTGAAATCTGATTGAAAATGTCTTAAAGTTAACGTATCAAGTATTTTACAGATATCTATGGTATCAAGTCTTATTTATTTAAAAGTTGAGGACCATGGAAACTAAGCCTTTTAATCGGAGAGTCGGCGTCTAACGCAGCCGCAAGCCACAGCTGTCTGCGGAACCTTTTACTATTCTTTTTTTTCTCTGCCATCCTTAAAGCCGGAAACATATTATCGGACGCGGCCTACGGACGCGACTGACAGCCGCGACTGATAGGTATCTAGATAATGAATGTACACTGAGCCGTGCACACAATCGGACATCAGTCGCGGACGTCACCTTGGGCTGACCTTGAGCGTTCGGACGTCCGAGAGCGATCTGGCGCGCCCATTAAGTACCTAACCTGTTGATCTTTTCGTGTTCCATTGTGTGACGTGATAAATAATATTACTGGTGTTGTTTTAGTCTTCTTTATTTAAATTACCATGATGCTAAGAATCTAGTATTTTGCACGTTGCCTTGAAGAAGGAATTCTTTGAGAGATGACAGTATGAAAAATTGACAGCTCTGTCACCTTGGTCAGAGTTGCCAGGTTTTTTATATTGCCAACTATAACCTATAAACATCCCCTCTTTTCCAAGACAATAACATAAAGTATACAAACATGCAAGCAACTAATTAAATTTCCAAATCAGAACTATCAACATAATCTTTAAATTTAACGGGCACCCTTACTTGGCGTCCACTACGTGTTACACTACCCCTGCCATTGTTAGTTGGCACATGGTCAAATACATTCAGATCTATATTGTTATTATTTTCTGCAGCATGATTTGGCAATATTATATTACTTTCTTCAGTATGAGTTGGCATTATTACATTATTTTCACATTGAGAACTTTGTACAATATTATTAGTTTCAATACATGCTTTATATTTGTTACAATTATTGTAATTGTTATGGCTGTGCCTTAAGAATTTTCTGTTTATTCTATACATATTCCCCTTTTGATCAATTACAATATAAGAACGTGGCTCAGCACACTTTTTAACAATTTTTCCTTTTGCCCAATGATTAGTTTCTAATGATTTCTTAAAATACACATCCTGACCAACATACAATTCACTAAGATTTTTAGAATTTTTATCATAATATTTTTTTACAGTCTCTACATGATCATAGTATTGTGTGCCATACTTAGTAGTTTTGGGTTTTAAATGTTTTTTCGGTGTTGGTATTAGCGAATTTAAATTCCTGGAGAACAACAACTGGGCAGGAGATGGCATATATGGCTTTGGTGTATTTCGGTAATTTAACAAACCTAAGTATGGGTCTGAATTGTCTTCTTTACATTTTTTTAGAATATTTTTATATATTTTTACACCACTTTCACTTTGTCCATTCGATTGTGGATTTCTTGGACTTGACATTATGTGTTGAAATTTATAATTGTCAGCAAAGGATTTAAACATCTCAGATGTAAATTGTGGACCACCATCAGTGACTACCATAGCCGGTATGCCATGTCTTGCAAATATAGACTTACAGTTCAATATCACACAGTCGCTAGACAAGTTATTTAATTTACATCCTTCGATATACTTTGAATAATAGTCAATGAATACAAGATGGTCCTTACCATCAAAGGTACAAATATCAATGCCAACCTTGTGCCAAGGTATTTTTTCTATAGTGTGATTAATCATAGGTTCTTTCTGTAAATTAGGATGGTATTTGGCACAAGCTTCACATTGTCTTACAAATAACTCAAGATCTCTATTCAACTCTGGCCAGAAAATGCATGACCTTGCTCTGATTTTACATGTATTTAAGCCCACATGCCCATCATGAATGTTTTTTAGCATTTCAATTTTTAATGATTCAGGTATGACAATTAAGTTACTTTTTAACACTATACCGTCTAATAAACTTAATTCATCTCTAAAGGTCCAGAAGTTCCGTGTATCTCTATCCAATTGTTCAATGTTATTTGGCCAACCATTTTTTAAATATAACATGATCTTTTTGAGAACTGGGTCCAATTCAGTTTTTGACTGTATTTGTTTTAATTGAACATTAGATAGAGGTAAAGAGAGTTCAGAGAGTTCAGAGAAACTGTCTGAAGTTTCACATGACAAATTATATTTTCATGGAGTTGATTTATCTTAGATTCAACATTATTAGTGCAACAACGGGATAGAGTGTCAGCAATGAAAAGTAATCGGCCTGGTTTATATTTTACTTCCAAATTGTAGCCTTGCACAGCTAACATCATTCTTTGTAGTCTTGCTGGCACTTTATATAAGGGTTTTTTAAACAATGTTTCTAAAGGTTTGTGGTCTGTTTCTACATGTACTTTGCGCCCAAATGTATATTGATGCATTTTATAACAACCAAAGACAATGGCTAACATTTCTTTTTCTAGTTGGCAGTAATTTTGCTCTGTTGAATTTAAGGATCGCGATCCAAATGCAATTAGTTTAACATTTTGTAAAATGACTAAGCCCATTGCAGTTGATGAACTATCTACCGATAGTACAACATCTTGGTTTGTGTTAAAATATGCTAAACATGGACTAGAACATAGAGCTTTTTTCAATTTGAGTACTGCCTCTTCTTGGTTGCAATCCCAGCTAAATAGAGCATCTTTTTTCATTAATATGCGTAGGGGTTCAATAATTTTTGAATAATTTGGTATAAAGCGAGAAAGATAATTACACATCCCTAAAAATCTCTCCAAGTCTTTTTTGTTTTTAGGGTGTTCCATGTTCATTACTGCCTGGATCTTGCTAGGATCTGGAGATACACCATTCTTAGAAAATTTGTGCCCGATAAATAGTAGTTCTGTCTCAAAAAACCTACATTTTGATTCATTAAATTTAATTCCATTTTTTACTGCAATTTCCATTACTTGCTTTAGTCTATCATTTAATTGTTCAATCGATTGTGCATAAATGCACAAATCGTCGATGTATGGTATGACTCCTTCAACATTTTCAAACATTTGAGCTATTATTCTGCTGAATTCCTCGGGCGCTGAACTTATTCCAAATGGCAATCTTTTAAATCTATATCTGCCAAATGGTGTTATGAATGTGCAAAGATCGGAGCTTTCCTCATTTAAATTCAACATCCAAAACCCATTTGAAGCATCTAATATTGCAAAGTATTTAGCATCTTGCATCTTGCTTTTAATCTCATCTAACGTAGGTAATTGATACTTAGGCTGTATGATGTATTTGTTTAAAGCTCTAGGATCAATGCACATTCTCAACTTACCATTTGGTTTACGGACCAGAACTAAGTTGTTCACCCATTTAGTGGGCTTTGTTACCTTTTCAATGATCCCTAACCTTTCCATTCTTCTTAGCTCTAGTTTTAGATCAGGCAGTTGTGAAAATGGAACACGCCGGGCTGCTTGTACAGTTGGAACAGCATTGCTGTCCAGTTGTATGTTTACTGCTCCAGGAATGCAACCAAGGCCACCATCAAACAGCTCACTGTAATTAGATTTTAAATATTTCACTAAGCTAGCAGTTTTGTTTTGTTCGCAAGTAACATTATGTACATTTACAAGGTCAGTATTTGCTGAAACAAAGTTATATGTTAAACACGTCCTACAGCCTAGTAATGTTTCCTTCTAATGATTATAAATTTCACTTGATATTTTCTCTTGTTAGGATGTATAAGTTCCAGCCAGCAGGTTCCTCTTACTGGTACACATTTACCATCAAGCTGTATCACTTTCTTATCACAGGGTAGGATTTCAGACTGTTTTAGATTTAGACGCTTACATACCTCGCTTCCAATTACATTGCAGGCAGCTCCAGTGTCCATTTTGATTTGTAATTGTGTATCTTTCACCATGAATTCCTGTATAATCGCATTACCAACATATCCTACGAAGAAGTCATTCTCATTGCCTTCAGTATCTTCCTGGCTTAAGTCTTCGATAACATTCACTTGTTTTCTGTTGCTATGACACATTTTCCCGAAGTGGTTATTTTTATTACATTTAAAGCATGTTTTCCCAAATGCTGGGCACTGGTTGATCTCATGGGACTGCCCACAGTTGCGGCAGTTCCTAATAATCCTTTTAGATTTCTTGTTGACTGCCAGTACCTCGTGATCGTTCGGTTCACAATTATTATTCTCCAAATATCGGGTTGACGCCTCAGCTGATAACAGGTATTTCATCACGTAATTTATAGTTAATTTGCTGTCCTCATCTGCCATTAATTTGGTTTTCAAGTGGTTGTATTTTGGATCAAGTCCCGCTATAATTTTGGACACAGGCTTTCTCGAAGCTGATCAAGTTCGCACATATTGCCCAGGTTTATTACCTTTTGGAAATAATGTTCCAGTCTCATGTTGCCTTGCGAGACGTTAAAAAATTCGTTTCTTATTATAGTTAGGTTCTTTTTAGGTGTGAAATAATTTTCGAACATGTTAATTATTTCTTCAAGTTTTTATGTTCCTTTGACGTTAAATGTGTTGTAGATATTTATACCTGGCTCTCCGATATGATTCAGCAAGATGTTAATTTTTCTCTTGTCGTTAGTTTCATCTAAGCCCGAGGCTGATAAATATGTCCCGAGCCGCTGCTTGAAGTTCCTGAAATTCTCGGCCAGGTTCCCATCGAACCGCATCCCGCAGGGCGGCACACCTGACACCATGTTGATCTTTTCGTGTTCCATTGTGTGACGTGATAAATAATATTACTGGTGTTGTTTTAGTCTTCTTTATTTAAATTACTGTGGTTATTCCAGTGAATAAGGGAACAACCAAACTAATTAATAATGAAACACAGCTTGATTTTGTAATATTTCGCGAGTGAGCGAGGAGCACCGGTGTTGGAGAAATTGCGCGTGCATTCGCCGTCGGTAAGTGATTTGCACTGGCCGGTGCGCCGGACGGCGGACCGGCTGCGCGGGGACACCGCGGGCGCGCGGCGTGCGCGCCTACCGAGTGCCGGCACGGTAACCGGTTGATTCTATTTCGGTTTGTTTTGCCTGCGCTGCTCGCTTACATGGCGCGCGAGTTTATTTATTAAGAAATTATCATATTTACAGTTTTATACATGAAGATGAATTTATAAATTATATAAACAAATGCAATGAACCAAATGAAATATAAATCTAGATATTAAATAATTACATACATAATTTTAGTTATTTTCTACAACAATATTCTAGATCTCGCCACATTACCATGATGCTAAGAATCTAGTATTTTGCACGTTGCCTTGAAGAAGGAATTCTTTGAGAGATGACAGTATGAAAAATTGACAGCTCTGTCACCTTGGTCAGAGTTGCCAGGTTTTTTATATTGCCAACTATAACCTATAAACATAACCAAAAGGAGTCGACACGCCTAAGCACCGAAGTCTGCCAAGTCAGTGGGGGGTGAAGAAACGCACACAAACCAAAATATAAGCAAGTTTACACGCACACAAATGTAATTAACTAACACTAGCCGAAAATTAACGCAACACAAGCGCAACCGGACCGATATATTTATATAAAGAGCATGACCACCGGTCGCGTGCTTTTGGCAGAGGGGTACGCTTTGCAGTGTCGACTCCTTTTGGTTAGGTACTTAATGATTCCCGTTAAGGGTGTGTAGTTTACATTGTTTCTGACTGATTTGTCTATGAAACACCCCATCCTAAACCTAAAGCTCGAAACATACTATCGGACGCGGCTTACGGACGCGACTGACAGCCGCGACATAGACTATGAAAGTACACTGAGCCGTGCACACTATCCTACTAATATTATAAAAACGTGAAAGTTTGTGAGGATGGATGGATGGATGGATGGATGGATGGATGGATGGATGGATGTATGGATGTTTGTTACTCTTTCACGCAAAAACTACTGAACGGATTGAGATGAAACTTTGCAATAATATAGCTTATATATCAGAATAACACATAGGCTATAAATTATAATGATATATTGCGTATGCGGGCGAAGCCGCGGGTAAAAACTAGTCGGACATAAGTCGCGGACGCCACCTTCGGACGACCTTGAGCGTTCGGACGTCAGAGAGTGATCTGGCACTCCGGATGTCTTAAAACTGTGCACATTGCTAAGTCGCGGCTGTCAGTCGCATCCGTAAGCCTCGTCCGATAATATGTTTCCGGCTTAACTGTTTTCGAGATATTTGAGTTCAATGAAGCGTTTTCTATAAAAAAAAATTGTAATAAAAGTATCCAATAGATGGCGACAATAGTTTGAAAAGGTTTGAAATCGTCGATCCTTTGACTATGGAAATCATACTGTCATTATAAAGATGTCTTCTTCTTCTTTTTTATGTTTTGGCATCGCATTGTTGTGCATTTGCCAATATCAAGTATTAAGATTGAGTAATTTTTAGTAATATTTTATCAAAATAGTCACCTCATAGCTTCGAGCATATACTAATGGAGATATCAATCATAAAATCCACGAACATAATAAAATTGTCTGCCAATGTTTATGGGGGACGGGAAACACACGCATTGCACACGCGCAAATAAAAATCTTATTTGTGTAAATCAATGATGTTTAATGTCGTGTAAATGCACACTAAAACAATCCCGCACACCGTCATATAATACGCATAGTTATAAAATATAGCGTAGTTACGCAATGCTTCGACACACACTATGATAATATCTAGTGATGGGCATTCTTGTATTTTTTCCGAAAATTATCTTTCTCTTAGTTTTTACATGTAATTATGATGGTTTACTAAGTGTAAAGTGCTAGTGAACGTGCATGCGTGCGTGTATAGGCAAATGATACAACATTGATAAATGTGACTTTCGTGGCGGAAATCTCGTTGAAACTTGTAGTAAAGTTACCATGCACTTTACTGTGGGAATAACAGACTAAGACTTTGATTTTTACTAAGATTCCGACCAAAGGACGCTGTATCCAGGTCATGACTTACTAAAAAAAATTAATACAGAAATTAACAAAATAGTTATTTTGCTGTTTCCGAAAATAACATTTCAAAAATTGCTTATTTTCGCAGGTGACTTTGATTATAATGTTTATATGTCAGGTGCGATCTATTTATGAAAAAAAAATACAAACCGCGAAAGCGATTGGTGATGTTGTAAACGAGAGCCAAATAATCCAATAGGTTAGTACTAACACATTGCATTTTGAAAATTCAATTTCTTTATTTTCTTAATAAGTAACTTTACAATCAGAACCAATACGTTACTTATTTTAGACTTAATTACACACATACAATAGTTTAAAACTATTACTTAATATATAAAAATATAGGTACTATGTTTACAATGTTGTTAAGGCACATCTTTTGAAGAAACAAGCTTCAAAGATTGTCTAAGAAATTGTAATTAATTGTAAACAAACTTCATTTGAAATTCATTCAATCAATTTCACTCACCTTTTGTCCGCCTCGTCGAGCTTTATTACTTTTGTGAAGAGAGCAGTAGTCTAGAATCGATAATAACCGAAATAAATCACTTTTAAGTTTGATAGCTGTCATCCGAAATGTAGATCTCGATGAGCTCTATCCCTTTTGTGAAGACAGCAGTAGTCTAGAATGGATAATTACCGAGATAAATTACTTTTAAGTTTGACAGCTGTCATCCGAAATGTAGATTTCGTCGAGCTCTATCACTTTTGTGAAGACATCAATGGTCTAGAATCAATAATAACCGAGATAAATCACTATTAAATTTGACAGCTAGTATCATCCGAAATGTAGATCTCGTCAAGTTCTATCACTTTTGTGAAGACAGCCGTCGTCTAGAATCGATAATAACCGAGATAAATCACGTTGAAGTTTGACAGCTGTGATCTGAAATGTAGATCTCATTGAGCTCTATCACTTTTGTGAAGACAGCTGTAGTCTAGAATCGATAATGACCGAGATAAATCACTTTGAAGTTTGACAGCTGTTACTGTGACACTCGTCGTGACAAATCACACGAGTCCATACTCGATGGAGTTATGAGCATGGCATCTCTTCAGTTTCAGGTCCATTAGACGAGCATTTAAATGATGTCCTATTTTTCTTCGATATGCCCGAAGCCCTAAGTCTTCATTTAACACCCTTTTCACCGTGGTTCTGCTTAACCCCATCTGAAGGGCCAACAGTTTCTGCTTACGTTTGGGATTTCTTTGAATTCGCGCCTTCACAGCTTTTATCATTGCTGGAGTCCTAACAGACCGAGGGCAACCACTTCTTGACCTGTCATCTACACTAGAGTTTTCATTGTATCGTTTGATGGTACGATAAACGAATCTTTTGGTTATATTCAAATTTTTCAGTATTTCAAAAATTTAATATAAAAATTTGAATTGGCGTGTAACCGCAACGATGCAACGCAATAACTGCAACACGGTCTTCTTTAAGCGTCCACTCCATATTTAAAAATGAGTAAAATTCTAAAAAGCATACATTTTTATTTTCGTGAACAATTCAAAATTTGAATTCAATAAACTTTTTTATGGCCAGCATTCTAAAAGAAAAGTTTTTACAGTGTGACAATACTTATGATCTGACTAGGTATATATATATCCTAACAAATTCAAAATTATTTTTTATAAAAATCGGAAGGTTCTTCTTAGTTTTTAACTGTTGTAATACATCATAAGCCGTGGTGGCCTAGAGGTAGTAGCACCCGCCTTGCAATCGTGAGGTCGTGGGTTCGAATCCCGGTCCCGTACCAATGAGTTCTTTGGAATTTATGTACGGAATTTCACACCACTGGCTTTTCGGTGAAGGAAAACATCGTGAGGCAACCTGCATACTTCCGTAGAAGAAATTCGATGGCGTATGCGAATCCACCAACCCGCACTGAACCAGCGTGGTGGATATGGCCCAATCACTCTTCGTGGGTAGACCTACGTCCTGCAGTGGACCATTTAAAAAAAAGGCTGATACAGTACAGTACAGTAATAGACTCAGAAAAATATGAACTTTCTTGAAATGTAACGAGTGGTTGTGGTTAGAATTTTTGATTATTATTATACCAGCCTTCATACATTTTGTGGATATGTCCTTTAGTTATTTACTAATTGGCAAGGGACTGTTAGCAGGAATTTGCTACGTTATAGTTCGTTGAATAGCCGATGAAACGTAGATATTTTCAAATACATTTGCACAATAGGCACTATTCTAAGACAGCAATGGTCTAAAATTGATAATTACGTAAACAAACAACTTAAGTTTGACAGCTATCACTTTGAGACCCGTCATGTCATCTTTGTATGAATTCTGGAATATAACAGCTGTTACTTTGACATATCTGTCATATTTGGAACTCAAAAATAAAAACCCTGAAAAACCTATCTCAAGTACTTACTTAGTATCGTAGTTTGACTAGGGGTTTGCCAGCGATCACCGAAATTAAGCAAAGTTCCGCATGGTCAGTATTTGGATGGGTGACCGCGGGTGGCACTTTCCAATTGAGCGCCACCGGGGCTCGGACGACATGTTAAATTGTACGTCCTTGTTGTTTTAGACGTTAAGCAATGTCAGAGGCCTTCAAGCGGCCTAAAATTTCTGACACCAAGGCTAGCCACCCACCCGGGCTATATGAACTTACTTAATAATTTAAAAGAACAAATATTAGGCATAGTACCAGTTCTGAATAACCCTGTATAGGGGATCAGTCCTACGATAAAAGTTGTCCTTAATAAACAATGATATCCTGGGACAGAACTTTAACATCAATGTTAAGAATATAATTATTTGTCTATGAAAAAAGTGCATTTTTGAGAACTGTTTACTAGAAAATGTTCTACAAAAAGTATACTTGCGAGGTCTACTGTTCAGAGAACTACTTTTTAATAGTTTCAGATATAAAAACCACAGGACACTAGATACACACACCAAGTTTAGTCTTTTTCCATTTAGATATGAAGGTTAGGTAAGGGGTTAGTCTCATAGTAAATGTTGCTTATAACATAATGATGAGTACAATGATACCCTGGAACGTATCCGTGCCTTAGAAAAATACCCACTCTAGAATGAAGCACTTTATTTCCTTTTTTCCTTACTCCCGCCTAACCCACGGGGCAGCTTCTGGGTCTCGTGACGTCACACGCATAAATCCGTC
This sequence comes from Hypomecis punctinalis, assembly GCA_949316475.1. NCBI lineage: Eukaryota > Metazoa > Arthropoda > Insecta > Lepidoptera > Geometridae > Hypomecis > Hypomecis punctinalis. The sequence goes on along the minus strand of OX438794.1, from coordinate 8,261,052 downwards.
GCGGGTCTTTTTGATTTCGTGCGGTCATGTTTAAAAATTCATAACTCCGTCATTTTCGAAGAAAATAAAAACACCATAATTTATTGAAGACTAAAGCTCGAAACATACTATCGGACACGATTGACAACCGCGACCTAGACTATGAAAGTACACTGAGCCGTACACACTATCGGACATAAGTCGCGGACGTCACCTTCGGACGACCTTGAGCGTTCGGACGTCCGAGAGCGATCTGGCACACTGGATGTTTTAAGACTGCACATTGCTAAGTCGCGGCTGTCAGTCGCGTCCGTAAGCCGCGTCTGATAATATGTTTCGAGCTTTAGTGTGATTTGATAAAAATAATACTAGAAAATGGGAAACTTCCTTATTGCCTCAAGCGACAACAGCGCTATCTCTCTAGTTGCAATAGCTCTGTGCATACGTAGAAGCGCTTTCACCACAGCACAGACTACTATAGATAGAGTCTTGGAAGAGTTATCCTATAACGTCCCTGGATAGAGTGCACTACTTGACATTGACATTCGCTAGATACCACCACAGACATATATTATTAGAAAATTAGGTATTAAACAGTGTGGCAAATACACACACATTGAAACTTGCCAAAGCATGGGCCCTATTTAGGATAATTACTTAAAAAATTGATTTCATAAGTTTTTCATGAAATATCAATTTGGAAATATTCATGTGAGATTCTTTCTGTTTTATATCTTACTGGCTAATTTAGCCAGGCTAAACAGCTGAATCGATATTGATGAAATTAGGCATGGATTTAGAATGAACCACCGGAAAGGACATGGGTAGGATGTAGTTTCTAAAATATGTAGTCTGGTTCAATTAGGAAAATTGAAATAAAATAAATATTTGACTTTTTTGTTTATTTTGAAATAGTACAACATTTTTAGAGCAGAATATAAACATACATTTGTTTCTTTACATCTTAAATCAATACTTTTGACAACAATTTTAATAATCAAGTGTACATAATTTATATTATGATCTGGATTGTTCGAATCAAACATTGAATAATCGATATACTTAATCAGATACAAATTTAATCAAGCTATCAAAATCATTACTTTGTTTATTTTGAAGCACTTTTCACATATTTCTATAAGTTTAATAAGAGAGAGAGATAAGTTTCTTTTTCTAAAATTAACTGTTCTTTGTGTCAAATACATTAATATTTGACACAAAGAACAGTAATTTTGTTATTGTTAAAAAAAATCCATACATTTTTGAAAGTTTTTTGGAAAAGTGGACAAATAATGAGAAATGCTTTATTACATTTTTTCAAATGTGTGAATTAACACATTTTTTATGAATTAATCACATTCTTATTCTCAGCCGTCACACATTGACTTGATTAAATAGAAACATATTTATTCATATGTTTATTGAGTAACAATTATTTTTGTTTTGGGCATATATTTATATTTTTTATATCCAAAAGTATTTACTAGTTGAAATGAAACCTAATACAAACAGGTTTTTATAACATTTTTTTTTTTTAGATTTTTTGGTAGGTGTATTATAAGCATCTATAGTATCAATCTGCCCCATTCACCTCCGTATCAATGTACCCCAAAGTAATCTTTCAAATTAATAGTAAATAAATACTGGAAGTAACTAAGAAGAAAATATTATCTTAAACAATAATTCACACGGTTTTTTGTGTCGCCGCTACAAAAGACATTACAAGTCATACATACAAGTCATTAAAATACCTGCAATAAAACAATTATTTCAAGGTCGAGTATGTGTCTGGGTACAAACGTAGGCATATATTTCTCTGCAAAAAGGCGCGTAATTTTTTTTATGAGTATTTTTCTGAGAAATGTGATTTGTATCAAACTGTCCCGTATACGGGGTACATTGATACACACCAGATGAACTTTGATTCACATATCTATTTCCATACTTATTACACATTATTTTTTTTTTCGAAATAAAACAAAACGCACGTGTTAATTCGTTATGAACAATTTTTTATGAATCACACATTCTCATTCTCTGCCGTCACCCATTAACTTGGTTAAATAGAAACATATCTATTCTTATATTTATTGAGTAACAATTATTTTTGTTTTTGGCATAAATTAATATTTTTTTTATATCCAAAAATATTTACTAGTTGAAATGAAACTTAATTCAAACAGGTTTTTTTTAAATTTCTTGATAGGAATATTATAAGCATCTATAGTATCAATCTGCCCCATTAACCTCCGTTACAATGTACCCCAAAGTAATTTTTCAAATTCAAATTAATAATAAATAAATACTGGAAGTAACTAAGAAGAAAATGTTATCTTAAACAATAATTCACAGTTTATGCTTAATGCGTAAAGTAGAATCTTTAAAAAAAAAATACTGCCAAAAGATACACTTTCTGAAATTAACGAAAATTTCATCACGATCTATAAAAACTTATTAAGTTTCTGGTTCTCATGTGGCCGATACCTACTCCTGCAGCTTATTAGGCCCGTCGTTTCTTTGTATGAGTACATGTATAGTTCACGGTTGTTCGTTTAGTTTTAATATTGCTGTATCTATGTGCCCCATGTATTAATGTACCCCACTTCCCCTATACATAAATGCCATATATTTAGTTCTAGTTTTAAACTGAATTATGTAGGTAGGTATATATTTGCAATAAATTAATAAATAGAAAAACAAGTAATGTAAAAATACTTACTATACCATTTTTGGCGAAAAATAAGTACCTATTATGTAAAATGTCGCCAAGACGAGACCAAATAGCTAGCATTGTCAAATAGTTAATCATAATCTATTATAAAAGGCTTCCCTGAGTGACTGACTGACAGACAGCCTACAGCCCAAACCGCTTAAGATATGAGCTTGAAATTTGGAATATAGGTACATTGAACGACGTAATGGAGCATTAAGGACGAAAATTTTGAACTTTCGACCTCTAAGGGGGTAAAACGGGCCTTTTTAGTTTGTATGTAACTTTTTATTCCCTGTACCGATTGACTTGAAACTTTGTTTACGTACTTTTCAAATAAAATAAAAGTTACCTTTTTTCCTGTTTTTACGAATTTTCCTCATCTAAGGGGTCAATTAAGGTCCCAAAGTTGGTGAAAAAAGCGTCAAGTACATCGAACCAGCTGAACGGTTATGGTTGAAAATTGGTATGAAGGAAGCACACAGCATGTTTTAATACAAGAACTAATAAAATCCAGGAAAATCTATAAGGTTCCTTAGGGATACGCAAAATTAAAAAAGTTTAGGCTACAGCCCAAACAGCTGAAGATATGAGCTTGAAATTTGGAATATAGGTACATCGTACGACATAATGAAGCACTAAGGATGAAAAACGTACCCAATTCTAACTTACGGGGTAAAACGGGCCCTTTTTGTTTGCATGTAACTTCTTATTCCCTGTACCGATTGACATGAAACTTTGTATAGATGCTTTTGAGACTAAATGAAAAATATGGCTGTACCTGTTTTTCTGAATTTTCCTTAAAAAAATCCTTAGGGGTCAGATACGTCCCAAAACATCAATGCGCTTTTTTAAATAATGTAGCATGTAGAATAGGATTATGATAATGATAGTTTATCTTTAAATGGGGCAAAATGGGTCCCCAAAAGTTTACGATTTTTTTAATTTTGTAAGCCAATAGTCTTAAACTTAGCGCACATATGGATCAATATAGGTATTTTACTATGAGATCAACCCTGACAAGCGACAATTACCTACATTTCCCATACATTTTGTCGCGGGTCGATGAACTTTTTGTGTTGAACAGCTGATTTTATTCATGTGCTTTTGGGGTTGGTACCATTGTAAAACTTAATCAAATTATGAGTATAATAGCATCCTAGAACATGCCTGACTAGAATTACGACTTGTGTGTCATTTTTTCATTTGCCTGGAAAATTTAATATCTAATGACTTAATGAAACATGTCGAATACCTGTACCGGCCTTAATTAATAGTGCACTACTGAAAATAGGTACTACAGATAGCACTACGGATAATAGAAACAGGTGGGTCTTAAGATGAACATGAACAAGACGAAAGTCATGTGTAATTCCCATGTTTTACCTACCCCGATTTCTGTTGGCAACTCGGTTCTTGAAGTCGTTGACTCGTACGTCTACCTAGGACAAGTATTCCAGTTAGGTAGTTCCGACTTCAACAAAGAGGCCAATTGCTGAATTCAACTCGGCTGGGCAGCGTTCGGAAAAGTGCGTAGTGTCTTCTCGTCCGACATACCTCAGTGCCTCAAGTCGAAAGTTTTCGACCAGTGTGTGTTGCCAGTGATGACTTATGGCACAAAAAAGTGGTCTCTCACTATAGGCCTTATTAGTAAGCTCTAAGCAGCCCAAAGAGCTATGAAGAGGGCTATGCTCGGAGTCTCTCTGCGAGATCGAATCATTAATGAGGAGATCCGTAGAAGAACCAAAGTTACCGACATAGCCCAATGGATTGGCAAGTTGAAATGGCAATGGGCAGGGCATATAGCGCGGAGGGCTGATGACCGTTGGGGTCGAAAAGTTCTCGAGTGGAAACCATGTACCGGCAAGCGCAGCGTAGGACATCCACCCACAAGGTGGACGGATGACCTCATTAAGACCGCAGGATTGCGTTGGATGCAAGCCGCTTCCAACCGGTCTTATTGGAGATCCATAGGGGAAGCCTATGTCCAGCAGTAGACGTCCTTCGGCTGATGGATGACTGAAAATAGGCCTATCCGCGAAGGGTAATTGCGCCATATCCATCACGCCGCCGCGCCGGCCGAGCCCGGGTTGCTAAATTCGCATAGGACACTGATTTTTTCTACGTACGTTCAGGTTGTCTCAATGTTTTCCAGCAATGAAAAGTGAAATTTCTTACATAGTTACTCATACAATTATTATTATTGGCTTCCTCGGTGGCTCAGTGGTTTGTGATCCTGACTCCTGGGTCAAAGAGGCGTAGGTTCGATTCCCAGGGCAAATATTTAAGTGGTGTTCATATGTGTTTCTTCTGTGTCTGGGTGTTATTAATGAATTTTTATTTATTTGTTTAACACTTTCTTGCACACCATTTGTACAAAAGGAGGACTTAACGCTAAACAGCATTATCTGCCAGTCAACCTACAGGTACATGTATATGTATGTAGTATATCAGTCTCTGCCAGCCAAATCACAAACTTTGCTTAGTTTTGGATCAGAGACCGTGTGTGAGATGTCCCCCAATATTTATTTTACATATTTATTTATTATTGAGTTCATTTCAGAAAAAAAAGTAATACGATAATAGGCTCAGTTATGAAGACGCCATGGTAAATATAATAACAACATAAAAAGTGTTCTCTCTATCGAATGCTTAAAGTGAAAAAGAAACAGATATAATTATGATAATTAGCTATTATAATTACGATGGCGCCTTCTTAATCGAGCCTAATGCGGGCTTAACCACGAGCTACTATTATTTTAAGTAAATGCCAAGAAAACGCGGGCCTAACTGTGGGTTTTTATCATTTTAAGCAGTTACGAAAATAACGCGGGCCAGACCGTGGGCTATTATCATTATAAGTAATACAAAAACGCAGGCTAACGGCATGCTATTATAATTTTAAGGATTTATTAAGACAACACGGGCCAGACCGCGAACTATTAGATATTATTATAAGCGTGTACAAAGACAACGTAGATCAAACCTCGGGCTATTTTCATTTTATGTAAGTACCTATGTACTAAGACAACGCGGGTGAAGCCGCGGGTTTTAACACTTTCACTGCTGAGGTACTTTTGTAAGCTGCCTGCAAATTCTAAAACGCCCACGCCAGGCGCGGGCAGACGCCTCCGCGTTCAGACCGCGTTGGCGTCTCTACGCGAGTACTAAATAACACGCAGGGCGTGATAACACGCCAGGCGCGTATAGCCGCACTGGCCCTTGTACCGCCAGACGACTTTTTTTTAGACTTCTCACGCGCGGCGCGCTTTCGCTCCTGGCTCCCCCTACAACCCACCTATGCCTATGACTTAATTTGATGAGCTTTTTAACTGTATTTTTAGAAAAGAAAAAAAAAACTTTTTCATGAAAAAAAAAGAATTTTTTTTTTTAGTTTTCACATAGTTAGACCATTTTGTTGTTATTTTATTTTTTGTCCAAAAATAGCTAATATTGTATAGAATATCCTTGCTAAGTTTTATAATGAGCGTAAAACTGGATTAGGAGCTAGACTGGAAATTCTGACGAAATGTGGTGTCCGTCGGCCATCAGTATAGGGTGGTGTTGACGTAAATTGCATTTACCAAGTTATAAAATATTAGATTAAAATAATTGAACCACTTAATTTATTTCTTCATTTTCAAAAAAAATAATTCATAAAATTGTCTGCTTTAATTTTTTAGCCCTTAATCCAGTTTCACGACCATAATAAAACTTAGCAAGGATATTTTATACAGTATTAGCTATATTTGAACAAAACAGAAAAAAATCGAAGGTATCTTAAACTATCGTATCACAAACTTTGTGAAAATTAAGAAAAAAAATTAAAACGCACATTTTGATGAAAAACATTTTTTTTTCTTTTCCAAAAATATAATAAAAAAGCTCATAAAATGATGAAATAAATTTAGTGGTTTAATTATTTAAATCTATAATTTTATAACCTACCAAGTTACAAAATTATAGATTAAAATAATTAAACCACTTAATTTATTCACGACCATAATAAAACTTAAAAGAAAAAAAATCGAAGTTATCTAACTTAGTGAAAATTAAGAAAAAAAAACAAAAAGGCACATTTTGATGAAAAAAAAAAATTCTTAACATATTTTTTATTCTTTAATACAATAAAAAGCTCATAAAATGAAGAAATAAATTAATAGGTTTAATTATTTTAATCTATAATTTTATAACTTGGTAAATGCAATTTACGTCATCACCACCCTATACTGATGGATGACGGTAGTGCCACATTTCGGTAGTATTTCCAGCCTATGTCCTAATCCAGTTTCACGCCCATTAAAAAAAACTTAGCAAGGATATTCTATACAATGTTAGCTATTTTTGGACAAAAAATAAAAAAAAATCAAAATGGTCTAACTTTGTGAAAATTATAAAAAAAAAAAAAATCACGAAAAAAAAAATTTGCCAGCATGTTGTATTTGATAGAGTAGCATAAAACTATGTAATTTACCATAATTTAGTGTTTTTAAAAAAAAAATCGTTTCCCACGCCTCGCGCGTTTGTACGCTTTGGCGTTACTTCTGATAAAACACACACGTATGTGTTTTCTCGCACCGTCCTATGGAATTCGATGCAACACGCCTGGCGCGTGTAGCCGCACTTTGGTGTGAGAATCGAAAACACAGACGTGTGTGTTTTCCGCAGTGAAAGTGAATCTCATAAAGAGCCAAGTTCTAGCTTTAGGGTAGACTGGGTAAGGTTGAAACAAAGGACGGTTGAAACAGAGCAAATATCTCGTAAACGGTACGGCGGGGAGTGAGGGGTTCAAAGGGAAAACAAAGCTGACTACTGGTTCGAACACGAATTCAGTGCCGTGCCGAACTCGCCGTGTTCACGGCTAAGGTCCGCGCTAATCCATTCAACACCGCCCAAACCATGGCCGAGCACCGCACACTCCTTGACCATCTTAAGGACCACGGAGCCACCATGGTCAATCTTCTTAAGACGTACTATGGATAGTACACCCTTAAGAGAAAAGCCTCACTCCCTATCCTTGGCATGGTTCAATGCCAACGGCCTCTTCAGTGACCACAAGGACGAACGCACCTTGATTCACCAATTTCTTTCCACCCATCAGGTGGATATAATGCTAGTGAGCTAGACCTTTCTGAAACCCAGTACCAGGGATCCCAAGATCGCCAACTACTCGCTAGTTCGTAGTGACAGGACCACCGCTCCGAAGGGCGGTACCCTGATCTACTAAAGAAGGTCTCTCCACTGATACCCCACCCCTTATAAGCCTGGAAGCTTCCTGTTGCCGTATCTCGATGACCGGTCATCAACCCATCACCCTTGTTTC